>CM014735.1:70254916-71492416 GCA_004329165.1 Spatholobus suberectus
ATACTCGGCAATTGTTTTGGCATTGGGGCCACAACTGTCACTAACCATCTTGGCATTGGTAGTGTTGATGAAACTTGTAAGGGTTGGGTCATTCATATACTGGCAAATGCATGGTCGTTGTTGCTTCTTAAGTCTATCACAGCACTCTCGTGTGGGTGGAGTCAAGGTGGTGAAGGCATTAGCACATGGAACCAGCTCCATTACGTTGCAATTCTCTGCCACTGGCACTGACACACCTGCTCCAACTAGAAAAAGACTAAGCATAATGCACAACATCACACAATCTTCATTTTGAAACAAGACACAAATATTGTGACTTTAAGAGTGAGGGAAACTTGAATACCTTTTATTATTTATAGGGGGAAGAAGTAGGAGGATTTGAGCTCAGCTACGGAAAGTGGCTTAAATATATTTTAAGGCCTTATAAAATAAGTGAGTTTTGATTTTGGTTCCAAAGTTTTTTTGTTTCCAAAATCTAAAATAACTGTTTTTGATGCGTAACTTTCATATTAAAGTAGATAAATAATATTTATTTTAAGGATTTAAACGTGTTACATACTGACATAGTACCGCAAATATTAGTGGTATCACTTAAAGTGATTAACCTGTTGTTAAATACATAAGTAGTTAACGAATATCACATGACAGTAGGAACAAAAAATAATGACTTTAAATTTTTGAAAAATAAAATTAAAGAAATTTTTTACAAAGACCAAAATTAAAATTAACTTATTTTATACCACAGAAAATTGTGCAAATATCACTCCAATCTTGTGTGTAAAAGCTAGTGTCGGCCTGGGCCTTGTCTAGATGTGCAATGGCCTAGGGCCCATGGCTGGGAGGGACCCAAAAAATTAGAAAAAAAATTATATCGTTGTGTAAAAAAAATTTATATTATTTTATGTTATTTTATAAATAAATAGAAATTACTATTACTGATCATGTCTCTTTTTTTATATCTACATAAAATGTGATATGTGATTATAAAGTACTATTATCTTAATTGTTAATTTTTTTATGATGTATTACATTCATTAGTTCATGTTAAATGAATTTTTAGCTCATTGTGACAAACATGTAGTTGATATATAATAATATGTAAACTTAAAGTTTGTGTTTTTTATAAAAACACAAACAAAAACTCAAATTAAAAGAATCTACTCCTACACATTAATTCAAAATCCTAACTTGAATAGTATAGCCCTCACTCTCTCAATTAGAAATTTTTAACCCCTTCTCTGCTTTCCTGGAAAGGTGCATTTTACACACATTCTCTACAATTAATAAAAAAAATCTTTCTCAATCATCTCAAACTACCCTCCATTTATCTTTTTGATTTCTTCATCACCTATTTGTTTAATTTAAAAATAACATTATATCACAATTTAAATATTTATCATAAATATAAAATATTATTTTATATTTAAAAATATTTATTTATTATGAACTTTAATAATAATATAATTTAAAAATTTAAAAATATTATTTATTATGAATTATAATTATAATTATATAAAATAAATCTTTAACTTGTAACAATACATAGGCTTAAAGTACTAGATAAAATTAAAAGTTAGTAGATTAATAAAGAGAAAAATTCAATGTAAAATTCAATTTAAGATGATATTATTTTGTTGATGATAGACGATAGTGTGGAAGTAAATTAAATGAAAAATATTATATATCTTTTTACAATTTGTTAACATTATGTTATTTGTTAATTTGTATAAAAATATCATTTTTACTTAAATATGTGTCTATTTTTTTTATGCAATATATGTTTACATTTTGAATACTTGTACATAAGAAGTCCTTGTTAATTATTTCGCCTAAGCCGTAAAATATCAGACCCAGCATGGAAAAGCTTCTACTGGCTTACAACATATGCTACAGTTGGTCAGTGTGACTTATGAATAATGTGAGGAGCCGTTTACTTTAAACTTTTTACTTCCCCCTTTTTACTTCACCCCTTTGCCTTTATTGTGTGGTCTTTTTTTTCTTGATTCTAGAATTACGCATGCGGGGAAGAAATATCACCCTATATGTTGTCTGTAAAAGCCACTAATGAGTAATAACTATGTCTTTAGTGCATAAAGAATTTTGCTAAAATATGCTGCGCCTGTGAGGATTTGAGGAGCTGTTGACTTTAATTTCCCTTCCCTATTATGTGGTCAGTTTCTGCTTGATCTCACAGTAGTGCATTTGGATTTACCACTACAATTTGGGAACAATAAACAATTTTAATACTTTCTACGCTTAAAGAATAATTCATATTTATCTTACTATTAATATTAGGCTAAACATCATGTCAACTTGCTAGCATGTTGAAATAGTCAACATGAACAGTGAACAAATGCAGAGGTACATCAGGGCCTGTAGTAATTATAATTAAATTTCTTTTATTTCTGAATATAAGTGTAGTATTAAATGAAACTAATGCTTGGTATACCCTGTTGTCTAGTAGCATGACCGCAAGAAAGTGAATGGTGCAAATGAAAAGACCAAATTCTACAAATAATTTGGTGAAAAGGAATGCAGAGTTAGAGCTTATAATTAAGGTTTAATATATTAGTAAGTTCCTAAACTTTTGGAAGGTTCTAAACTAAAATATATATATATATATATAATATATATAGAGATATAATTGAGTCATAGAGTTAATTTATGAAGACTTGAAACTGCCAGAAAAAAAAATTTGTGATGGTTTTCTACTTTAAAGATCTAAATTAAAAAATTGTAAAAAATTAAGGCTCAATTATAAATCTTTTTAATTTAGGAACCTAATTAAAAATTTCAAATATTTAGGAACCTACTAATGTATTAAACCTATAATTAAATCAGTTGAGCGGAAAAATGTACCTCAACCAGCAATAGAAGCAGCTTACTCATAATATTCTGCATCCAAGAATAGACGTTCCATATTTACAATTGCCCAGAGTGGAGGATCATGCAAGTCATGGCAGATATTGTCCAGCCACCTGCAACAATAATCGTGACTAATTCAGAAGATTAGTTTCAAATGTACATAAATAAATCACTATCAAAGTTTTAAATTGTGGTCATGGTTTCGTCATATTCCTTGATATTATGGAAATTGCATACAAATGTGACCGATACAGTTACAATTGCGATTGTATTACGGTCGCAGACACCCTAAAAACCTTGATATTGTAGTTGAAATCACGGTTGTGGACTGTTTCTTAAAATCTTCATCACCACAATATACCCAGATTGATAAGGCTGAGAGTTACAAGTACAAAAGGGGAAATAAAAAATGTAGGTAGCTTCAAAAGGCAAAATTTTATAATATTTTCAGAATTCTGCCACTAATCTGAATTTACAATGAAAAGGTGTTGTAAAATCAAGACCAAGTCTGTATTTTGGTCATGCAGGCAGGAGTGAGAACAAACAATAAGACCTGCACATAAAGAGTATAACGTGCTTTTACTATCCGAAAGATATATATATAAAAGTTAGCTATTGATCAAAATTTCAACCTTACAATAGCCGTTAATTAAATGTCATTAATTTTGATGGACTTAATTGTACTTAATGAAGAATTAATTGCTCATATTAATGCTATTTGTTACACAATTTTGATAATTAAATATTAATTTTGATAATTTTGATATTAGGTAGTATATATTATATTTTTACTTATGCTCAATTTTTTTAAATTAGTTACTTTAAAATATATTCACAAACAATAGTAATTAAAGGTAATGATTTTATAAATATATAGTTAAATTTAAAATAAATCATAATATATATATATATATATATATATTATTTTATTAATAATTATATAAGGATAAAAATTAATAAATAAATTATTATGTATATACCATTATACTTTATTTTTAATTAGCTATTAAAATATATTTCATTAATATACTCTCAAATAAAAACATTTTTGGTCTAATAATAAAAATAAATTTATCCATGATGATGTTAGTTATACAATTATGAACGCAAAATTATTCCAAAGGTTAGAAACAAAATTGAAGATTTTTTATTAGTATTTAATGATATTAAAACAAAAAATAAAATTGTTTTTAAATTTAATACTATTTATAGCTATCAATTAAAATTAATATTATATTATCATTTCTGACTTTTAGCCATTAGATTAATAGATTACATTCTCTATATAAGCTTAAGCAAAATGCTACGAGAATACACATTTTGGTTCCTCTTATTCTGATTTTAGTAGTTTCTGATTTCTTTTTCTATTTCAAATGTTGGTTATATCATTGCACAACTTTATTCTATTCATCAATCCTTTTTTTTTTCCTAACAACTTAAAGTGATTTTCTTGGTATTGATTCATTAGTTTTTGCTCAACATATTCTTTTATGCTATTTTTTATATTGTTTGTTTCAGAGTAATTATATTATGCTATTATAGAGAGAAATATTGTACATAAGTTCAAGACAATTTTATAAAAGGAGAAGTATTTAGGTAAAATGTATATGACAAATTCTAATACACATTGAGACCATAAATATGAAACATAACCTTTATTTTTGTTACAATTTTGTTATAGGTTGCAACCAGATGAAGAAAAATCATGTGATAAGGAGCAAAATGAGGTTTTGAAGTTCTAGATGTATAAGAAAAAAAAAGATTAATTATATAGAAACTTTTTTCAATATTTGTTCAATTAATTTTTTTATGTTTGTGCAGCTAAATACATTGTCCAATTAGTAAATTTTTTTGCATAATCAACTCAACTCAATTTGTGTGAATTTTATTTTATTTGCATACTATTTTTTGCATTGTTAACACCAATCATAAATTTAATTTAAACAAAATCAAAAACGTTGTTAAATCAATTTTACATATCAATTAAAAAATAAAAAGAAAAAATATTTTAACAATAGCATCGATGATAATTAGTATATGACCTACTACTTTTGATTTTTGCAATATCCTACTTTGATAATTAGTATGAGTTTGAATTTTGCAATGTGAGACTTTTGCAAAATGTATTAAATTGAATTATTAATTGTATTAAATATGAAGTTGAATTTCAATGTTAATCTAAACGAAATTCATAAAAGTTAATTTAAAATTAAGTCATTGAGTAAAAATGTCAAAACATATAAATTAATAAAAAAAATATTTATAAATTAATTAGAAACATTAAAAATATGAATAAAAGTATTACATAATTATGAATTAATATTTACCAATAAAGAAATCATAGGAACTATTTACAAAATAAATAACAATCAATCATTAATTAAATTCATAAATAATGAACTATATCTTTAGTTATTATTGTTCATAAAACATATATTAGAGTAATAAAATTAAAAAGTAAAATAAACTTAAGAAAAAATTAATGTAGTTTTTAATACTATTAATGTAGTATTTTTGTAAATGTATATTATTATTAAGTATAATACATAATTAATTTATGTTTTCTTTTTGAATAAAAATTATTTTACTATTGTATGTATCATTATCAATTTATATATTATTTTATATGTATTTTCTTATATTATCTGTTATTTTTACCATAAATATAGTTAAAAAATTTTAATTATAAAAACATAAAAAATACATGTTGATATAATATCTACAATAACAAAAATGAACACTCAATTTTATATATTATTGAGGTTTACTTTTAATAAAGAATTGCTTTTCAAACCAAAATTTTTTTAATAAAAAATTAAATTGATTACATTAATGATGATTATTACATAGTTTTAATGATTAAAAGTTAACAACAACAATAATTATTATTATTATTATAAATAGAGTCCTTATAATATATACGGGTCAATAATATTATATTTTTCATTCTTATAATATTCAGACCTTAGAAATAGAGAAAATAGGCTATGTATTGACAGTGTAAAGTAGTTTTATCTTGTTATCCAATCATAAATCATGATGTATGGTAAGTTTGTTGACTTTACAATAACTATTTTCCAATTTATACCAATAATGATTTCTAATTGGTTGACGATGCAAAATATTTTACACCAACAGTCCACGGCCATTAAACTCTTAAAAATAATAGTAGTAGAAGTAATGCGTTAAATTGATCAATTAAATAGTACATTATCTACAACATTGATTAAATTTAATATCAAAATAATATACAAAATAAGATAATAATAATAATAATAATAACAATAGTAATAATTAAGTTGATTACATTAATAATAATTATTACATAATTTTGATGATTGAAAGTTAATAATAATAATAACAATAAATAATTATTATTATTATAAATAGAGTCCTTTCAAATTTATAAGGGTCAATAATATTTTTTTTAATTCTTATAATATTTAGACCAAATAAGAGAAAAAATGTCATACACTAACAGTGTAAAGCAGTTTTACGCTATCAACCAATCACAAACTATTATGTATGGTAAATTTGTTAACTTTTACAATAATAGCCTTAAAAGTCATATTAACGATGAATTTCAATTGGATGATAGTGTAAAACATTTTACACTGATAGTGCATGACCATTAAACTCTAAAAATAATAGTAGCAGTAGTAATGCGTTAAATTGATCAATTAAATAGTATATAATCTACAACATTGATTAAATTTAATATAAAAATAATACACAAATAAGATAATAATAATAATAATGATGATGATGATGAAAATAATCATGATAATGATAATGATGAAAATAATCACGATAATAATAATAATAATAATAATAATAATAATAATAATAATAGTAATAGTAATAGTAATAGTAATAGTAATAGTAATAATGATAATGATAATAATAATAATAATAATAGTAATAGTAATAATAATAGTAAATAAATATAATAATAGTAGTAATAATAATAATTGTAATAATAATAATAATAATAATAATGACAGAAAAATCTCATTGCACTAATCAGGAGGAGTGTTCAATTTATGTTGCGATATGGTTTACCAACTTAGCTTCAACATTATCACATAATTATAATTAATATATTCAAAATGATTAAAAATATAATTTTAAAATAATTAACAACTATATCTATTTAATAAAAATCACACTATTTCAACAAATTCAAAATAAACTTTAATTTTTACAACATTTAAAAATGATTGATTATAAACACATAAAAATCAAGTGCACGTTAACATAATATTCATAGTAACAAAAATGAACACTTAAATTTGAATAATTATATATTATACACTCATATTTACTATATTACATTCTTTTTAAATTTACACATGTCATATAAATATTGTATCACTATTATTACTTGGAAGCAAGACAAATTATAATAAATTTCAATGGAATTAATATTTTTGAAAACAATATTTGCTCATTTAAAAATATAATTAATTATCTTCCTAATTTTAATGAAATTACATTTAATGTAATACTAAATATTTTAAAAAATGATACTTTTACTTATGTATACATATTTTAAAAAACAGCAACGCTATTTAGTACGAATAGAAACAATACGAAATGAACGAATTTCAATTATTAAGGTGATATTCTTTATTAAAATAAATATGAATTATATATATATATAAAATAAATTTTTGGCAAAAAGCACACCTTCGTGTTATTATACAAAAATTCTATTCGTACCAAATAACTTTTTCCTTAAAAAAATTACTAAATACAAATATCAAAATATATAATTTAAACAAATCCGTGCAAGATACGAGTTTAAAATCTAGTGTATATGTAAAGAGACTTAAACAAAAGTTAGTCATTGATCGAAGGCTTCAATTTTACAATAATCTTTGATCCGATATAATTAAATTTAATGAACCTAATTGTATTTAATGAAGAATTAAATTGCTCACATTAATGCTATTTATTATACAACTTTGATAATTAAATATTAATTTTGATATTAAGTGGTAGCATGCTATTTATTGTACAATTTTAATAATTAAATATTATTTTGATATTAAATAGTAACATTACATATTATATTTATACTTTGGCTCAATTTTTAAAATTAGTTACTTAAAAATATATTCACGAACAATAGTAATTAAAGGTAATGATTTTATAAATATATAGTTAAATTTAAAACAATTCACAATATGTTATTTAATTAATAATTATATAAGGATAGAAATTAATAAATAAATTATTATGTGTTTGTGTGTGTGTGGGTATCATCATACTTTATTTTTTAATTTAGTTATTAAAATATATTTCATAAACAATATTAATTAAAAATAATGATTTTATAAATATGTATTTAAATTTAAAATGATTATATACCTATGAAAAATAGACTAGAACTAATGTGAGCCATTGATGGATACTTAAATTTTACAATAGTCGTTGATTAAATCTAATCAAATTTAAATGACCTAATTATATTTAACAAAATTTAATTGTATTAATGAATACATAGTTGTTCACCTAATTAGATTTAACGAATTTAATTATATTAAATTAGTATTTAATGATATTAAAATGAAGAATGAAATTGTTTTTAAATTCAATACTATTTATAGCTATTAATTAAATTTAATATTATATTATCGTGTCTAACTTTTATTCATTAGATTGATAGATTGCATTTTCTGTATAAGCTCAAGCAAAATGCTACAAGAATAAGCATTTTGGTTTCTCTTATTATGATTTTAGTAGTTTTTGATAGTTTACTCATTGATATCTCTTATTTAAGACCAGTAACATTTTGGTATATCATTGCACAACTTTATTCTATTGATCAACCCTTTTTTCAAACATTTTAAAGTAATTTTCTTGGTATAGATTCATTAGTCTTTTGCTAAATATATTCTTTTATGCTATTTTTTTATATTGTTTGTTTTAGAGTAATTATATGTATGCTATTATAGGGAGAAATATTGCACATAATTTCAAGACAATTTTGTATGAAGGAAAAGTATATATGATTAATAATTTTTTGATGTTAAAGTATAAAGACAAATTTAGGTAAAATGTATATAGCAAATTCTAATACACATACCATAAATATGAAATGTACCCTTTATTTTTGTTACAATTTTTTTTAGGTTGCAATTGGATAAAGAAAAATCATGTGATAAGGAGCAAAATTAGTTTTTGAAGTTCTAGAAATATATTAAAAAAAATTAATTTTATAGGAAAGTTTTTTAGTGTTTGTTCAATTGATGGTTAACATGTTTATGTTTGTGCAACCAAATACAATGTGCAATTAGTAAATTTTTTATATAATCAAATTCAATTCAATTTGCGTGAATTTTATTTCATTTTACATATTATTTTTGCGTTGTTAACACTAATCATAAATTTAATTTGAATCAAATTGAAAAAATTATTAAATCAAGCTTGTATGTCAATTTAAAAAATACAAAGAAAAAATATTTTAGCAATAGAATTGATTATAATTAGTATACGACCTACCAATTTTGACTTTTGCAATACCCTAATTTGATTAAATGTTGAATTTTTTTTTTTTTGCAAATTTTTTTCAATAAATATGAATTTGAAATTTGCAATATGAGACTTTAGCAAAATTGTATTAAATAGAATTATTAATTGTATTAAATATGTATTAAATATGAAGTTGAATTTTGATGTTAATTTATACCAAACTTCATAAAAGTTATTTCAAAATTTAGTCATTGAATAAAAATAACAAAACATAATAATTAATAAAAAATTTATAAATAAATTAAAAATATAAAAATATGAAAAAAAATACATAAATATGAATTAATATTTACCAATAAAGAAATCATAAGAACTATTTACAAAATAAATAATGATCAATTAATTAATATTAAAATTCATAAATAATGAAAAATATCTTTAGTTATTATTGTTCATAAAACATATATTAAAGTAATAAAATTAAAAAAATTAAATAAACTTAAAAAATAATTAATGTAATTTTTTATGCTTTTAATGTATTATTTTTGAAAATATATAAATAATTTTTTTGTCCTTTATATATTATTAATTATTGTGTGCCTTTATTAATTATAATACGTAATGAATTTTATTTTTATTTTGAATAGAAATTATTTTTCTATTATAGGAATAAAAATATTCTATTATTGCATGTATCACTATCAATTTATATATTATTTTTTATATATTTTTTCATATTATCTATTATTTTTACAATAAATATAGTTCGAAAAATTTAATTATAAAAACATAAAAAATACATGTTAATATAATATCCACAATAACAAAAATGAACACTCAATTTTATATATTCTTGAGGTTTACTTTTATTAAAGAATTAAATTGATTACATTAATGATAATTATTACACAATTTTGATGATTGAAAGTTAATAATAATAATAATAATAATAATAATAATAATAATTATTATTATTATTATTATTATTATTATTATTATTATAAATAAAGCCCTTTCAAATTTATAAGGGTCAATAATATTATAATTTTTTATTCTTATAATTTCAGACCTTAATAATAATAATAGTAGTAGTAGTGCATTAAATTGATCAATTAAATAGTACATAATCAATAATACCAATTAAATTTAATATTAAAATAATATACAAATAAGAGGTCAACTACAACAACAACAACAACAACCATAATAATAATAATAATAATAATAATAATAATAATAATAATGTAGTTCTTTCATAATAGTCAATTATAAAACATTATATTTTTAATTCTTATAAATTCATACCTTAAAAAATAATAAATACCCATTACATATCATAAATATAAAATAGTTGTAGAGTATTCAATAATAGTAAAGTTATTATTATTAACAATGTTGTCTTTTTGAATCCAAGAATGAGAAATAACATATGAAAAATAGCATGTAATAATATTAAAAAAATTAGTAACACATATAAATAATAGTTTTATTGATAATAATCCTTATAATAATTAAATTATCAGATATAAAGTTTGAAATATATAATAAACCTTATAGATAAATAACTTTAAAAAATAGCAAGTAATGAAATTAAAATCAAAGAATAAATAATAATAATAATAATAATAATAACAATAATGATGATGATGATGATAGAAAAATCTCATTACACTGATTAGGAGCATTCAATTTATGTCGCAATGTGGTTAACCAACTCAACTTCAACAATATCACATAATTAATTAATATCTTCAAAATGATTGAAAATATAATTTTAAAATAATTAGCAATTATATATATTTAATAAAAATCAAACTATTTCAACAAATTCAAAATAAATTTTAATTTTTACAATATTTAAAAATTATTAATTATAAACACATAAAATTAAGCACATGTTAACATAATATC
The DNA here is from genome assembly GCA_004329165.1 of Spatholobus suberectus. NCBI lineage: Eukaryota > Viridiplantae > Streptophyta > Magnoliopsida > Fabales > Fabaceae > Spatholobus > Spatholobus suberectus. The sequence goes on from CM014735.1 coordinate 70,266,170, forward strand.
CACAATAACAAAGATAAACACACAAATTTAAATAATTATATATTACACATTCATATTTATTATATTTACATTCTTTTTGAATTTATACATTTCATATAAGTATTGTATCATTATTATTGCTTGGAGAAAGAAAAAGTCATAATAAATTTCAATAGGCTTAATATTTTTAAAAACAATATTTGTTCAATTAAAAATATAATTAATCGTCTGCCTTAATTTTAATATAATACTAAATATTTTAAAAAATGATACTTTTATTTATGTACGTATATTTAAAAAAAATACTAAATACAAATATTAAAAACATATAATTTAAATAGACCCATGTAAGGCACGGCTTTAAAATCTCGTGCTTTCGTATAAGAAAGGTCCAAGCTGCTCACTGGCTTGCAAGTTTCAATATCTGTTTCAAAATTTGAAGATAAACAGGATTTAATTGCTAGACTATATCAAAACGGCCACTTAAATTATTATCATTAATTGCTACCAAAGGTACTGGAGGCAACCTAGTAATAAAATCTAATGTACTTATACATTATGCATTATTATAGTAACAAGAATATTTAATCCAAAGGTGAGGAATTTAGAGTATTTAATCCAAAAGGGTATCTCACAGTTCAAGAAAATTGTAAGTTAATCCAAAGGTACCACTGTTGCTAGGATTAATTAAGTTCATAGAAAATGTTTTCCAAATGGATTTTCAACATTTTAGAAAACTTTAACCAACAGGAAACCAACATACTAAGATAATAACAGATCATGCTCAAAGCAATAGATATCTTAATTTTAAATCAATCAATTCAGCAATAAGTTGAATTAAGAAGCAGATTGTAATTGTCAACTTCCAAATCTGACCACCTTACATATTATCTATGTACACACGTTTGTATCAGACTCTGTAACTGACCACAAATTATTAGGACACAAGTTATACACACTTATGTTTTTAATAGATAGCTGTAATATCAATATTGAGAACCATATTAAAGGGAATTTTATAAAATGGACTTGTTTATAATATTGAGAAGATCTCCCCTTACAAGTATCAGCGTCAGAAACAGCACCATAAGATGTTAATATCTTTGAAACGCTACTAGTACGAGATGGTAAATTGTAACTTCAATAACATGACAAGAATCCTGAAAACTCTCCCTCTTAATCTATACATATAAAAAGAAAACAACAGGATTTAAAGTTGTAGGCATAGCTGAAGTAAATGTAACTAAATATGCTGCAAATACTACATATTTATTTTTGGTCCTGTGCTTCAAGCTTGCAGAGAAAAACCTCACAAATTCAATGTTAAGATGTGTTACTCAATCTTGCAAAGATTTCCATATCTGAATCGGTTTAAGAGATATTTTCTTCATTACACTTCATTGACAGAATATTACAAAGCTTCTTTCTGCACTATCTTTATATTGAAAACCAACAATTAAGCCAAATTCACCAAGTTGCAGCCTCCTTAAATAGATTGCCATGACTCCATCCAGCAGCAATCAGCCCCATTGAATCCTTGGCCGGTTGCGGTAGAGCCTTATGTGGCTATAAAAGGTTTTAAACTGCGGTCGCGATCGCAGTTTCGTCAGGTTCTTTGATATTGCTGAAAATTGTGGACAAATATGCCCCATGCAGCCACAATTGCTGTCACAGAGACCCCACAAACCTTGATGTTGCGGCCCAAATCACGGTCACAAACTGTTTTTTAAAACTTTATACCTTCTTTTTTGTTAGGGAGTATGGTATTCTAGACAGTTCCAAATTCTTCTATTTAATCGCGTCTTGTTGCCAAGGGAGTAACTTCAGCAAGAGGAGTTGAAAGAGGTGTTGGCAGTGGCGAATTTCGACACATGGGGCACGAGAGGTTTACCTGCAACCACCTATCAATGCAATCTCTATGAAACAAGTGACCACAATCAGGTAGAAGCTTCATCCAGTCTGTGTCCTTGTAATCTGCCAAACATATTGAGCAACAAGATGTTATTGTTTCTGAATCAGGCTTATGCTTCTTGGCTTCGGAGTACAGCAGCACCGGATAATTGTTCGCAACAGAGTTTTCTTGACGAAGAACTTGAATAGTTAAGGCAGAATCAAGCTCCATGTTGGTGTTAGCAGTGGCACTTACTTGCCTGTTTGGCAAGCTTCTGCGGTTACAGTAAAGGAAACGAGACTCACGACAGTGATCACTAGGAGAACCCCTAGAGATAACCCAACTGAGTAAAATAAATATCCGTTCTGCTCCTCTGAAGGGTTGTCATCAGAATTGGAAGTGCTGTTCATGATCCTTTCAGCTGGGGCTGTCAATTTTCACCCGATAGGAATGAGGGATAAGAAACTTTAAAAGCAATCCTTATATTAATGTTGTCTTCAAGTTCTTGAATTAGATAATGACACGTGGATATTGTTTCTAATGTCAAATAGCCTCTATTTAAAAGGGTTGTCTAAGTTACCTAAAATAAAAATAGAATTAAACAATTTCATTAAAAATGATTGGTGGAATTCTTTATGTATTTAAAGATAGTTAGTACAATATAAATTTTTTTACCAATCATCTTTAATAGAATTGTTTAACCTCATTTTTACTTGAGATAAATTAGACAATTTCATATTTAAAATGTTGAAGAATTTGAAAAACAAAAAAAAAAAACACTATTAATCGTCATTATTTAATTTGAGAATTTGATGACAAGAATATAAGCAGTACGAAGTAAATTTTAATCGGATTGGGCTCCTCTAAAGTGAGCAACTCATGATAAAGTAGGTAATCTTAATTGTTGATGAAAAAATCAACAATTAATATTATGTGCACATTCATAACAAATTATAAACGCGTTAAAATATTAGTGGATGATTTTTTTTCATCAACGAACGATATTATTTTCTTTACCTTTAGGAAAGATAAATCCATTTTATCCTTATTTTGTGCTAACATACCTTGGGGTTGAGTTTCTGCCCCAGAAGAGATTAATTAATGTCAACGTAGAGTTTTGATTTTTTCCTATTTGGATTGGAAAGGGAGGTTATATTGACTGAATAATATAAGAACATGTGCGCTGTAATCATATTCATGGACAAAAGAAATAAGATGGCAACTGTGGAGGAGTTATTATATGGGGATGGTAGTACATATAATTCATACTATCTGTTACTGGTGAAGGCCAAATACATCTGTCATTTGACTCATATTTTACCCTCAACTTGCCTTTAAGTCAAGTATACCTATGAAGAGACGTCATGTTACGAGAGAAAGAAAAAAATAGGAGTGCAAGGTGTTACTATTCTATTGATGCATAAGACTGTCACATATGAATGGTTCGCTAATCCACAAAAATAGTACATAATTGGTGTTAATGTCATTAATTATATTTGACAAAACAGAAAAATCACACCAAGAATGTGAAGTTTTGTGGTGGCGTATTTTATATGAAAGTCTTATAATTGGGCAAAATCAATGTACGCATGCATGCTTCATATGATTTGCTGCGAATTTTGACTTTGGCCTGTCATCGGCTGTCATCGCATGTGTCATTGATCGCTGTATAAATGATCAAGAGAAATCAATTTTGAAAAATTGGACAAAGGTTTCCCCAGATGGAACTAGAATTACCTTTTAAGCTATATGGAATTAATTCAACAGGGAGTAAAAGTGATTAGATAAAGCCCTCCCCAAAATTACAACTTCAAGATTTGATCCTTTATATTATTACAATAAATAAAAATTAATTAAAATATATTAAGAGTGTAACTAATTTTTATATTAATATCTAATAATAAATTATTATATAACTAAAAATATTAACTTTTGTAATAATTACTTTAAAAATCATATAAAGAATAATTTCTAAGTAAAAGTAGCAAGACCTACATTAAGAATCAAAAACAATTATTGCCAATTTTTTAGCAAACATTCTGAAAAAGAAAAGTTCTAGCCATTTAACATTATTTGTAAATCATTAATTATACTCTGGATACCCGAGAAGACATTAAAATAAATGAAATCGATATCTCATATCGACTCATTTAGCACAACCATGCATAACTGTCTTATTCTATCAAGAGGGCCCACAGATATTACTCTTGTTACAAAGGATGGACAAATCCATTAAGGGAATAACCTGGTAGGGAGGAGCAAAAAAGAACTAAATTTCATTCTTTTTTATTTTGATTACAAAAGATTGGTTTTTATACAGTCACAACTGATATCAATCGGTTAATGACCCTACTTAATGTGCGTAACAGAATAACAAACATACTTAAAATGAATAACAGACAAAAGACAGAATACAAAAACATAAATGGCCAATATCTAATACTCTCCCTCAAGTTGGGAGGTATATGTTGAGAGTGCCCAACTTGGATAGTAATGTTGAGAAATGTTGATGAGATAGAGCTTTAGTGAACAAGTTTGCAAGTTGCTGCTAAGTGGGGAGGTAGATCAATTTGAGCAATCCTGAGTATACATGTTCACGAATGAAGTAACAGTCAATGTCAACATGTTTGGACCGATCTGAGGAGGCGGGATTTGTGGCTAATTGAATTGTAGATTTATTGTCACATAGGACCATAATTGAGGAGATAGGAATCTCAAAGGTGTGAAGCAGTTGCTTTAGCCAAAGGAGTTCACTAGTTAGACAGGCCATGGACCTGTATTCAGCTTTTGTAGAGGACCTGGCAACTGTAGGTTGTTTTTTTGATTTCCATGCTATCAAGGCATTGGCTAAGTAGACACAAAACCAATAGTGGATCTACGGGTCACAGGGCAGCCACCCCAATCAGCATCAACATAGGCTAATAGTTTTGTGTTGGATACAACAGGAAACAAAAGTCCTTGTCTAGGAGAAGACTTAAGGTATTGAAGTATTTGATGGGCAACACTAAGGTAAGGAGTTTGAGGTTGTGACATGAACTGGCTGAGTCGATTAACGGCAAAAATGATATTAAGTCTTGATATGGTCAGGCACATTAAGCGACCAAGAAGTCTGCGATATTGAGTAGCATCAATCAATGGTTCCCCATCATTGTCATTTAGCTTCAAATTAGGATCCATGGACAGCTTGGCTGGTTTGGAATCAAGGAACCCAGTGTCATCCAACAGTTCTAGTGTATATTTTCTCTAACAGAGATGGATCCCCTTAATAGATTTGGCAATCTCAAGACCGAGGAAATACTTGAGATCCCTTACGACTTTCAACTTAAAGGTTTGCTGTAACCTGATAATGCCTTGTTGAATTAAAGAGTGTTTGGGGCTAGCTATAATAATGTCATCGACATACACCAAGAGAATAACCAAGGATGGACCTGAGTCACGACTAAACAAGGAGTAATCTTTAGTAGACTGTTTGAAGCCATGAGAAGTGATGGCAGTGGAAAATTTTTGAAACCACTGTCTAGAGGCTTGTCGGAGTCCATAGAGTGACTTATTTAACTTGCAAACAAAATTCTCCCCCTGAGCTGGATAACCTAAAGGAAGGTGCATATAAACTTCTTCGAAGAGGTCCCCATTTAAAAAGGCATTGTTGATGTTGAGCTAGGTCATAGACCAATTATTTTGGGTTGTAAGAGCCAGGAGAACTCTAACAGTGGTTAGTTTTGCCATGGGTGAAAAGGTATCAGTGAAGTCAATCCCAGCTTGTTGGGTGAATCCTTTGGTAACAAGTCGAGCCTTGTACTGGTCAACAAAGCCATTAGAATGAAACTTGGTCTTAAAAATCCATCTACAGCTAATGCTTTGCTTTCCAAGTGGGAGAGAAATAATGGACCACGTATTGTTGGCCTCAAGAGCTGTGATTTCAACAGCCATAACATCTGTCCAGTGGGAAAGTTTGATTGCTTGATGATATAATTGGGGCTCGTAATAGGTGTTGACTTGGTACACAAAGGAATGGTAAGAGGGGGAAAGGTGAGAATATGAAAGATGAACATCAATGGGGTAGGTAACGGAATGTACATATTCTTGGAGATATGTGGGGGGTCTGTGTGTTCTAGATGATCTTCTGGGTGGATCAAGAGTGGGTTTAGGGATAGGATTACTGTTTATGTAGTGAATGGGAGATGTGGGTGGTTGAGAATGATCAGGTTGAGAAAGATTAGGTTGAGGAAGATCAAGAATTAGTCGTGGGCGTACAATAGATTGGAAGGGATCAAGTTGAGTTACATTGATGGATGTATGAAAAGGGAATTAGTCCTCATGGAAGACCACATCTCTAGAGATAAAAAACTTGTTGGCAGCCAAGTCATATAGTCGGTAACCTTTGTAGCCTGGTGGATACCCCATGAAGACAGTAGGAGTAGACCTTGGTGAGAACTTGTTTCTTTGATGAAGTGGTGTGGCAACATGGCACAAGCATCCAAATACCTTGAAACTAAAGTAATTGGGTGTTTTTCCATAGAGCAGCTTGTAAGGTGCTTTGTTCTTTAGTGAAGGACTAGGAGTTCTATTGATGAGAAAAGTTGTAGTAGTGATGCATTCTCCCCAAAAAACAATAGGGACTTTAGATTGAAATAATAGGGATCCAGTCATGTTGAGCAAATGTTGGTGTTTTCGTTCCACCACCGAGTTTTGTTAGGGGCGATAGGGACAACTAAATTGATCAATGGTGCCTTTAGTTAGTAAGAATTCTGTGAGAGCTAATTCTTTGGCATTGTCGGATCTTAGTTGTTTGATGGGTCTGTTAAAGTGTGTCTTGACATACTTGAAGAAACTTTTGATCAAAGTAGGAGCTTCAGACTTAGATTGCATAAGGTACAACCATGTGAAGCGGCTACAATCATCGACTATGGTCAAGAAGAAATGCTTGCCATCATGTGTGGCATTATGATATGGCCCCCAAATGTCACAGTGAATCAGATAAAAAATGTTAACAGAAAAATTATTATGAGACGTAAAGGAAAGTCTATGAAATTTAGATAAAGGACACACGATGCAATAATGGGAATTATACGAAGCATGTGAATTCAAGTCCATTTTTATTACAAAAGAGTTTAAGAACTTTGTTTGACACATGACCAAGCCTAAAATGCCAAAGTCTAGATTCATTTATTGAAGAATTAAGAGATACATTGCAGCAAGTAACAGGCACAGGATTAAAAAAATGTGATCTAAAAATATAGAGGCCTTGGTGAATGTCACCCTTGCCAATCATCTTTAGGTGCTTGTGATCCGGAATAACAAAAGAATTATGGTCAAAGACAATTGAGTAAGTAGAGTGAGAAAGTAAGGCACTTATGGATAACAAATTAATGGAAAAAGTGGGAATATAAAGAACATTATGAAGTAAAATTTCGGGTGTTAATTGAACAGTGCCAATGCTAGCAACTTGGATTAAAGAGTTATTTGGTAAAATGACATATTTATCTTGTAATGAAATAAGGGAAAGAAAACATGAAGAATCATGAGTAATGTGTGAGGTGGCACCCAAGTCAACAATCCAAGTAGTTGGGCTAGATAAAGAGGATGAAGTAAACAATGAAAGGGCCATACCAATAGTGGAAACATCAGAATGTGTGTTGTCGGGTTGGGTCACGTGAATGCGAGCTAGTTGAGTCTGAAGCAGGTTTAATAATTGTTGACATTGCTGGGGAGAGAAAGGCATGTCAGAGGGGGATGCATTAGTGACAGTGTTGACCATAGAGGCTTTGTGTTTCTTATGCCTTGGAGGGTACCCATGTAATTTGAAGCATTTACCTTTGGCATGGCCAAACATGGTGAGCACAAGGAGGCCTATCTTTTTTGGTAGATTTGTTCTTGGCGAAGTGGGTTGGATAGTATAAGTCATGTCAGATGGGGTAGGGTTGGTGGAAATGCCAACTTCACGATGCTTTTCATCCTATACAAGTAAGGAGAACACCTTGTTGATGGGAGGGATGGAGTTCATGAGGAGAATTTGTCCTCAGATGTGAGCAAACTGTGGATTAAGTCCCATTAAAAAATCAAGACATATTCTTCTTGATAGTGATCGATTAAGGGCTAAACACCACCACAGTTGCATTTGTGAATAGGTCAATATTCACCAAGCTTTTCCCAAAGGGTTTTAATCTTGGTGAAATATTGACTGATGGTTAAAGATTCTTGTTTGTAATTGAGCGATTCTTGCTTCATCTGGAAGACACGAGGCCCATTGTGCTGGCTGAACCTATCTTCGAGATCGCTCCAAATGGTGGCGGCAATCGAAGAAATGATGACGCTGGCATTGATCTCCTTAGAAACAGAGTTAAGGAGCCAAGAAGCTACGATACTATTATTGCATTCCTAAGAATGTAGAGCCTTGGGATTTGACGCATTCGGTTACTTGGAGCTGTCCGCGAAGCCAAGCTTATTCTTGGAGGTGAGGGCTATGCGCATGGCATGTCGCTAGGAGTTGTAATTGTCCCCCATAAGAGGTTAGGTGACAAGAACCAGGCCCGGGCTATTCGAGGGATGAAGATAGAAAGGGCTGGTAGAATCCTCCATGACTGGAGCAAAGAGGATAACAACCGAGAGTAACAGCTTGTGGAAAAAAGTCTTTTGATACTATATTAAAGGACTAACCTAGCAGGGAGGAACGAAAAAGAACTAAATTTCATTCTTTTTGACTTTGATTACAAAAGACTACTTTTTATATAATCAACTAATATCAATCAGTTAATGACCCTACTTAATGTGCCTAATAGAATAAAAAACATACTTAAAAGGAATAACAGACAAAAGATAAAGAATACAAAAACAGAAATGGCCAATATCTAATAAAATCCCATCTAGATCACTCACATCCCTTTTCACGATTTGTTCTATGCCCAATAGCCAGCTTTATAATCATCTTATCATAGGCAATGTTTGATGGCATTAAAACATACAACCCTTCATATAGGAGTTGTAGTGACTTTCAGGTTTAAGGACTGCAAACACCATAGTCACTTTGAGAATCACTCATGGCATTTTCATAACTCTTCTATATAGCGTCCTCATAATGGGTCAATCTAGTACATCATTACACTTAATCATGTACCCATGTGAAGAATTGATATCTCATATCCATGACCCGTGATATGTGGTCATCAGTTCACTCACATACTAGTCTTAATGTATTATTATTGTCCGTGACAATAATACTTAACTAGGGATATTTAAGTATAAATTATTCTATGGACTGTATTATGTTCCAATACATACATAATAAATGAAATGCCTCATATCATTAATAGATAAACAAAAGAAGATACAAATGTAAACCATAAAGTATTGGCCTCTAGAGCTTACACCAACATCTTCATCATAATCAAATTCAGATTTAGAGTTTACCTCTAACGATTCATTGTTTGTGTCATCCACGAGATCTATATGCCTTTTCAATTGTTTTTTTCCCTTTTGAGTTAATGTTATCTAGGTCCTCCTAAGTGGCTATCATACATTTCTTTTTCTTCTTAGAGAACCATTTTTTCATCAATTTTGGATAGTCATCTTTCATGTGTTTTGACTTTTTACATTTGAAGTAGACGTTCAATATTTTTGTCTTCTATGGAGAGCTTCTTATTGGGCTTCTCCTTTGTATTTGAGTAAAACTTGTATTTCCCTTTCTTCTTAAACAACCTTTTGAACTTTTTAGACATAAAGGAAATCTCATTGTCTTCACCTTCAAATGATGAGCTTTCACTACTTTGTTCATAATCTTTAATTACTTCCTTAGCCTTTGTTGGAACCAAAGACGTAGAAGCGTCTAAACCCTCAAAGTTTTGAAGATAACAAACTTATTAATAGTCAAGTTTTTGTCTAAGGACTAACCTTGTCACAGCAAATAAGTTACTCTTAAATGGACCGTCCAGTAGACGTGCTAAAGAAGACTGTCCAGTAGACGTGCTAAAGAAGACCGTCCAATAGCCATGCTAAAGAAGACCGTCCAATTGATGTGCTAAAGAAGACCGTCCAGTTGACGTGCTAAAAAAGACCGTCTAGTAGACGTGCTAAAGAAGACCGTCCAGTAGAAGTACTGAAGATGACCGTCCTAAGCTAAAGCTTGTCTCTTAAAACAAAGTCAAATATCAGATGCATTCAAACAAAAGCTTCCAACGATAAATCTTCAAACAGCTAAGTCCTATTTAAACATCCAATTTACTTATGTTTTTTTTTCCTCAAAACTAACATATTACCATTCTAGTGATCTAATGTTTAAATTGTTTTGAATCATTAAATGTAATTAGATTCACTCTAGTGCAAAGGCACAGCAAAACAGATAAAGCAAGTCAACTTATCAAGCTGCCATGTCGAATGAAGAATGTTTAGAAAAGCAGACTGCCAGCACAGTCCTGTGCTTTCCATTTTAATGCAAGTCTAAAAGCTGCCATGCCTGATCTTTCTGAAAGCATGGTTTGCACGCCTCTCCTTGTATAATGAAGTCAAGTCTTCCACAACGAATCTTTTTCCCTGAAGACTATATATATGCACCAAGGAAGAAGCGAAAAATAGAATCGCGATACGTGCTAACTTGTGACAATCTCAGCGAGACATCAAAAGCCTTCTATACTTTATCTAGAAGTGTCCATTGGACGATAGTGAAAAAGTCTTGTAAAAATATTCTGAGTGTTTGAGCTTAATCTTTCAAATCCTCACTACATGAGTTGATACCTTTGTATAAACACTTGTTTATGTTGTGAAAACCTGGAGAGGCTTAGTGAAAAAGAATACTTGGGTTAAGCAATCTAGAGTGATTGCCTTATAAAGCCTAAAGAGGCCGCAAACAATACTTGTAACCTAAGGTTGGTTAGTGGATACCTTCTGGGTGAAGGGACTGAACGTAGCTCAGGTTGAGTGAACTAGTATAAAAATTCTTTGTGTTATATTTCTCTCCATCCCTTAGCTTGAAAACGCTTTCAAACTTATTTATATTGTTTTAAAAAGTTTTAAACACACAATTCAACCCCCCTTCTTGTGGCTTTTTCTATTTCAGCCTTGATGTAACACCCTAACATTTTCTTTCTAATTAATATGTATAATTATTAGTATTATTATTAATTTATGTTTTGCTCTGTTTTTTAATAAAATGGTATTTTGGAAAAAAGAGATATTGAGCCTTTAAAATGGGGTTTTGTGATTAAAATGTTTTTATAATCTTTAAAAACCTTTTGTTGGGCTTAGTCTCCATAAACCCAAGTTATCTTTAAGAGCCCCTTAAGTTTCTTAAAACCTAACCCTTTTCCCTTCTTTTCTTTTTACCTCTTTTGGAAACCATGTTGTTAAAGTCGTCATAGCCATGAAGGGAAAGACCAAGGAGGCAATGCTGCACCATTCGCATCCTCTTGTTGGAGATTGTCTCTTTCGAGGTAAGGGGAGTAAGTTATTTCGCTCATGGGTTTGGCTTTAGTCGTGGTAGGCGGTTGGCCCTAGACCCCAATTACTTGTGAATTGTGTGATTATGTGTAAAAAGGAATGCGATTTTCCCCAATCATTGATGCATTTTATAGTAATTTCCATGTTTGAATTGTGTATGTGGACTATCATGAAGTGTTCTTCCTTTTCCCCCTTTGTGCCTAAGTTAGGGACTTGATGGGTTTTCGAGAGATTAAGTATGATTGGGGAGTTCATAGAGTAGATTAGGTGTTTAAAAGTGTAATAGAAGTGTTTTAGGGGTGATTGGAGTGTTTAGGAACCAAAAATAGTCTTGTTTTGTAATTACGTGAACCCTAGCAATTTTGTAGAAATTGCAATTGGCAAGTTAGAATTTGGTGCTAAGTGTGAGAGAGGCAAGGAGCAACCCTTGACCTTCTGGAGGTGTGGCACTAAGTGCAAAATTGATGCTAAAAGTGGTGGTGTTAAGCGCTAGAATTGGTGTTAAGCGTGAGTATATTAGTTAATTCCCTACATAAGTGGCGCTAAGTGCCAGTCTTCTGGCGCTAAGCGTGAACCTTCCAGAAAGTTGGTTTGGAAGTAAAGTGAAGTGGCGCTAAGTGCCAAAGGTCTAGCACTAAGCGTGACCCTTTAAGACACCAAAGTTGATGTCCCAGTTAAGAGTAAAGGATTATAAGTTTATGTTGTTGCCTTCTAAGCTTACCCCTTGTATGATTGTTATTGCTTTGATGCCTTGTTAGATCTATATCTTGTGGTTGTTACTTGCCTTGAGAAAATGTGTATACTGTTAACTTGTGGTTAATGCTCTGTGATAAGAACCTATGGATTTTTATGAGCATTGTATGTAATCATGCATCATGACATTTGAGTTAGATGGAGAAAGAAAATATATAAAAATTTGGTTGGTGAAGGCCGAGATGGGTTGTCTAACCCTAGCCTTCGGGCTGATATCTGGTTGGGAAATTCCAATGGCCCATGTTGATCCCATGGAGCTAAAGCGTACTGGCAAAACTAGGTAACCCTAACTAGTCAATAAGGAATATCATTCTAGTTAAGAGTGCAAAAGCCAAAGGCTTCGGTACCGATGATGCTTCTTATGATCATGCATGTACTCCAAGACTATTTTCTATGAACTTAGATTGGTACCACATGTGCATAAGAAGTGGAAGCTAAATTGCATTGCATGTGCACCCTAGTATGTATATGTTAAATTCTTAGAAATTAGTATTACTCTAATTGTATGCTTGTGTTTGTGTGTTCTACCTGTTTCCATTATTATACTTTAAGCATGATGTGAGTTGTATCTCATTCCCTTGTTTCTTGGTATTTTTTTGTCTATGTTTGTGATATACAAGTGATGTCCAACGAGATCCTGAGGAAGAGTCTTAGAGTAGAGGCATTAGCTTCGTTGTAGTTTATTTTATTGTTGCTTTGGGTTCGTATACTTTGATAGGATTGTGACATCGGAGCTGAATTAGATACCTTTTATTTGTAGCTTAGTTTTAGTATTCCTTACATTATGGTTTTTAGTTGAGTTTTTCTTTTGAAACAGATGTATGGCCTTGAGAGCCAAAGTCGTTTATTTTAATTCATAAGACTTGATTTTAGTATAATGAAGTGTGTCTATGATGTCCTTTACTGGGTAAAGAAAAGTTTTAAAGTATTGCTTATTTTGCAAATTATTATTAAATTAGCTTCTGCAATAATCATATATATTAAAAAGTGTTTTAGGGTAGAATATGTCACACTTAAGAACTTTGGAAGTTGATCTCTTCTTTAATTAATACTAGCTACATTTTTCTTTTCTAATTTCCTACTCTCAGAGCAATGGAAGTATTTTCTTGACACCTTTTTTGTGGTTTTGGATAGAGTTCATGAATCTTAAGAGATCCAAGTAACTTATCCATCTTCATGGTACTGAGAACACAAGCTTCCTTAATAATTGTGTTTTTTGGTTCACGCTTCTTAGGGAGATTATTTAAGAGATTTATGTTGTTTTCTTCTAAGGTGAACTATTTTCCAAGCATTCAAAATGGTTTAGAAATGTCCAAACATCTCACCAATAACCTCATGGTCATTCATTTTGAACATTTTATACTATCTCGTAAAAAAGATTGTCTTTCTCTTTTTAACGTCATCAATGCCTTCATGAGTGAAAGCAAGAGTATCCCACATCTTTTTTGTAGTTTTATAGATGAAAACTTTTATATTTAGTCCTGAATAGGGCAAAAGTATAAGGTATTTGGCCTTAGCATTGAGTTGCATCTTGTTGATTTCTTCCTAAGTTGATTGTGACTATAAAGTTGGATTTCCATTTTCTCTTTGAGGTTCAAAATCTCCCCTTATTATAACCTATCCAAGATTAGAATGAGAGGACCTAATGAACATCTTTATCATGTCTTTCAAGTAAGGATAGTTGTTTCCAAAAAAGGCTGGAGGCCTTATAATTGAAGCTTTTTCAGCAATGAATGGTTTTCTAGAATTGCCATGACAATTCGCGAATCTTCTCCTTTAACACTACAAAGTGTTCAAACCTAAAGGTTGAGCTTTGATACCAAATAGTAAAAGCACAAGGAAACACAAAAATTAGGGTTGAATTGTGTTTCTTAAATTCTTTTTGCAAATCTTTTATAAAACGCAACTTAGGGAGATAAAAGCTAAGTTTTGAAAAAATATAAAACTTAGGTAAGACGAAGTGAAGGTATTATCTTATGAGAGAAAACTAAAAGAAAATTCTTAGTTTGAAATCAAAATATTTTATCACATATTCAACTCTCTTAACGTTAGTAATAACATAAGAAAAAGAGAAGAAAGAAAGGAACACAAATATTTATACTACTTCGTTTCACAACCCAAGACTTTGTCCAATCCTTAACAATCACCAAGATTTTCGCTATAACACACAATTACAGGAACCACGTTCTTCACTGTTACAAGTATTCTTTTAGCAAGCTTCTTCAAGCTTAACAAGCCAAGTATTCTTTCACTTGGCTTTCCAAAAACAATCACCAAGTATTCTTTCAACAAACATCTTTAAGATCAAAAACAAGTATTGTTCAACAAGCCTCTATAGGCTCAATCCTAAGTATCCTTTAAACTTGTCTTTCCATGCATTGTATCCAACTATTCCTTTAGCAAGCCTCTTTAGGCTTAATGAACTTCCTAAAGTTTGTAAGAAAAACATATCCCTAGACTATCTTTTTATAAGGCTTAGATAAAATAAATGATAGTATAATGCTCACAAAGTATTTACAAGGTTAGAGAGAATGTTCTTTCAAAATGATTACAAATAAATATGACCTAGTAAATGCAGTTGCAATGTTTGGGATCTCTACAGTTTGATGACTCTTAAGGCTTTTATAAATGAACTCAAACATAGTGGTGGGTTGAGAGCTTATTCTTCTTTAAAACGAACATTAGAATCCATTAATTGTTGCATTAAATGTTTTCTTATTGTAATAAAGTATTTGGCTTATCTTCATTTTTTATACTTTATCTACGTAGTAGGTAGGTAGAAGTTTTCAACTTTAGGCTTTTGTACAATGATTTTCTCTATTGTCATTTTTTTAGTGTGCCAAACACATCTATTTAGATATGAAAGTTGTTAAATTCTCTTTTTTTGTTTCTTGTAACTAAGATGAGGACTCAAGCTTGTGGTATACACCATTTGGCTTTTGATCTTTGAAATTCCTTGAGTTCTTGACAGTCTTCTTATCGGATAAAGTTCGGAGTATACTTACAAACAAAATGAGTTGTATTGCACCAAGTTTCTTCTGCATACGATGAATCAACTAAACTTTATCATAGAATAAACACTCTCTAATATTAAAGCTTTGGAATGAAGACACCTTCCTAGGACGAAATCTAATGAGAATAATGAAAAACTAGGACAAAGATGTTTTAGATCAAAAAATAAAAGGAGTAGAGGAAATATGAACACTTTGACATAATCTTTTCTTTATTCTTCACTCTCTCAATGAATACACATGTTTTTGCTTGTATTTATAAGCAAAGAACTCTTCATGACTGTTGGAGATGACCTAAATTTGAAATTTGAAATTCAAAGATACATGTAAAGTTTTGTCTTTAGATATTATTCACTCAAAAGGTTTTGCTTTTTGAAGGTTAGGTGTCCCTCCTTCTAAATGTTGTTGAATCATCATTTTGTGTGGTGATTTTGAATGTCCTTCATCTTTGATTCATGAATGAATAGCTTAGGTAGTGTGAGGACTTCGTTTCTTCCATCAAAAAGCTAAGTTGTAGACGATAAAGTTCAGTCAGCATTTTGATGTGCCTTCTGATTAAGAATGTTGATAGCTTTTTGAGTTTGCTTTCTGATACTGAAATATGCTTTTTGAAGTTCTTATTTTCTTTCACATGTTCTTTATAAAGTAGAACAATCTTCTCTAAATGATGAGGAAGCTATTGAGTAAAGTCAAGTATGTTTAGAAAACATATCTTATGTTCTTTAAATGAGTCTTTTTGTTGTAGATGATCTTGTTCTTAATTATGACATGTATCTAGGTTTTAGAGCATTTGTTGAATGTATTTAGCACAAATCTTCATGAAATTAATCACCTATAGATATTTCTTTATACTATTTTGTTGATGTGTTGACTGTTGGTTACGAAACAAGCTTTTTAAGCTATGTTCCTAGTCTTTCATGTTTGTATTTCACATTTGGAGTAATTTTCTTTCTCTTCCTAGCATCATGCAAACTATATTTTTCTTATTTATGATGCTAAGTTCTTGTGTTTCTTCATAAGCCTTATCTTTGACATAATCTCCGAAAAACTTGTTAGTAGCACACATTCTAAGAGCTTAGCATTTGTCACAAGAAGTTTAGGTGAGAGAAGAGGTTAGTGGAGGTCATCTGAAACCTTGGAGACATTTAAGTGGGTGCCTACAAATGACCAAGTTTTGCACCCTCATATCATGGAAACCTGACCGCTCTTGCACAAACAATTTCAACGTGACATTGTCGTATTCATGATCAGTTGCAATGTGTTGACTTGAATAACAAATACGACATGTGTCACCAAAGTTGTTATTGGTCGATATCATATTAAGATATTTATGTTAAGGGACACTACTGGTTGGATCACTTCACTAATGACTAACTCCATGAACTAGAAAGGAGTCACGAGTTGCGTGCATGAATACATATTATTGCATATTTAACATTATTTATCCACTGCTTATGCTTTCCTTATATGTATATATATGTTTGTATGTCATTTGTCATGTTTTTCTACTAATACTTACGTATGGATTCTCATCCTTTTTGTATGCATGTATTTTATTATGTTCCATTTGGCAATGTTTCTCTATCCATGAGTAGATGGCACATCGTAACATGCACCTCAACACTTAAAGGATTATGTTCCATGGCCCTGTCATATGACATGTTTATTTAATACAAAGAAGGATGCTTCCGTGGACCCCAATTTGTGGATGTCAGGTTAGATAGATGGTTAGCTTATGCCATTTGGGTTCTCTCTTATTATTAATCTCTAGGTGTATGTTTTTTATGTTTTGTTGAAGTATGGTGATCTCTTTTAGGCTATTAGTGTATAACTTTTGCTTTAGGGTTCAGTTTTCGAATTTTATGACTGTTAATTTATGATTGCACTTTTTGCTTATCTCTAACAATTAATGTAATGCCTTCAAGCAAATGACCATGTTTCTTTTATGCATTTTTATTTACAACATGTGATCTATTTACTCATGTTATGATTTAATTTGTTTTAAAGTTTTAAAGTATTACATATTATGAAGAGTTTTCCTTTGGAAAAAAAATGTACATGCATTTTATTAATAATCAACTTAATATTTTTTACTAGTTGATTTATGATACAAGATTTGATTGATTTTGTTTGGTCAATGTAACGTCAAAGGATGTTACAACATGCCAATCTTCAAATTGTTTCTTAGTCTCATGAACTATGGGAGAAATGGATATTTCATTGTCATAGAGATTTATCATTGTCACCATGGAAGACGTGCCAATGAAACAAGAATTCAAGAACAAAGTGATTACCTTTCTAACCTTGACCGTCACTAGTACTTGTTTTGTTGTCACCTTCTTCTATTTTCCTATTGGCTCCTTTTGCTACGTCTTTATTGCCTCCTTATGGTACTACTTTATTACGTCCTTCTGCTATTATTTTAAGATAAAACTTAGATGCAATTCTATATATGTTGTTGGTGCTGTTCTCCAATCAGAATTGGAGTTTCACCTCAATAATCCACATTGATGTTTAATGGAATCGTTTATTATGCAAATTACCAAGCTAAAACTCCAATTCTAATTGGAGAACAACTCCAACAACACATATGAAATTACATCTAAGTTTTGTCCTTTATTTTATTGCCACCATCAGTTGGTTGGATCACTTTCTTTGCCTTCCTCGATAATTACATATAAACATTTCTATTATTTAAATTTATGCACATGTCTTTTAACATACAAAGTATATGAAAAGGAAATGAATTGGGAACATCTTGCTTTACAAGCTTGAGTACTTGGATTTACAATTATACTTTTGCAGCTCCTATTATTGTCCATGTATTTATCATATGTAGTGGATATGTATGAAATATTTGTTCTCCTTAATTTTGTAGGATTTGGAACCTTATCCACCTTTCTTCGTCTCAATTTTTTTGCCCTCCTAAGTCCTTTCTTGTATAGGGGTGATAGCATCTCCTCACATTATACCATAGGCCACATGTCTTATCCATTAATTAGACTAACACAATGACTATAGCAGAATTCATAACTTTGCCTTAAGTACCATTTGTTCACATAGTCCTTAAGATTATCCCCTAAAAATGACATGACAACAATTGGATGCTTACATGGTATTCTTACCAAGTCCCAAAAATTACATGTTCAACTCTAAGTCCAAAACAACCTACTCACAACTTGTGTGTGTAACTTCAAACTTTAGACCCCCTGCTATAACACCTGTCTTTCTAATATGTGAATTAAACTTGATTGAAAATAATTACAAGAAAAAACATAAAATTTAGTTGAGAAAATTTAATTAAATAATTATGTATGATTTTTATTTTCAAGTTTCAATAGAAAATTTCACTAAAACTAGGATTGTGCTATAAGCTGGTAACGGAAGGTTTCACTGTGAAAATAAGCAAACAGTTAAGAAACCTATAGAATTAATCATAATTAATTATTATTAATTATAATTAAGTCCTTGTTAAAATTTTAATTAATTCTAACACCATTGATTAAAATAATTTTATTTTAATCCAATATTTGATTCTCAACTCAAGGAAGCTTTCTGGAAACGAAAAAATTTATCTAAGACATTTAAAATTATTCTCAATTGCCCAAATTAATTTTAAAGTTTCATTAACACATTAGATTGGTGATTAACACCAATATCCATGTTAATCATACTCTAATTAACCTTTTTCCACCTAATCCTTTCTTTATTATTTAATTATCCTATTAGCTTGTTATGGTAAGCAAAATTTGAAAAATCTTAACCATAAAAAGCTCCCTTTTGGACGCCCACCTAGCTCATCCTAGACTTCTTTGACAAGTTGATTGATTTTCTAAAAAGCCATTATCCAAGGTTTATTAAGAAGCCCACATCCATTGGTTATTACCTTGGCTACTTCCATCATTTAAAACTTAAGCATTTTGTGCTCCATTATTGCACTTTGGCCAAACCATATAGGGAAAAACCTCTCCTCCATTTGCTTCCATTTCCTTGCTCCAAAACCTCCATAATCAAGCCCTAAGTCAAGTTTAAGTATTGGTGCATTCACCCTTCACTTAGGATTCCATTTGAAAGTTCATTTGAGGTAAGTTTTTCACGCCTTTCTTCAACACTTCTTCTAGCATTTCCTCTTCAATCTAAAGAACCCAACTTCTAACCATTTGTTCTTGGTTTGTTTCAAGAAAAACTCAAACCTTTGGTGGTTGCTATTTCACTTTATTTTTGAGAAGGTTCATTTCCTTCCATCCTCCACCTTCCAAAGCTTTGTGGTTGTTAAGCCTACTAGAGAAAGTAAAGAGCTTACTTTTCCTTTTATCTTCACCGAATAATTTGTTGCAAAAATATGTAAATGTTGATTTGTTTGAAGTTCTTGTTGGTTGGTTATTGCTTTGGACATAAAGAGGCCATATTTGTTGAGCTTTTGTTGAAACCCTTTAAAAAACTATCATGCATTGTTTTATTTCTTTATCCACATGCATGAATTGATGTTTGGTCTTGAATAAATATGAATTATTTGAGCTTGTATGGTTTAATGTGTATTTGAACTTGTATAAGTGTGGTATGTATAAACAAAATTGTTTGGCTAGATTTTGTGTTCTATATGTTCCACAGAAATTTCCTTGAATATGGATGAATGTTTTTATTGTTTGGGGAAGTAAAAATGTTATTTTGCTACCCATATTGAAGTTACATGAGATAGGAATTGTTTAGAAATAAAAGAAGCCATAAAATACTTAAATCTCTTACGAATTGTAAATAATAAAATATTTAAGAAAATTTATGGAGGACCTCACTATTTGGAGCATAAAACCATGACTCATACGAACTGTGGACCTGCTATTGTAATGGATACAAAAACATTGACATGGAAAAGAGGTTGAAAATTCAAGATAAAACCCCTAAAGTTTAACCTTCAAATTAGTAATTTTAATGGGTTAAAATTACAAATAAAATTTAATAACATTACTTAACTTCATTAAATTGGTTAGGAACTAGAATTATCACTTTTAAGAACTTAGAAAATTAATTATGAATTTTAGAAAAGATTACTCATAAAGTAGGGCAAACTATCATAGTTTTGATCGAAAAATATAAATAAATTCAAAAAATGGTAAATATGTAATTTTATATTTTTAAAATTAATAATATATTTATTATGAACTAAAATGATTGAAAATTAAATTTTTAGACCTTATTTAGTATTTTTAATAAATGTGGAAAGAAATTAGTCAAAATAATATTAATTCTGATTCTTTATATAAGCAACAAATAACTAAATCATTAAAACTAATAAAAATAGTTAGGTTAGTTAATTTTAATTAATAATTATATAAATTTAAATTTTGTTTCAGAAATACCCTTGAAATGAAATGATTTAAGTGTTGGTTGTATTTAATGTCATTGCTCGTATCTCAAGAAGTGTTGCAAAATTTAATTTAAAACAAACGGCAAAATTGCTAGAAATCAAGATTTTCCACCAAAATTGCTAAAAACAAGGATGATGCATCCACTCATATGGGAAATTGGTACGTATCTTGTAAATAGACTTCTTAATAAATTAAGGGCGTAAAAAGAATAGAACAATTAATATATTTAAAAATAGGTCTTTGTTTCTTATAATTAGGGAAAAAAAATTCCCTCATTTGTCACTTATATAAAGGACCAAATGGAGTATTATTTTTGTGAAAAATTGTATAGAAGGGTAAATATGACTTTTAAAATTTAGAAAATTATTATCTAAGTTGAAGGTAATATATTTTAATGATATTTATTATGAAATTACAAATATAAGTATTTTTGGAATCAATTATAACTTTGTACCTATTCTAGTTAAATATTTCCTTATAAGGATAAAAATGTAATTTCACCTCAAAATAATTTTATAAAATTCTAGAAAAATTTCTAGAAATATAAAATAGTTGCATAAGCTTATTATAAAATTTCTAAATCAAAATAAATTTAATATAAAATTAAGGGTAATTTAGTAATTTTCTTATTTTATTTTATTTAAATATTTAAATTATATTTTCAAAGGTGTTGTATTTAATATAATTAACTTAAACTAAAGACATTTAAGATTGAAACTAAAACTTTAATAGGTTTCATAAATTGTAAAAACGCACGTTATCCGCTGATAAATGAAAAGCATAAAATGTTAAGAGAAAACATTGGTGGAAAGTCTTTAAGAAAATTTCTTAAGATTCTTACCTTATATATGAATTATTTTAAATACTTGTGACCTAGTGGTAGTATATTTGTAGTATTACGGAGTTAGTTACCCTATGAAGCCAACATTAGGTTAATACATAGGGTTGGGGGCTTCTGTGTGTAGTCATTGTTGTTTAAATCCATGAGAATGATCTGAGTATTTAATAAAATAGATATGTGATTGTGAATATAATTGATGAATGGTTCATGCATACATGTGTAAAACAAAGGGAAAGACAAAAAGGAGGTTGAATTATGTTTCAAATAGTTTTTACAAATCTTTTTCAAAAGACTGAGTTTAGTCTATTAATAAAATGATGTAAGGTGAAACAAAGGTTGAAACATAATATTAGTTAGTAAAGCAAGAATAAAGCAAAGAGATAAAAACACAAAGGTTTTTATACTGGTTCGTCTCAATTCCGAGACTACATCCTATTCTTGGCGCACCACAAAGTTCCACTATAATTTTTCCCAACTTACAAGTATTCTTTCCACAAGCATCTCTAGGCTCAACCCAAGTAGTATTTCACTTGTCTCTCTAAGCAATTAACCTAAGTATTCATTGCTTCAAATCCTTTTCAAGCTTTTGCCAAGTTCACTTAGAAAATGGTAAGGGTAAAGATCACTGACTAGTCTTTGTCTTATCAGACAGATGTATGCAGACTTTGTATAAGATAGCTTAATAAGGTTCAAAGCAAAGTTCTTAGACAATAAGTTAGGGCTCTTATGCTTCAGCTAATTGGTTCTTTATGTCTTGTACAAGTCTTCACTAGTATTTATAGTGCTCTCCAAAAAAAGTATCTGTTATGAGATCTTCAAGAGTCTAGTTCGTTTGTTCTTCCTTTGTGAAGAAAGTGTCTGTTGGGACATTAAATGTCTTTCACCAATTAGTCCCCTTGATAAGATAAAGCATCATGTTTATCTTCTTTTTCTAGTACCATATCTTGTGGTAGTAGGCATGTTTGTTTTTAGCTTAGACAAGTACACTGCTGGACTCCTTTTTGGTAGGCAGTATGTCTTTTCAACAAGATAGGTATGTTGACATGATTTTTGAATATTTTCAAAAATATTGGCATGTAAATTTCTAAAAGCATCACAGACTAATGTACAATACTAAAAGAAAGATTCAGAGCGTGTACTTATTCGTTTGTTGATAAGATGCAATCATTGTCTATTTAAGTCTAATGCGCATATGTGATTTTACTTTGAAAACTTATTAGTCTGTTTGATATTGTCAAAACAATTAAGGGTTCTAATTTGTCTTTTGTCCTAACAACATGCATATGTCCATGTAGGTTGGTATTGCCGGGGGGACCTCAACCTAGTGTAGAAGGTTAGTGGGAGGTTGCCAAGGGTATTGTGAGGATAGGTAGATGAGCGATTCCACATGGGGCCAAGGTCATTGCAAAACTTGGGTCATGGTAGCCACTACCCATGTGTATCTATCTTGATATTGCCATTATTTTGTTCTATTGTTTAGTTATTAGTGTCACCCTAATGGTCTATAGCATGTGTTGGCCTTTTGACCTATGTGGTCTTTTATTAATGTTATACCATGTTAAAGGACATGTTTAAACTAGTCGCTCAAATGTTGAAAATCTTCATGGAGTCGAGTTTGTTACAAACTTCATGACAGTCAACATATGCATTAATTTGCACGTATAATTATAATTAGAATGCTTCTTGGTGTGGAATATCTTGTATATTGTTGATATTATTACTTGAATGTATTTATTATGTTTATTTTTTTATGCTTACCCTTGCATGCTTGTTTTTCTTGTGTTTAATTATATGATCATGGCATTGCGTTCACAAAAGCATATGTCGATGAATCAATTGGAGGGGATCTTCTATATTAGTTTTGTGGAGACCACCATGGGACACAATGATCTTGCATGGAGGGTTGTTTGGAACTCTCAGTGAGTGTGCTATATAGGGGAGATCATCATCTCATGTGATGTGGCTAAAGTTACAATCCTCTCTTTTCTTGTGTACATTACAGTGGAATTCTAGCTGTTAATCAAGGAAATGTGGAACACCAACTTTTACACTCTTGTAGACCCATCCAGGAATCGTCGATGCAGAGCATGTTAAGTGGAGGACCACACCCTTGCAGTACTTAGGGCAGACCTTGAGGTTCCCATGATGGAGCTCCTTTGACGAAATCATATCTTGACTCTCGTTTCAAATATCCTTAGATGTAGTTGTGTTAGACTTGGCCAATTAGGGAGTGTGTTATGCATTAAATTCCCTACTCCCCATCTTGATGTACTTTCTGCTTATGTGTTGTATTTGGCCGTCATGGATATCTATATTTTAAGATACTTATTTTTATGTTTACCACAGTTTGTAATGCCTTTGAGCACATGATCATATTTCCTTATCTTGTGCACGGTTATTCAGTATCTTATTTTGTATGATGCTTATTTAAGTTATGACTTTGTTTGGTGTATGAAAGTTGTTTTAAAAGCAAAAAATTTACAAGTATTTTCATAATGAACTAATTAAAAAGTTTTATAAAAATTGAATTATGTTCCCAATTATGTTGTGTAGCAATGACAATGATTTGTTACACTTGCCCATGTAACAAAATAATTACCATTATGTAAAACCTCTGTTTGGTATTTGCCTCAACTTAGGCATTACTTTGTGTTGATACCTACTA
Organism: Spatholobus suberectus; assembly: GCA_004329165.1. Taxonomy (NCBI): domain Eukaryota; kingdom Viridiplantae; phylum Streptophyta; class Magnoliopsida; order Fabales; family Fabaceae; genus Spatholobus; species Spatholobus suberectus. The sequence goes on from CM014735.1 coordinate 70,290,105, forward strand.
AGCTTATCTTTAACATTTGCAATTCTACTCATTAGGTGGGTTTTAATCCATTCACACATGGTCATTATTATTTTGTCTCTAACTAACAAAATGTTACTACTAAAAGCTTAGAAATGTTGTTCATTAATACATCACATTTAGGATAGTATAAAAAGCATGCTTACACCATGCTTTGGTAGGGAAATCCATCATCCATTCCCACCTTTGACGTCTACCTTTTTAAGCTTATCCATTTTCTCTTGCCAAGCTTGAAAAGAAGTTAATTTGGTAGTTACCACCATAGGATCACTTGTTAAGGTTCCATCCCCAAAATTATTTTTGAAGTTGGCATACAAATACCTCAAGCATGACCTATGTTGTAGACTTTCATATATTTCTTCAAAAACTAGAATCAATCCCTACACAACATAACTATTATAAGTTGGGAGGCATTAATATATGTAATAATAATTTTATTTCAAAGTGTTAAGAACTAATTTCTATTGGTCTAATATAAAGACCCATTTTTCTTTTCTCCAATATCATCTAACAACAGTTGCAAAAACTACCTCCATGATTCCTTAGTTTCTATATCAGCCACACTATATGCCAATAGAAAATATTGGTCATTTAGGTTTTGCCCAATTGCTACCAAGAGTTATCCCTCATACTTTGTCTTCAAATGACAACCATCCTTGCCAATGAATGATCTACAAGCAACCAAAAACCCTTTTCTTACACCTATCAAAATAAAAGTAAAAATTACCAAATCTAGGTAGAAGTGTTTGGCAAGGTCTATCCACCTTAATCTTAAATGTTTTACCTCAACATGCCTTTCTCAACTTTGTTAAGTAACTCCACAACAAGGGGTACTTCCTAGTAGCATCTCTTTCCATCATATTCTTCTTTATTTTCTTTGCCTTGCAAATGCTTATGATAGTGAGATTTTAATTAAATAATAATTCCTCATAGTGTCAATTATTATCTCAAATAACTTCAAATTGCCACTTGTCATTAACTTATTAACCACAACCTTTGCCACCCATTTTGATTTTTCATTTATATTATCAAAAACCTTACCTCATGTATGCTCCTTAACAAAGATCTTCATCCTATACATGTGGCTTTCACCCACCTTATTTACAAGGGTTGTAAACCCAAAATTTCCCTTGCACATGACCCTATCTCTTTACTTGTCATTTTTCAAAAATTTTATCCTTCTTCTAATTAATACATAGTACTCTAATATTACCTCCTTAAATTCAGCCAAAGATGAAAACTACATCCCTAACTTGAATTGAAACATTTTTTCTAACTCTTCCTCTTTGAACTTTGAATACTTTGGTTCCCATCATGATCAGACTCAACCATGAAAAATATACAACTCTTCACTTAAATATTCTTCATCTGTGACATGGTTAAAGGTCATGTCATTACCTTCCAATAGTCCTCCACTGTCCTCACACACTTATTTACCACCTTTGTTATATTCTTTCGGGGCTACATACTACCTCCTTACCATTAATTTTAGTTTAAAATTTTTGCCAACTATCATCTCTCTTGACCCAAATTTATAGGTTTCCCCTTCACCAAAATTATCATCTATACCCACAGTGCTCTCCTCCTCATTGTCATCAAAGTGCACTCCACTTAAATTAGCTTTATTTCTACATGTCTCACTCTCCTTGTCATCAACATTCATATCCTCAGACATGACATTGCCGCTCACCATTTATACCTTTACATTGTCACTCTCACCACCATCAACTTTGACCTCCTCACAATTAACATCCCCATTACCCTCACTATCAACATCAACAATGTCTTTATCTCTATGAACTTGACCATCTTCTACAACCTCATGTTCTATGTATACATGAGTTTCACACCTATTTTACATAGCACAATTAATAAGCTCTATGGCATCTATATCCAAAATTATCTCCTTGTAACCATCACGAGACTTAAGCCCATTTGTCTTCCACCATAACCAAACACCCTTTTTATATCCTAGTTCATCCCAGGTGCTTTAAATTAACTCCACCTATCTATGTCAATGTCTTCGTCCAAATATTGATATCCCATTTATACATGAAGGTAGCTCTTTTCACAAGCTCACCCCGTGGTGAAAAATTACAAAAAAAACTCATCCCTATGCAAGTGGTGCAACATAGACTTGTAATCAAACAAAAAAAATGGTCCCCATAGTTGAATATAGTTATAAAATAAGAAATTAGATCATTAGTTTCTACCATGAACAATAAAGCCATGTATTGGTCCTTACATACAAAAGAATTGAAAGAATACAATACCTTCACACACTCACAAATGCACCTCAAGCACAACCACACTCTCCAACAACAATCCATGATCACTTTTTGCCTTTTGCTTTGCTACATATTTGCATGTCCTCAGTCATGAATCAAGTAAAGCTACTTTCTCCTCTTTGAATGAATAGACCTAATTAAAAATCCTAAATCCCTAATATGAATAAACATTCTAAAAGACAAATGGGTATCTCATGTTTTCTTTTAAAATTTAGTTATGTTTTCAATTTAATTTTAGAAAACAATTGAAAAAAAATTGAAATAGTGACATGGCAATGCACACGTGACTTATTTGACCTATTTGGCAAAGCCAAATAAAAGCCCATAAGTCTTGTCAGCATTTTGTATTAGACAGTAACAACAAGGACTATAAATGAAACGTCTAAACATTAGAGTGACTACAAACAAGAAAAATTACAAGGACTAAATGCAAAAAGTGACATATTTATAAGGACAAAAAAAATATTTATGCTTAAAAAATTCCATAATCCACAAATCATCATTTGCACAACCATGTGTCAATTATGCCCTCTACAAGGAAAAATACTACCTCACTAGGCTATAAGAGACTACAAGAAAAATCTCTATATAAAGGCCCTTTTTTAGGTCTTCCTTGTTCAAAATATTCCATTCATTATAAAGATGTCTAGCTAACTTGACCTCAAAGTACCTTTTACACCCACCCACATTGTATTTTATGGAAGAACTTTAATTGAGGAAGCAAGGAGAAAAAAATTCTTGGACAATGAAGCAACCACAATCCATGGAAGGAACATTTACAAAACTAAGACTATAATGTTATTTATACTTGAGTTCATCATATATCTTGCTAGTAACAACACATCCACCATTTAACATAATTTATAATTATAAATATATGCATATTATTAAATTAAATTAATATTGAACATGCCTAAATGTTCTACTCAAGTTAATCATATCAACCCCACAGGCGCAAGTTAGACTAGGTCTCCAATCATTCTTAGATGTCTCAATGGTGCTAGAAGATGGATTGGTGATGGTGAAAAACACCTGCAAATACTCCAACACTTAAGTGAATAAATTTTTTAGTAGAGTTTCAACACTAGTGTGAGAATATATTTGAGGGAGGTGTTTGCTTCTAGTATTTATAGGGAGTGGGTGAAAAGGTCAGTTAGTGGAATGATGGGATACATGTAACACCCTCAATTTTAGGAAATATTATTATTAATATTTTAATTCCAATAAACACTTATATTATTATTATATATTATTGCTATCGTCCTGATATACAAAGACATTGCATGGAAGCCTAAATATAAATTTTTTACCCTGAGAAATTAAAACTTTCATGGAACAAGAAATTGTATTTAGACTTATATGAGTTAGAGGTTCACAAAATTAACTAGAAATTCTGATAGTTAGAAACATAAACACAAGAGGCTAGATAGATATTAAATATATATAAAAACATGACAAAATGATATTCTAAACATGAAAATATGCTTAGAATATTATTTTACAATTGTATGAATTTTTCTGTAATTTTTAGAGATTCCTCAATTTTGACTCAAAGTACTCACATGTAACTTTGCAAGCTCAACTGTAAATACGTAGAGGGTTCCAAAAATTATAAAAAAAATTATAGAATCCATTTTAATGTGTCTAGAAGAGTTCTTTAAAGAAAAATTATAGATTTATACTCTCTAGGATTAAAAACAAAAATTAAGAGTTTAAATGGCTTACTTGAATCCTAGTTTTTCAATACTAAGTTGGAACATGCATCATGTGCATTGTATAAAGGAAGTGTGTATAAGGGGTTGACCACAATATGGTACCTGAAGGATGTAGGTAAGACTCACGGAGTCTGGGGGTAAGAAGATTTGGGTTGTGAAATCCTAAGAGCCAGGACTTGCAATCCTGAGCTGGGAAACTCACATTATTCGGCCTAATAACCCCGACAATTGCTAAGCGTAACCAAGATTGGTGGAGAGTATTCCTTCAAAATGGTTAAAGACTCGTGATTGTCTGTAAATGAAGTACCAGGAAGGAATATGTACTCCTAATCGTCATCCAAAAGAAATATTAAGACCTCTGATCATGGGAATCAAGAGGCATTGGGCCCACATGCATGAGTCTGTCAAACTTAGATGGAAACTTTAGTTTCCCTTGCATTGCATAATTAAATAATCACTCACAGTGATTATTTTGTTTGATTGGAACTGTAAAGGTTCGTTTTTTGTGACCGTAAATATAAAAGTGATGTGACCTCACTCCTTTCTTTTCTTTCTTGTATGTATGTTTTCACGACTTGTCGGAGGACAGCTAGCTCAGATGGTAGGAATCCCATCACTAATGAGGTCCACACTTCAAGGCTTTGAGGAAGACCATTGTGATTACACTCTAAAGGCTTTAGTACTTGGGCATTGGGATAGTATAGGACTTAGCTCGTAGACTGACTGCTCTGATTCTAGGCTCTTTTATTTTGTTGTATTATATGGAGAGGATTAGATATTAATGGTGTGGTGGTGTATATATAGTCAATTAACTGATTTTTATTTTGAGATACTTTGAGTTATTACAGATTGTTTGTATGATCCAATGGATATGATTACGCATTTCTATTTTTGTTAAGATCAATAATATGTGCTAAAAAAAATTTCCACAAAATAATTACTAATTATAATAAATAAATAAAATATTCATAGAAATAAATGTTGTGACAAGGGGTGTTACAATGCATGTCTAGCCCATCGGCTGCTTTTATACCAATTTTTAGACGTAGAGGTGTCACTCATACTGTGTCAAAAATAGTTTTAAGAAATACAGTGAGAATTTTTCTCCCAAAGGAAGAGGTGTCAGTGGTCCTTCACTAATCTAGAATGTCCTTCATTAAGAAATCTAGTAGGCTGACTTTTATCTTGGAAGGCAAATCTCAATTGTCTAGAATGTGGAATAAGGTGACTTGTAGAGGTATATAGGGTGAATTAAGCCAAATTAATGTTAGGTCATAGGGCTTTTATTAGGTTTGAGGTCATTTTGAAACACTAAATATATTACAACATTAATCACCTAAGGTATGAGATTTATTAAACATTTATAAGCATGACGTGGCCTTAACAACTATGAAATGATATAAAATTTTTATAAAAAATATTTCAAAATTTTTTTTAGGGTTTTTTGTGTCATTTTTGTTTTTAAATTAACCTAAGATTTACATGTATAGGAAGAGACTTGCATGCATGTTTGACTAGAGGGTAAGGCTAGTAATGCATAGGCTTTAGGCTTTCTTTTCTATAAGGTCACAATTTTTATTTAAATAATATATATACAAGTGTGATCTAATTAAATATAAGGTTAGCAACGTCTTTATATTATTCCTAAAAATATTATTAATTGCTAAAATTCTCCTTTCATAAAAAATTAAAAAAATTATTAATTATTTGATAGGTAACGGTTAAGAGTAAATGGTTTTCTCTAAAAAATAAAGGCCCGTTTGGGGTGGTTGTGAGCTTTTGGTTTTTAAATGCAATTTTCAAAACAAAATGCGTTTGGTAAAATAGAGCTAAAATAGTTTTTAACTCAATTTCAAAACACTTTTACCTTCATTTTCAAAACTAAGAAAAAAGGATTTGTAATTTTGGTTTTTAGTTTTTTTAAAAAAAATATACATCACTACATTTGACAATGGCTCTTCCTACCACCGTCACAACCATCACCACCAGCACTGCCACCACTGCTACCGTCACCGCCACCACTAGGACTGAGCAAAGGACAGGTTGGGTCAGGCTATCTTTGACCCTAATTCATCCCTAAATTTTGATTGAACCAATTTTTTAGACCCCAATTTGTCCCTAGACCTGAATGAACCCAATGATCTACGGGTTAAATTAGGACTGGGCCAATTTAAGACAGGATCGAGTCAACCCCAAATATAAGTAACATAAGTTGTTACTTCCTATTAATGTAATTGGGTTTTCAAGAATAAATTTGTATCTCATCGTTATACAAGATATCATCACATAAATTAAATGATAATTACTTATAAACCCCTAAAAAATAATAATTTTGGTATTAGTCAGGTAAATATAGAAAAAAGAAATTAATGGGATAGAATTTTTTAGTGAAACACAAAAAATAAAATGTACTACAAAGAAATAATAATGGATAGTAAATATATAGATGAGTAACGGATGAGTTGGGCTAAATTATGTTTGACCCTAACCTGGCCCTAAATTTTGACTGAGCCAATTTATTAGACTCTAACCTATCCATAGACCCAAATGAACCTGATGGTTTATAGGTTAAATTAGGTCCAATCGGGTTGGGTTGGGCCTTGCACACCTCTAGCCACCACCATCACCACTGTCATTGCCATCACCGACACCATCACCAACACCACCACCACCACTGTCACCACCACCACCTGTACCACCACCATCATCGGCACTACCACAATCGTTGTTGTTGGTACCACCATTGTCACTGTCACTGTCTCCGTCACCACCACTACTGCCACCATACAAACATATGCTTAAACTAATTTTAACAGGATAAAAAATTTCAAAGTGAGTTTATTTTGAAATCAAAAATTAAAAAAAGAACTAAAACTAATTTTTAAAACTAAAAACTGATTTTAGTTTTTGAAACTTTTTAATCTCACAATTAAAAACTACCCCAAATGGCCTAAGTCTCTTATCTTGCCAAAAAAAGGGTCAATCATATCTTAAAATAGGTCTCTCATTTTATTTAGTTAGTTTTAAAAGACATTATTTTATAGTTTATTTTAGTCCTAATTAGTATTATCATAATTGGATTGGACCAGTTCAATTAGAAATCAGCATTATGGCTAGTTTAGATCTTTTTTGTCATTAACTTGGTAAGAGCCGTGAAAAATCAGAGATGAAATTCCCATTTTAAATGTTGAAACACAAACATGTTAGTGTACCAAGATTCGAACTTAAGAAATTAATTTCTAAAACACACGAACTTAAGAAATTAACATTTATGTACATAATATATTCACTACAACAATGCAGCAAATTAGCGTTGGACACAAAGAGTCGGCTATGAAATCAACGCAATTAGAGTCGGCCTGGCCGACTCTAACTGGACACTAAATTATTTTTCATTTAATTTTGTATCTTATTTTTAAATTTTTGAACTTTCGTCGGTGATGTCCGACTCTATGTGGTGATTTTCATTTAAAAAATATTTAATTATATTCGAATGACGGTTTGGCCGACGCAAACTTAAGAATTTGAACGAAACTTCACGCTACTCAACCTGTTTGTCCTCACACAACTTAACTCACAACCCACGAAAGCCTAATTGTGTCTTCGCCCCCACTTCCTTTGCACCCCTATTGCTCTACACGCTCAATTGAACCCAGCACTTAGAGCACCAATGCTGGGATGCACGACACTACAAATGAGGGGTAGAAGGGTGTGATGTTGCGGCGATGCAAGGCTCTAGATGCGACAGCACGACTGGGTGGAGAAGATGCAAATCTTCGATGGAGAAGGGGAAAAGAAAGTGAGCGAGGAGAAGCGAGAGTGAGAGAGAGTTATGCGAGGGAGAAGGGGAAGAAAGTGAGCTAGGGGAGAGGGGGAACATACAATGGTGCCGCTGTTGCGTAGTGGCATAACAAGGAACAGGGAGGGCGAGAGAGTGAGCAAGCAATAGTGAGAGAAGAGAAGAGAAGAGAAGAGCGAAAGAAGGTTATGGCACTGCCATCATGTAGTTGAGGGTTTGAGGTACGTAATGTGTTCATATCATCGCACCATTTCTATCAGTTTATGCAAGTTGTGCAGTCACTACAGGTGTAATTGTTGCTGATCTGTGTCCTTCTACATGTGCGCATGTCATCCTTGTGTGTTTAAATTTTCCCCCTTGCTTGTTTGAGTTTGATTCGAGGGTTCCTCTATTCAATTTCATTTCCTATATGAGCATTCTGATTCGAGGGTTCCTCTGTCCAAAACAAGCTAATGTTTTCAAAAATTCTCTCCTTCAACACCTGATCATTTTCAAATTTTTACATTCCCTTCGATTTTTTTGCCCCCATCATCGAATGAAAACTATGCCCCATCCCCATCCCTCTAATTTTTGCCTCTCATGTCTTTTCCTTTCCCTGGACACTCCAAGTCGTCATATGCCAATTTCAATTCTCTTTTCGCCTCTCAATTCTTCTTTTTTTATTTGATTGGTCCTTTTCTATTTTAGGCACATTCAATTAAGGAGTGCGAAACCTGATTCCCTTCCCGTGTTTTGGATGGAGGACACCATAGGAGGTGACCCTGCCACTAAGGGTGCAACAAAGGACTTCGCCTATGGAGTCAACATGTACTTAAATTAATTGTTTTCAAAAATCATGGTTATCAAGTGTATTCCTAAACTGTGGGGATGTATTCTTAAGACTGATATTGTTGGAGATCAAAAGCACTTTGATTGACACAAGAAATTTTCTCAACAACTGGCAACTCACTGTGCATAGACTGGTATCACTTGTCATCTTGGTGAACACCGAGCGCGCTCAATGTATGTAAGCAGCACACATGCTTCATTTTCTTTGATATACTTGGTTTGAATAAAAACAAGTATGTGCGTTTATTTAATAAATTAAATAAAAATCAAGTAAAATCTAAAGAAGTATGTAAACTTGTCATTGACTAGGCACAAAGACATGCATTGCGTCCTCAGCCCCTATTTTTTTTTTGTCATATTTATCTTTGCCTATATTATTTTTGTGTGTGTTTCTCACTGACTAAGCATAAAGACATGCACTGCATTCTCAACCAGAAAAGAATACTTGTAGTTGCCTTTCTTCCATGAAAATAACAGGAGAAGATATGAATTAGTCTTAACAATGTGGCTGTATTAGCCTTCACAATTGACCACCAAGACATCTTCCAAAGAGGCACTTAAAAGTTGCTTTGATTTCTATATCTCTCCACTAGTTTGCAAGCATCAGTCACAACACTAAGATTGTGGTATGTGATCTTTAGTCTCAAGCAAACCATTTGAGTTCTACATTCTACTATTAAGTAATATTGCTAAATCAACTATGTTATTTCAAATTGAATAAGGAGGGCGATTGTGAATTGTTGTCTTGTCCATGATGCCTAGCACCAAAAATATCAATCTTATAAAAATTGTATAAGCATAATTATTTATTCGTGTCCATTAAACATGTATAAACGACACTTAATTTTTCTTAATTTTCTCTTGAGTGTATGACACTTGTGTTGTGTGCTTCGTAATTTACCTTACATGCAACTAACGAGAATTATATCTCCTAGCATTGGCAAAATCAATAGACTGCATAAAGGGTAAGTAGTACAACACGTTCCTTCCTAATTCATTCATTTCTCTAAGTGGAAAAGCTTTAACATGTCTGAGTTGTGTTTGTAGTAAATCAGTACACCTCATCATAATGGCTTACATGGAACTATTTCTAATGAAAATTAGCAATTGTTTTGAGCCTAGAGCATTGTAAGTTAAAATTAGTTCAATTCTTTTAGCTAGTATTCTTTCCATGATAATAAGGGTAAAGTGGATCTTTTTAATTAATGAAATTTATTTTATATGCTAGTCTGATTTTATCTTTTAGGTTATGGCATATTTCTGTTATATGCAGGATCTAGTTGATAGGTATTTGGGAACTAATATTTTACAACGAGGCATCCCATTAGATATTGGAAATATTTCTTTTTTATAATGCTTCGTCTATAATGCTTTGAAATTGTTTTTTCTTCTTTCTAAATTTCATTTTGTAGAGATTTAGAGTTCATGGAAGTCATTAGTGTTGGAAAGTTTACTTGCATATTCTGCCTTGTGGATTTAGTAACTTCTTTCTCATTATTATCTGCTTTGATTTGTTAAATTTTGATATCTCTTCAGTTATGTGATTTTAAAAATATAGGTAACAGATATAGCTATACAAGAAAATAAACTGTGCTAGGTAGTTAGTTACTAATGCAATGTTCACATCAAGTTTGGAGTGGAATTCCATCCATCTTGATGAAAAAGTAGTTGTTGTTTGTTGGTAGGAAAATATGTAAAGTTTAAGAAGTTTTTGAGAAATATTTAGTGTACTATAAATAACTGCTCTTAGGTGACCGCAGTCCTTTTTTCTGTTTTACTATTTTTCACTTCAGGAAATTTTTTTCTTGATCATTATAAAATGATTTTGGAATCTAATGTTATTTGAAAATGTATCATGATAGGAAATGTTTAAACACTGATAAATTAACAGGCTCAAATCACTATGGTTAAATCTTTTGTCTGTTACTTGATACTTTCACTCCGTGTATTTGTCACATGGAAAAAATTAATTGTTATGGAAAAATTGTCTGGATTTTGTCGTGTAATGTTGTTATCTTTTGTTTAGTCTCTAGATTTAGAGTTTGGATATTGTTGCCTATTTTAATCTTATTTTATTTACCTTGAATACTTGGATCCATGAAGATTATCTATTTGTTACTCATGCTTTATTTTCCTACTTTTATACAGTTTTATAAGTCAGTTGGGCAAATCAAGGAAGCTATATCTAATCTTCTTGTTGCAACAGAGGAGAAGGATGTAGAGGAAGCAAAGCCTCTGAAAGATAGCACAATTATGGCAGATGAAGGTGGCCCAGCAGTTTTCTTGATATTTTACTTTTCAAGTTCATGAATAAAAACAATTTTCTTAAGATGCAGGTCATATAGGAATGAGTAAATTTTATGTTTAGATAATAAATTTTCAATTGTTATTTTCATAAAAATTATATTGGTATTTTCATAATATTTTGGCTATATTAAAATAGTTATCATGGAATTGGAGTCCCTGCATAGGTTACCTACCATGTGAGTTGGTAGACTTTAATAATGGTAGTTACTATTTATTTGAGCTTTATTCTGCCTATAATTACTTATGCTTGGATGATATGATATGTTTGTCTATCATGAGTGATGTATGATGTATCATAATTTTCTTTAAATTTTTGCTAAGTGTCACAATTTTTTTGCCCGTTTGGAACAGCTTCTAGTTTATCCCACAAGTGTCTTGATACTTATGTTAGACGATCAGTAGTATTAGGAATGCATGGGAGTAGGGCCCTTAAGGCACCTAACCAACATGTAGACAATCCAGAGGCTGAAAGGAAAGATTAGAAACAACTAAGCCGACTCCAAACCATAAAATATTAAAAAAATAAAGATAGAGTCAGCTTAACCAACTCTAAATGAAAAAAAAAATAATGATAGAGTCGACTTGGCCGACTCTAAATGAAAACAAAAAATTTAAAACTTAATAATAGTTAGCAACGGCTTCTCCTAGTGAGTGTCGGTCAAGTTGACTCTAATTAGTGTCGGCCTCAATTAATCGATGGAAGCAAGTTAGTGTCGAGCGTTTTAGTGTTGGCGTTTGTTTCAACGCATGTCCGACGCTAGATAATAAATAGAGTTGGCTTTTATATGTTAGAGTCGGTTTTTGGCCGACTCTAAGTGCCAGTTTTGTTGTAGTGATTATATATATAGCATAAATTTAAATTTACAAATTTAATATATATTGATTCACGTGGTTTGATCAGTAATTCACCAATTTAACTAGTGATTCATTGTCTCAATACCCTGATTAAGTTGATAACCAGTCCAAGTTTTACAATACTGATCTTAACTCCTAAATATTTGTTACGTGGCATTCTAAGTAATTTTATATTCCAAAAATCTAAAAATTAAACTTCAAATAAAAGTACTAATGATTTTAAAAAATTATTTTTATTAATTAATTTTAAAAAATCTCATTTTAAAACTTGTTTCAAACCTAAATGTATATTGGTTGGTCTTGTTTGCACACATACCTGTATGTAAATATAATCATTTTCTTATTGGGTTTAATCTTTCAACTTTGATTGTCTTGTATTCCCTTACCCTTACATTTCTCTTACAACCATTTTTTCTTTTTATTTTTTTTCCTTCTTTTTCTATTAAATCACTCATAATATTTTTCATTCTCTTTTTTTTTTTTTTTTTCTATCTTTCTCTTTCCTAGACTCATCTCATACCCACATGAAATGTGAGACAATTATTTTGTTACCTATATAATAGAGAACTCATTAAATTTTATTTGAAAAAACAAACACACGTTAAATAAACACTTTTCTTGGGTAGTTATTGTAAACACAATTTAGAACCATCTACGCAAATCTATGCCCATTTTCTTACACTTGATTTCTTGCTTATTATTTTATACAGCATAGGCAAATGCAAGGATATGGCTAAAGTCAATTTGCATTTTTGTACTTATCTGATAGATCATCAATGAGGCACGCAAACTTACATATAATAATCGAATATTGCTTTCTTGTTAAAATGTCTGTTAGATATATTTTTAATCTTTATAAATAGGAAAATGTTTATTTTTTAGTCATTTAAAATTATTATCTCCTTGTAGTCTCTTATTTTTAGAATGGCAAAACTTAAATGCAACCCTATAAATATTTTTAGTATTGTTCTCCAATCAAAATTAGAGTTTTATTTTAATAATCTACATAATAAAGGTTTTCATTAAAGGTTAACATAAACTACTAAAGTAAAACTTTAATTCTGATTGAAAAACAATATTAACAACACCTATGAATCTACATTTAATTTTTATCCTTTTTTGAATTGTGTGTCATGCCTATATTTTCCATATTTTCTAAAATGGGAGACGAGAATTTTTTTGTGAAGGGTAAAGACTACATATGACACATTTCTAACGGTGAAAGATTAAAGTGAGACAATTGTTTAGAACATTAAAAACAAAGATTTCCCTATTTATAGGAACTACAAACATATTTAACCCTTAAAATATTTTTGACCATAAAACTCCACAATTATTAATTTACAAATGTGAAATAAATTGCATTAACATGAAATGTATGTTATTTTATGGAATAAAAGGACGCATATGTTGTTACTCGTAATGATCCTACCCTTAGCAAATATAGTCGTGTTGTTGCACATGCAGTTTTCCAAATTTGTAAAATGAAAAATGATAATAATATATGTTTTAACTTTTTTAAATACATTCTTTATTATTTGTTACAATTTTTTGGGGAACACAAAATTGTGTAGATCTCACTTATTTAATGAGTCCCCACTCATGATTTTGTAGTTTTCAATAAACTTAAACTAACAATATAAAGTGTGTTAGAAGCAATATGTTGCAGAATATGTTACTACTACTTTCCTTGTAAGAATTTACAAAGAAATGCTGCTAATGGGTCATGATGTATAGTGTGTTTGGTTTTGCAATAAGTTAAAAACTCAATTCTCTTTTCATGTTGATAGTTAAGCAACAAGGAATTGCTTAGGAATTTTCATGTAAAATACACGCTTTTTCAAGGTTCATCGCGGAACCAAACATTAATGTAGTTGCCCAAACTTTAAAAATGATAATACTATGAACATAATTGGGATTGTCTTAGACCATGGTTCTAAATTGCAATCTGCAATCGTAATTACGGCCACAACGTAAAGATTTTTCAACCCACCGCAACTACATCGCAACCACAATTGTGGCTGCATTAGCCGTATTTTTCCGTAATGTCAAGAATTGCGACAAAACCGCAATCGCGACCACGATTGCAATTTAGAACCATGCCTTAGACTCCACTCCTCTGTATTTTTCTTTTCTATCTACTCATGCCTTGTTGCCAGCGGAGCAGCTTCAGCAAGAGGAGTTGGGAGTGGTGAGGTTCGACAAAGGGGACATGCCAAGTTTAGCCGCAACCACATGTCAACGCAGTCCCTATGAAACATGTGACCACAATCAGGGAGAAGCTTCAACCACTCTGTGTCCTTGTAATCTGCCAAGCATATTGAGCAGCATGATGATGCTACTGTTGCTGAAAAATCAAGCCTATGCAGCAACTTGGTTTGGGAGTACAGTAGCACCGGATAACTGTTCCCAGCAGCTTCTTCTTCCTCACGAACTTGGATGGTCAAGGCAGAACCTGGCTCCACGCTGGTGCTGGAAGTGCCACTCCCTTGCCTGTTTTGCAAAATACGGGTACAGTAATGTAAAGTGAAACCTATGACAGTGATCACTCCGAGAAACCCAAAATATAATCCAATAGACGAATATGCATATGATCCATCCAAGTCTTGTGAAGCGCTACTGTCGTTAGAATTGGGAGTGCTAGCCATGCTTATCTGCGTTGTGGCTCTCAATTATTTCCACCAAGGAAATATTGATTAGGGGATCGATGATTGTAGCTACAGAGAGTTTTGAGGTATTTTAAGGTAGCTAACTAGCGTATAGCAAGAAGATATGAATATACAAGGGATTGATTAATAATAGACCAACAAAATGTAAGCACAATTCCATTTCGCCTTTTCACACTTTGGATATTGGATATTGGAAAGGGAAGGGTATGTTGCGTGAATGATTGGAAGGAGCCTATAAGTTCATTCATATGAAGATAAAAGGTGTAAAATGTCAACTTTTGGGGAGATACTATGTGGTGGTGGTAGAACATATATAGCGCCTGGGGTTGTTGTCTGGCTGGTCAACTTGCCATGAAGGCAGAGATAAGTGCTTGGCGGTTAGGTGTGGTTCTTCAAAGACGCTTGCTAGGAACATTATTGTTATTGAATAATGTTATGGCATTGACAAACTATACTCCCATGTTATAAATATGAATCTTTATCTTTGAATAAGAACATTTTAAAAGTAATTATTGAATGAGAGCTTATTTAAAAGAAAAAAATGAGAGCGTATTTAAGGGTTATTTTCACTTTTATTGAGTCACATGTTTTATTCTAATCTTTTATATTGAGCATTTAGTTTTTTTTTTAATTTTTATCGTTTTCAAATATATTTTTTAATTAATTTTAATTTTAAATTTAATTTGATTTAACAATTAGGCCAAACAAATTCTTTGTTAACCATCTCAAATCACTCTCCTTTTATCTTTATCTGTATACTTGATTTTCTTAACTGTTTATCTCTTTCAATTTACCATTTTTATTTTTATTTTTAAATTGAATTTTAATAATCTTTTATAAGAAAATTTCAATAATTAAAAATAACATTTTATCACAATATAAATTATTTATCATAAATCTAAAATATAATTTATACTTTCAAAAATATTTATTTATTACGAATTTTAATTATAAAGTAATTTGTATATTCAAAAATATTTATTTGTTATAAATTTTAATATATAAAAATAAGCATTTATCATGTGCATTGCAGATGCTAAACTACTAGTTGAAATAATAATAAAAAAAAAGGAAACACAGAATTAATGTGGTTCAACTAGTGCAATCTACATCCACGGGTAGTCAAGAGATTTCTATTATTTTTCTTAGAGAACACAAATACAAAGAGTCTTGATTACTATGTTTATACAATGAATCAATCCATTCATCTTGCTTTAATTCATAACTTAATAAGTTGGCCTAATTACAAGGCAATCTCAAAACCAAGTCAGGTCCATACTTAGGGAGATGATCATCCCTCTACTTCCACCACATAGCTCCCATTTTTTCTCCTTCACAATTTGAACTCCAAAAATATTTAGTTGAGCCATGGTTCAGGTCAGTCCATTAACATAAAATTCAAGACATTCCAATAAATAAATTTCATGTAGGTTCAACTAAATAAAAAAAAATGTTACTAATGGATTTTTTTAACACACTTTATTATTAGCTAGCTTGATTTTATCCGAGTCTTATAAGTAATTCAAGTTTAAACTTGACTTAGTAAAACTCATACTGTTCAAGATGATTTTGGGACGATTCTATGCTTCACCATGATATTATTACCAGTGGTGAGTTTCTTTGAGTGAGCCTCTAATTACAAAGAATGGTGTAACAAGTATAATGTACTTGCAGAGACTCCAACACATAAGTTAGGGATGAATTTTAGCAAAGTAATGACTTATGGAGTGAGTGGACTTTCCTTTTGAGAAACAAGGGTCAAGTATTTAGGGTTTAGGAGTTTAGCAAGCAACGATTACTAAATTTTAATGGTATGTTTGATTGGAAGAAAAGAAAATAAAGAGGAAAAAAAAATAGGTAACAAAGTATTTTCTCTTACTTGATTAAAGAGAAAGTGAAACAAAAAAAACATAAAATTGACTTTTAGCAACAAAAATTTAAAATTTCTTTTTTTAACATTATTCAAGGTCTATCAAGGAGACTCTAAACCAATCAGTCATGACGTATATATGAAGCAAGAAAAGAAAAATAAGAAAAGGGGGAGGTATATGGGGCCTTTCTATGTAGGCAGTGTCCTATAAATGCATCTTGTACCTTTTCTCGTTCTTGGCATCCGGGCCGTTTTAGTGGGCAATTCGTCTTGGATTGATCCTCTGGCTGGTTTTGAGAGTGGAGTGCCCACTAATGATTTTGGTTGTGCAGGTTGTCATTTTTTGACATTCGTGAATTTTCAAGGGGTGATATAGTCGGTAACAAACTCATGTAATGGGAGGGGGCGAAATACATATAATTCATCTAAGAATAAAAAGACTGGTTAATAGTATTATTAAAAAAATGTATTGGTAATATATTTAACTAAATAAAGAGTGGGCTAAAATCTATTCTTATATTATAAATTAGGATATACAATCTGGAGAGTAAAATTCTCTTTTCTTACTTTTTCAATTAGACATTCATAATATTTTTTCTTTGGTTGAATTACTAAATAAGTTCCTGAATTTTTAGACAATTTTTAATTAGGTTCATGTGCTAATTTATTTTATTTTTAACTTGAGTCCTTAATCTTTTAAAAAAAAATTTAATTGGGTCCCTGGGATTAAATTATTGTGAAAATTTTGTTTACTTAGACAGAATATTCCCTCCTGATTAAGGACTCAATTAAAAATAGTACAGGAATATAATTAAAAAAATCACCACTTTATAAACAAAAAGAAGCAAACTTAGTTATTGATGAAAAAATTAAATATTTTTTTAGTTATCATATTATAGGTGCAAAGTATTTACTGATTTTATCGATAACTAATCTTTCTCGGGAAATTTGGCTAACCACTTTTAATGAGGTCTTTTTTCCCAATCACTTTTTTTATCTACAAGGCTCAAACCCAAGACCTTACTAGACTAATATAATATTAGTAAATCAAAGGTTAAACTATTGAGTAGATTCCTAAACTTTTAAGTAATTTTTAATTAGGTCCCTGTACAATTTTTTTTTATTGAGTCCTTAATCGCTTAATTTTTTTTTAATTTGGTCCCTGGGGTTAACTTCACAAACGGAAAACAGACAAAATTTAACCCCAATGACCTAATTAAAAGAAATTTAAAAGATTAAGGACTCAATTAAAAAAAATTAGTATAGGGACCTAATTAAAAATTGCCTAAAAGTTCAAGAACATATTTAATAGTTTAACCCTTTTCTTTTCTTTTCTTAGGAGGTGCATTTCACACACTAGTCATGTATCTAATCAAAAAATTTCTCTATTAACCATTTCAAACTACTTTACTTTTATCTTTGTTTCTATACTTGATCTTAATTGTCTATCCCTTTAAATTTATCCTATTTTATTTCTATCTTTAAATTGAATTTCAATATTTTTTTTAAAACAAATTGTCAATGATTGAAAATAATTAATCTTTTATCACAATTTAAGTTATTTATTATAAATTTAAAATATAATTTATATATTTAAAAATATTTATTTATTATAAATTTTAATTATAATATAATTTATATATTTAAAATATTTATTTATTATGAATTTTATATATATAAAAATGAATATTTATTGTATACAATGTATAGGCTAAAATACTAGTTATACACTAGAACCTAAATTAAAGTTTATTTAATAAGAAATGTGTTAAAAATAATGCATGAAGAAGTATACTGAGGAGCATTATTCCTCTTCTTTATTAAAAAATAGAAATATACTACTATCATTCTCTTCTTTTGATTATATACAAATGGATAATATGAATAATTAACACAAAATTAACATACGCTTCTTGTTATTCTCATTATATTTGACAAAGCACAAAAACTGCGGAGTTTTACAATTATAAATACTGCGAAAGTGGCATTATTCGAAGATATACGTACACATGCTTCATTATTTGTTGCAAATTTTGAGTTTAGCTAGTCCATTGACGGTTCATGTGTCAACGTTGTATTAAAATTTGGGCAAAAGTTTCCCCAGATGGAACTAAGTTGTGTTTGAAGAATTTTTCGGGTATGGCTTTACCTAATTGTAGGCTTATCTCTGATCATTTTAATTTGTTAACTTAACTAATTATATATGTACTTAAAAAATTGAGGTACCCCAAAAAAAAATAAAAACCCTTAAAAAATCGAGCCCAAAATGCTTACCGTATTAATTCAAATTTTTCATTAGCGTTGTTGGAGTAAATGATTTTTTTAATTTTAATTTTATTACCATATTATACACTATATGATCGAATTATGTCCTGACATGACTATAATAGTGCTAATTGATTTCTCAAGTGTCATTGTCTATAATATAAATTATGCAAGAGATAGTGCATGTAAGCTTCTGATGCACAACAGGGTGACATAGGCCGATAATTATCTCCCTTAAACATGTGATTATGGATTTGATTCTCAAGTTTATGTGTATAAAAGAGTATTTGTTAGAAGGAGGAGTTTTAGCAACATAATACACTTTTTTGAAAACACTCTTTATTGTTAGTTAAAATTTATTGAAAACTATAAAATCATAAAAGAGACTAGTTAAATAAGGTGTGGAACCTACTAAAATTTGTAATTTTCAATAAATTTTAGTTAATAATAAAGAGTGTTTTCAAAAGAATGTATTGCTAACATTTCTCCTGTTGGAAGATATAAGCTCTTTAAGTATATCTCAGTGTTTCGATGAATTAGTCCTTGACTTTTGATTGGCTGGAGATATCTTGAGTTCACCCAAAAGCTTCTTGTGCTTTTTTTCCCAACTCAAATGACATTTCTATTATTTGTAAAAAAGAAATGGACTATAATTTATACTACTTTTTTTTGCCTTTTCCTGGTAGGTGGGTAAAGAGACAATTGAAACCCATTTAAGACTTATCTATGTTGACTCACATTTTTAACAAGTTGGGTTGACCAATCCATAAAATAAATGGGTTTTATTTTTTTGGTCTGCACTTGTCTTGTATAGCTCGCGATTAAACAGGTCAACCCATAGACTAAAGATAAAAAAATAGAATAATTTAAAAAATGTAAAATTAAATATAAAACAAAAATAACTAAATATAATTTATGATTTTTTATTTTTATTTTCGAGTTGTTACTTGTTAATAATTGATTAAATTTAATAATATGATAAATATACCAATAAAGCACAAACCAATAATCAACAAAAAGTCTAAATAATTAAATGAGACAATAAAAAAATAGAAGGAAAGTGACATTACCATTTACCAATAACTAAACTAAACTATCAAATACATCTAACACATCAACCAAATATTAAAAATTCCAATAAAATAAACTGATTATTAAGTTAACTTATACTTGTTAATATATATATATATATATATATATATAATGGTTACACGGACTTAGCTGAAAAAGCTTATGTTTTAAATGGGTCTCATTTCATAGGGCCAATGACCTATATTGATCGCGAGTTAAATAGACCATTTGTGAATTACTGTATCTATGTGCTTTATATTAATTATATTGGTAATTCTTTCATCAAGTATACCAAATTTGTCCGTAAAATTATGAATATTGGTCAATTTTGTTCTTAAAATTATTAAATGCCAATCATTTTAATTCTTGTTATTGTAATTTTAGAGGCTAAAATAATCATTGCTCAGTAATGTCAAAAACTAAGAACAAGTTTGTTTCTTGTTTTTAAAAACTGCTTCTTCTTTTTTTAAAACCAAAAAAAAAAAAAACTTGTTTGATGAGAGTAATTTTTTAAAACTGTTTTCGAAACTTATGTCTATTTTAGTTTTCAAAATCAAAAACTAGAATATTTCTAAATTGTTTAATTTGATTTTCTATTTTAAGTTTTTCATTACTCATATTCTTCTCTACACTTTCATATCTTCTTCCTTTTCGTTGCTTTGTAATTTCATAAACTAATTTGATATACTAATCTTCTTTGTAATGTCTCAACATTTATAATGATAATATTAAATATTCTATATGAAAATGGATAATATTATAAAAAGTTTGAATGCTGAGACATTCTAGCTACCACTCTACTAATCAATGAGAGGTTCATCAGTTCAATGTTGCTTTTAGAAAAATATATATAAATATATTATTTATATAATAAATTTTTACAATACATATGTACTTTTTTTTCATTTTTTTCTATCACATTACTTATTTTATTACATATTTTTCTCTTTTCTATACTACTATGACAGAATGCTTATTACGTTTATACACACACACACACACACACACATATATATATGACAAAATTAATCACTAATTTATACTAGTTCATATAATTGAACCAATGACTCACTAGTTTGACTAGTGATTTATTGATCTATTATCCTAATGGAATCAATGACCAATTCAATTATAATAACACTGGAATATAAATTGTTTTATTTTTAAATTAAGAAAATTATATAATATTTATGAAAATATAGATAAAATATTAGGATGTTAAATTTACATTAATCTATCATTTTATTTTTTATTTTTCAAAAATATTAAATTTAAAAATATTTATTAAAAATGGAAATTTTATTTTCCTTTTTTCTCCCAAAATTTAACTATCAAACATACTTGTAAACGCCACCGTTATCCGAGGCGGGCAACTTCCATGCAACATGAATTGGGCCATGTACATGTAGTTCTTCTCATTTCTCCTGTGACTTGTGTTTCTTCGCTTATGTATTTGAGTAAATTACCATTTTTGTTCCTGGAAGTATAATGCATTATCACATTTGTTTATGAAATTAAAGAAATTTTAAATAAGTCTCTAAAATTTTTAATTATTTTTTATTCCATAAATTTAATCACTTACTGTCATTTTGCTTCTTAAATATATGTTAATATTATTACTAAGTCAAACATTTTTTTTTAATTTTAGACTAATATAATTGACGGATTACACTTTCATAAACTTATTTGAATTATTTTTAGTTTTAATAATTAATGTAACAACATTGACACTTTCATAAAATGATAATTTACTCTATGTTTTTTCTTCTGTTTTGTACTTTATCACACGAGAAGAGAATACTGTAGAGCATACGTTGAGGTGAAAATATAACATCAAAAAGAAAACGGCACAGGGAGGAAAGGCAGTTGCAGTAACAACAGAACAGTGCATGCGAGAAGGACTGCTTAAATCAATAGTGTCATGAAAAATGCCATCAAGAGTACATACACTCCAATTACATCGTTTGTTGGTCTTTGTTATTCCATCCTTCAATAATTACATGATCCTTTTAGTAATTAAAAGTTATATATAAAAATTTCTATAGTTTATTCACTAAATAGCTTGTTTTACTGTTTTATTCACGTATTTCAAAAATTAATGTAAAAGATTTATAATTCTCATGATAAATGACATTAAATCAAAATTACAATTTTGAAGTTAAAATATTAAACAGTGGTGCGGCATAATGTTTCTTTTTTTTTTTTTTTTTTTTAAGGAGAGACATGTAGTACATCATACAAAGGAGGGGAACAGCCAACTTATTAACAAACTGAATTAACAAGGGAACGTATGTTCATTTAACAAAAGAAAAAAGAAAAAGAAAAAAGGGAACGTATACTTTTCATTTTTTTAAAAAAGAAACAGGTCATGGATATTATAATTAATGAAGTTAACGTTGCTCGGTGAAGTAGTTCAAAAGGTTAATATAACTTGAAGGGAAATGAGTTTATTTCTATTTTTCAAACCCATATTCTGAAATGAATAAGTTTATTCTAAAGATTTTATTATAAATGGCAAATAAGAATAAAAATAAAATAAGCAAAAGACAATTGCAATTTGCAAATGTATTTAGCCCGCATTTTAGAATTTTGAGACAAAATTATATGTAAACTAGATAAAAATTTTAAAGAGGGGGACCATTGTCTCCTATTCCCCTGTCACCAACATTAGCTGAAAACACAAAAAAATATTATTTATAATATTAAAATTAGTGTACACTAGTTAATTACCTTTGCTTGTGGCTCTCTCCAATCACCGTTAGAATATGTACTATGGGCCCAATTAGTGCAGGCTCAATGAGAGAGTGTAGACTGAGCTTAAATGTGTATCAAGGATAAAAGGTGTATCACCCAAAAGATTTGAAACAATTGGGCTTGATCTCTATCTTTATATACACTTTGACTTGACTTTATTTGCCAGATGTGAGATTTTAGTTCTCTAATACTCTCCCTCAAGTCCAACTAAATTGTTTTAGTTGTGACTTGCGTGTCATCATTGAATAGGCCATAGATCTTTTTTTTTATTTGGACTTGGCTTCTTTTTTTATCTTTTTTTTTTTTGGCTTGTACTCAAGTCGAGCTTCAGGTCTATGCTTTTTTTTTTTTGTTAGCTGCCTGGGCTTGTGCCTTTTAGTCTCAGGGTCTAATTTTTTTTTTAATCTTTTTCTTCTTTTCTTTTTGTTTGGGATCGATACGGACTTTTTATGTTATTTAAGCTCTGATACTATGTTAGAATATATAGTGCGGGCCCAATGAGAGAGTGTAGATTGGGCTTAATTGCATATCAAGAACAGAAGGTGTATCACCTAAAAGATTCGAACCAATTGGGCTTGATCTCTATCTTTAGATACACTTTGACTTGACTTTATTTGCCTGATGTGGGAATTTAGTTCTCTAAAAATCACTACCTATAATAGTGAGTTTATTTCTATGTTTTGAGAATCGGCCTAGATTGGTCCATCTAACCAAAAATTGGTGAATTAGTTTAATATTCGATAAATAAATCATAGAACTAATCTTAAGAAAAATAAGTAAAAAAACACAAAAATCAGTCAAAATTTGACAAAAATCAATTTAAAATTGACAAAATATTGATTCAAAGTGAAAATGATTAATATAACATTATTTTATTTTTCTTCTTAAAAAATGAAAAATCAATATCAAATATGTGTCATTTTCTTTTTCACTTTATTTGTGAACTTGTTATTGTTATTTGTTAAGACAAAGGATGAATTTATGATCCTCGATTAGTTTTGATAATAACAAATAGTCTTACGATCCATCGTCTGATCACCCACTACTATTGATGTGTTTACTATCATCTATTCACGCGTTTTTATAAAGGTTCATAACATCTAACTCTTTCAAACAATACATATTAATATCTTAGCTCTATAGTTTTGAAAAAGCGCAAACCATCTCGAAAAAAAAGACATCTACGTACCTATCTCTGATAAAAGTTAACTTTACTGCATAAACGGAGGAATTTGTGTACAGATGTCAGTACGGAAAGCAAATATGTCTACTACAACAAGATTGAGTACCAAAAAGGCTAGATACTACTTTATCTTATCAAAGTGACCGATTGGTGAAAAGCATTAAATGTTGCATTTAATGCTCCAATGACTACTTTCTTCACTAGACGAAGGATGTTTGTAAAATCTCTCACAACGGACACTTTGGAAGAACTCTATAAATAAAAGAGAAGACCTTAGTCACAACGACGAAAATCTTGGTAAATTTTAATTTCTCTCAATCTGTAATCTTAAACAACTTTCGTGCGTAACACTTTCTTGAACTTCATTGTATATTCATCTGATAAGACACTAGCTTAGTGTGATAACTTACCCTCAACCATTTCTTTATGAAGTTAGTGGAAGCCTGAAGAGGTTTTAGATCAAAGAATACTTGGGTATTTGCTTGGAGTGGCAAGTGAAAGACTACTTGGGTTAAGCCTGAAAAGGCTTGGATAAAAGAATACTTATAACTTGTTTAAGTTATAGTGGGACTTGGTTGATTGCCAAGAATTAGACATAGTTTCTGGGGTGAAACGAACCAGTATAAATCTCTGTGTTTCTCTTGCTTATAGCTTCTCTTTGTTTTTACAAATATCTTTTAAAAATCTTTATCATTTATCCTTCAAATGAAACACTTTTTGAAAAGGTTTTACAAAATTTTTCAATAACACAATTCAACTCCCCTTCTTGTGTTATTCTTGTATTTTACAGTTTGGTATCAGAGCTCACTTTCTAAGGGTTAAACACCTTAACAAGAGATAGAGGAAAAGATCCATATGGCAAACCTTAAAGGACAGTTCATCCTTGAAGGAGCCTCCTTATTAAGGCCTCCAGTCTTCAATGGAGAAGATTATGCCTATTAGAGAGATAAAATGGAGATGTACATCAAACCCACTCATTACAGCATTTGGAGAATCATAAAGCATGGAGATCTCATTGTAACAAAACCTAGAAAGCGAATACAACCAAGATGACTTCAACATGTTTCAACAGAATGCAAAGGCTATATATATTATAACTTGTGCCTTATCTAAAACTAAATATAACAAATTTTGCAGCTATAGATTAACAAAGAAGATGTGGGATGCTATACGTATAACACATGAAGGTACTAAAGATGTTCATCTAAGAAGAGCAGCAACTCTTTAAAGACATTATGAGATGTTCACCATGAAGGAGACAGAAACCATTTATAAGATGTTTGGAAGATTCCAAACAATTCTCAATCGACTTCATAGTCTTGGTGTTGAGTTTACTAAAGCTGAAAACAATCTCAAAATTTTGGACAGCCTTCCAAAAATATAAGAACCCAAAGCTACAGCCATAGCTGAAGCTAGAGACATGAAGACCCTAACTCTTAATGAGCTGTTAGGAGCTCTAAGAGTTCATGAGGTCTATCTCTTTAAAAGAGATAAGATTAAAAGCAACGACTCTATAGCTCTAAAGATTAGAGAAACCAGTCAATGAACAAACAAAAAGAAAGAGATGAAAACCAAGGACAAAGCCTTGAAGGTTCAGTCTGATGAGTCAGAGAGTTTAGACAAAGTTCAAGCTGCTCTACGGACAATGAGATCTCCCTTATGACGAAAAAATTCAAAAAGATGCCTAGAGAAAAGATAACAAATTCAAGAATCCACCACAAGTAGAAAACAATGAAATTATATCCTTCGAGTGCAAGAAACCAGGACACATGAAGGCTGAGTGTCCCAAGTTAAAAATGAGGTGGAACACAAAGAAAAGGAACAAGAAAAAGAATTTTTTAGCTACTTGGGAAAATTCGGATAGTAGTAGTAGCATGCTCAGACGAAGAGAAAGCAAACATTTGTCTCATAGCAAATACTAAAGAAGTAATACTCGAGGTAAAACTTAACTCTAAAATCAATTTATATTTATTTGATAGTTATGAATCTGAGTCTGATGACGAAGAAGGGATGTTCTATGATACTTTTATTGCAAATTCTCATATGATTTTCCTTAAGTATAAGAAATACAAAGAAAAATATAAAGAAGCTATTTTAGAAAATGAAATACTCAAGAAAGATCTAAAGAATATGCGAAAGAGTCAAGCTACAAATCCTAAAAGACTATACTTTTATTTGAAGTCGACAGACTGAAGAAAGAGGTTATTAGTCTGAAACAAGATCTAGCTAAATTTATGGCTGGATCTTCAAAACTACAATTAATTTTGAAACATAGAAGACCTCCATCTAACAAATTTGGCATAGGTTTTAAAAAAGACAAGGATTCTAAATCATCAGTCTTTTAAATCTTATTTAACCTCTTGCAACTTTTGTGGAAAAACTAGGACACACATCTTAAAGTGTCAACACAAAAGAAAACAAAGGTTAAATAAGACCATTGGGACTATCATAAAAGGACCCAAGAGTATTTAGGTACCAAAATCTCAAATAATTCTTGTTGCTGATATCCTAATAGGAAAAAGGAAGGATTCATTCTGGTACCTGGACAATGGATGCTCACGTCACATGATGGGAGAAAGTCTATGTTCCTAGACCTCAAACCACATGAAGGAACTGTTTCTTTTAGAGGAAATGGAAAAGAAAAAATCATTGGTATATGTAAAGTGGGTAAGCCACATCTTCCTACTATAGATAATGTGTTATGTGTTAAAGGTCTGAAGTATAACCTACTTAGTGTAAGTCAATTTTATGATAGTGGGTTCATCGTCTCCTTTAACAAGGAATCGTGCATAGTCAAACAAAATGATGAATCTATTCTTTTTACTGCTAAGAGGCATAACATCTTTATAAGATTGAGTTTGAGGATCTAAACAAACAAAATGCCACATGTTTAATGACCAAAGAAAATGAAAGATGGATTTGGCATAAAAAGCTTGGGTACATCAATTTGAAACACATTTCAAAATTATATAAAAAGGATTTAGTAAAAGGATTGCCTAAGATTTCTTGGAAAACTTATCTCTTTGTGAAGCATGTCAGAAAAGGAAACAAATTAAAACCTCTTTTAAATTTAAAAACATTATTTCTACTTCTAAACCTTTAGAATTATTACATATAAATTTGTTTGGTCCCACAAAAACTCTTAGTCTTGGTGGTTAAAAAGTATGGATTTATCATTATAAATGACAATTCTAGATACACATGGGTTTACTTCCTAACTCACAAACACGAGTCTTTTAATGTGTTTGAAATATTCTATAAATGTATTTTAAATGAAAAATGTTTTTGTATAATTGCAATCCGAAGTGACCATGGAACTGAATTTGATAATGCTAAGTTCAAGTTCTTTTGTGAAAAGAATGGTATTTTCTACAACTTCTTTTCACTGAGAACACCTCAACAAAATGGGGTAGTTGAAAGGAAAACATAACTCTACAAGAGATGGCTAGAACCATGCTCTGTGAAAATTCAATTCTTAAGTACTTTTGGGCAGAAGTTGTAAATACAGCATATTATGTTCAAAACAGAATATTGATCAGACCATTAATAAATAAAACTCCTTATGAACTATAGAGAGGTAGAAGACCCAACATTTTATACTTTCATCCTTTTGGATGTGAGTGTTATATTCTCAACACTAAAGATCAATTGGAAAAATTTGACTCTAAGGTTGATAAAGATATTTTTCTAGGATATTTTGATACATCAAAAGCGTATAGAGTGTTTAACTCAAGAACTTTTGTTGTATAAGAATATATTCATGTTAAATTTAATGATACACTGACCCATGATAGGAGACTATCAGATCTTGAAGATGATCTTGTAGATTTGCAAATAGGATCATCTAATTTCATAATGACAGACAAAGTGAGGTAATCAAAAGATACCCCACAACAACAGCAGACTGATGATTAAACGAAACAAACTCATAAAGATTGGAAATTTGTTACATACCATCCACAAGATCAGATCATTGGAGAACGAACTGAAGGAGTCAAGACAAGGTCATCGTTTAGAAATAAAGCATCATGCGCTCTAGTTTCAGAAATCGAGCCAAAAACTATTAAAGAAGCACTCACAAACGATGATTGGATTATAGCCATGGAAGAAGAATTGCATCAATTTACAAGAAATGATGTATGGACTCTTATTCCTGAGCTCGAACATAAGAACATCATTGGAACAAGATGGGTATTTCACAACAAACTTGATGAAAATGGAAAGGTAATAAGAAACAAAGCAAGGTTAGTAGCACAAGGGTATAATCAATAAGAAGTTATTGATTTTATTGAAACTTTTGCTCCTGTAGCTAGATTAGAAGCTACTAGAATTATGCTTGCCTTTGTTGCTCATAAAAACATTAAGCTTTTTCAAATGGATGTTAAAAGTTCCTTTTTAAATGGATTTATTGAGGAAGAAGTCTATGTTAGACAACCTCCCAGTTTTGAGAATCCAATCCTTACAAACCACTGTGTTTAAACTTAAAAAGGCTCTATATGGTTTTAAGCAAGCACCTCGTGCTTGGTATGACAGATTGAGCATTTTCTAATTGTAAATGGTTTTATGAGAGGCAAAGTTGACACAACTCTCTTTAGAAAAGAATCTAACAGAGATTTCATTATAGTTCAAATATATGTAGATGGTATAATTTTTAGAGCTACTAATGAATCTTTGTGTAACGATTTCTCTGACTTGATGCAAAGCGAGTTTGAAATGAGCATGATGGTGAGTTAAAGTTCTTTCTTGATCTGCAAGTTAAACAAGAGAAAGAAGGCATATACATTATTAACAAAAATACACCGAAGAACAACTCAAAAAGTACAAGATGAATGAATCAAAGCCCATGAGTACACCTATGCATCTGTCTGTTGCCATGACAAAGGACGAATTAGGTAAACCTGTAAACCAAACTATCTATAGAGGTATGATTGACTCACTTCTCTATTTAACTACCAGTAGACTAGATATAATGCATAACGTTTGCTTATGTGCTAGATTTCAGTCTGATCCTAGAGAATCACACTTGAAAGCTATTAAAGGATGTTTAGATATCTAGTTAGTATCTCTAACCTAAGTTTATTCTATGAGAAAAATAAAGATTTCAGGTTAGTTGGATACTGTGATGCAGACTATGCTGGTGACAGAATTGAAAGAAAAAGTACAAATAGTGGATGTCACTTCATCGGACCATGCCTTATATCTTGGACCAACAAGAAACAAAACTCAATTGCTCTATCAACTACTGAAGCAGAATACGTGTCAACTGCCATTTGTTGTTCATAACTTTTATGGGTAAAATATCAACTTGATTACTCTAGTTTTGAGCATAACATTCCAGTGTTACGTGACAATACTAATGCAATCAATTTATCTAAAAACCCTATTTAGCATTCTAAGGCAATGCATATAGAAATAAAACATCATTTTATACGTGACTATGTTCAAAAAGGTGTTTTTGATATTAAATTCATTAATACAGACTATCAATGAGCTAATATCTTTACAAAGGCTTTACCTGAAGAATGTTTCAATTTCATATTAGAAAACTTGCATATAAAAGTCTTGCATGATTAGTACATCTTGCATGCATCATCTTATAAACTTTTACGCTTATCGTCTTGTGCACCATCGTCTTATATTTCATTATACTTCATCTTATTGACATGTGTGCTTTAGTATATGAAAAGGTTTTTGGATTATCTAACTCCATCGTCTGATTTCTTTTAAATCATTACTTATCGATAACTTCCCAAAAAAGTGTGCGCCATTTTTCTCTGCCCCATCAAGTCACATTAAATGCATGTCCTTTCAATACTATCAACCCTTCAAATATTCAAAAAACCACCTATTCCCTTTGCTTCTTCTGAAACACTTAACCTCTCACATTCCCTGTACTCTTTTACTCTCTCTTTCACTCTTGAACACTTAGAGCCCAAAGAGAACCTAGAATCATGGCCGCCCCAAGATAGCTTGCCCCCATGGAGAGATTCCCTGAGAAGGATTTCGTGCCTGAAAAATGGATAAATTTGAAGAAAGTGGAAGATAAAGGCTTCCTTCTAACTCAGTACATCAAAAACATTGGGTGGGAGTCTTTCGTACAGAAAAAGACTCACTGGTACCATGCACCCCACGCCTACTTCTGGGCTTTTACATGTGAAGTCAATGGAACTATCACTAAGACTGTCGACAACCATGCTATTATTATTTCCACTGACACCATTGCAGTAGTGTCTGAGTGTAAGGAAGAAGGCGACATGTTTGCTGAAGATTAGGAAAGAGTCATAACCCCCGAAACCATCGACCTGACTTTGTATGGGCGTCCCAGACCCCAGACAAACAACAAGGATGCTCTGAAGAAATTTTCGTACTCCTTTAACATGAAGAGGGATTGCAGACTTCTTCACAACATTCTGTTATACATCATCCTTCTACACAAGGGCTTAAAGGACAATGTATCCTCAAAGGATCGATTTTGCCTTTACAAAATGCTCACAAGCCAAAGGTGAACCTTCCAGCTTTTATTCTAGAAAACTAGAGGTCATGCCTCACCAAATCCAAGGAAAGCTCAAAGGAAAAACAAAGGTACCCAATTCTTTACGCCATGCTTTTCATTGAAATAATTAGACTAGCTGGTGTAAATAAGTTTGGATGGGAGAAGAAGAAGCACAGTTCAGAGATCAATGTGTCCATCATAAGAAAGATGAGGATAGCCCATCTATTTCCTGGATATGTTGCCAAGCATCTAGAGTTAGTCGTGATCAAGGAAGAACCTGTTGATGAAGCAGTAGGAATAGAATCTAGGGTTGCTCACCTTGACTCGACTCAACAACCTCAACCACCTTCCCAATAGAGGAAACCCACACAACCTCAAACACAGCCTAAACAGACCAAATCTCACAGACACAAACTATCCATCCAAAGACCATCCTAACAGGAACCAAAATCATAAGTACAAGACCAATCCACTTCCCTACATAGAAAACAAAAACCTCTTACCATTCGTCTGAAACCCAAACACACTCCTCAACCCGATCTAGACAATTCCATTCCCATCAAACACCTTCTTACACCCAAACACCCAGCCATCCCTAAATCTCTATCTGAAAAACAAGTGCCACATCCTACTGCCGCTGAAGAGTTTGTCCTAGCTGAAGAAACTAGGAGGTCTCATAAGCTCAAGAAAACTATCTAGCCCAAGACAAAAGCAGATGAGGCAAGGCAACTGAAGAGAGCCAAAGCCCAATCTAAATAGGCTGAGAAGAAGAGGAAGAAAGAGAAAGAAAAATTAGCTGCTGAAGAGGAGGAGCAGATTAAGGAGATAGTGCTTCAATATGTCATTGAGCACTCGCTACAAACAGTTCAAGAAGAGTATGATGATGAAGAATTATTTAATCAAGAAAACATCATTGCTACTTCCAGAGGAAGATTACCCAGATCACTTTTCATTGAAAGTGCCTCAATCTGTGTCTGTCTCACAAGTCTTCCAACGTCTTACAACCGATCTCATGGCAAGACCAAGTAATGTACAGTCTGCAAGGACTGTCACATTCCATCTGTCACAAGCGAAATACTTTTCGTCTGGAGGAATGGCGGAATCCATGATAGACAAAGCCTCACCTGAGCTATACCGCTCTGAGACACCTCCTTCCGAACGCCTTCGATGAAATGCTACTCAATTTGAAAATTTAGAATCTTGAAACGTCGACAGATCCAAAGAATATGCTCTTCTAGAGCCATTTGACCCAAAGATCCTTCAAGCATTAATCAACTATGAACTGGGCGAAGTCAATAATCCGAAAATATGGAGAACAATTGTTGAAGAAGAATGGTTGTTGTTGGTGCGCCATAAGTATGCAGAGAAGATGGTTGAACATGAAGATGCAACCCCAGCTTTCTCTTATGAGCAAAATATCACCCCATATGTTTGGGAGGAAAGGTACAACACGAGATCAGATGCACCCATCTTCGTTTAGCCTCCTTTTACCAGAACCAAATTCCCCCCTAGCTGCGAAGTTTAGAGACAAAGGGGAATCCTCTACCACACCTCCCCATTCCTTATCAAGTACAATTACTTTGAGTACTTGATCATGTGCAGAACATACAATTAAAAGCCGAAGATCATATACCCGTTCTACCATGGGAAGGTAAAAACTTGTCCTCTTGCCATCTGTCTTGAAGATAGTCTTGACTTTGAAGACTGGAGGATTGGTGATGATGACTAGGAGCTGGGCAGAGTGATGTACAACTTCCTTCGTGAGAAGATGCAAATTTCTTTCCAACACGCCATATATGAGAGAAAGTGTCTAGACCTTGTGCTAGGATTTCCTAGACTTATGGCTAAACGAATGACGCTTATACTTAAGCCATAGACAACCTTTTGCAAATGTTGCTAGAAGAAATTTTCATGCCAAAATTTATTTATGGGTAAAGACAAGAGCCTAAATTTAGACGAAACCTAAAGAGATATCTGATGATTAGAAGAAAAGCTCTCTCCTGTACACAGTTGGCCATCCTCAAAGGGAAAAAGAATATATAGAGCAAAGACCGAAAGAGGCTTCAAGATCATGTTAAAGGACTCAAGCACTTTTTCGGGCCTAATTGTTGAGGAGAAGAACACCTTGAATCATCATCACACCGCTGTCCGCCCTACCGGCCACTGGGTGCAAGTATTTCCTACTTCTTCTTCATCTGATCCACGACCCTCTAATCAACTCACCCTCAATGGCTGCGAACCTGTGTCTTCTTTTTCACAAATGGAAATACTTTTGAAGTATTCCTGTCCATAGGACACTTTTGGTTTTGTGGCCCTACTATCCCCTACATCTTCAATCTTTGTTTTGTAGAAGAACTAGCAGATGAAGAAGACGTTAGTTCGCCCCTGCTCAAAATCCTTTAGACGTTCGTCAAGAGGTAAAAGAACTAAAGTAAACCATACAACGTATGAAGGCTACTCTTCTTAAAGAAAGCAGAAAGAGTAAACGTGCCGAAGCCTTGATCACAAAGTTAGCAAAGCGCTTCAAGGGTGAGCTAGGCTCATCATCCACACCTTCAGACTCTGATTCTTCGGATTGATGATGCCAAAAGGGGGAGAAAGCCAGGAGACCACAGGGGGAGCACAATCTTAGAGGGAGTATCTCCTATCATATAATATCTTTATTACTCTGAACAATATGTTTATTTTGTTTACTATTACAATCAGTATCCAACCTTCTATTTTATGACTATTTACTCTAAACTGTTTACTTTGTTTACTCTGAATTGTTTGCTCATTGTATGATATTGTGTCTGCTTGGTAAATGTAACTTTCATAACGAAAATAATCTTGCATGACAAACATAGTCCGATAAAACTTAATGTTTTGAAACTACTTATAAAATACAAAGTTGTTTGTCATCATCAAAAAAAGGGAGATTGTTAAGACAAAGGACGAATTTATGACTCTCGATTAGCTTTGATAATAACAAATAGTCTTACGATCCATCATTTGATCAATCGCTACTATTGCATGTGTTTACTATTGTCTATTCATGCCTTTTTATAAAAGTTCATAACATCTAACTCTTTCAGACGATACATATTAATTTTTTAGCTCTATAGTTTTGAAAAAGCGTAAACCATCTCGAAAGAAAAGACATGTATGTACCTATCTCTGATAAAAGTTAACTTTACGCATAAAAGGAGGAATTTGTGTACAAATGTCAGTATGGAAAGCAAATATGTCCACTACAACAAGATTGAGTACCAGAAAGGCTAGATAAGCAGACTGTTTTATCTTATCAAATTGACTAGTTGGTGAAAAGCATTAAATGCTGCATTTAATGCTCCAACGACTACTTTCTTCACCAGATGAAGGATGTATGTAAAACTCTCATAACGGACACTTTGGAAGAACTCTATAAATAGAAGAGAAGACCCTAGTCACAACGACGGAACTCTTCACAAATTTTCATTTCTCTCAATCTGTAATCTTAAACAACTTTTGTGCGTAACACTTTCTTGAACTTCATTGTATATTCGTTTGATAAGACGCTAGCTTAGTGTGATAACTTACCCTTAACCATTTCTCTATGAAATTGGTGGAAGCCTAAAGAAGCTTTGGATCAAAGAATACTTGGGTATTTGCTTAAAGAGACAAGTGAAAAACTACTTGGGTTGAGTCTGAAGAGGCTTGGATAAAAGAATACTTGTAACTTTTTTAAGTTATAGTGAGACTTGGTTGATTACCAAGAACTAGATGTAGTCTCTAGGATGAGACGAACCAATATAAATCTCTATGTTTCTCTTGCTTATAGCTTCTCTTTGTTTTTACAAATATCTTTTAAAAATCATTATCGTTTATCCTTCAGATGAAATGCTTTTGAAAAGGTTTTGCGAATTTTTTTAATAACACAATTTAACCCCCCCTTCTTGTGTTATTCTTTTGTTTTACATTTAATGGACATTATTGTGTATTATTGAAACTTAAATCTACATAGTTTGATATATGTTATGTTTGGCTAGCACTTTGAGCTAGCGTTTAGCTTTTTTTTACTGGCTGAAAATCTTGTTTGAACTTATTAAGTGTGTTTCCTAAACGAACTTCTTTTAGTAGCTTGTAGCTTTTTTGAGACATTATTTCAAGTAATATTCTTTAAAACACTACTTCTAACTTCTTATATTTATTTCCTTTTAACTTTAAAATATTATTAAATTTCCTCTTTACCCTTTTTTACATAGGCAAGGTTTTATTACCCTTTTTTGTTTATCTTCTTCCTCTTATTAACAAGAGTTTTATTTTATTTTTGTTATTATTTTTAAATATTTTTATAGTATATTGTTTATTTTAACCATTACAGCATTTATAATATTTATTTTATAATTTTAAATTTTTAATATTATACTTCAAGATATTGATAACAATATATGATAGGTTTATTTTATTTCTTCTATTATTTAAAAAAAATCATATTACACTGTTTATTTTACCATTATACTACTTGCATTATTTATTCTATTATTTTAACATTATCCTTCAAGATATTTTAACCATTACACTAATATATACCTATATATAAAGGGGATATGGTGTTTTCATTTCCACATTTCATTTGACAATCCTAACCTTTAACTTTTAGCCTCTATTTGGTATAATGAAAAGGAGAAGAGAAGAAATTTTTGAATTTTTGAAAATATATGTGGTTTGGTTCAATGGAAATAGGTGAAAAATATTTAAAAAATTTGTAGGGTCTACAACTTATTTTCACTCTATTTTTCACCTACTTTCATTCATCTCTTTGTCTCTCTCTTATTTCTCATTTATTTCTTTTCTATCAAACAACCTAAATTTTCCAATTATTTTCTATCTATTTCTCACTTTTTAACTTATTTTTTTACCTATTTCTTTTCCATCTATTTCTCTAATCTCAACCAAATGAACCTTTAATGAGAACCTACACAATAATAAAGGTGACGGGGAGTCTTTTTGGTCTACAAAGTTTAGTCTTCAAAACTATTTTAAAATCACTGCACACTCACTCATGTCATGATCTTTCCCTTAAACCACTTTCACACAACGTGTGTGTATTCAAAGGTAGGAGACGGAAGAGAGAATATCCACGAGGATGGTGATTTTGCAGGGCCATCATCGGAGATTTCCACTTCCACGAACCCCATCATTGGGGTGTAAACGAGTCAAGCTGAGCTGAGTTGAATACTTAAAATTTAGGTTTGACTTGTGAAAAAAATTAATTGCTCAAGCTAAACTCATTTATTTAAACAAGGCTAATTGAAAGCTTGAGTTTGACTTGTTTAACTCATTTATAACTTAATTATTTTTGTTTTATGAAAAAATCTTACATTTTTTAACTTTATTAGTTTAATATTTAATAAAAATTTAAATACTATATGATAATCAACAAATAGAAACATGTGCTTAACATGTGACATGTGAAATTCAAACATTCTAGATTATTACATTTTCATAATCCAGTAAATAAAAAATTTATAGTTTCTTGACTACTATAAAAAGGAAACTTCAAAATTAATTTATTGCTCTCAACAAAGTTCTACATATTTCCATATCGAATATATAAATAGCAAAGGATAGCAAAATTCACAATCATCAATTTAAATAAACGAGTTATTCACGAGCCATTATTGTCGAGCTCGTAAAGTTTGGGCTTAGTTCATTTGAATAATCGAGCCAAATTTTAAGTTTGAGTTTGTTTATTTAATTAAACAAACGAACTTGAATGAATATTTAACGAGTCAAGCTTGAATACTTCACCAATAACTTAGCTCATTTACACCTCTACCCACCACCATTTCTCATCTCATTCTCCCAATTGAGCGATTGCTGATCTCATCTCATGTTCTAATCAGAAGCCAAACTTTTCCCCACTTTATTCAAAACAACGCGGGACACGTTTCCTTCTACAGTTACTCCACAGTAAGGTCTTCTTTTCATTTGATATCCGGTGTTGACGACACTGTAATTTCATTTTAAAATTTATAATCCGCTTCTTATTATCTCCCCAAGGAATTTTACACAAAGCCAAATAAGGAATGGTAAGCTTTATGTTGTTCTAATTTCAATTTTTCCATCCATTACAATTACTTTTTCTTAATCTAAACAATATGCTATGTTATATAAAATATTGGAGGACAAGTGTTTCTCTATTTCACTGTGCATCATTGTCGTTACATGGCCTAATATTTATATACACCACAAATAACAAACTGATAAAAAAAGATAAGGGATAACAAGACAAGGGGCCTGTTTAGATTAACTTTTCCATAAGCACTTATAGGAGAAAAAAATAAGAAGAAAAAATGAAATAAACTTTTCCATAAGCTAAAATTAGCTTATGCATAAGCTAAAAATTAGATTTTGAAGAAGCTAATATGAGAAAGCTTCTACAAATTAGCTTATGCATAAGCTAATTTTAACTTATGGAGAAGCTAATTTCACTTTTTGTTCTTATTTTTTCTTCCATAAGTACTTATAGAAAAGTTTTATCCAAATAGGCCCAAGATAATAAACTCCTATTCCTATGTGATAATAAGCTCATGTGTTTGAATATTTGAATATCAGTTGTTGCAGACTACACCTTGACCAAAACTGTAACAGACTAATTGCTATCATCTCACCACTATATCTTATTGAAAATCCTGTGACATTTACAAAGGGTTCGTGTGTAAGAAATATTTATTGTTGTATGGTGAATATAAGAATGCGTCTCCGGTGAGCTCCCATGGTAGTTGCTGGCATCTCCGGTGGTGGCACCTGCAAGGACTCCAATGCTTAAGTCAGTATTAGTTTGAGTATAAGAGAGAGCGTGTATACTTGATGGGTGTGGAGTCTTTTATATAAGGCGTTTTGGAGGGAAATTCTGTTAGAGCTAGTGCCACGTGACAGCATGCGTTTGGGTGCCCAACTACATGCGTTCCTTGCCTTTAGGTGCATTCAATGTCGTGCCGGGGTAGAAGGAGAGTTCACCCGGAATAGAAGGGAAACATGAGCCAGGATACCAAAGGATGTTAAAACTGGAATAAGTGGCGTAGGGCCGACTTAGAGCCATAAGTCCGAGTAACCTCTAGAACAGTTGCCCCCAAGCCGGTGATGCTTGGGGAAGCATCATCGACTTAAGAGACTAAGTCGGTTTGAGTAACCTCTAGAACAGTTTCCCCCAAGCTGATGATGCTTGGGGAAGCATCGTCGACTTAAGAGACTAAGTCGGTCTGAGTAACCTCTAGAATAGTTGCCTCCAAGTCAGTAGAACTTTTTGCTAGGGAAGGTCTTGACAACTTTGGATCTGAACGGTTCGCACGTCCTTTCGTTCTTTTCAGACAGGTGCGTCGTAACTTTGCGATAGCTGAGGCACATTAAATGCGTAATGATTTGATATCTTAACTTTGTGGTGCTTCGAATTCCAGGAGATTTGGCGGTTGTCTTTTGAAAACACCTAGGCTTGGGCTTTGCCTCGACATGGGCCTGTGATATAAAAGGTTCTTCTTCTAGTAGTTGCAGTACGCTTGCTATTGCTCTATTATTAAATATTTTCCCATTTGAACGTTTATTTACTTTGTGTCTCATTCTTTCGGTGAAGGCTGCAACGCTCCATTTTTGCTTCAACGTCTCTTCTAGCCTTATTTAGCTTATATACTAAGGTAATATTCTTGTTCTCTCTTCGCTTCAAGTTGCTTTGTTTTGTGATTTTTCTGTATTGTATTGTTGTTTGTTTCGTCGAAGATGGATCCTCGTAGACGCGATACCTCGTCTTCCACTTGCGGTGGTCGCGACAGCCGTTCGGGGGGTTTTACTGTGAATTGGCTATTTCGGTCGTCGGCATTGCCTCCGTCTCGAGTGCTGGCGGCCGTGGTCGTGGCGATGACGCTGGTTGTGCTAGTTCCTCCGTTGGCCCCGCATCTGCACGCGGGGGATGGTCTGTTCGGGGTAGGGTAGATAGGCAGTGGTTTGTAAGAAGGGTCGACGAGTGCCCTTTAATAGCCGATCCAAAAACAACCTTCGCCGCTCGAAACATTAATTTGTCCAGAAATCATGGAAAAGTGTCGAAGTCACTTAAAGGCTGTACGAATGTCATATGACCCAGACGAAGTGCTAGAGTACGCGAAGGCTTGGGTGCAATATCTCGACCTAATGAAAATTTCCTTCGAGCCAGGCAGCGTTTCTGGGGTTAAAAGGCCGACGAAAGCAATTACCGGGGTTGTGCCGCAGCTTGACCAGCAACCAGGCCTTTCTGATTCTTCTTCCGATGTTTTTGGCAGGGAGATGGGGAAGATCATCAGGAATGTGAAGACTACTCCAAAGGCCTATCATGACGTTGTCAGCCTTAGCATCGATTGGGTAGATAAAGAGGTGGCTGGAACTAGGTCATGCTTTTCTCAAGAGGCATTGGATGCCTTGGTAGGTCGTCTTGAGCTTAGTCGAGGAGCTGCCAAGATGCCTTTTGATGTGGTGGCTCTTGGAAACGACAGCCGTATATGCTCCCACGGTTAAAAGGATAATATGGGGGCTCCGAGGCTCTGCTAGATGAGGCCAAGGCTGTGGCAGATGGGTATTTATACCCGAATTTCCTGTCGATGTACCTAACCTTTTTTGAACACCTCGGAGTCAAATTGCCTTTTACGGACTTCCAAGTGTCCGTTTTGAATTTTCTGAACGATGCCCCTTCGCAACTGCATCCCAACAGCTAGGCGTTCCTTATGGCATTTGAGAGTTTGTGTGCTCCCGGAGTTTGTTTCTATACTATTTCAACCCCATCTGCCAAACATATGATAACAAGTTTTCTTCTGCCTCA
The DNA here is from genome assembly GCA_004329165.1 of Spatholobus suberectus. Taxonomy (NCBI): domain Eukaryota; kingdom Viridiplantae; phylum Streptophyta; class Magnoliopsida; order Fabales; family Fabaceae; genus Spatholobus; species Spatholobus suberectus. The sequence continues at coordinate 70,329,026 of CM014735.1, forward strand.
TTCTGAAGTGTCCGGGGTCGGGCATTGTTGAAGCTGTTTTAGGACTCACATAAAGATTACAAAGATAAATTTTTCTTTTTACATCCTTGTGCAGCGAGCTGGGATGTCCTATTTATGGTTTGGAACGCAGGGGAAAACGTTAGTGAACCCCAGTTCCCTTTATATTGGTCGTACGACCATTACTGCTTAGACCCCGATAAATATCTGGTTTGGGATGCTGACCTAACCCTGAATGAAGCTCGAGCTCAAGAGCATTTCTTTACTATGGTCAAGAATCTGCAATGTCGAATTTCGTGCCAATGGTTGATCGAGACCACTCCATCGGAGTACCGTCGTAATTTTGGTGTGTTTGTGTGAATCCTTGCATATTTATAATTTTTGTTTGATTTTCTTAACCTTTGTATATATCCTGACTTAGCCTGCTTTGTTTTGTAGACAAAATGGTGAAATCAAAGATGGCAGACTTCGCCTTGGCCCTTCAGCAAGATAAAGCTGCTAAACCGAAGGAGTCCAGGAGGGTCAAGGGAAAGGCCAAGGTCGTGGAGAAATCAAAGGCGTTTCCCCCCACTGCTCCACCTGCAGCAAAGGGTATAGTCATAGGGGAGGCTGGGGTCCGGGATAATCCCTCGTAAAAAACTGCCTCTGCTGTTGGCGCACAGACTAACATGGTTGCTGTTTCTGCTGACGTTAGTTCTCTCACTACTGTTCTGCAAAAAAGAGATGTGACCGACACAGCGCAAGAGAAGGCGCCGCCTTTGAAGAAATGTCGAAGTGATCAACCCTCGCCTTCCATGGTAAAGTTGGTCTACCAATGTATCTTATCTGGGGAGGTGGCTGTTTTTGAAAAAGAGATCCAGGAGGAAATGAACAACATGCGGGGGGACCTGGGGGCATTGCAGACCAACATTGAGGGTTTGGGCAATCTCTTCGGCAACATGTTTTGTGGTTATACGCAGTATGTGCTAATGAAGAACGCCTTTGGTACCACTAACCCTTTGGATACCTTAGCCGAGAAAGATGCGATAATATCCCAGCTCCAACAAGCAGAAGAGGGGGGTGTATGGCCAAAGAGGAATTTGGCAGTAGGATAGCCGAGCTGTAGGAAGAGGTACGAGGTTTGAAAGGGCAGTTGGATGCAGAGAAAGCTGAAAGGTTGCGAGTGGCCAAGGTTGAAGTTGACCTTTAGGAGAAGTTGTTCGCGGCCGACGCTAAATATACCAAGCTTGAGATGAATCTATCATCCCGGCTTCAGGTATCTGAAGAGAAAGTTCATGGCTTGGAGGTTGGCCTGGCAGCTTCTCAAGAGGAGTCTGTTTTGATGCGCTAATGCTAGATCGAGTCTGTCCAGATGTCTTTTGACAATACTATGGAGCAATGCGCTTCCTCCTTTAGCGCAATCTAGACCTTGCATATGCCCGCTCGGATTGCAAAGTCATTAATAGCATTTGGCATGCGAATATAGATGGAGAGATGATGTCGGTGGATCCTACTATTCCAACGGTTGATTCCGAAGTTGATGATCGGGCCGAGGAAGATGAAGCCGGAAGAGAGCATCAGGAGTTTGGGGTTGATTCTGAGCCTCAAATGGATAAACAAGATGCTGCAAGCCCCGAAAGAAGTTGTCATCACTTTTTTTGCATGTCTCTTTCTCGTGTTATTTGATGGACCTCCTCTCGAGAATTCGCCTGCGATGACGTATATGATCTCGTGGCTTCTTGCGGGTGAGTGCGCAGGGGATCTTGTAGGTCGTCGAGATGACAACCGTTTAGGAGATTGATGACATATAGCTTGTAGCTCGACATCATCCCGCGATGGCCGAGCTAGTGAGTGGCCTCTCGTCGGGCTGTGTCGGCATGGTGATCTTTCTCTCTGAGGTGGAGAGCGCCCCTGCCTTGGGCTCCTCGATCTCTCTCTTCTTGGCGATGTGGGACGTTGCCCTCTATCGTCGTGACCCCCGCTTCGCTTCACAAAGCGGTCCAGTCTCCTTCATCGGATCAACACTTCAATGGCATCTTTAAACTGATAGCATTCATCAGTGTCGTGCCCTGTCGCCTTGCGATACCGGCAGTATTTGGACTGATCCCCGGCTTCCCTGTTCTTTATCGGCTTCGGGGGTTTTATCCCTTCTTCCACAAACTCAACATTGTATACCTCATTCAAGATTCTCGCTCTAAAGACATTCAGTGACGTATATTCTTTAAACCTCGGGCCTCCTCTTTTGTATAAATCCTGGTCATCATGACGCGGTGGTTTGTCGGTCTTTACCTGCGTATTCTTCTTCTATGACACAATGTCGGTCTTTTTCATCTAGCCAGCCTCTAGTACATTCTCATAATTAATATACTTCTCCGCTTTCTTCAAAAAATCCTCCATAGAGTTCAGAGGTGTTTTGGCAATCGACATGAAGAAAGGCGAGCCTAGTCTCACCCTGTCCTTCACCAGCATCAAAACTACTCTAGACTACAGATTCTCAGCAGCCCTCGCCTCTTTGTTGAATCTGCTGATATATTCCATCAACGGTTCGTCCGCACCCTGGCGGATTCTCCTTAGATCGCCCTCACTCTTTGGCCTAGCCTTGCTAGTCGCAAAGGCGGTCTTGAATTTCTCCCTCAATATCGTCCAAGAATCAATGGACCTTGGTTTCAGAGATTGGAACCACTTTAGCGCTACTCCCTTCAACAAGAGCGGAAACGCTCTACACGTCAACGAAGCCGACGCTCCTTTGTAAGACATTGTTGACTCAAACACTAAGAGGTGATCGTTAGGATCAGAAGATCCATCATACAACTTAAGGGAAGGTAGCTGCTGTAGCTGCTTTGGGACCTGCAAGTTCAAGATCCTCAGGGAGAAAGGAAGATTGAACGAAACCAACTCGTCCTCCTCGTCTACCTTCGTGGTCATGTGCACATCATGCATCTCTAGCGCAAGTTTCAGACTAGATGCAACAGACCTCTCAGTGCGGTCGTAGGTATTCTCCGTAACCTTCTTGCTATCTCTCTCCGCTCGGAGTTCAGCAATGCTTCTCCTGCTCCTTCAGAGCATCTCTCTGTTGCTGCAATAGTGCAACAAGGTCTGCCATATTGACTGAGGGTGCCAAAACGTTGTGCGGGTGGGGAGTTGCCTCAGGAGTGGCAGAAGCAACTTCGCCATCCTTAGGCGATAATGGCGGAAGCTTCAGTGGCAAAGGTGCCACAGTGGACTTACGGTTCCTTATGCTCACCATCACGATCTTCAGAGGATGAAGAAAACAAAATGAAGAAAGGAGAATCTGAAAGCGATTCCCACAGACGGCGCCAATGTTGTGTGGTGAATACAAGAATGCGTCTCTAGTGAGCTCCCATGGTGGTTGCTGGTGTCTTCGATGGTGGCACCTGCAAGGACTCTGATGCTTAAGTCAGTATGGGTCTGAGTATGAGAGAGAGTGTGTGCACCTAATGGGTGTGGAGTCCTTTATATAAGGCGTTTTGGAGGGAAATTATGTTAGACCTAGTGCCACGTGGCAGCATGCGTTTGGGTGCCCAACTACAAGCGTTCCTTGCCTTTAGGTGCATTCGATGCCGTGCCGGGGTAGAAGTAGAGTTCACCCGAAATAGAAGGGAAACATGACCCAGGATACCCAAGGATGTTAAAACCGGAATAAGTGGCGTGGGGCTGACTTAGAGCTATATGTCCGAGAAACCTCCAAAACACTTATTAAGAGTGTGTAGTGTAATGAGCGGTAGCGATGGCATTTTCATAATCCTCATGGTTTTAGTTGTTGATTTTTCTCTTTGAATCACTACCTAATATGTGTTATAATTGTTAGAAATAATAATTAAGAAAATAAAAGATTGTAAGTTAGTGTTAGAAGGTGAAGGGTTGGGAGTTAATATTCATTAAGGGCTATTATTCTTATGTAATCACTAAGTATTGGAAGGGTTATTGACATTATGTCCATTTAGTGTGTAAATTGAAAAGTCGTGTAATGGTTATGGGTTACTCTACTATAAATAGAGTACCAATCCAAGGAGCATGAGAATTACCTGAAGCGAGGTTGGGTAATGACATTATGTATGCTCACCAAGTTAGTGGAGTGAGTAGTGGTAATGGCTAAAGTTTGGGGAAGCAAAGTTAATAAGCTTTGAATTTGTTCATGAGTAATTCCAGGGATGGAAGGAGCAATGAGCATTGACTCAGTGGCAACCATGTTGGTAGTCTTCTTGGATTTGTATCCAGACAGGAAGCCGTGTTTAAAGAAACAAGTATCCACCATGTGATTGTTGCAACCACAATGCATACAATGGCACTAATTACTAAATTCAGAAGGATTCTTCTTGGTAAAATGATCCTTTTCTTGAAAGTTGGAACTAGAGGAAGATTAAGATGTAGTTGTTAAAATGGTGGGTTCTGGTAAAGTGCCAATTTGTAACTGCCTTTCTTGTTGAATGATCAACAAAAAAACCTTGTTCAAAGAAGGCAAAGGTTCCATTAGGATTATTTGGGAGCAGACAATATCATAGTTATCATTCAAGCCTTGTAGGAAGCATAAAACACAATCATTATCTCTTTATGTTTGCACTATCTTGGAAGCATTGCAGCAACCAGAATCAAAAGATTCATAGGGAGGGATGGGGGGGAAATTACAAAGTTCATCCCAAAGAATTTTCAACTTTGTGAAATAGGCAGTAACGGGAAGATCACCTTGTTTTAAAGAATAAAGATCAATATGTAACTGAGAGATGCGTACAATATCAATTTGTGAAAAACAGTCTTTGAGTTATTCTACACTTCATAGGCAGTATCAATCCATAGAGTGCTCGCAGCAATTTTTGGGACCATGGAATGATTAAGCTAAGAAAGCACCAGGGTGTTGCATCTCTTCCAGGCAGCGTAAGTGGAACTCTTTTTAGAAGGCTTCTTGATTGTGCCATCCACAAACCCAAATTTATCTTTCATCTCTAGAGCCATGGTAATGGCACGAGACCAACTGTGATAATTGGGCCCCTCAAGAGTGGGAGAGACCAATACCAATAAGGGATTCTCATTAGGATAAATATAAAAAGGGTCGAAAGGATCTTGTGTAGGGGTAGTCATGGTGTAGAAAGAAAATGTTAGAGCAGAAAAGATAGGTGGAAGAAGAATGACTGCTCTGATACCATATTATGAAAATTGAATCAGAAAACTTAACTCTATTCATTTTGTTAAAGGGCTTTATATACAAGTAAAAGAAGCATAGATATAAAACAGAACAAAATAAAAACTAACTAACACAATAAATGCTAATAAACTAATTTCTGATTTTATATCTGTTGACATATAGTCTCCTTTCTATTTTTCTAATAATAAACCGTCTTTGCTTTTTTTATGCAGGAATGTCATCTCCTTGGGTTTGTTCTTCTCATTATATTAAACTTTCTCTCTCTCTCTTTGTCTGTTTACTCTGTTTTTTTATAAATTTTCTTGCCTTTATTTATCTTCAATCAACCTTCAATGGTGGGGTCGTTTGGTAGTGGCAAATGCCATTAGTGAGATGAGAAAAAGTTGCATGTTTTGGGTTTGTATAGAGTTGTAACGAGTTGTTACACCAGAGCTTTCTTCTTCTTCATGGCAGCAAAGCACATGTATGAAGCATGGAAAGGAAGTAATGCATTGTTCTTATTTATTTTTCTTTATTTTTTCTGCCAAAACACTACTTATATTGAGTACTAATTTGTTCTAATATAGTGAGTTGCTATTTATTTTATTTTATTTTTTGCAGAGTGAGTGTTTAGGCATGATATATGTTTATCTTTCCATATAACTCTTGCTTCACTAAGTAACTGCAGTTCATGACTTCTGATATTGTCCTTTACTTTGCATTTGTATGGACAAATAAATTGGTGGCAGTTTGAACCAAGGTTGTAAAGATAAGGCAAAGGAAAGGGGTGCCTGAGAATTCAAACCAATCCTAACACCCCAAAGGATCCTTTCCACTATTCAAAGAAGCAACACTTGAAAAATGAGAGGTGGATGGGGTATTGTGTCACAGGTAGGAACAGTTTCACTACAAGATAGCTTGACCTAAATAAGGACTCACCAATTTATCTTCCAATTGCTCATTCAAGTTTTAATCTTTTTAGGGCCTTCTGGTGGCCAAGATAGATAGGATAAGTATCCTATCCTATAGTAATTCATAGTTTGTTGTGCCAGTAAGATATGATTACACTATCCTATCTTTATCGTATTTTGTTACTCTAGTATATTTCTTATCTTGAGAGAGAGCTTGGAATAGGAAGCAACATGATAGAATAAGCTCTTTTTTTCTCTCTCTATATATTATGTAATATGTTAAATATTATAAAAAATATTGTATGTAATTATATATATAATAATATATTTGTATATATAATATTTTATTATATATTATATATAGTTACAAATATTTATATATACATATAGATAGATAGTTATATTATAATAAATATTATATATAATTATATATAAATAATATAATATTATTGTGAAAAATATATAAGATTTATATATAATATATGATGATATATATTATAATTTTTATATATATAATAACAAAATATAGTAATATATAGTAATATATATAAATTAATATATATAACTATATATTATATTTATTTTATATACTTTTATTATATATATTTATAATTATTTGTATATAAATAATTAATATTTAAATATTTAAAGAAAAATATTTGTATAATGATTATAATTCTAATATTTTTTTATAATTTTAAGAAAAGTAACTACATAAATAAAAAATTGTATACTTTAGTAAAATTATATTTTTCATAAAAATTAAAAATTAAATTAAAATTTATTTGCTAGAAAACTATATGTAATTTTAACAAAATAGTAGTTTTGTCATTTGAACATGTTTTATATTTTATCCTATCATTATCTAGTTTGTTATCTGGTGTGCATCAAACATTAGATAAGATTATAACTTATCTTGTTCTTATCCTATCATATTCTTATTCTACTATCATATCCTATCTTACCCTATCCTAACTACCAAACATGCCCTTAATCTTTTTCCTTATTTTTGATAAATTCAATGTTTCCCTTTTTTTCTGTTAAAATTCAATTTTTTTTCTTTTTATTAATCTTTTTCATCTTAGCACTTGAATTTTGTAGTTCTGAACAACACATTTGTTTCTCTCGAAATAGAAATATAGAATTATCATTTCTTGCTTAATCTTGAATTTATGGTTTCCGTTGCGGGTTGTTGAAGTTGAACAAAACTGTGTATTATTCATGTAAATGGTGATTTTTTATTTATAGTTAGCTTTAGGGAGGAGAGTGAAAAATAGTGTAGAAAGTTAATTCATGAATGACACAAATATTAGTATCAAGATTCATGATACCATTCAGTAAAAGCCAAATATACAAACTGCAAAATCCCATTCACATGACGAACCAACATGACGATAATGAATCCAGAACGAAAGGTCCACAGCAATGTTTAATGAAATAATGTTTTCTCCTCAAATTAATCGTTGTACGTAGTCTAATAAAAAGAAATAATGTCATTTGGCAATAAATGCCAGACCATAATCTACGTAGTCTAAGAAATAGAAATGAAAGATAAATTATTCCATTAACATGACGAGCCTTTACTAGATATAATAATATACTACAGAAAATTTCATGTCCTACAAAAAGTTTATATATTTTTTTTCTCTAGCATTATATATTTATTTAGTGAATATGAAATTTATAGACTATCATTCAATCATCAATATATAACCATTAAACTCTTTCTTAAATGTCTAAACATTTGTTTTTACTTATTTATCCTTTAACTGTCTAACTTCCGCAAACCACTATAAATTTGAGGTTTATTTAGAGAAACCGTTATTTTCCTTAGGCCTCGTTTGGGATGGTTACGAGTTTTTGGTTTTTGGTTTTCAAATGCAATTTTCAAAACAAAACGCGTTTGGCTAAAATGGAGCTAAAATGATTTTTAACTCAATTCAAAGCACTTTTACATTTATTTTCAAAACTAAGAAAAAGGATTTGTGAATTTGGTTTTTAGTTTTTTTAAAAAAATACACATCATTATATTTGACAATAGCCTTTATTGCCACCACCACCACAACCATCGTCATTGTTACAACCATTGTTACCGTCACCACTACTGCTGCTGCCATCTTCGCAACCACTGTCACCACCACTGCCACCGCTACTACCATCGCCACCGCCACCGCCACCGCAACCACCACCACCACCACCATCACCGCTGCACAACTACCACGACCACCGGCATTGCCACCACCATCACCCTGCCACAACTCCACGACCACGGCATTGCCACCACCATCACCGCTGCCACAACTACACCCATCACTGCTGCCACAACTACCACAACCACCAGCATCGCCTCCACCACCACAAGCTTCATCACCACTACCATTGTCATCACCACGACCACAACCACAATCACGATCACAACCACCAACACTATTGTCACCACCACAGGCAATGTCACCACCACCACTGACTCTGCCACCACCATCACCACTAGCATCGCCACGAACACCACTGGTACTGCCACAACCACTGCCGTCAGCATCGCCACAACTGTCACCGTCAGCAGTACCATCGCCACCACCATCATTGTTGTCGTCACCACTACCACTATCGTCACCACACAAACATATTTTTAAACTAATTTTAACAGAATAAGAAATTTCAAAGTGAGTTTATTTTGAAACCAAAAATTAGAAAAAAAAAACTAAAACTAATTTTTAAAAACTAAAACTAGTTGTAGTTTTTAAAATTTTCAAAACTCACAGCCAAAAACTACCCCAAATGGGCCCTTACTCTAGTGTTTTTAAATTATAATTTATTTAACCTTTTTTATGAGTTTAGTTGTTATGCACTGTCAATGTAAAATTTTATACTGTCAACCAATCGAAAGCTAGCTTTAGTAGTATGACTTTTAGGGTGGTTATTATCAAAGTCAACAAATTTACCATTCATGGTGGCTTGTGATTATATGATAGTGTAAAACTGCTTTAAGGTGCGTTTAATATGCAATAAGGTATAGCATAAGGAGAACAGCACATGACAAACACTTAAGTTACAGGACAACTTTTTATCTTGTACATTATTTGGTGGACAATGGATAACACAAGCAAAATAGTGTGAAATTTTCTACAATACCTTTTTTAATATTAATTATTTTAATACAATTCATATTAATTATCTTAATATGACAACAGTGGTGGTAGTAGTAGGAGTGGCAGCTGCAGTGATGGTATCAACGACAAGTGGTGGCAACGATGACGATGGCAGTGATGATTATAGTGGTGGTGGAGGCGACAACAATGGTGGCGATAGTGACAATAATGATGGTGAAAGTGGCGACAATGGCAATGGCAACAATGGTGGTGGTAGCGACGACGGTGGTAATGGCAATGGTGGCAACGACGATAGTGGTGGTGTCGATGACTTTGGTGGTGACACCAGCGACTGTGGTGGCAGTGACAGCAACGGTAGTGGTGATGGCATCGACAATGGTGGGATATTTTGTCTTTTGGTTATTTTGTACTTGGGACAAAAAGTTGTCCTATAGTTGGTTGAGTAACAAAAAATTGAATTTTTGTCCTGTCCATTATTACTTAAGTTGTGTTGTCTCATGATCATTTTTCAAATCAAACATGAAACAATTATTTTTGTGTTGTCCAGTTCCATACTTTTTAGCAAATCAACGGACCCTTAGCCTATTTTCTCTTTTTTTATTATGTTCATATTTTTATTTTATTGTTAAAGTTACATTCAATATTTTAATAAATAAAAAAGTTTTATTCTCGGTTTAATTGTTTTGACAATATAGCATATCTCCACTATTTTACTTTTTTAAAAATGTTTCTAAATCTTTTTTAGAAAACATTTTTTAATTTAAAAAATAAAAATACAGACAAACAGATAAATCTGTGTTAATTAGTATCTATAGACCCCGTGCAATGCTGTAAAATAATATATTAAGTTACCGTATTACCTTAAATAGCATAGGTATAAAAGGTAAAAAAAATACATATACATAGACATGTATTTTGGAAAACACAAATTATAAAACTAAAATTAATATACGTGTAAATGTATAATAAAAGAAATTGTTACAATATCTAAAATTTGGCACACTAAAATATGTTAGCGTAATAGAAAAGCGGGCATACAAGCACGACAGTGCTTGTGTTTTCACTAGTCAACATTATGAAAGTAAGACGTCTACTTAAATATATGTTATTTTATTTTATTTTATTTTAAACTTAATTGGAAATATTTTAAGATATAGAATAAAATTAATAGTAGAATATACAATATGAAAAAATATAATAATTGAAACTAAAAAAATTTAATCAAAATAAATTTATAAAAAAAAATTACAAGAGTTTAAAATTAATTCAAAATTAAAGTCATAAATACCCCCAAAATATATTCTTATCAATAAACTAAATTTAAATTTATATAAAATATCATATAAATATGTTCATATCTATCATTTTACATTTACCAACTACTTCAACAAATAATTTTACCAAACATTTACAATAAGCTAGCTTAACGTTTTTGAGCTTTTAGCTATTAGCTATCATCTAGCTTTTTAGCTTCCAAATAGCTTTTCAGTTTTGAACTAACTTTTTAGTTACTTTTGCTAAACGTAGTCAAAATTTAAGAAGCTAGAGGCTAGCATTTTAAAAAACGCTATTTGAAGTTCTATCTTAAAAAATACTATTAGTCACTAAACAAAGGTTATTTACCAAACACTGTTAATAAGTTCAAACAAGGTTTCCAGCTAGTTAGAAAAGCTAGAAGCTAGCTAAAATACTTTACCAACACGAAAGCTAAAAGCTGTTAAGCTAAATTATTAAATTATAAGTATTTGGTAAAATTATCTATTGAATTAGTTGATAAACATAAAACAATAGAAATGACCAAGTTAATATGATATTTTTATATAAATTTTAGTTTTATTTTATGGATAAAAATATTTTTGAGTAATTACAATTTTAGTTTTTAATTAGTTTTAAACTCTTAATTTTTTATTTAAAGATCAATTATTTTAATTACAATTTTTAGTTTCAAATATTATATTTTTTATACTACTATTAATCTTATATATCTTAAAATATCCCCAACCAAGATTAAAATAAAATAAACATAGCATACATTGAAGTAAACGTCATATATTTTTTATTATGTTGATAAATATGGTAATATCATTGCATATTGTCATTGTAAAATAGGATATGCATGTCAATGTAAAATCTTTTTGCACTCACATCTAATAAAATTTAATCATTTAGCCACATCATATTAATCATTAAAAAAATTGTTTTAAATTAAACAACTTTGAGAAAAATTAATTAACCCCTCATTTTTTCCAGGTCACTCTCCTCCGCTTCATTCTGCCATCTCAAAATCCCAACCTTACCTCATTTTTCCTACAACCCTCCTCCTCCTCACTTCCTTATCTCAAAACTCCTACCCCCAATTTTTTCAGCCACCCTCCTTTTTTCCACTCCCCTATTTGAAAACCTAATCCTACACACTATTGCACATCAAACAAGGCTATATTGTGTGCTTTTATTGAGCGGTGGCACAAGGACACCAACTCCTTCCACCTTTTAGTAGGGGAGATGACCATCACTCTAGATGATGTTTCATTTCTCCTACACTTACTTGTTACTGGGTCTATGACACCACCAACAGTCATATCATGAAAAGGCAATTGGTATCTTGATGCATAAGCTCAGGGTCACACATGAAAAGGCATTTGTTAAGATCTAGCAAAGTGACATATATGACATTTAATTGACTGGAGGATATATATCATTCATGCGTAGAGGCTGGCATGGTCATCTTTGTAACAAGAACTTATCTTTTGTATTTGGTTGGCTACACAATCTTTGCTAACAAGAGTTCGATGGATGTACTCATCTATTACTTGGAGCTTTTCCATGATCTTTGTTCATGCAGTGAGTATCTTGAGGTGTGTCTACGTTGGCTTTTTTGTATGATTAGCTTAGCGTGGCTAGCTTGCATTATACGAAGCAAATCACATTACTCTATAATAGGTACCAAAAAACAATTTCTTTGGATTTTGGGTATTTTATTGTTAATGGTTTTACAAATACAAATATATGAGCATTTTCCAACTATTGGCACTCAAGAGCTAATTGATGGATATGTTGAGGGCAAACCTTGTGCCTGCAAATGAAAGGCCATGATGGGCTCCAACCATGCATTGGCGACCAGGTCAGGGCTAGCTCAGTTGCAGCTATAGGACATCATTTGGATGTCGTATGGGGAGCACAGAGAGAAGAGGACCTTCTTTAACATCTTTTATTTATATGGCTTCCTCAAATCTAACCCCTTGTTACACACTCATCTACCTGAGAAGGTGCTACGGTAGATTGGGCACGTGTAGGGGATCCCTTACTTGTCACTTGACCATATATCACTATTAAGGCATGTGATGAGCAATTTGCTAAGTGGGTAACCCACATTGTTGGCATCAACGGTAAAGGAGAGCTTGTGCCTTAGGGATATCCATGGGCATGCATAGGTGGCTACTTGGAATGGTTTCACCAGATTTCACATCCATACATCATTTGCCCAATAAAGGGAGATCCTCTGAGAAGAGAGCTTGTGCCTCATGTTCACTATTTTGTATTTCAAATTTTGTATTGTTTCATGTTATCTTGACTTATTTCATATTTGTAATATTTATCTTCACTATTTTGTATTTTATATTGCTTCATGCTATGTTGACGTATTTCATATGAGTATGTTCATTTATATTGACTTAATTAAAACAAATAAAAGTTAAGTGTCAAAATTAACTAAATTAATTAACATTTTATTTAAAATTAATCAACTAATTAAAAATGTTTTTAATTTTGTAATAAAAAATAAAAAATAACTTAAATATGCAACAGACACATATTTTCATTGTGTAATGTACACGGATACATATACATTGTGTATTCGTATACAATACACAAGGAAAACACATTTTCGTTATGTCATTGGGTCTAGATATACAATGAAAATATGTTTCCATTGTGTATTGTGAAGTTACACCCTTTACTAGCAATTATTACACAATAGAAATAAGTTTCTGTTATGTATATTACTCACAACGAAAACATGTTTCCATCAAGGGTATTTTTGTAAAAGTAAAACCAAAAAAAGTACAAGTGTAAGAATAGAAAAAAGTGGTGTGAGAATAACATAGCCTTTCTACTTTTGCATAGAATGGGGTCTATTTTATGTAACTCATCAAAGATACTAGACAAAGAAAAACTAATATTTTTATCCATATGTGACTTTTTTTTATTCAAAAAAGTTTAGACTAGGAGAAGACATGCCTCTTTACAAGTCCAAGAAAGACTACCAACCTTAACAAGGATTTACAGTAGAACTTACATCACCTACCAATAGGAAAATATGAGAATCGAACCCAAGTCATAGTACTATAAGTGAAACACTCAACTAAATGTGTCAATCCTTATTGCTTGTGAGTGACTATTAAAGCATTGATTTTGTTCTATGCCCAAGTGCTAACTGCCCCTACTTTTCGATAATAATTTTGAAAAGTAAACAAGTGATTAAAAGGCCCTTGTTTATAGTTGAATGGTTTAATATCTCTCGAAAGATGTTGGAAAGTAAGAGGAAAAAAAAGTAAATTAGATATTTAATTTGCTTTCTCAAGGTTTATATTTTTTTTTAGGTGACTAAAGGTATCTCTCGGCCAAAAACAAAGGACTAATCCCTTCAAGGTACTGAAATCTATTTAAAGGGCTGGCATTTCATAACAAATGTTTTTTCATACACACAGACTTGGAAATTAAACTCCTAACCACTTACTTAAAGAACAAGGTTATTTGCTAACTATGCTACATCATTTTGATTCTTAGGGTTTATAAAGTGACATATATGAACTCATGTGTAACGACCCATAGTCGCTACGACACAACGCCACTTCTCTAACCACCTTTAAGGAAAGGTCTAGTTAGGTAAGAACCATGTATATGATTTTTTTTTTTTCTTGTACACCATCTGAGGAGAAACTTAGTAAACACCATATCATCAAGAAAATTAACATCGCATACAAACATATATATAAACATATGTACAATTGCCAAGAGGAGACTCATCTGTCTCAAGTAATACCACCATAACCCTATACAACCCACAAAAGGATAGAACAGGAGGAATGACACCAAGGCCAAAATATACATCGGTAGAGGGGAGAAGGGTACAAAACACACTCTCTATTGCTGGTAACACTATACATCCTATTAAAAGATGAAACAGTAATCACAAAACATCAAAAGAATGGAATGTGACTTATCACGTCACACTACCTCTTACTAGCAGTGCCACCTTTAGCTTTAGGTAGTTGGATCCACTGAGGCCTTATTGTCTGCTCCCACGCCCAACGACATGATCATCACAGTCAAAAAAAGGCAATGATGGCAACAACAACAACCACAACAAAACAGCAAGGTAAAAGTAAGCTTACTTAGAAACAACATAACATATTCATCAAGGAATCATCAACAATTCACATAATCACTCGCATGTATACAAATATGGGGTTCTACGGCAAATTCCATAATGTTAGACCACCTGATGCAGCGATTTCATTGCTACCATGTCAATGCATGAGAAGACGACTCTCGAGAGATTTACAATAATTCAAGCGATCAGCCAGGTTTCACCCCCTAACATGGCGTCAACAGCACCTCATCACGTGCCTCTCACCATTCAGGGATTGCCAAACTCTGATCTACAGATAAGATTATGTGATCTATCAAGATAAGTGTACATGGGTAATGACTCACCGTGACTCAAGGTTTGCATCACCTTGGTCCTCTGGGGAATCACCCATCCACTTATCCCCAAATGCCTATGATAGCTACCCTACATCTCATCAGTACTAAGTTAGAGGCCTTGTTTGAGCTGTCTGCTCTAGTCAACCAATCAACTTATGTGTCTGCTCACACCACAGTGTGAGGTCCATCATTGGCGACCTCAGCCACCAACATATGCATGGATGCATGTATAATACCACAACATCACCTCAATGCCAACAAATTAAATGAACTTTGACAACAACACCATATGGACTCAATTCAGCACTACTCATGGCTAGATAACCACTACCCACCCCATGCAGGCTCAATTCAGCACCATACATGGTAAACAGGAAAGGCCTATCCAAGTAGCCCATACCCCATGAGGAATCTCAAAACAACATCATTTACAACAAGTGGAGGTCCTATCTAGACAACCATCCGCCTCTTCCATACACTCAACAATTCTCACAACAAATTCATACTAAGAGTCCTCCCTAAACCGCTTTTAACGTAGTTAAATCTTTAACTGGGACAACAACTGACTACCTAACTCGCTCAGCGATCCATATGTTCGCTCAACGAAGGCCTCCCTTACAGAGAGCCTATCTTTCCCCACGAAGGTTCTTGCTCAGCAACCAAAGTCTCGCTAAGCAAACACCCACAAAGAGCACCCCTTTATCTTTAGAGCTTCTTGCTCAGCGAAAATTGGGATCACTCAGCAAATTCATTTTAGGGACTTTCACAAATTCATCTTAATCACAATTCGCTCAGCGAGTTCCCCACTCGCTCAGCGACCAACCACTCCAGAGAGCAATCAATTTTAAAACATGCCTCTCGCCAAGCGAATACATTACTAGGTCAACAGAAGGCTTGCCACAAATAGCACCAACTGTCCAAGACACAAGATCGCTCAGTGAGTCTAGTCCTCGCCCAATGAAGCACTCCTAGGCATTCTAGAATGCCCACATTCGCTCAGTGAGTCTCCTACTCGCTCAAGGAACTACCTTCTGAAAATTTTCTAGATTTCCATGAACACTCGCTTAACGAACTGAACATCGCTTAGCGAATTTCTTCTTTTCCTCAATCATAACAACAACTTAAGAACACTCGTTCAACGACATCAAGGGTTGCTCAAAAAAGTTCAACCAGAAAGCCTCACTTTACTCACAAGGGTGCTCTCCCTCAGCGAGAGCCCTCGTTGCTTAGCTACTACAAGGTAACAGAACTAGAGACTCTCATTGAAAAACCCAAAAATTCAAACTTTACCCTTACCCATACTCTAATTTAGCCCTATAGAGATTGAACAACATCATTCAACATTCCACAACATCATACCCAACAGATTTCACAACCATCACAGCTTTTCAACAACAAATCATCACATTCATCAACAAACCCATTTTCAACAAAAATCCAACAAAACTTATTCAATTTCATTTTTCAGCACAAACCAAGACAATATTCAAACCTAACTACGTACGTACATCACAGATTCAACAAGTCTAAGCTTCCCTTACCTCTTGGAGCTTCCGAAATATGGATTTGTGGAAGAGGAGAATGTGGAAAGGTGAACCCTTGAGCCAAATATTCTAGGAGAGTAATTCTTTTCACCACCAGGGAATGGGATATGTCTAGGAAACCTTGTTTTCCTCTTGAAGGGCTTAAGAGAGATTGTGAGTTTGACAAAGATTAGGGGAGGTGGTGTGACAACCCGCAATATCGACCACCACGAATTTTGTCACAATGGAACAACGGAAAGAAATTGCTAGCTAGTCATCTATTTTGATTTTAAGTTCAATTAAGAAGAACTCTTCATTAACTTGTTTGTGAAAATATGGATAAGTTTTTTTTTTTCATTTTTTCTCAAGATTAATTGGCTTATCGTCAACACATTGCAAAAGAAAGTCATACACGAAGATAAAACATAACACACAACCATACATAAAGATAACATCTCTAACATGCAAGGTACTAGATACATAGCCATAAAGATCCAACATAATCATGAAATATCAAATAACCTAAGGATAGTAGGAGAGGTGTGTGATAATGAACCCAAAATACAACACAAAAGGGGGAGGGGATACATAACTCACACCCTATAACTGGTCACCTCTACTTAGAAGGGATACAACACAAACTATATTTCTCCTAAAGACAATGAGGAGAGTAAAAGGTGCATCATCATCGTCGTCATCTCCCACGAAAGAAACCTAGCCCGACCTTCATCCATGTCCACGTCCATAAGAAGCGTATGTACTCAAGAGCCTTCGGCACTCACAAGCATTACCCACTAAGTGAGGAGCAAGCACACGTGTAGGAAAAGCAAATGGGGGATGTAGAACCTCCCGAGCAAACCCTGAGAAATCCACCCAAATCATAACCAGAATTGTGGAAATTAGGGCATCGCGTGGCGTGTAGCGGGTGAGAAGCAGGCCATCAAAACGTGCTTGATGGGTATCAACATCGATCGTCCAACCATCTCGCCCATCGTGGATGGTCGATGTCAGTTGCACATTGAAGGCATCACTCTAAGGGGAAACACCATCTGCTTCTGCGATCAATGCAATCGTGATCATCACAGTCACACACACATAAAGTACACACAAGCAAGGATAAGCTACCTAAAAGAGACAAACATAGCATTCGAAACATACATCACACTAAGCATAAGATAAGCATACATTCAATCAAGATAAACACAAAGGGTTTTTAATTTTATTATTCTTGATTAAAGTGTGACCAAGTATGAAATGCAGACCATGAATCCTAGACTTTCCATGGAAATATGAAAACTGAGCAACTAGCCCAGATATTCCTTAATCATGGTATAAATAGAGATACTTTCACCAAGGTTCTTAAAGTGGCATGTGCCTAAACCATTTGGGGAATACCAGCCATTGATCATGGGAACTAGTACACTTTGTCAAGATTTTCGTATAGGGGAATCGCCACCACGACCCAGGGTTTGCAAGGCCCCGGTCTCTTGTGGAATCGCATCATCCGTATTCCTTTAGCTTTCACACTCGGCTTGCACCACGATCCCGTGAATACCAACACCTTTGGTACCATATGCTCATACAACAATGCATGTGTGCATGATGAACAACTCATCATAAACAGACATTGATGGCAACATATATCAACAACCGCTTATCGTTCACACCCAGATAAGCCTTTATCAACAGTTTCACAACATAATCAACATACCATTAAGTCACAATTATTTACCAAGTCATGCCTTTTGCATCTTTCATCAAGAAACTCTTTTAATACAACATTTATTAAGTCTTATATATTAATATAAATTATGTATTTTAAAAAATATTAAAAATCAAAAATTAAATAAGAAAATACATTTATGAAATTATCAAGTTAAAGCTTAGGTCTTAAACTTTTTATAAAACCTAGTCTATTGAACCTTACTATGAATCTTTTTTTAATTAATTCACCAAAATATATTTTAAAATATGTAAAACAGTAAGGATTATTAAAAATTCATATTTAACTTTTATTTTAAAAGATGCACCATTAAGTTTTTAGCATAAAAGATAGGTTTTTTTTTTTTTTTTACAAAGTTATACAAAAGTTAGAAAAACTCATTTCTAGAACAGATTCCAGTAGCTTCCAGATTTTCAACCTCTATTTTGAAAATCATTTTAGGGTAGTAAACGATTTTTGCTTAACATGATCTATATATGGTTGAAAATAAAATTTTGTCTATTTTCTAAAACAATAAAGATCATCTGAAGCAAAAAATAAACAAAAAAGGATACAAAAACAATAAGACCATAAGGTCAAGGTGACCTGTTGGAGGACAAGCGAACATATTTTGTCATTTTTCATACCCAAACAAAACTTTACAAAGTCCAAACCTTTTATTTTCTGGAAATACACTTAAATTTTTTTTTCAAAATGACCAATAACATAAAAAAAAAAAAAAAAGGTCTACATGATTTATATGATTTTTGAAGTTCACAATTCTCAAAACCACTTTTAGTCAAAAAACAAGTACAACCTTCAGTTTCAAAAAATCATTAAAAATAGAAAACTGAATCAAATATAGGCAAACCATATATGCTTGGAAATATGCTTGTGTCTACTTTTTGGTCGTTCAAAGAGTTTCTACAAGTGCACAACTGAATCTTCCAAAATCACATTTTATTACACATGATCAGATCAGCTTTTTTAAAGAGAGCATGCACAACTTTCAACAGACTTATTTTTTTCGTTTCTTAACCTTTTAACTCGTTTCTTGAGTCCATTTTGGAGAAAAAAAAATTTTAGTGTACAACCAAACAACAAGAACTCAAAAATATTAACCACAAGTCCAGATATTGCAAAAATAGTGAACCATGCTCAGATAAAAAAATGAAACAACATTAGGAATATGTTACACTCTAGCATGAAAATGTTTCCTTTCATCAAGTTACCACTTTTAAAAATACCAACAACATTTTTAAACAACAAGCCACATCAAAAATAGAAAAACCACAGTCCAAACACAAATAAAAGGGTTAGCTTTCCTTACTTTTTGTCAAGATCCTACAAGCTTGCAAGAGGGTTTTGGGGATAAAGGGAGTATTTCCTTTAAACTTTGGTAAGGTGAACCACCAACCGACACCAAGAATGGTTGATATAGGACATAAACACAAGAAAGAACAAAGTTTAGAACTAAGGTGGTAAAGAAAAGATTTAGACTATTTAGGTCTTGATAGAAAAGAAAAGACGAAGAAAGAAGAATATGAAAAGGATGGAGCTTTGCCTAACACCACTTCTTGGACACTCTAACTTCTATCTTCTCTTCCAACACTTCAAGGATTTTAGAATAAGGCTCTCTTTACTCTCAAGCTCACGATTTCTAGAGGGGAAAAATGAGGAGAGTTTTTGTTTTAAAGCTTCTTGTTGTAAGACACTTAAGAGGGGTACTTTGATAACTAGCAAAGTAGGAGGTAAGTTTGAAATAAAATAGAAAACAAAAATTCACCTTCTCCAAGAAAGGAAGTGGACAACCAAGAGGAGAAAACCATGGGCAGTTTAGTGGTTTTTAGTACATTAAGGACACCATGGCATGACTAGTTGTAGGAATTTGGGAAAAAATTTCTAGTTAGCTTGTAACTAATCTAGCTTGTTTAGGAACTAATAGTTAGCTTGGTTGGGTAGGGCTTGGGGGACGTGTGGTATGGGTCTGGATAGTAGAAATTCTAAATTTCTCACACTGACAGTGAAGATGCGGTCTAATACTGAATTTCATGAAATTAGGTTTAGGGTTTCTAATACTTGAATCAATTAGAACAATTTAATTGATATTAGAATCTAAATGAGTTTATGACTCTTTATAATTTCTTTGGTTATGATTGAACTGACTTTGTCCAATTAGATAGTTGTATTTACTTTATCTGACAGGATTCTAAACAGGTTTTTCAACAGACAGATATCTTAGGAAAAGGATTAACTTGAAAGTAAGGAAACTACCAACTTGACTAGAATTCAATCTAATTAATTATAAATAAATTTCATAATCCTACACTATCCATCAAAACTCTACAGATATATCTCTGCTTATCTGGCAGAAGTGCAAATCAAATTCCTGTAGAATTCTTCTGCAGAAACTTACACAGACACCAAACATAAATCTTAATTAATTCTTTGCAAGGAACATTAAATTTAATTTTTTTCTGTTGAATTATTCAAACAATTTTTCACAGATTATTAAGAAACAAGCATTACAACTCTCGCTAACAAGAAAATTTTCATCCTCGAAATTTCGCTTACTTGGGAAGAGATGAAGGTATAGTTCTCTCATCTTATCCTCCAACTCCTATGTAACATCGCCTGTCGCATCACTCCAAACTACTTTGACTAGTCGAATGTCCTTTCCCCTGAGCTGCTTTATCTGTTGGTCCTCGATCCTCAAAGGTTTAGTTTTATAAGTCAAGTTCTCACGTATTTGTACTAAATCAGGCTCTATGATATGTAAGGGATCATGTGTATATTTTCTCAATTGAGAAACATGGAAAACGTCATGATATTTGACAAGAAAGGAGATAAAGTTATCTGATACGCAACTGGACCAACATGGCGAAGAATTTGATAAGGTCCGATGAATTTAGGAGTGAGTTTTTTGGATTTTATAGCCTGCCTGCCCCAGTCATTGGAGTGACTCTTAAAAACATGTGATCACCTTCCTTAAACTCTAGCAGTCTCCTACGTTCATCAGTGTATGACTTTTGATGCTTTGAGTCGTCCTCATGTTCTCCTGAATCTTCCTAACTGCCTCTGTAGTTTGTTGTACTACTTCTGGTCCAACAACTAAACTTTTACCATTTTGGCACCAGCAAAGAGGTGTCCTACATCGCCTACCATACAAAGCCTCAAAAGGTGCCATCCCTATACTCGCATGAAAACTATTGTTGTATGTAAACTCTACTAATGGCAACACTTCATCCCAACTTCCAAGATGATCTAACACACTTGCTCTTAAAAGATCTTCCAAACTTTGTATCATTCACTCAAATTGTCCATCTATCTGAGGAAGATATGCCAAACTTAGCTTTAACTTGGCACCCAAAGCTTTATGTAAACTCTGCCAAAATCTTAATGTAAACCTTGGATCTCTATTCGATATAATACTTGAGGGTATTTCATGTAACCTCACAACTTCTTTTACATATAATTGGATCAGCTTTTTCAATGAATACTTAATGTTAATAGGAATAAAGTGAACACACTTTGTCAACTTATCAACAATAACCCAAATAGCATCAATGCCTTTTGCCATCCTAGGCAAACCCACAACAAAATCCATAGCTATGCTATCCCATTTCCATTTAGGGACTCCCATGGTCTGCAACATGCCACTAGGCTTTAGATGTTCCATTTTAGCTTTTTGGCAAGTCAGACAAACTGCAACATACTCAGCTATATTCCTCTTCATACCAGACCACCAAACCATCTTCTTGAGATATTGGTACATCTTTGTCATAATAGGATGTAAACTAAGCTTACTCTTGTGCTTTTCTTCTAACACAAGCCTTTTTATCTTTGGGTCCCGTGGTACACAAACACGACCTTTAAACCATAAGATATCATCTTCGCCTACATTGAACCCAATTCCTTTATCCATTCTTACCAACTCTCTAGTCCTACACAATTCTAGGCTTGCCTCTCTTTAACCATCTCTAGAAAGTTGTTAGTCACCTTAAGCATCCTGCACCTAATACGATCGGATCCTAATACCACAAAGAGATTCAGATCCCTAAACTTCTCCACTAGCTCTAATTCTTTGATCATCATCATAAACATATGGATCACTTTCCTACTAAGAGCATTAGCCACTACATTGGCTTTACCTAGGTGATACATCAATTGGAAATCATAGTCCAAACAAAAATTCCATCCAACGCCTCTGTCTTATATTTAGCTCTTTTTGATCAAACAGGTACTTAAGACTCTTATGGTCACAAAATATCTCAAACCTTGCTCCGTAAAGATAGTGCCTCCATATCTTTAAGATAAAAACTACAGCTACCAGTTCCATATCATGAATAGCGTAGTTCTTCTCATAAGCCTTTAGCTGCCTTGAAGCATATGCAACTACCTTCCTATGTTGCATCAACACACACCCTAATCCATGATGAGAAGCATCACAGTAAACCTCGAAAGGCTCACTCGAATCAAGTAAAACTAACACAGGTGAAGTAGTCAACTTTTGCTTCAACCCTTGGAAACTCTTCTCACATTCCTCAATTCAAACAAAAGGTTGATCCTTACGGGGTAAGTCGCATCAAAGGTGCAACTATCCTCGAGGAACCTTTGATGAACCTTTTATAATATCCAAAACTTCTTATCTCCACCACCAACTTTGGTCTTTCCCATTGCAACACAGATTCTACATTAGCCGAATCAATAGCAATCCCACTTGCAGAAATCACATGTTCGAGAAACTTTACTTCCTCTAACCAAAATTCACATTTGGACAACTTTGCTTATAACTTCTTCTCCTTCAAAATTTCTAAAACTGCTTTAAGATGTTCCTCATATTCTTCACGAGTATGTGAATACACGAGAATATCATCTATGAACACAACCACAAACTTATCTAAGAAAGGATGAAAAATCCTATTCATATAATCCATGAATACTGCTAGAGCATTAGTCACACCAAAAAGCATCACTAAATACTCGTAGAGCCCATATCGTGTCCTGAAAGCATTCTTAGGAATATCATCCTCCTTATCCTTAATCTAATGATAACCAAACCTTAGATCAATTTTTGAGAAAACTGCAACCCCTCTAAGCTGATCCATCAAATCATCAATCATAGGCAAAGGGTACATATTCTTTATCGTGATCTTATTTAACTAACGATAGTCCACACACCTTAAACTACCATTCTTCTTCTTAACAAGCAACACTGGTGCTCCCCATAGGAAAACCCTAGGTCTAATCATACCCTTATCCAACAGTTCCTCAATCTACCTTTTTAACTCTTCCAACTCCTTAGGAGCCATCCTATATGGTGCTATTGAAACTGGTCACGCTCCAGGAACTAAATCTATAGCAAACTCAACTTCTCCTGGAGGTGGTAAACCAGGCACATCATCGGGAAAAACTTCTGGAAAGTCTCTAACCACAGTAATGGATTCCACTGAATCTAGTCTAAGAGTAGTCTCCTCGACCTCCAAAAAAGATAAGACCATGTATCCTTGGGCTCCTTCTTTCAAGGTAGCCTATACTTGGTTGGAAGTCAAAAATCCAGTATACTCGCAGTCAAGAAATATTAGCGTCTTTTTAGCACAATCTATTAGAATATGGTTGGTAGATAACTAATCCATACCTAGGATAACATCTAACTTCGAAAGTGGAAGACAAATAAGATTCACAAGGTAAGATCGACCATGTACAAAGATAGGACATTTAGAATAAACAAGAGAATTCACAACAGGTTTAGCTGTAGGAGTAGAAACAAGCAAATCAATAGGTAAAGGACAAGTAGACAATCCTAGCTTCCTCACACAATTATAGGATATAAAGGGATGAGTAGCGCCGGAATCAAACAATACAGATAAAAGATTACTAGCTATGACGCATTCTCCCTTTATCAGGTCTTTGGACTCTTGGACATCAACTCCACTCATGGCAAAGACTCGACTAGTCGTCGTAGGTCTCTTCGGCTTCACTACATTGATTGTAGGCTCTACCTTTAGTTGCTCGGTGCAATCCTTCTTCATGTGTCCTTCCTTCCCACATTAATAACAAACTAGACCCGTCACGGACACGTACTAGCAAAATATGGTTTCCCACATTTGTAATGTTGGATCATCTGCCGCTTCGTCTGAAAACTAGATAGAGTACTCTTGACTATTGGAACTCCCTTCCTCGACTGCTGTTGTAGTGTAAACCTCTGCTATCCAAGTGGTCTACTATATGGCTTCTTCTGTTGAAACCCCTTCTTTCCACCACAAGATCCAACTCCCTGAGTTGTGTGCGCTCTACTCCTAGCCTTCAGACGCTCAATAGTCCTGCTCTTCTCTATTAGCAAATGAAATTGACAGATCTCCATCAGAACAATTGTCCCCCTCAGCTCATGCTTCAGACCTTCCTCGAATCGCCTACATCTCCGCTCTTCATTTCCAGCCTGATCACAAAACCTAGCCAAATACTCAAACTTACTCGAGTACTTAACCACACTCAAATTCCCCTAGCACAACCTCAAGAACTCTAACTCTTTCAAATATCGTACACTAGCTGGAAAGTACTTCTTTAAGAACTGTCCTTAAAACCTAGCCCAAATGACAACCTTATCTCGCGTCTCCATCAGTCCACAAGCTCCTTGCCACTAATACTCAACCTCACTGATCAACATGTATATGGCATAAGTCAACTTCTGCTCATCTATGCAGTTCATCGCTCTAAAAATCTTCTCTATTTCCCAAATCCAAAGGTCGGCTGAATCTAGATCAAAATCACCCTTAAACTGAGGAGGTTCATACTTCTTGAATTTCGCCAGTCCTTAAAATTCAAGGGGTACCATCTCTTGCCTCACCCCTTCATGATGAGCTTCCGCATCAAAACGAGCCATAGCCTCTTAATGTTGTTGCACCATAATAGTCTATTGCTGCGCCATAGCCACAACCATAACTTCCAACATACGATTTAAAAGAGAGAAATCCACTTGTGATGGATGGCCAAGCCTCACCATCGTACCCTATAAGAACAAACAACATCAGCAATAAGCAAACAGGAAGCAACAACTCCTCATCAAAGAAAGCATCCGAGTCCATCAACTCAAACAAACAAAAATTATCTTCCAATGAAGATAATTACACACAACACAGCAAAAACACAACAGACCTAACCCCCAGGTAACCATCCAAAGCTCTGCTAAATGTCTATAGGCCCCCTCACATGCAAAACCAAAATCAGAGACAAGAGGAGAGGAGGCCTAGCATGTAGAAGACCATGATGCAGTACATGGCCAAGAACGATGATAGAATGAAAGCCTTGGAGACTCAAATAGCTAATCTGGCTAATCTGATATCTCAAAGAGCTTCAAGTTCCCTTCCTATTCAAACAAAACCTAACCCAAAGGAGGATGTCAAGACCGTCACCCTTAGGAATGGCAAAACATTAGAGGGACCAATTCAGAAGTGGGAAGAAGAAAACCCTTCACCACAACATAAAGCTCTTACTGATGAAAGCTGGCCTGGAGAAAATGGAGCAAGGAAAGGAGGTAACTACACTCCCTCAAATAAGCATCCCTTTTCCTCAAAGGGTGAAGGATGAAAAAAAAGATAGGTAGTTTCAAAGGTTTGTTGAGATTTTTAAGAAACTACACATTAATATCCTTTTTACTGAGGCTTTGGCTCAAATGCCCAAGTATGCAAAATTTTTAAAGGAAATTGTTTCTAGCAAAAAGAAACTTGGGGAATTTAAGTTGGTTAGCCTTAGTGAAGAGTGCTTTGCTGTGGTACTCAAGAAGTTGCCCCATATGCTTAGGGACCCAGGGAGTTTCACAATTCCTTCCACTATTGGCAACTCTTATGTTAAGACAAAGGATGAATTTATGACCCTCGCTTCATTTGATAATGACAAACATTCTTATGCTTAATCATCTGATCACACGTTTTTATTACATATTTTCACCATCGTTTGCTCACGCATATTCTATAAAGTAAAGATGCATGACAACTAATCCCCCTAAGACGATATATATGTTGAACTTTTTGAAGCTCTGTTACTTAAGAACCTCTTAGTTTTGGAAAGCACGTACCCTCTTGAAAAAGAAGACGTTTACGTACCTATCTCTGATAAGAGTTAACTTTACACTTAAAAGAAGGAATTTGTGTACAAATGTTAATACGAAAAGCAAATATGTCCATTGCAACAAGACTGAGTATGAGAAAGGCTAGATAAGCAAACTGTTTTATCTTATTAGAGTGACCGATTGGTGAAAGCCATTAAATGCAGCATTTAATATTCCAACAACTATTTTCTTCCTTTTACAATGCCAGATGAAGGGTATCTCCGAAAGCACTCACAATGAACACTTTGGGAGAACCCTATAAATACAAGAGTAGTTCATCATCACAACAACGAAAACTCTTGGCAAATTTCCTTTATCTCAATCTGCAATCTTGAACAAATTTTGCTTGTAACGCTTTCCTAAGCTTCATTATATATTCGTCTGATAAGACGCTAGCTTAGTGTAATAACTTACCCTCAACCATTTCTCTACAAAATTGGTGAAAGCCTGAAGAGGCTTTGTATCAAAGAATACTTAAGTATTTGCTTGGAGAGGCAAGTGAAAGACTACTTGGGTTGAGCCTGAAGAGGTTTGGATAAAAGAATACTTGTAACTTTGATTAAGTTATAGTGAGACTTGGTAGTTTACCAAGAACTAGACGTAGTCTCTGAGATGAGACAAACTAGTATAAAACTATGTGTTTCTCTCGTTTATTGCTTATCTTTGTTTTCAAAAATTTCTTTCAAAATATTTATCTTTCAATCGAAAAACGTCTCTTGAAAAGGTTTTGTGAAATTTTTTTTTAATAACACAATTCAACCCCCCCCCCCTTCTTGTGTTATTCCTGTATTTTACAGCTTGGTATCAGGGCTCAACCTCGAAGGGTTGAGCACTTTAACAAGTGATAGCAGAAAAAATCCATGTGGCAAACCTTAAAGGACAATTCATTCTTGAAGGAACCTCCTTGTCAAGGCCTCTAGCCTTCAATGGAGAAGATTATGCCTACTAGAGAGACAGAATGAATATGTACATCAAGTCCACTCACTACAGCATCTAGAGAATCATCACTCATGGAGATCTCATTGTGACAAAACCTGAAAGCAAATACAACCAAGACGACTTCAACATGCTTCAATAGAATTCAAAGGCGAGATATATTATAACTTGTGTTTTATCTAAAACTAAATATAATAAATTTTGTAGCTATAAATCAGCAAAAGAGATGTGGGATGTTATTTGCGTAACACATGAAGGTACTGAAGATGTCCGTCTGAGAAAAGCAGTAACTCTTCAAAGACATTATGAAATATTTACCATGAAGGAGACAGAAAACTATTGATGAAATGTTTACGAGATTTCAAACAATTCTCAATGGACTACACAACCTTGGTGTCAAGTTCACTAAAGCAATCTTTCATTTTTACTACTTTAAACTCTCTCCTCAAGTTTAACACTTGCATTCTTTTTGTTCTTTCATTCCCTTGGAACTCCTCCTATAACTTATCCCATGCCTTTTTTGTTGTCTCAAGAGTTAGGATCTTGATAAATACATCATTATGCAGTGTTGCATGTATAATGGCAAGTGCTCTACCTTCCTTTGCCACTTCATCATTATGATTCCTTATCTGAGCTACTGTTGGGTTGTTTGGTAAAGGGGGTTGGTTTTCACTTGCAAATATAGGAGGTGGAAGTAAAGAATTGAAGTACTGCAGCAAATGTTTAAATACAAAAGCTAAAAGTTCCTGATTAGGTAAAAACAAATAAACAACAAATTATGACTAAGCTAAAAAATAAGCATCATTAACCTACAAATAACGTTTTTGAACACAAGTAAAGCTAACTTTATAAGCAACAATAACTGTAGAGACATTTAATATTATAATATACAAATCTCAATTTCTAACATATTTCCAGCCCCAACTCTAAAAGTAAATCCATCTTTAAGCCTTTCAACTACACTAAGAATAGATGACTAAGTATATGAGCAACTTTTTGGAGTTTGCATCTGTAAAATTGATTCAGCGTGGAGTTATTTATTTTCCAATAGCTGGACCCTTTAATTGTCATTAAGAATGGTCCAAGCATGTTTACCCAGAAGGGCCACATTGGCCTCCCTAGCAGTACGAAGGCCAAAACCACCTTTGTTCTTGGGCTTACTGATGGTTTGCCAATTAACCCAATGACTAGAAGGCTTACTGCAAATGAAACTCTTCACATAGGAGTTTATTCTATCACATGTTTCTTCAAGCAACCATGAATTTTGCATGAAGTAAGTTGGTAAAGCCTTAATGATAGACTTAGCCAATGTAACTCGCCCTGCACAATTAAGAAGATTACTCTTTTAGCCAGCCAATTTAGCTTTAATTTGTCTAGGATAAATGCAAAATCATTATTCTTTACTCTCCTAATCAGAATGAGAAAACTAAGATATCTCTTAATTTTTTGGGTATGTTTGAATCCCAACATTTATTCAAATTTGGCCATCTTTTTCCTAGGCACATTCTTTGACGCCATAAATTTAGACTTTTGAATATTAACTTTGAAACCAGCTACCCGACAAAACAAATCTAACACATGAGTAACTAACCTGACCTGGGAGGTAGTAGCTTTGGTAAACACCAAACAATCATTAGCAAAGAATATATGTGACACTTGTGGGTTAGAACAAGAGATTGTTACAAGTTGCCAAAAATTATCTTGGATTTTCTCTTGAATCAAAATAGCTAGTTTCTCCATACAAAGAACAAACAAATATGGAGAATTCGGATCCCTTTTTCTTAAGCCACAGGAGGGGGCAAAGCTCTTGAGAATTGCATTATTCCACTTGAGAGATAGTGTGGAAGCACTAGTGTAGTTCATAATCAAATTAATGAGTTGTGGAGGAAAAGTGAGAGTAAGGCAGAGGAAATTCCAATCCACTCGGTCATAGGCTTTTTCAAAGTCAATTTTGAACATAAAATTAATAACCCATTTTCCCTTTCTTCTTATGCATATGATGTGTAATCTCTTGGGCAATAAGAGCATTATCAACTAAGCAATGATTTGGAATAAAACTACTCTGTAAAGGCCCAATGATGGAATCAAGATAAGGTCCGATACGGCTGACCAGAACTTTGGAGATGATCTTGAAAAGCACGTTACAAAGGCTTCTTGGTCTAAAGTCACGAAGGCTGGTTGGAGTGTCAACCTCTGGTATAAGAATGATTAACGTTTCTGCTAAAGATTGATTCACCTCTCCAGTGAAGAAAACATTGGAAACTAGCTCCCAAATATCATGAGCAACAATATCCCAATAGGTATGGAAGAAAATGGGTTGAAACCTATCAGGTCCTGTGGCCTTATAAGGATTCATGGAAAACACTGCAGCTTTGATCTCATCCATGGACACAGGTTCTAGAAGACTGTCATATAATCCATTGCCAATAAAAGGAATATTTCTCAACTGTAAGCTCTGAGGATAGCAAGGGTTAGCTGATTGGAATAAATGCTTGAAAGAAGTCTGAGCTTCAGCTTTTAAGACCTCCTCATCTGAACATTAAGAGCCATTTTATTAAGACCTGTAATTTTATTTCTCCTCTTCCTGACCACTGTTTGGGTATAGAAGAACTTAGTGTTCTTATTTACAAACTTTACCCAATTCTCCCTTAATCTCTGAAACCAAAGCATCTCCTCTCAAGCAAGCACCTGATTATACTGATTTTGGAGGTCCTTTTCAAAGCTAACTAAATTGAAGTCATAACAGAAATCAAGTTGGTTATGGACTCCTTTGATTCTAGTCTCCAAAAGTCTCTTCCTTCTAAAAATGTTTCTAAATACACGCCTGTTGAACTCCAAAGATTTTAACTGGACTCGGCCAAGTTTATAAAGTGCATTACCTGCAGCCTCTCCCAAAGTCGTGGATATAGTCTTACCATATTTTGGATGAGAGATATCCATGATACCTAAAAATGGAATGAATGAATGAATTCTCCTTGATCTAGCCTTCAAGCAATTAAGAAGAGGATAGTGATAAGAGTTGTGTGCAGGAAGAATCTCAACAAGTGCATGTTGGAAAAGAAGGCGCCATTCTGGGTTAGACATACACTTGTGTAATTTCTTTCTAACATGACCTCGATTCTGAATATTTTTCCTCCAAGTAAAAATACCTCCAACAATGTCCAAGTCCATAAAGCTGTAAATCTGTAATGATTCATCATGTTTGCCAGCAAGGTAGCTTTGGAAATAGAGAAGGATCCACCCAATACCTCTAAATAATAACACCACCCAAGGTCCCTTAATTTGCTTACCCACCTTGATGAGATGACCCCAAAGGCTACTCTGCATAGACGGAATAGGGGATGCATACACTACAGAGCAGTACCAAACAACATTACGCATGAAAAGAGGTTTGTACCCCAAGGAGAGCCATTTATTTTTGACTCTCGCATACTGAGCATGAGTGTCATATATAAGAAACATACGCAAATGATGAGAGTTCACCATGTTACGAACATGACGCCATGTGCAACGACCCACAACACCACGAATATTCCATGAAATAATGGAAAAATCCTGGAAGCAATCCACAAAACAAAATTTGAAAAAAAAAAAATCCCCACATGAGCAGGTTATGATTAAACCACCTCCATGTCTGTAACTTGCTCAGCATGTTCTTCATTATCCAGAACAACGTATCCAGTATTCGTAATGGGTACCAAATTCATCATGGATTTTACCCCATTAACCAAATCATATATTTTTGTTCCATCCTTTAAAATATGCGAACCACCTTTCTCAACACTTTTGTTGGGCGCCATGTATTACGAGTCCCACATCGGGTGGTTAACGAGCCTGACGCTTGTTTATATAGCTGGGTAGGCCACCCCCTTAGTAACCGGTTTTTAAGGGAACCTTTCGGATGCCTGGCCGAATTCTAATATGGTATCAGAGCCACGTTCTGTCCAGTGGTGTGGATAGTGCCGCCAGCCCTCGCTTATGGTGATGAGCCCAGGCTCGAGGGGGCATATTACGAGCCCCACATTGGGTAGTTAACGAGCCTGGCGCTTGTTTATATAGCTGGGTAGGTCACTCCCTTAGTAACCGGTTTTTAAGAAAACCTTTCGGATACCTGGCCGAATTCTAATACCATGTTTTTCCCCTTATCCACTAACGCTACACTGAATTTTTGATTAGCTGCACTGCAAAGTCGCTAATTCAAGCTCCTTACATGAGTGTTTGTTTTTCAAAAGCAAGGAATGCTTCGCGGCTTCGTGCCATCAGATTGGAGGGACCCACTCCAATAATTTGATTACAACCACTATCCTGAGTGATACATTGAGTACGTGGAATTTGGGCTTTCTTTTTCCTACCCAAAATACCTTGTGATTGGCTCCCTTCAATTTTGGGATCTTCCCGTTTTTGTTGCATAAGATTGTTACATTTCTTTCTGCATACGATCATCCAATTCCCATGAAGAGATTCCTTATTTTGTGGGATTTTATCCCCCTAATTAAATGCTAATTGAATATCACCTGTAACTGCCGATGGGATTGTTTGAGCTACTGGAGCCACTTTCTGAACATTATCCTCGATATTGGCCGCCATGGAACCCCGACCCATTAATCACCGGTGATTAAGCCACTTGGACATTTCATTCCCTTGTCAAGTGACCGTAACAACCACATGTGGTGCATATACGGTGGAGGCCTTCATACTCCACATGGTACCAATGTCCTTGAAGCCATACCTTGCCCACTACAGGAGTGTTGAGATCAATATCAACACACACACAAGCAAAACGACCTCGACGCACATCTAAGGTGTTGGAATCCACTTTGACCGGAGTACCTACTACTGCAGCCAACGCTAATAGGATACTCGTCATAAAAGAATGGGTTAATTATGCTTTTGTTCCTTAAATTTAGTCAATTTTTATTTTTAGTCCCTCAAAAATATTTTGATCGGTCATAGTCTCTTATATATTTTCTGTCCATGTTTTTAGTTCTTACCATTAACTTGAACCATTAAGTGATGACGTGACTCTACATTGGCTATCACGTGGCTTGTCACGTGGACTACTAGGCTAACGTGGCAAATTTTCTTTTAAAACAATTTATATAATTTTTCTAGTGGTGTGAAATTGCCAGAAAATGTAAATTATAAAAATGGTCTCTCATTTTATCACAATTTACGTTTTTAGTTCCCAAAAAAAAAAGTTTGACCGGTTTTAGTTTTTCAAAAAATTTTCATTTGTATATTTAGTCCTTTCTGTTAGCTTAGACTGTTAAACTTTAATAATTAATTAATTATTATTTTCACATAATTTATATTATTATTTTACACATTATTTCACAACAAAAATGCAAAATAATAATAATAATAATAATAAAATATTACTCATAAAGAAAAATCAAAGAGGTTAGATTATTAGTCTTTTCATAAGAGATTATGAATACCTCGAATTATCAAAGCATAGCAATGAAGAGGTAAGAAAAGTGTTGTAATAAGCTTTTGAGTTATAATTAATTAATAAATTATTGGTTAAAATAAATTTTGAGGAAAAAACTTGTATAAGTGTAAATAATAATTAATTGATTAATTATTAAAGTTTAATTGTATAAGTTAACGGGAGAACCTAAAAACACGAATAAAAAAATTTTGAAGAACTAAAACTGGTCAAACTTTTTTTTTGGGACTAAAAATGTAAATCGTAATAAAATGAGAGATCATTTTCATAATTTACATTTTCTAATTCTGTCAATTTAGAAAAAAAAAAATTGCCACATCAGCTTAGTAATCCACGTGACAGCCAATGTGGAGCCACGTCTTCACTTAACAACTCAAGTTAATGGTAGGGACTAAAAACACGGACGGAAAATTTATGAAGGACTATGATCGGTCAAAATATTTTTTAGGGACTAAAATTAGAAATCGACAAAAATGAGAGACCGAAAACATAATTAACCCTAAAAAAATAGATAAGTCCTGGAAATCACATCCCCAGCAGTGTCTTATTTATTTTTGTTGCTGAAGAGATGAACCAGAAGACCATTGTTGCATTGTGAGTAATGGTCAAAAATCATCTACGGACCGTCTTCAATTACCTCCTAACGATCCTCCTCATTATCGAACTTCACCATATAGAAATCATTCCCAATATCCAACAACCCAAAACCTGCAACCAAACGTCATTTTTTTTTTACATACAAAACTCAATTTTCAAAACTTATTTACAAGAAATCAGGCATATATCACTTAAACCAACCATATGTTGGTTATTTATAATTTAATATTAAGTATTTATTTAGTTCGAAACATTTTTTAAATACATTTTGCTAACTATTGTCTTAGAGTAATTTTTAAAGAATTAAATGAAGAAATTTTTTATTGAAAAATATAGTATTTATAATTTATTTAGATATAAAAAGAAGTAAAACAGAAAGAAAGAAAGAATATGGAAAAAAAAATAGAAAAAAATATTACCAATACATTTTTAATGTGATTTTGAATAAATTATTCATTGATTCTTTAATCATTGCTTAATATTGGTCCTAGAAAAAAAAATTCTTTATCAATTTTCAGTTTTTCACTGCTTTAATCAATGCTTCGCCAATTTTTCTCTAATTGTTACTGATTCAACCCGTTAAAAACCTTCAACTTTCACATATTCTTGAATCAATTAATATTTCAAATTAAATGTACAAAACATCTTATTAAAAGCGATGACGTTAGTTCTAACCGAAAGGGTTGAAAGGTGGCAAAATGTACTATTCAAAAGATTCCGGAATTAATTCTAGTCTCTAAAATAAAATTCAAGTCTGGTTAAAATTCAGTTTTTTTGGATTCTTGGTGGCGTTTTATAGGGTAACTTCGGATTGAGATATAATCAAACCGAACTTAAATAATCTGTATTTAATTTGAACTCAAAATTTAAAACTCAAACTTTATAATTTATCGGACAAATTTCCGCTGACTTGATCCATTTTATCAACTTTACGTTAGTCTCTTTTAACGTGACAAACTAAAATTTAAATATTCCTTACAAAAATATTCACATTTAATTTCTAATTGTGCCTTCAAGATCAGAATTTTCTCAAAAAATACATGTGAAAAAAAATCATGGTAATAATTCTCAGATTTTTAAAACGAATTGACCCACTTTTTATAGCAATTTCTCTCATTTTTATACATTCTCTTCTAAGCACCAATCAATTCTGTCTCAGTCCCCACCATCAACTGGCCACCATCCTTCCCTTTTCCCTCCCTGCCACTCATGCGGGAAAAAAATAAAATAAAAAAAGCACTTGTTCTTGTCGTTTCCCACTCTTTTTTTGCATCTCACTTCTCTATTCCAAGAAAGCAAAAAGAGAACAGAACAGAACCTCACGCTTTTATAAAGAGCGTCCCTTATTTTACTCGTCTTTCTCTAATCCCAATACCTCCATATATGTCTCTTATATTCACACTTTGTTCCTGTGCATTCTAATTGGCTCCCCCATCTCATTATTTTATTCACACTCCCAACATACTTATCCACTTACCCCAGAATATTTGTGGTCCTGTTTTGATTTATGCAGGATAACACTAGTAAAACTATATCATATCTTTGAAAATCAGCACTCCTACCTAGATATTATCTCCAAAAGAATCCATGTAGCCGTGTTCAGTAGAGTGAAAGGCTAATTTAGTCCTTTAATTTATCATCATTGATTCATTTAACTTTTACATTATAAAAAAATAAATCTAGCTTTAGTTTTGATAATTATTAATCCACCTTATATATATTAAATGAGAACAACTATTTTAAACAAGAGTTTTTAACTGTTATTCTTCAACAAAAGTGTTTTTAGCTGTCATTCTTCAATAAGAGCGTTTTTAAAGATTTTTTAACCTTTTATTTCTTTCAATCTATCTTTTTCAATATTTTTAATTCTAAATTAAAATTCAATATTTTTAAAAAAAATTATTAATAATTAAAAATTAACATTGTATTACAATAATTGTATATTATAAATTTAAAATATAATCTATATGTTCAAAAATTTATTACAAATTTTAATTATAATATAATTTATATATTCAAAAGTATTTATTTATTATAAATTTAAGTTATATAAAATAAATATTTATTCTGTGCAATGCATATATTAAAATACTAGTTAATTTACCAACAAGGTCCAACACAGTTAGTAGATAGTTGGATTCCTTAAGCATGCTGACAGGAGTTTGATTTCCTGGCCGTGTATATGAAGAAGACTTTGTTGGGAGAGGCAATACCCACTTCGGTGATATTTACCCCTCAAAAAGAATTGGTCTCCGATTATCGGTTGGGGAATATTCTTGGCACGAACAAAAAGAAAATACTAGTTAATTTATAACTCTGATCTTTTCTTGCCGTGTTTTTGTCCAATTAACATTTTGCAAAGATCTTAATTGTTAATTAATAATTAGTCATTCCGTAGCGTGATACATGATTAAAATTTTGATAGCCGAAAAATCTTGTGGGAGAGGCAGGAGACATTCTGAATTAATTAATTTAATTTTTAACATTAATACCTATTTAGTTTTTTTTATGTAACATTATTACCTATTTCAAACAGTTTTTTTTTTTTTGGAGTATATATACACAAAAAAAAACAGTCTTTCTTTTTTCCTACCAAAAAAAAACATAGTCTTCTATATGCGTGCTGCCACGTTAAATGTAAGGAGACGTTTGGTTCAAGAAAAGCTTTTTGTTTCTTAGAAATCTAAAGTTCAGAATATTTGTTTTCCCATGTTTGGTTTATTAGAGAATCTTTGCTTTCTATGTTTGGTTTATTATTGAAAAAAGAAAAAATAGGCTATGTACTGACAGTGTAAAGTAGTTTTACACTATCATCCAATCACAAACTACCATTTATTATAAGTTTGTTGACTTTTATAATAAATACTTTAAAAGTCATATCAATGGTGATTTCTGATTGGTTGACAATGTAAAACTTTTTACACTGACAGTGTATGACCATTAAACTCTTTAAAAAATAACATTCTTATGAAATATTGTTTCTTGAAAATATTTTTTTTACCTATATTTCTCACAAAAATGTTTTCATGAGAGAAATGAGAATCTAACTTTCTCAAGTTAGGAGAAAAATTTTAATGGCGTAAAAATGTCACGTTACCCCTTTTTTTTGGTAGAAATGTCTTGTTACCCTTATTAGTTCATTTAATACAATTATATAAAGTTATGAAATATTTCTTATTACATGTGATAAATAATTTCTATGATTTCCAAGAATATTTATGACTAACTAAACATATTTTAGTCATTCTCGGGATTCATAATTCCCAAGAATCATGATTCTCGGGCTTGAAAAAATTTTGAATTAAATATGTTTTTGATCCTCAAAAAACTACTGAATTTGGTTTTAAGTCCTTAAACTTTTTTTTTATTGGTTTAAGTCAAATTTTTGAAAATAGGCAAAATTGGTCCCTTGCCTTAACTCCATTAACATTTTTGCTGACGTAGCTAATAACTGCCACATGGCATTAGGGACCAAAACCATCATTTTTAAAAAATAAGGGACTAAGACCCATTTTGACCAAATCTTTAAGGACCAAAGCCATGATTTTAAAAATGCAAGGACTAAGGCCAATTTTAACCAAATTTTTATGGTCCAAAAACACATTTTATCATAATAGAAATGATTTCTTGACACATTTGTCAAATTTTTTAATATTGAGCAAATCTTTAGGAACCAAAAACACATTTTTAATATAATTTTCATGAGGAATTTCTTTAAATTTTATAGGAAAATAAAGCAAAAATATTTGCCAATGAATGCAACGTCTGAAGTGCTGAAATGCTGTTTCATGCTCTATTGAAGGAAGCAGGATTTTTTCACTGGAGACCTAACGTGGCACGCTAATCCTAAGCTCCTATGCAGATCCAATGATAGGAATTACTGATTTCCACTAGAAGGTTTACATTAGAGAGACCAAAAAGGAATCCACACTGAATGCAACGCCAAGTCATGAGATTTTTATTAGGTCTAAATACTTTTAGTGTAGTGTTTGACACATCTGACCAATATTGGATGCTAGTGACTAAAATATCTGTGCACTATAACTAATTTGTTACACGTTTGGACCCATTCTAGTTACTATAAAAACTATTTTGCAAGGCCCATTACTTAAAATGCATTAGGAGACAACTTCTCACTACACTCATCTTATTTTCTCTATGGGATTTTTCCATTTTCACCATTGAGGAAGTAACCCTTGAAAAAGGAGCTTGAATAATCAATGAAATCACTATCATCTATCATCATGTTTGACTCTTTATAATCATTAAATAGGTAAGTTAATTATTATAATAGTTAAATGATGTAAATAATAATAATAATAATAAATAGGATAAAATATATTTTTGATCCTTGAAGATTTGGTTAAACTTGGTTTTAATTAG
The DNA here is from genome assembly GCA_004329165.1 of Spatholobus suberectus. Classification (NCBI taxonomy): domain Eukaryota; kingdom Viridiplantae; phylum Streptophyta; class Magnoliopsida; order Fabales; family Fabaceae; genus Spatholobus; species Spatholobus suberectus. Next base: position 70,366,566 of record CM014735.1, read on the forward strand.
TCCTTACATTTTTAAAAATTGAGGTTTTGGTCCTCAAATTTTTTAAAATAGATGAAATTGGTCCCTAATGCCATGTAGCATCCATGTGGTTGCCTTGTGGCTGAAAACATGGATGTCATGCGGTCGCCACGTGGCAGTTGTTAGCCACTTCAGCAAAAATATTAGAGTAAATTACACTGACATCCCCTGAGATTTTTTTAGATTGCACATAATCTCCCTACTTTTTTAACGTTTACAACAACCTTTCTTATAGGGGTATACGATTAAATGTTTTTCAAACAATTAAGAGGGTTAGTATAATGTACAAGAGATATTAGTGTAATATTTTCAAACAATTAAGGGAGTTAGTGTAGAGATTAAAAAGAAAGAGTATTGTGTGCAATTTGAAAAATTCTCAGAAGGTGTTAGTGTAATTTACTCAAAATATTAACAGAGTTAGGGTAAGGGACCAATTCTACCTATTTTCAAAGATTCAAGGAGTTAAACCAATGAAAAAAAAATTAAGGAATAAGATCAAATTTGGTGAATTTTTTCTAAGATCAAAAACATATTTAACCCAAAAATTTTCTTTATACTAAATGCTCCATAAGGGTCGTGTAAGACATAAAGATAACACAAGAAGGGGGGTTGAATTGTGTTATAGCAAATTTTCACAAAACCTTTTCAAAAACGTATTGTCTGGAGGATTAATCAAAAGATTTTTAAAATGTTATTGAGAGAAAGACAAATGCTGTAAGAAAAAAACAGAGAAACACACAAGAATTATACTGGTTGGTCTCACCCTAGACACAACGTTCAGTTCTTGGCAACAACCAAGTCCCACTAACTTAAAACAAGTTACAAGTATTCTTTCAACCAAGTCTTTTCAGGCTCAACCCAAGTAATCTTTAACTTGCCTCTCCAAGCAAAAATTCAAGTATTCTTTTAATCAAAGCCTCTCCAAGCTTTCACCAATTTCTTTAAAGAAAAAGGTTGAATGTGAGTTATCTCACTTAGTTTAACGTCCTAATAGACGAATATTCAACAAGGTACAAATAAAACTTTCTACAAGCAACGTAAATGAATATTACAAATTGAGAGCTTTTCCAACAGTTAAAAATTTTAATCAGCCAGCCAACTAACTTTTGAGACTAAGGTCTCTTCTTCTGTTTATAGGTTTCTCTAGAAAAGTATCTGTTGTGAGTGCTTGGAAGAAACAACCTTCGTCTATTGAAAAGAGTCGTTGAAACATTAAATACAGCATTTAATGTCTTTCACCAACTTATCACTTTGATAAGATAAAGTAGTCTGCTTATCTTTACCATTCTCGTACTCAATCTTGTAGCAGTGGATGTATTTTCTTTTTTGTTCTAACATCTGCACGCATATTCCTTCTTTTACGTGTAAAGTGATCTTTCCTCGAGAGTAGGTATGTAGACTTCATTTATTTCAAGGTTGTTTATGCTTTTACAACTAACCAGTGTGCAGATTATTAGAACATCGTCTGAGAGCAGTTAGTTACTAAAACTTTTAAAGAATGTTAAAGACAGTACACAAACAAAAGATCAGATGATAGTGAACATGCTATTCTCGAATGACCCGATGATTGCTTGAAAAAAAACTCTTTCTAACTGTTTGTTATCATCAAAATATTTGAGAGTTATAAATTCGTCCTTTGTCTTAATAATCTCCCCCTTTCTAATGATGACAAACATCTTTAATATTCATAGAACGTCTTTATATGAAAAAGCCTTTTGTAATGTAAGTTTTAGTTTAGAAAGCATTTTTCATACAGATATACTTCAATTAAGCAGATGCAATATTTAAAGAAATATAGCTAAGTTTAGTAAAAGAGATATAATTGAGTAAAATAAGACGATATTTATATGCATTACGTAAATATTCATTGTATTAAAAAAATACTCCCCCTACGACTAATATCTTCCTTCTGTTTATTCTCCTCTTTTCTCCTTTCTCCCCCTTTTGGCATCATCAATCAGAAGATTCAAAGTTTGAAGGTGTAGATGATGAGCCGAGGTCACCCTTGAAGCGTTTGGCCAGCTTGGATAGCAGAGCTTCCACGCGTTTACGTTTCTTGCGTTCTTTTACCATATCAGCTTCAAGACATAGAACAACCTGCTTCAAGACATAGAATAACCAGCTGTGCAGGTGAAAGTGCTCTCTTCTTGATCATCAAGTGTCGTCTGGGGGTTGCGTCTGAATTTTAGCTCTTTGCCTTTTCCCATAGACAAGTTTTGACACTTAATCGTCTTTTGGCAATAGATACGAAAGGTAGTCCATGGCTTTAGTGGAAGTGACATTTGAGTTGCCATGAGTCTAGGCGAGCCTAGCTCAAGGTCAGGACACCTTCGTTCTCAGATAGTGTGCTGTAGGGAAATTTGCATTTTCTCCCTTAAGAAGTTGTCCATCACCCTTACTAACTCCCAATCATCATCACCAATCCGCCATTCTTCAAAGTCTAGACTATCTTCTAGACGGATAGCAAGAGGATAAGTTTTGATCTTCCCATGGCAGAACGGATAGATAAGTTTGGGCTTGTAATGGTATGTTCTGCACATGATCAGATACTCTGAGTAGTTGCATTTTAGCATAAAAGGGGAGGTGTGATAGAGAATCTTGCGTTGTCTCCATATTTTATGTCCAGGTAGGAATCTGGTTCTGGTTAAGGTAGGGTAGATGAAGATTAGAGCTTTTGATAAAGTGTTGTACCCTTCCTCCCAGATGTGTGGAGTGATGTAGGGCTCATAAAAAAGTGTTGGGGTAGCTTCTTCTTCAATATCAGGAAGCGTCTCAGCATACCCATGGCGCACCAATAATGGCCATTCTTCAGTGATAAGAGTCGTCCACATCCTCGAGTTATGTACTTCGCCCACTTTATAATTAATGAGAGCTTCAAGGATCTCTAGGTCGAAGGGCTCTAGAGGCTGGAACTCTTTCGTTTTCCCAATTCTCTAAGGCTTATGCTGTTCAAAGTATATGACTTGGGGCTGTTGAAGATGCTCAGACAAAGGTGTTTCAGATCGGTAGAGTTCTGGTGAAGCTTCGTCTATCATAGCTTCAACTCATCTAGACGATATGCCTTCTTCTTCTGGCAGATTGAAGCTACCCTTGCAGGCTGATCATTGCTTGGCCTAGCCGCTATGTCTACAAAAAGATGGTGGAAGACTTGAGATAAAGAAACAGATTGAAGAACTGCCCAGAAAAGAGATCTAGGAAATCTACCTCTTGAGGTAGCAATGATGTCCTTTTGAGTAAACAGTTCTTGCTCATCAGGCTTTGCAGGGGCTGTTTGCAGCGAGTGTTCAATGAATGATTGTAGCATCGCTTCTTCAATCTGCTCTTGCTCTTATTCAGCAAGCTTTTTTTCTTCTTCCTTCTTTTTCTTTTCGGCCCTTTTGGATTCAGCTCTAGCTTTCCTGAGCTACTTTTCCTCTTGTACTCGTGTCTTGGGTACTGGAATCTTTTTGGATTTTGAAGGCTTTTTGGAAGGTTTGGTAAAGGCAGCTGTTTCAGTGGCAGTAGGTGGTGGAGGTGGTTGTTCGGATGGAGGTTCACGGATGGTTGTGCTTGTGGTTGTAAGTAGAGTGTTAATAGGAAGGTCATCGTCTGAGTCAGGTTGGGGGATTGGTTTGGATCTCAAACGAATGGTCAAGGACTTTTGTTTTTTACGAAGGGAAGACGGTTGTGGTTGTGGTTTAGGTTCTTGTTGAGATGGTCTTTTGATAGGCAGTTTAAGTTTATGTGATTTGGTCTGTTTGGGTTGTGGTTGAGATGGTTAAGGTTTCGTCTGTAATGGAGGTGGTTGAGCAAATGCAGAACTAGTAGAAGGATCAGCAGACGATCCAACTCGGAATGTGGTTCCAACTACATCTTCAGGAGGTTCTTCCTTGATTAGAGGCAACTCAGGATGTTTGGCTACATATCCAAAAAAGAGATGGGTTATCCTCATCTTTCTAATTATTGATACGTCAATCTCAAAACCTTATTTCTTCTTTTCCCATCTAGTTTCATTGACGCCTGCCAATCTGATAATCTCAGTGAATAGCATGGCATTGGGAATGGGATACCTCTGTTTGCTTATGGAGCTCTCCTTTGACTTGGTGAGGTAAGATCGCCAGTTGTCCAGGATAAGAGTAGGCAGGTTTACCTTCTGACCAGTCAACATTTTGTAAATGTAGAATCTGTCCTTTGAGGATACATTATCCTTTGAGCCTTTTCTTGGCAGGATAATGTGTAGAAGGACGTTGTGGATGAGTCTGCATTCTGGCTTCATGTTTGAAGAGTACAAAAAGCTCTTCAAAGCATCTTTGTTGTCAATCTGGGGTCTAGGGTTTCCATATAATGCTAGGTCGACTATTTCTGGGGTGATGACTTTCTCCTAATCTTCTGTGAACAAGTCGCTTTCTTCCTTGCAGCTAGACGTTGTTGCAATAGTGTCTATTGAGATGATGATGGCTTGGTTGTCAACAGTTTCGGTGATGGTTCCATTCACCTCAGATGCAGAAGCTTAGAAGTAGGCATACGGGGTGTGATACCAGGCAGTTCGTTTTTGAACGAAGGATACTCATCCAACGTTCTCAATGTACATTCGCAGAAGGAATCCTTCGTTTTCAAGTTTCTTGAGATCAACCCATTTTCCAGCAACAAAGTCACTTTCTGGGAATCTCTCCATAGGGGCAAGCTGTTTTTGAGTGGCCAAGAGTGTAGGTTTTGAAAGGTTAAGATTTTGAGAGTGGAAGCGAGAGAAAGGGTTTGAGTGCAGAGAGTATGAAGGGTTTTCAGAGAGTGTAAAGAGAAAGAAAGAGCAGTTATTTGGAATATATGTGAAGTTTGAAAGTACTGAAAGGACGTGCATTTATGATGACTTAATGTGGCAGGGAGGACAGCGCACGTTTCGTGGGAGGTTATCAATGAGTAATGATGAGTGGAAAGATTAGACGAATAGATAAAAACTTTACATATTCAGATAAGCATGTGTTAGTAAGACGGAGTATAATAAAATGTAAGACAATGTGGAGTAAGACGAAAATTAAAATAATTGATAAGACGATGTATGTAAGACGTTTTACTCATGCAAAACTTTCAAGTGCAGGTTTTCTAAAATAAAGTTAAAACGTTCTTCAGGTGAAGCTTTTGTAAAGATGTCAGCCTATTGATGGTCTGTATCAATAAATTTAATATCAAAAACTCCTTTTAAACATAATCATGAATAAAATGATTTCTTATTTCTATATGCTTTCCTTTATAATGTTGAATAGGGTTTTTAGATAGATTGATTGGACTAGTATTGTCACATAACATTGGAATGTTATGCTTAAAGCTAAAGTAATCTTCAAGTTGATATTTTACCCATAAAAGTTGTGAGCAGCAACTAGCAGCTAATACATATTAGTAGAAAGTGCAATTGAGTTTTGCTTCTTCCTGGTCTAGGATATAAGACATAGTCCGATGAAGTGACATCCACCACTTGTGCTTTTTCTTTCAATTCTGTCACCAACATAGTCTGCATCACAGTATCCTACTAACTTGAAATCTCTATTTTTCTTATAAAATAAGCATAGGTTAGAGGTACCATTAAGGTATCTAAAAATCCTTTTAACAGCTTTCAGATGAGACTCTTTAGGGCCAGATTGAAATCTAGCACATAAGTAAACACTGTACATGATATCTGGTCTACTAGTAGTTAAATAGAGAAGTGAACCAATCATACCTCTATAGACAATCTGGTCTACTGGTTTACCTGCTTTGTCCTTTGTCATGACAACAGACAAATGCATGGGTGTGCTCATAGGTTTTAATCCATTCATCTTATACTTAGAGAGTAGTTCTTTGGTGTATTTTTGTTGATGAATGTATATACCTTCTTTCTCTTGTTTAACTTGCAGGCCAAGAAAGAATTTCAATGCTCCCATCATGCTCATTTCAAATTCACTCTGCATCAAATCTAAGAAATCCTTACATAGAGTTTCATTAATAGCTCCAAAAATTATGTCATCTACATAAATTTGAACTATTATGCAATCTTTGTTAGATTCCTTTCTAAAGAGAGTTGTGTCTACTTTGCCTCTCATAAAGCCATTTGTAATGAGAAAACTACTCAGTCTGTCATACCAAGCACGAGGTGCTTGTTTAAGACCATACAGAGCCTTTTTGAGTTTAAACACATGGTTTGGGAGGATTGGATCCTCAAAACTAGGAGGTTGTCTAATATAGACTTCTTCTTCAATAAAACCATTTAAAAAGGCACTTTTAACATCCATTTGAAAACGCTTAATGTTTTTATGAGCGACAAAGGCAAACATAATTCTAATAGCTTCTAATCTAGCTATAGGAGCAAAAGCTTCAGTGAAGTCAATACCTTCTTGTTGATTGTAACCTTGTGCTGCTAACCTAGCTTTATTCCTTATTTCCTTTCCATTTTCATCAAGCTTATTACGAAATACCTATCTTGTTCCAATGATGCTTTTATGATCTAGTTTAGGAACAAGGATTCATATATCATTTCTTGAAAATTGATGTAGTTCTTCTTGCATAGCTATCACCCAGTCATCGTCTGTCAGTGCTTCTTCAATAGTCTTAGGTTTGATTTCTGAAACTAAAGCCCAAGATGCTTGATTCTTCAATGATGACCTTGTCTTGACTCCTTCAGTCCTTTCTCCAATAATCTGATCTTGTGGATAATGAACTTCCAGTCCTTGTGAGATTCTTTCGTCTAATTATCAGTCTGCCGTTGTTGAGGAATATCTTCTGATTCCTTTACTTCGTCTATTCTTATTGGATCAGACAATCCTATCTGTAAGTTTGCTAGATCATCTTCCAAATCTGATAGTCTCTTATTAAGGGTTAGTGTATCATTGAATTTAATATGAATGGATTCTTCTACAACAGAAGTTCTAGAGTTAAATACTCTAAATGCCTTTGATGTATCAAAATATCCTAAAAAATTACCTTTATTAACCTTAGAGTCAAATTTTCCCAATTGATCTCTAGTGTTGAGAATGTAACATTCACATCCAAAAGGATAAAAGTATGAAATGTTGGGTCTTCTACCTCTCCAATATTCATAAGGAGTCTTATTAATTAATGGTCACATAGCACGTTGTATTTACAGCTTCTGCTCAGAAATACTTAGGAATTGAATTTTCACAGAGCATGGTTCTAGCCATCTCTTGTAGAGTTTTATTTTTTCTTTCAACTACCCCGTTTTGTTTAGGTGTTCTTGGTGAGGAGAAGTTGTGGAAAATTCCATTCTTTTTACAAAGGAATTTGAACTCAGCATTATCAAACTCAGTTCCATGGTCACTTCTAATTGTAGTAATACAAAAACCTTTTTCATTTTGAACATGTTTACAGAATATTTCAAACACATTGAAAGACTCGTGTTTATGAGTTAGGAAGTAAATCCATGTGTATCTAGAATAGTCATCAATAATAACAAAACCATACTTTTTCCCGCAAGACTAAGAGTCCTTGTAGGTCCAAACAAATCCATATGCAACAGTTCTAATGGTCTAGAAGTGTAAACAACATCTTTGGATTTAAAAGAGGGTTTAATTTGTTTCCCTTTTTGACATACTTCACAAAGAAGATGAGTTTTCCAAGAAGTCTTAGGCAATCCTTTCACTAAACTCTTTTTATATAGTTTTGAAATATGTTTCAGATTGATGTGCCTAAGCTTTTTATGCCAAATCCATTTTTCATCTTCTTTAGTCATTAAGCAAGTAACATTTTGTTTGTTCAGATCCTCAAACTCAATCTTGTATAGATTGTTATGTCTTTTGGCAATAAAAAGAATAGATTCATCATCTCTTTTAACTATACATGATTCCTTGTTAAAGGACATAACAAACCCACTGTCACAGAATTGATTTATGCTAAGCAGGTTATACTTTAGTCCTTCAACACATAAAACATTATCTATAGATGGAAAAGGAGGCTAACCAACTTTACCTATACCAATGATTTTTCCTTTTCCATTTCCTCCAAAAGAGACCGTTCCTTCATGTGGTTGGAGGTCTAGGAACATAAATCTTTTTCCTATCATGTGAAATGAGCATCCATTGTCTAAGTACTAGAATGAATCCTTTCTTTTTCCTATTAAGGATATCTACAATAGGAATTATTTGAGATTTTGGTACCCAAATACTTTTGGGTTCTTCTGTGTTAGTCCCAAAGGTCTTATTTGACCTTTGCTTCCTTTTGTGTTGACACCTTTGAAATGAGTGTCCAAATTTCCCACAAAAGTTACAGAAGGTTGAATAAGATTTAAAAGACGATGGTTTAAAATCTTTATCTTTTACAAAACCTATGCTCGATTTATCAGATGGAGGTTTTCTATGTTTTAAAATTAATTGAAGCTTTGAAGATCCATCCACAAATTTGGCTAGATCATGTTTCAAACTAATGACCTCTTTCTTCAGTTTATCGACTTCAGAGAGAAGCATTGTCTTTTTAGGATCTAAGACTTGACTCTTATGCATTCTCTTTAGATCTTTCTTGAGTGTTTCGTTTTCTAAAATAGCTTCTTGATACTTTTCTTTGTATTTCTTATACTCAAGAGAAATCATGTGAGAATTGGCAAGAAGAGTGTCATATGACATTTCTTCTTCATCATCAAACTCAGATTCACAACTATTAGACTCATGCAAAAAAATTTCAGAGATAGATTTTACCTCAAAAGTTACTTCCTCAATATCTGCCATGAGACAGATGTTAGCTTTTTCATCGCCTAAACTACTACTACTATTGTCTAAATCTTTCCATGTGGCTAGAAGATTCTTCTTCTTATTCCTCTTCTTGGAATTTCATCCTCTTTTCAATTTGGGGCATTCAGCCTTTATATCTCCAAGCTTTTTGCACTCAAAACAGATAATTTTGTTGTTTTTTTCTTGAGGAGGCTTTCTGTATCTAATGTCCTTCTTTCTAGAGGATTGCTTGAATCTTCCTTTCTTTTTTAGCATCTTCTTAAATTTTTTTGTAATGAGAGAGATCTCATCGTTTGTAGAGCAACTAGAGCTTTCGTCTGAGCTCTCAGATTCATTAGACTGAACCTTCAAGGCTTTGTTCTTGGCCTTCGTCTCAGTCTTTTCGTCTGCTCTTCGACTCGATTCTCCATTCTTTAGAGTAATAGAGTCATTATTTTTGATTTTATCTCTTTTAAAGAGATGAACTTCATGGACTCTTAAAGCTCCCAACAACTCATCCATAGTTAAAGTCTTCATGTCCCTTACTTCAACTATGGTTGTAGCCTTGGGTTCCCACACTTTTGGAAGACTATCTAAGATTTTGAGATTGTTCTGAGCTTTGGAAAACTCAACACCTAGGCTTTGGAGACCATTGAGAATTGTTTGAAATCTTTGAAACATCTCGTCAATAGTTTCTGTTTCCTTTATACGAACATCTCATAGTGTCTTTGAAGAGTTGTTGCTTTTCTAAGATGAACATTTTCTGTCCCTTCATGTGTTATGCGTATAGCATCCCACATTTCTTTTGCTTTTCTATAGTGGCAACATTTATTATATTCATTTTTGGATAAAGCACAGGTTATAATATTTAGACTTTGCATTTTGTTGTAACATGTTGAAGTCATCTTGATTGTATTCATTTTCTGGCTTTGGTACAACATGATCTCCATGCGTTATGATTCTCCAAATATTATAATGAGTGGACTTGATGTACATCTCTATTCTATCTCTCCAATATGCGTAATCTTCTCCATTGAAGGCTGGAGGCCTTGCTCCTTCAAGAATGAACTGTCCTTCAAGGTTTGCCATGCGGATCTTTTCCTCTAACACTTGTTAAGGTGCTCAACCCTTAGAGGCTGAGCTCTGATACCAAACTGTAAGACACAAAGATAACATAAGAAGGGGGGGTTGAATTGTGTTATAGCGAATTTTCGCAAAACCTTTTCAAAAACGTATCGTATGAAGGATTAATCAAAACATTTTTAAAACGTTATTGAGAGAAAGACAAATGCTGTAAGGAAAAAACAGAGAAGCACACAAGAATTATACTGGTTCGTCTCACCCCAAAGACTATGTCCAGTTCTGGGCAAAAACCAAGTCCCACTAACTTAAAACAAGTTACAAGTATTCTTTCAACCAAGCTTCTTCAAGCCCAACACAAGTAGTCTTTAACTTGCCTCTCCAAGCAAAAACCCAAGTATTCTTTTAACCAAAGCCTCTTCAAGCTTCCATTGATTTCTTTAAAGAAAAAGGTTGAATATCAGTTATCTCACTTAGTTTAACATCTTAACAGACGAATATTCAACGAGGTACAAATAAAACTTTTTACAAGCAGCGTAAATGAATATTACAAGATGAGAGCTTTTTCAATAGTTAGAGATTTTAATCAGCCAGCCAACTAACTAACTTTTGAGACTGAAGTCTCTTCTTCTATTTATAGGCTTTTCTAGAAAAGTATCCGTTGTGAGTGCTTGGAGGAGACAACCTTCGTCTGTTGAAAAGAGTTGTTAAAGCATTAAATGTAGCATTTAATGTCTTTCACCAACTTGTCACTTTGATAAGATAAAGTAGTCTGCTGATCTTTACCATTCTCGTACTCAATCTTGTAGCAATGGATGTATCTGCTTTTCGTTCTGACATCCGCACGCACATTCCTTCTTTTACACGTAAAGTGAGCTTTCCTCGAGAATAGGTATGTAGACTTCATTTATTTTGAGGTTGTTTATGCTTTTACAACTAACCAGTATGCAAATTATTAGAACATCGTCTGAAAGCAGTTAGTTACTGAAACTTTTAAAGAAAGTTAAAGACAGTACATAAACAAAAGATTAGACGATAGCGAACATGCAATTCTCGAGTGACCAGACGATTGCTTGGAAAAAAAGTCTTTTTAACTGTTTGTTATTATCAAAACATTTGAGAGTTATAAATTTATTCTTTGTCTTAACAGGTCATATTTGAATTAAAGAAAATATTACTTTTACCTATATTTATTATAACTTTATTTATAATTAAAAGATAAATAAGAAAAAATAAAATAAATTATATGATAAAAATGAGTTATAAAAAAGTAAGTTATGAAATGAATTATTTACATAAATCGATTTACTAAAAATAAGTGACGTGTATGTGAGGAGTCAAATAAGATAAATAGTTTAGTTTTAGCTTAATTACACTTTTTGTCTCCAAAGTTTTATAATTTTGTAAATTTTGCCACCTCAAAATTTTTTCACTAATTTTGCCTCCCAATTTACAAAATATCACAAATTTTACCCTTAAGTAAAAAAACTGTCACAATTAAAGGAAAAATCACCACAAAATATCTTAATTGTGGCAGTTTTTCTATGTTAGGGCAAAATTCGTGATATTTTGTAAATTAGGAAGAAAAATTTGCAAAACAAATTTTGGGGTCACAAAATTATAAAACTTGGGGGGGGGGGGGGGGGTGTAATTAAGATAGGTATGATTTTTATGCACAATTAGTATACAAAAATTTATATTGTCAACCAATCAAAATTATGATAGGTATGCTTTTTAAGATAGTCATTGTAAAAATTAACAAACTTACTATATATGTCAATTTGTAATTAGATAAAAGTGTAAAAAACTTTTATACTATCAAGCATAGGCTATTTTTTTTTATAAAAAAAGTGGTCTATTTGTTTTTCATTCTTTTTTTTTAAATAAAAAAATTAAAAATTATTTAATAAAAATAATTTTTAAAAACTGTTTTTAAAAGTATTTTTTTTTGTTTCTAAAATAAAAAAATAAATTATTTTAATTTTAATTTTTAAACTTTTATTGCTTAAATTATTTTTTACACTATTCTATATCTTTCTCTTACTCGTATTGTCTAAAATTAGATTTGATTTTTTTTATAAAATAACTTTTCAAAACTAAAAAAACAAAATCACAATCAAACACATTTTAAATTTATTTTTTTAATTCTAAGAATTAAATTAATTACTAATTTTTAAAAATTAAAGATTTAATTATATTTTTAATCTCCTTAATATAGTCAAAATTTGAATTGGTTTCCTTATTTATTTTTATAAGATTCAGTCTCTTCACTATTTTAATGATGTAATTTTGATGTTCAATATTTTATCAAAATACTAATGTGATCAATGTTGTCAAACTCGAGGATCGTTCCAAGATCAGAATAGGGATAAAAAGATTGTAACATGAGGATCGTAATTCGAATTGTAAGATCCTTTCTAAAATGAAAAACTATTTTATATACATATATACATAAGAAATAATATAAATAAAAATAATAACTGATAATATAAGTTCACAAAGATTAAGAACATAACAAAGAAAAACAAGCCCAAATAGAACAATAGGCCCAAACAGATGAACTGCCAATAGGTCAAATCGCTACCATGCAACAAACAACCAACACACAACACATCATGCAAACAAACAACCAACACTTGCCACGCATTAGCCAACACCAAATGCACACTGAAGTCGAAACAACATCAAGCTCCTCACCGAGAAACAAAACAGAGGATGCGTCTGTCAACACCAGCATTGGCAACAACCGATGATAGCATCGACAACAACATCCCACAATTAGCGACAACATTAGTGACAACGATGGCAGTGTCAAAGGTGGACAACTGAGAGGAAAGGGGCCACTTTCACGATTTCTTCAAACCCCAACATGTTTTTTTTTTTTTCAAACTAGATCTACATCAACCAAACCAAGGAAGCCTACTTCGCCAAATTCGAAATGGATTGACAATCTGGTGATTTTTCGATGAAACTTGCGATCCACATGAGCAATGATCCCTTGTGTGAGTTAGAATGACGACCCTTCCAAAATTAGGGATGTAAAATGGACAAACCCAACACAACTCGCTAAAAAACGGGCTAGATTGAGTTGAACCCATTTTTGCATTGGGTTGAAAATCTCAACCCAACCAGTGGTAGGTTGGTAGGTTGGGTTGGCTCGCTAACCTATTAAAAAATTATAAAATATTTAATCATTTTATACACCTTAAATTTTTTCCAAATTTTATGATCAAATATAATTAAAAAAAAGAGAAAATATGTTATAAAACTAGTAAATCAAGAAACTAACTTAATACTTAAGAGATTATCATAAACTTTGAGATACAGTGTTTATTTGTCTTAAATTTTAATCACCACAAAATTTGTTTTATTGAGATTTCACATATTTAAACAAAAAGAAGCTATAATCTCAATCACTCAATCCTAACGTAGGTGAATGTGAATGTGTCATGTCATTGAGAACCTTAACATAAGCGAAGAAAAAAAAAAGATAACCCGATGGGTCAACCTAACCCAACTCGTCATTTGACATGTTGGGTTGGCGAGTTGTGCACATTGGAAGGTTGAACAATTCAATTCAACCCAACCTGTTTGGACAAATTATATGAGTTGACCTATCGAATTAGGCCAATTTACCTTATCCAAAACTCATAGGATTGTACGAGTTAGCGAGTTTACTTACGATCTAGACAACAATAGTACAATAAAATAACACACGAATATTTCTGTTTTTTTTTTTTTTTTGGTACAAACGAATATTTCTATTAAATATTACACATTTAATTAACGAATAAATGAAAATTACCCAATTAGATAAACTAAATTCACGGAAGAAAATAAAGAGACAAAATCTGAATTTTGACGTTAACAAAGAAAAAAAAATGTAATTAATAAATTAAAGCACAATTAAATTGACATTTTATCGTGATTAACCCTTCATTTTCGTTTGCACCAAAAGTAAAACCGTACTTTCTTCTTCAATCCCCCTTCCCCCTATCAGATTCCCCCAAAACGTCTTTTCCTGTCCCAACACCAACCCACGCCATCATCACCAATGTTCTCATCGACACAATTGTCCTTACTCCTTATCCTTAACCAAACCCATTCCGGCATTCCCCAACTTCATCAATCTCATCTCCCAACGCCAGAAACCAAGCCACCCCATCGTCATTTCTCACCAAAAATGAGAAACTGAAAACCAAACTCATTCTCTTCCATACTTCTGATCAGAGAACTAAAGTTTCACATCGGAGAAGCAAAGTTAAATCAAGTCTATATAAGCACAGAGGATTCAAGTCCGATTGGTTCTTCCCTCTCCGCCAATGTTGTCACGACCAATACTAGTCTCCCTCACCCTCTTCCTCTCCCTCCCCCTCCTCCTCCTCTCTCCCCCCACCTCCTCGCCCCTCCCGACGCCGACGACCTCGCCCTCTTCCGCCGCGCCGCCGCCCCCCACACCACCTCCCGCCTCTCCGCCACGCCCAAAATCGCCTTCCTCTTCCTCACCAACTCCAACCTCACCTTCTCCCCCCTCTGGCAGAAATTCTTCTCCTCCCACCCCCACCACCACAACCACCGCCTCTACAATATCTACGTCCACGCCGACCCCGCCGCCTACGTCGCCGCCCCCGGCGGCGTCTTCCCCCGCGCCCGCTTCATCCCCGCCAAGCCCACCCGCCGCGCCTCGCCCTCCCTCATCGCCGCCGCGCGCCGCCTCCTCGCCGCCGCGCTCCTCGACGACCCCCTCAACCACTACTTCGCCCTCCTCTCCCAACACTGCATCCCCCTCTTCTCCCTCCGGTTCACCCACAACTACCTCTTCAGAAACCCCACCTACCCGCACCGCAGCTTCATCGAGATCCTCTCCGACGAACCCAACCTCCGCGACCGCTACGCCGCGCGTGGGGAACGCGCCATGCTCCCCGAAGTCCCCTTCCGCTCCTTCCGCGTCGGGTCCCAGTTCTTCGTCCTCACCCGCCGCCACGCGCGCCTCGTGGTGCGTGACGTTCGCCTCTGGGAAAAGTTTCGCCTCCCCTGTGTCACCGAAGAACCGTGCTACCCCGAGGAGCACTATTTCCCCACGCTGTTGTCCATGCAGGATCCGAACGGGTGCACCGGGTTCAGCCTGACCCGGGTGAACTGGACCGGGTGCTGGGACGGGCACCCGCATTTGTACACCCCGCCGGAGGTGTCGCCGGAGCTCGTTCGCCGTCTGCGGGAATCGAACTCGAGTTACGTGTACCTCTTCGCGAGGAAGTTCTCGCCGGAGTGTCTCCGGCCGTTGATGGAGATCGCGGACGACGTCATTTTCCGGGATTGAAGTGTGCTGGTGAGTGAGGACTTTTTAGTTTCCGTTCTAAACACACTCTGTAGTGACGTCACTTTTCCTTTTTCTAGAAAAGGCTTGTTTATTATCTAATTGGCCTTTTTTATTTTTATTAAATATATAATTTAGTCTTTACACGTGTTGTGAATTCTCGATTTAGTCTCTGTACAAAACAAAAAAAATTATTAAATTAATCTTTATACATATTATGGATTTTCAATTTAGTTTTTGTCATTTACAAATTCTTAATTTGGTTCTTATACCTACAGTGCATTAAGAATTTAGTCCTTGTTTAAGAACCAAATTAAGAATGCGTTAAACGGCATCATGACAACAGAGACTAAATTAAGAATCCGCGACATATAAAAGGATCAATTGAAGAAGTTTTTACGTATGGGAACCAAATTGAGAATTTGTAAGAGGTCTAAGGACTAAATTATGTATTTAACCTTGTGTGTGTGTGTGTGTGTGTGTGTGTGTGTGTGTGTGTGTGTGTGTGTGTGTGTGTGTGTGTGTGTGTGTGTGTGTGTGGGGGGGGGGGGGGGGGGGGATAGTGTTTGTTATGGTAATGTCGCTGTCTAAGTTTAGGGGTTTTGGTTTTCGCTGTTTATAAGTTTATCTTTTACATTTTGTGAAAGGAAAAGGAAATTCCACGGTTGAGTAGGGTCACCTATCTCATTGCTATAAAGTATCAACCAAATGGGAAGGAGTAAAATGTCAATTGGTATTTTGAAATTCACACCACTGATGTCTGATCAATTTGGTCCACAGTATTAAGAAGAGAATTTAGTTGGAGAATAAATAGTAGAGAAAAAATTGTATACACTTGCACCGTCATCTTATATGGTAAGTTTATTAACTTTGATAATAATTATCCTAACAGTCACACCAAAGTCGATTTCTAATTGGTTGATAGTGTAAAAGATTTTACACCAATAGTTGTAAATAATATATGTCCTGACTTTTTACAATGTCATTTAGAGTAGGTTGGAGAATAATATATAGTAGGAGAAATTCACAAATTGCCATGAATGGTAAGTCAACATGGTAAATTTATTGACTTTTATAATAATTACATTAAAAGTCTTTATAAGGATGATTTTTGATTGGTTAATAATATATGCATTGCCTCATTGAATTGTTGTGTAATTAAAAATTATTAATTTTATAATAATTCTTCTAGAAATTATATTTTGAGTGAGTTCTAGTTACTTAACATAGTGTATCAAAATTAAATTCTTTTCACAATTATATCTTTAATATTAGGCACCAGATTATTAGTTATCAAAGTTTAGGATCACAATACTTTTTCCTAATGTCAAGAATAAAATTGGCTCATTTTAGAGTAAAGAATTTAATTAGAATTTATTATTTTTTACATTATTATCTAATCATAGATTATCATGTGTGATAATTTTTTTTTTGTAATAATTATTTTAAAAGTCATATTTAAAGTGATTTCTATCAAAATTAAACTCTAGATTAAGGAATAAATTAATGTTTTATTCAATAGGAACCATATGGTATTAAAAAAAATAGAAAAGGATCAGTTTTTCTGATTTTTTACCCAATTCAAATAAATTTTTGAACTTTGATGAATTACCTTACAAAGTGACACTAACTAATGTGATCTGCAGTGTGGTTTAGTAAAACCCTCCAATCAGTTTCCCATACCGAATGACCGGTTTCTTATTCACCTGATCTAGCTTCATCACAATTTATTTGGGTGCACTTTCCTATGTTAGAGCCAAAACCATTTTAGCTTTATTAAGCCTTCATGGTTGGGTAATGTTCATTGAAAGTGATTCAGAACGTTGCACATTCTAGTTTGATAAGGTAGCGAGTCTTTATGGGGTTACTTGAATTTAAGAGTCATGTGCAAAGTTATACGCTCTTCTTCTTGTAGAATAACATTACTTCAATTGGTGACGAAAGCAAGTCATTAATTATACTTATTGGAGAAAGTCGTAAGGGGAGCATGTTAGACACGACTGATCCACTCCTTAATTATAATTTATATTTAATAGTTTGTTGCTGTGATGTTTAGCTTTTCGTGTTTGTTGCAAGTAATGGGTTAGGGGAACCTTATTTAACTTTTTTAAGGGTTGTTATTGTTGAGTTGTGCCTAAAGAAGTGTTTATGTTGGTGTGACTGAGATCTAAGATTAGTGATGGGTTATGTATGAGATTTGTTTATTGCCAAGTGATGACCTAACCCGAAGAGGCGTGGTTCAATAATTAATAGAGAAAAAGACACTAGGGGGACTTTAACATCAGCAAATATCTGATTAGGGAGATGTTCATATAAAATGTACCCAAATTCTCATATGTTCACCACTTGTATGTTACATGGGGTACATGCTTGTTGCTCTCGATATGCTGTGTGATCCTGTCGTTCTCTTCATAATGTAAGGCTTCTTTCAGTTGGTTGGAACATGGGACAAGTTGTCAAATAGTAACTTAGGTCTTGACATAACAATAAGAGAACCCTTACAGAAACATTCTGTAATGTCATATAAGTCACTTTCTCACCAGTTATTCCTGCCTCAAACAATTACTAGATTTTAGTACAGCAATGCGCAAATTTGATTAGGACAGATTAGACCAGGACCACCAGGTTTAGCCAATTAAAAAATGTGAACAAAATTATGAGTAATGTTACATTTCCACTCTTTTAGTAACAAAAGATCACCCAACTATAATTGTGAGTGATTGATCATAACCTCTTTCTTATTTTTATTTACATGATAAAGATTAATTCTAAATATAAAATAAAAATAATTGAATACAGTATATGTTCAGGTGGAGTCCTATGTTTCACTGAAATTGCAAAAGAAATATCGTCTACAGAACCACACCCACCCCCCCCCCCCGCAATAGAAAAAATCAGAAGTCTCACAAATAATGTATCTATTTTCCTTGCAATACAATCCATAGGGACCCATAGCTTAGATATTTATTTTGCATTTTGACTTCACCTATTACCTCTTGATATCATCGTCAAATGTGATAACTTGAAAGTCATCCTAGCAATTGTCAATGGATTATCCAATGGTAATCTCAGTTTAGCTCCCTTGAAGCCATGCTATTGGAAGGGTCCTATAGTTACATGATGTGGCCAAATCTTTGGATACTGATCACAGACTACTAGCAACTAGCATCTCAATAGAGGATATTTCTGCACTGGTCATTTTCATTTCTATAATACTGCCAAATGGTAGAAATTGTGTACCGAGGTCACGTGGTTGAGAATGGGATCTTCACTGCATCCAACCATAAAAAATGTGCAAGTGATTGATATAATATACCTGTGGGCATATGTGCTTTCTTCACTGGATCTAACCAAGGCATTTGACTATTTCTCTCACGTGAATTTCTGTTTTATATTCTTTTTCAGGGCATCTTTGATGATATTGGGAAGAGAAAACCTTGTGTTGATGTTCAATGCAAATGTGTGTACAGAAAATCTGATTTCTTTAATTGTAAAGTTCAGTTGAAATCTTCTTGTGTGTGGGCTTAGTATGGACTGAAAAAGGCAAAGCTGGTCTCCAAAGGAGGCCCCATGGTCCAATATTGAGAATTGTATTTTGAAAAATCTCATGCAGAAGTTCCACCATGAAGGGGGTTGAAAGTTTGTAAGATGGATATATAGATTATCTATGCTGTGCTTGCCAAATTTGAGTACAACACATAAAGAAAACAAGTAATAAGCAATGTGTGTGTGTGGGTGTGTATTTTCTTTTCCCAGTTCTTTCCCTTATGTTTTTTGTCTTTTCCCTGAGGGCTTTCAACTTCAACGTAATTCCCCGAAATAAAAAGATTTTGAAAAACAAAAATCATGCTTTAAAAACAAAAAATCATTAACACTGCAATAAATAGCCAGTTCCTGCTGTTGATATTGTCTCTTCCCTTTCCACCACTTTTCTTTTTCCTTTATGTTTCTTGGAAAACTAACGTTGAACAGCCTCATTGTGCATGACATGGCTGAAGGCAATCCGAGAATTATGCTATGTAGTCAACTCTATTCTCTGTTTCACTTACATCACTTGTGTGAACTGCCACATCATTTCACCCTATGTAAGTGTGATTGGATAAATAATATAATTAAGTATTTATTCAACAATAGTTTTTATTACATGAAAGTTTTTCCATAACTTTGATCACAAAGCTTAACGAAGTGAATTCAAGGAAAAAAATTTAATAAGCATTTTTACGAAGTTTACTTTATTAAGTTCTTTCAATAACTTTTTTTAAAATAATAGTTTATATGAAGGTAATAAATCATTTTCATAAGCGGGCTTACGTTGTGAAATTTCAGGTCGTAGGGACTGGTGACATGGAGCTGTTTACGAATATTGCTTATTAGCATTTGGGTCTCTGAGTCCCTCTTTTGGGCCCGCTTTTGAACGGTAGTTGGGCTTGTAGATCTATCCGTGATCTTATTATGGGAATTGATATTTACACGCCGGGCATTGTTATTCTCACATGCTTTATATCTAAGTTCACACCCTTACTTATTTTTTTTGGTATTTTTTTTTATGAAAATACCTTTAATGGAAATGTGTTTTCATTGTATATCTTGATAAGATCATCATAAGATTTTGTCGAGATGCACAACGGAAATATATTTTTGTTGTATATCTGGATAAAATCTTATCAAGATATATTATGAAAATATATTTCCATTGTGTATCTTGACAAATCTATAGCGTTTGTTTATTTGGTGTTTAAGCGAGTTGATAACTTTATATGGGTATTAACCAAGTTCAGAGGAATGTTTCTAAAAGATTATGCCTTGTCTCAAGTCATTTTGACTCACAGAGACTTTGCTTTGATGAATGCAGTGAATTTTATTTTTCCAAGTTGAACAAATTTGTTATATCAATTTCGTATTGCTAAAAATGTCAAATCAAAATGCAAGATGTTAGTGAATCATTTGGAGGAGACAAAGTGTTGGATGCTTGTATTGGGTTGGTGCATTCTCTTGATGAACCTGTGTATGGAGATGCATGAAAGGATTTGAAGAATTGTGTTCACACTTTCTTTATTTATTGACTATGTCAAGAATACGTGGTTGATGTCATATAAGGAAAATTTGTCACGACATGGATAGATTGGGTGATGCACCTTTGAAATACAACAGGTCAACAATAGATAGTCTAGTTAATATTGCAATATTAATTTGATCTCCATTAAAAATGTCAATTTATTGACTACGTATATGTTTGTTAACAGGGTTAAGGGCGCATATGCGAGATTAAAGAAGTTACTCCAAGATAGGATGAGTGACTTGTGTAATTGTTGGGATACAATGAATAACATGACCATATTACAACATTATGAAATAAAGGCTTCATTTTATACAAGCATTAATGTATTGAAACACATGTTTAATACCCCAATCTACCATTAGCTGCAAGGATTTGTATCAAGAGCAACATAGAGCTTGATATTTGATGAGTATAAATGTGTTGATACTATTGGTGTTGACAGTTGTGCTTATGGCTGCACACTAAGAACTACTCAAATATTACGTTGTGCATGCAAACTTGTTAGATACAACAACCTATTCTTCCATATTCCGTTGCAATCCATTCATATGCATGGGAATAGGTTAACATTTTCTACACATGGAATGGATTTTTTTGGGAGAGTTATCTTTGTCACAAAGTTAATGCATTGTTGAAGCGATTTTCGAAACTAAGGTCCATGAACTAGCTTATCCAGATACCACTTTAATGTGTCCTTCTGTTGAGAAAGTTAAATTGAAGGGAGCAACAAAGTTAGTAAAATCCACTAAATGTGACCTTTCATTTTTTGAGCAAGTTGATGTTATGCACACAGTGGTAGATAACAAAACACTTCTTAGTTTTACTTGCGCAGCATCCCATGGTCCTAAACACAATAGAAGTGTGTCATTGTTAGAGTAATTTCTTGATTAGATGCATGAGTACATAAATCGCATTGTCAATGTTAAAGTAGACGAACATTGTGGTGATTTGTGTAGTTATCGGCCTCTAGTCCGTCTTGATTTGATTAGAGACTTCAGTAGTGACATGCTGAATATGTACTACTTTTTTGCTCTAAGGATTAAGTTTCTGAAATAAGGACATCTTTGTACGTTAGGATGACCATTTTAAACATGTTATCTTATTGCTTCTCAACATAACGTAGTGTTGGTCCATTTATCCACACTCTAAATCATGACATTTTTGTTGAATCCAAACCCTTGTTTCAATAATGACAAACCTTCAGAAGACAAATTATAAGTCTGAGAGGTTTGTAAATATCTTACAAATTTGGTTAAGTGTTTCAAAAAGGTTACTACACTATGTAGCTATCTAAGAAAATTGGAATTTGCATGATTTATTCAATATGTTTGCCTTATCACTTTCTTTGTGAAACATGCACTAAGTCAGTACAACCATCTATTAAAAGAAATGAAGAAAGATAGTATTTTCTCAACTATCAAAATACTGCATCATTAGAAAAGAACCCTAAAAAAGGTGCCTCAAAAAGGTTCTTTAGAGAGATGATTCAAAATGCCACTTAAGAATGACACTTTAAAAAAGTTGTAGCCCTTTACAATTGGTAGTGACAGAAAAGTCATGCTACCTTGTTTTATGATATCTAAAACTTGCAGTAGTGTGGGACCCTTCTATAACAACTATATTTTTGTGTATTTAAAGAAGAAGTGTTTCCCCTCCATATAAGAAGCCTTATGTAAAAGAGATCAAAAAAGATTATTGCTAAAAGACCTCTATTGAGGCACTGTAAGAGAATCAGTGAGATTCTAAGCTTAAAAGAAGGCTTCCCAGTGCACGAAAATCTCTATATTAGAAAACCCACTTCTATACAACATATCTAGAGCCTAAAGAGAAAAATAGAAGTGAGATAAAGGTGTTCTTATTGTAAAAAATCCACTTCTTTGGGAGTTAGTGAGGAGTTGTGCATAGAAAACCTTACTATTTATCTAATTTATAACCTCCCAAGACCAGTGTTTGGTGTTGTGATTGAGGTGTTGGTTTATCTAGTTGTTTGACTTGTTGTACTAGGTCTGGTAGTGTAATTTTTGGGTTATATACTTGCTGCCTTTAAAGAACTAGTGTAGTTCTTTAGTTGAGAAAAACCTGTAGAGGTTTAAAATACTGATCCTCTTAAAAGGCCTGAAAAAGGTTGTTGTAATACTTGTTTTGATAATTAAAATCCCACAGGTGTGTAGAGACTGAATGTAACCAAAAATTAAAGGGTGAACTAGGATAATTTGTTTTTCTTCCTTCTTTTCTATTAAGTTTTCCTCTTGAAATATTGATTACTTTAAGAAACAAAATTTGATAACTTAATTCATAGTTTGAAAATCTCATTAAAATATCCTTTTCAACTATAAACAAGTTTTGGATATTTCAATTTTATAGTAAAAGTAAAAACTTTTTTGAATCTATCATAAATATTGCTTTTTGAACTCTAAAAACAAGTTCTTTCAAAAAATCAAATTTGTGATAATCTATCTTGATCCAAAGAATTTTTTTTCTAAGATAATTTTGAAGATTGTAAGAGAATAGAAGAATAAGTTAGAAAAGTATATTTGTTATACAAATTTTTTCAAAGAAAAAGTATAAAAGTGTATTCTGAGCATCATAATACACTCAAAAAGGTCTGAAACAAAAAGAATTTTTAAAACCACAATTCAACTCCCTTCTTGTGGTATTTTGTGTAACGACCCTCTGTCGCCACAGTACTACAAACAACCTGGCTAAAGTATACCTTATCCACATTTATGGTAAATAAATTAGATCATAACATATTAACTAAGAGATCCATCTATCTCTCCTAGTATCATACATGTATATCTGTTCAACTCAAATCATCATATATACATAACAACAAATGGGATAATACCAGCCCATAATAACAATATCAAAATATACATCACCGGGGAGGAAGGATACAAAAACTCACTCCATATAGTTGGTCACTCTATACAATCCCATCAAAAGAATATAATACAAAACAACACATCCAAAAGGAAACAAAAAGAGCTTATAGAAAGCTCCACCCAAAAAGGGCCTCCAAAAGTCTCCATCTGAGACCACCTCCATCAGCTCTGAGACGCTAGATTTGTAGACGTCTCTCCCTCTGCTCCCACGCCAAAATGACATGATCATCACAATCACAGCAACACTAACAACAGCAATAAGACATCCAACCAACAACAATACAAGGCAAGGGTAAGCTTACGAAACAAGATCAACATATAATATTTAATTCCAACATAATCATCAAATAAATGAGTCTATATACATTACAGTATATCATGCACAACATCACATATGATTATGGAAATCATCAACAATTCACAATATTCCATCACAAGTATATGGCACACCATCATCTATCCAGAGATCCCAACATCTACATACAGATGTACATGTATAAAGCATTCATTTACATGGCAAAGAGTTCTCAATCCAGAACTCTATATCACCACCAATCCGTCGTAACTATGTCAATGCATAATGACACGACTCTTGAGAGATTTTCTACATTTCTAGCAATCAGCCAGGTCTTATCCCCTACCATGGCCATCTAGCACCATTCAGGGATTGTCAAAACTCTAATCTTTGGATAAGCTTATGGTTGTCAGGATAAGTGTATGTGGGTGGTGGTATACCGCAACACAAGGCCTGTACTGCCTTGGCGCCATTGCGGGATTACCCATCCACTTATCCCCTAGGCCCAGCTTTAAGACCCCATTTTTTATCCAGGCACTAGGTTGGAGGCCTATCTAAGTACCAACTCTAGTTGCTATCCACCTCACATGCCTGCCCGTACACGGCTTGAGGCCTTCACAACCTCAACCAACACCATATATGCATGCCAATGCATGTATCACAACAACAATCAATTCAACCAGTCATTAATATCCACACCCACCCACCCACACACATATATATACATATATATATATATATATATATATATATATGTAGCAACATATCATCACAACCATTAACTCAACCATAACAGTTATCATATCAAATATATATATGTATCAACATATTACCACGTGGCCTCTCAACACCACCTGTGGTCCAACATTCACCATCAACCACAAATCAACCTTATGCATGCCTAAACCAGTCTTTTGCATGGTCAACAGGTAAGGCCCTATCTAAGCAGCCTATCTCATGAGAAACCTCATACAATAATATCATACACCACAAATGAAGGTCCTATCTAAGCAATCTTCCACTTTAAAATCAAATCAAAAAATCAATTAAAGTTTGAAAACCATTTGGAAGATTAGCAAATCTTGAAATTCATAAAATTTCACATTTGAGATGAAAACTTTAAAATCTTTTTTTTTTTTGTGAACAGTAGATAATCGATTGTCCTACTGGATAATCGATTATTTCCAAAATCAGGTTACGAAAATAATTCTCTAAAACAGTGCATAATCGATTGTCAGAGGCTGATAATCGATTATTTTCGCAGCATTTACAAGACAGCTTTTCTGAAACATCAGATAATCAATTATCAGATGCTATAATTGATTGTTTGCAAAGTTTTTCGAGAAAAACGCGATTTTTCCAAGGATAAACTCAAAATTTTCAATCCAATACCACAAATTTTCGAATTAATAGTGTTCCAACAACCTTAATCCACCTCAACCAAGTTCATACACATCAAATTTCACAATAAATTCAACATTTCATCACAAAATCATAAAGTTCTCATCCAAATCTCAAGTTTTCTCCTTCAAACCCCAATTTCATCCAAAGCCAACAAAATATCAACATCCACAAAGATTCAACTGATCATAAGGCAATAAATAAGCATACCAATAGTTATCAACGCAAAACAAACAATTTGTAAGCTTCCTTTACCTCTAAAAGTCTCTAAATCAATTTTGGGTTCTTTGACAAATAAGTGCCTTGAGCCAAAACCTTCCATAGATTTGTTCCTTCCTTCGCCACAATCACTAAGTCGGGCTTAGAAGTCCTCTAACTCACTAATCAACTTCAAATTTGTAGAGAGAAGTTGAGAGAGAATTGAAGAGAGAGAAAGAAATGAGAGAATGAAAAGGATTCTCCCTTTCCTTCCTTATATACTCGACCTCCCTAAAGCTCTCACACGAACTTTTGGCCAACTGAGGCCCAAACCTCACCAAGCCACTTTCTTTATCTCAAAACTGGTTTAACTTAAATGTTTTCTCTCAAAAGCCCAAAATCACTCTCACAACATATCCAAATTGGCTCAAGTACATATCTCAAATTTCCTAAATTCAAACCAAAATTTCAAACCAACAACTTACAACCATCATCACATACAACATACTGTACATAGCAACAATTCATTTATTTCTTTTAAACACCATAATCACATATTAATTTTTACTTTTTAGTTATTAAACCACTTAATCACACATTAAGAAAATCACAGCGTTACATTTTGACTCACTTCTATTTTTTCCTCTTAAGGGTTGACCATCATCTCCTTCATAATATGCAATTGGATTTGTTCACGGTTGTCACTTTATATAGGTATAATGGGTTGAATTATTCAATTATTTAACAACATCACTAATTTTTATAATGTGTGAATCATTAAATTTATTTAATTATTTCTTTTTCTTATAGGTTTATTTAAAGGATGGGGCTTCACTACCTCTAATTGCTTTACAATAAGATAGATGCTTTCATAATGATGGTTGTTTATCGGTAACCCATATTTAGGTCATATAGGATATTTCAACTCTTTATTTGTAACTAAAGAACATGAATTTATAGATATTACTAAAGATTGATTGTAATGACATTATTTTGATTGTATTTTTTGTAAGAGTTTATTAATTTCAAACTTGTTTACATGGACTTATTTTGCTTATTAATGTTTGGAATTTACTAGTATTGAATTAATACAAGTGTGGTGTGTACTCTAACAAAATGGTTGTGAACTTTAAAAATACATAACAAAAACATGATTTCGTTGTGTATTGTTGCAATACACAACGAAATCGTGTTTTCATTATGTATTAAGGGATGTCACTTAACAATACACAATGAAAACATGATTTCATTGTGTATTGTAATGCAATACACAATAAAAATGTCTTTTCATTATGTATTAGGGGGTGTCACTTAACAATACAGAATGAAAATGTATTTTTGTAATGTATCGTAGTACAATACACAATAGAAACGTGTTTCTATTGTGTATTGCATGATAATACACAACGAAAACATGTTTTTGTTGTGTATTATCATTCAATATCACAAAAACACACTTCTATTGGATATTGTAAATTAACACCCCCTTAGTTTAACAATACACAATATAAATACGTTTTTGTTGTGTTGAGTGCATAATGAAAATATGTTTTTGTCTAAGATATTTTTGTTAAAAAAAGAAAAAAAGTTAGGGATTGGGAAGATTAAAGGCTGGAGGTGTGAAAATTAGGGCCCTTTTACTATTTGTTTTTATTCATTGGGGACACATTATTTGATGTAAATATGGTGCAGCGAATCATATCCATATTTATGCATTATATCCATATTTTTACACAAACATTTGAGAGAAATAAAAAGACAAGTAAGCTCCTTTACTTGTTTTTGTAGCCTTAACAAATGGAAGCTTCTTGAAAAGGTTGGGTGGAGGAAATGCACTTTTAGCTTCAAACCCTTGAAGAAAATGAAAATAGAAGTTAATATGGTTTATATCTTTATGAAATGAATCAAGGAATAAGGATTTAAGACAAGAGTTTGGAGATTTGACACAACACTATAAGAACGAAGGGAAGAAATATGATGAAGAACTTACCTCAATGGACTCCAAATGGTGCCTTAAGGGTGGAAATAGATGCAAATCCCTTAAGAACTTGAAGGAACCTTGCAAGAAATGGCTACTATGGATGAGAGGAAAGCAAAATGAAGGAGATGTTTGCTATCCAATGGTTCAACCAATAGCAGCCCACAATGGCTACGTATGGCTTTTTAAATTGTCAAAGGATGAAGCCAAATAAGGTATTAACCAAGGGTAAAAGGTGATTATGTCATAGATCCACTTTTTAAGACTTTTTGGATGACACTTAAATCAACTTGTCACAAGGCTAGATGAGCCTATGGTGTGGATGTCCAAAGGGTAAAAAATAAGGGTGGAAATTCAATTTTTTTTCTTACTATATTTGGCTAGGTAGGATTTAATATAAATAAATAAGTAATTAGGTGTAAAATGAGTAATTAAGGTGTAATTAATGTGGATAATGGTTTTAATCGATTCTTTAAGAGTAAATGACACTTAAAAATTAATTTGGACGGTTGAAAATAAATTCAAGAAGTCTTAGATAAATTTTATTTGTTTCTAAGAACTTTCATTTGTTAAGTATTGAATACCAAATTAAAATAAAAATATTTTAATCAAGTATGATAGAATTAATTAAAATTAATAGTAATTAACTATAATTAATTCTATTGATTCTTATATTATTTGTTTACCTTTACACTGTATTGTTTACTTTGTCAATTGACAACATAGTATTAGTTTGTAGTTGAAATTTTCACTAAAGCTTGCACACAAAATCATACATATTTATTTTATTCAATTTTCTTAATTAAAATTATATCTTCATTTTTAAGTATTCAATTAAGTTTTTTTAAACCACAGATCAAGAATTTACTAGTGTTATAAGACAACTATTGCTCATGATTGATTTGGATGTTGGCATCATGGGGGGAGTGTTCTTTGCATCTATGATTTAGATGACCATTGTAAAAGAATAAGATCACTTTATGGTGGTCAAAAATTGCCAATACATGCCAAATTTATAAAACTAGGAATGCATGTTTTAGGGATTTTAAATCGCCAGAATCTATATTTTAGACTACCATAATTACATTTTTTTAGTGATTCCACGTTAGTGAATTGTTTGTCACGTCAACATCATTACTAATGGAGTTAGTTGAGAGGACGAAAACCAAAAATTTCTTATAAATGGGAGACTAAGATTAAGTTTGGACGAAAATACATGAACAAAAACACTTTTTTCTTAACATAATTTTTGCATAATCTTTTATAAAATATTGCAGATGCAGAATCATATTCTTAAAACTACTTGAAAAATCCCCCATGCAGTTGGTTTATTCTATGAATTGAATGTTGTTAATTAAAATGGTTGTTTTGCTACATTTATCAATGAAAATTAAGATAAAAAGAATCAACCCTAATTTCTATTGATAATTATCAATTTGAAACCGAATTAGTACAAATATTAGGTCAGCTAAATATCGGCTTTTTGAGACACATGTAACATAAATAATGTGCCAAATGTCTGTATGTGAGGATTTAACAGGAGTTTAATTTTACGTAAGACCGCACCACATGTAATATACTACTTTAGGAGCAACTTTCAATTGTACATAGTATTGATTAATGCTAATGCTATATCTCAATACTATTGAAAGACATTAACCCATCATAATTACTTTTGTTTCTTTAAACGAGTATGAACCCATAAGATTTAATTTTGTCAACATTGTAAAGTGAAGTAAAATTATCAAAACCTTTATGATATGTTTAGTACAAGAAAGAAAATGGAAAGAATGAACATAAGTAGAAAGTGAGATGATTTTTTTAGGTTGTTTGGTAGGAAAAAAATAAAAGACTTAAATATGTTTTTAGTCCTTATAAAATGAGTGAATTTTGATTTGGTCCTTCTAAAATTTTTCTTTTGTATTCATCCCTCGAAAATATGAAATTGGTCCCTATTGTCATGCGACACTAGTTAACTATTTATGTGTTTAACGAAAGGTAAGTGACCATCTTAGGCGACACTTACTAGTGTTTGCAGTACCATGTCAACAAGTGTCATGTTTAAAATTTTTCTTGGTCTCTAAAACAAATGTTATTTATCTTCCTTTAAATGTTAGGGACTAAAAATAGAGACTTCAGATTTTAGAGAAATGAAAATCAAAGAAAAATGTTTCACATCAACAAAAAATAGTGATTTCAAATTTTAGAAAGATGAAAAATAAAGAAATTTTTTATACTGATCAAAATCAAAACTCACTTATTTTATAGAAAATAAACCATATTTATGAATAAAAATAAAGATAATTTTTTTATTTCCTTTTGTTTGGTTGTATAAAAAATGAAAGGAAAAAAATATGTAAATGACATAAATACCCTGAATAAAGAATTATATGTGATATAAATAAGTGTCCTTTTGTTTTTGTATTGAAAAATAACTTCTTCCCTTCCTCTTTTGTGCAAAATTGGATATAACATAAAATTAATGTGTGATTCACATGCATGCTAACTTTCATTTCTTCGTCTTTTACCAAACAAACAACTAGAAATCCAAGGTGTTTTTATTAAGATGTAATTTGGCAGAGAGGAAAAGAAGATGATGAATGAAATTCATTGATTAATTTCTGATTACAAAACTCTAGTTTTTATACTAGGCAAAACCAGTAAAATTCAACTACAACTTATATCAATCAGTTAATGACCACTACAAACAGAATAACAAACTAATGATACCACTTGATGGAATAACAAACTAAAGATAACCAATACAAATCATAAAGGCTAACATCTAATACTCCCCCTCAAGTTGGGAGATACATGTTAAGAGTACCCAACTTGGATAGTAAGCTTGAGAAACGATGATGAGTTAGTGCTTTAGTGAACAAGTCAGCAAGCTACTGCTATTAAGTGGGGAGGTAGATCAACTTGAGCAATCCTGAGTATACATGTTCACGGATGTAGTGACAGTCAATATCATCATATTTGGACCAATCTAAGGAGGTTGGATTTATGGCTAATTGAATGGCAGATTTATTACCACATAAGACCACAATTGAGGAGATAGGAACCTCAAAGGTATGAAAGAGCTGCTTTAACCAAAGGAGTTCACTAGTTAGATAGGCATTGGACCCGTATTCAGCCTCTATAAAGGACCTAACAATTGTGGTTGTTTTTTAGATTTCTATATTATCAAGGCATTGCCTAAGTAGACACAAAATCAATAGTGGATTTATGGGTCACAGGGAAGTTACCCTAATCAACATCAACATAAGTTGATAGCTTGGTGTTAGACATTGCAGGAAACAATAGACCTTGTTTAGGAAAAGATTTAAGGTATTGAATTACATTATGGGCAGCATGTAGGTGAGGAGTTTAAGGTTGTGACATGAACTGATTGAGGCGATTAACGACAAAAGTAATATCTAGCCTTGATATAGTTAGATACATTAGTTGACCAAGAAATCTGCAATATTGAGTAGCATTAGTTAATGGTCCCCATCAATGTCATTTAGCTTCAAATTTGGATTCATTGGCAGCTTGGCTAGCTTTGAATCAAGGAAACCAGTGTCATTCAACAGTTCTAGTGTATATTTTCTTTGATAAAGATGGATCGCTTTGGCAAATTTGGCAATCTCAAGGCCTAAGAAATACTTGAGATCTCCTATGACTTTCAACGTAAAAGTTTGCTGCAACTTGACAATGTCTTGTTGTATTAATGAATGATTGGGACTGGCTATTATAATGTCATCTACATACTCCAAGAGAACAACCAAGGATGGACCAGAACCATGATTGAGTAAGGAGTAATATGCAGTAGACTGCTTGAAGCCATGAGAAGTAATGGCTGTTGAAAATTTTTAAAACCACTATCTAGAGTTTTGTTGGAGTCCATAGAGGAACTTATTTAGCTTGTAAACAAAATTCTCCCCTGAGTTGGATAACCTAATGGAAGGTCCATATAAATTTCTTTGAAGAGATCCCTATTTAAAAAGGCATTATTGATGTCAAGTTGGGTCATAGACTAATTGTTTTGGGCTGCAAGTGCCAATAAAACTCTAACAATGGTGAGTTTGGCCACTAGTGAAAAGGTGTCAATGAAGTCCTTCCTAGCTTGCAACAAGGCAAGCTTTATGTGGTTAACTGAGCCATCAGATTTAAACTTGGTCTTAAAAATCCATCTATGGCCAATGGTTTGTTTTCCAGGTGGGAGAGGAACAGTGGACCAGGTATTGTTGGCCTCAAAAGCTGTAATTTCAGTAGCCATAGCATCTCTCCATTAGGAAAATTTCACTGTTTGATGATAGAATTTGGGCTCATAATGAGTGTTGACTTGGCACACAAAGGAGTGGTAAAAGGGAGAAGGTGAGAATATGAAAAATGAGCATCAATGGGTTAGGTAACATATACATATTCTTGGAGATATGAAGGGGGTTTGTGTGTTCTAGATGATCTTCTAGGTGGATCAAGAATGGGTTCAAAGAAAATATTGGTTTGTGTTTGGTGAATGGGAGGTGTGGGTGGTTGAGGAAGATCAAGGGTTGGCCGTGGGAGTACAAAAGAATGGAAGGGAGGTTAAGGTGCATTGGTTGATGTATGGAATGTGAATTGGTCCTCATGAAAGACCACATCCCTGGAGATGAAAAACTTATTGGCAGCCAAGTCATAACGTCGGTAGCCTTTGTAGCCTGATGGATACCCCATTAAGATAGCAGGAGTGGACCTTGGTGAGAACTTATTCCTCTGATGAAGTGGTGTGATAGCATGACACAAGCATCCAAACACCTTGAAACCAAGATAATTGGGTGTCTTTCCATAGATCAACTCATAAGGTGATTTGTTTTTTAGCGAGGGATTGAGAGTTCTGTTAATGAGAAAGGTCGTTGTAGTGATGCATTCTCCCCAATAATTAATAAGGACTTTAGATTGGAATAATAGGGATCTTGCCACATTGAGCAAGTGTTGGTGTTTCCTCTCCACCACCGAGTTTTGTTAGGGTTGATAGGGACAACTGAATTCACGAGTAGTGCCTTCAGCCAATAAGAATTCTATAAGAGCCAATTCTTTGGCATTATCTAATCTCAGTTATTTGATGGGCCTATTAAGTGTGTATTAACATACTTGAAGAAACTTTTGATTAATGTAGGAACTTTAGACTTGGATTGCATAAGGTACAACCATGTGAATCAGCTACAACATCTACTATGGTCAAGAAGAAATGCTTGCCATCATGTGTGGCATGATGATAGGGCCCTCAAATGTCATTGTGGATCAGGTCAAAGATGTTAGCAGAAAAATTGTTATGAGAAATAAAGGAAAGTCTACAAAATTTAGATAAAGGACACACTACGCAATAATGGGAATTGTAAGAAGCATGTGAATTCAAGTCCATTTTATTACAAAAAAGTTTGAGAACTATGTTTGATACATGGCCAAGCCTAAAATGCCAAAGTCTAGATTCATTTATGGAAGAATTAAGAGATACAGTAATAGGCACAAAATTAAAAGATTGTGATCTAAACACATGGAGGCCTTGGTGGGTGTCACCATTGCCAATCATCTTTAGGTGCTTGTGATCCTGAATAACAAAAGAACTGTGGTAAAAAACAACTAAGTGAGTGAAGTGAAAAGTAAGGCACTTATTAATAACAAATTAATGCTAAATGTGGGAATATAAAGAACATTAAGAAGTAAAATTTCAAGTGTTAATTGAATAGTACCAATGCTAGCAACTTGGATTAAAGAATGATTGGGTAAAGTGATATATTTATCATGTAATGAAATGAGAGAAAGAAAACACGAAGAATCATGAGAAATGTGTAAGGTGGCACCTAAATCAACAATCCAAGTATTTGGGCTAGACAAAGAGGATGAAGTGGAAAGTGAGAGGGCCATACTAATAGGAGAAATATCAGAATGTGTGTTTTTTGACTGGGTCACTTGAACACGAGATAGTTGAGTCTGAAGCATGTTTACTAATTATTGACACTGTTGGAGAACATGACATGTCAATTGAAGGCACATCAGTGACATTGTTAACCATGGACGCTTTGTGTTTCTTGTGCCCTAGAAGGTGCCTATGTAACTTGAAGCACTTATCTTTAGTATGGCCAGACATTCCACAATGAGCACAAAGAGGCCAGTCTCTTTTGGCATATTTGTTCTTGGGCTGAGTGGGTTGGACAGCATAAGCCATGTTAGATAGGGCAGGGTTGGTGGAAATACCAACTTCACGATCTTTTTCATCTTGTGTGAGTAAAAAGAACACCTTGTTGATGGGAGGGATGGGGTTCATGAGAAAAATTTGTCCTCGGATGTGAGCAAACTAAGGATTGAGAAAAATCAAGACATATTCCTCTTGATAATGATTGATTAATGGTTGAACACCACCACAATGGCATTTGTGAATGGGTCAATATTCACCAAGCTTTTGACAAATGATTTTGATCTTGGTGAAATATTGACTGATGGTTAAAGATTCTTGTCTGCAACTAAGCAGTTCTTGCTTCAACTAGAAAACACAAGGCCCATTATGCTAGCTCTTCGAGATCGCTCCAGATGGCAGCGACAATCGGGGAATAGATAATGCTGGCACTAATCTCCTTAGAAACAGAGTTGAGGAGCCAAGAAGCCATGATACTATTATTGCGTTCCCAAGAATGCAGAGCCTGGGCATTTGAAACATCTGGTTACTTGATGTAACTGTCAACAAATCCAATTTTATTCTTGGAGATTAAGGCCATGCGCATGGCACGTCACCAAGAGTTATAATTGTCACCCACAAGAGGTTGGGTGACAAGAACCAGGACCTGGGCTATCTGAAGGATGAAGATAGAAAGGGCTGATAGAATCCTCCATGACTGGAACAAAGAGAGGACAACAACCGAGAGTGGCAACTATGGAAAAAAGTCTCTTGGTACCATATTAAGATGATAATTTGGCAGAGAGGAAAAGAAGAAGATGAATAAAATTCATCAATTAATTTCTAATTGCAAAAGTCTAGTTTTTATACTAGGTAAAACCAGTAAAATACAACTACAACTGATATCAATCAGTTAATGACCACTACTAACAAGATAACAAACTAACGATACCACTTAATGGAATAACAAACTAAAGATAACCAATACAAATTATAAAGGCTAACATCTAATTTTATTTTATTTTCATCTCTCATCAATCGTCTTTTATCATACCACCAAATCAAATAAATCATTAGTTTGGCAATCCCCACTGAATAAGCAAGGGAATATAGGTGTCCCTCAAAATGTACTATGAAAAAGAAAAAAGAAATAAACAGAGAAGAAAATTACATATGTCCTCTGGGGTCATGGTGATCCAACATTTTTAAAAAATTCAACAAAAAATCTAAAATGAAGTACCTAAAAATGTGGTACACCGGTGAAGCATTGAAAATCACCGTTAAATATATTAATAAAAAAATGGACGGACGAGATTATTAACTTGTTACCGGTTAAAATATTTGTTAGAGATTTGCAATTTAGTCCTCCAATAAATGTAGGCATTTGGATGCATTTGCAAAATATTTTTCGATTCGGAACTGTTAAGGTGAAACCCGAGCAAAGTCACCATGTTGAAGAGTAAATTCAATGACTTCTTCCTCGCATGCATGGAGTTGCCTACTCAGTCCCCGTTGAAATCAACACCAAGTGAGCCTTCGACTCGCCGATCCACATCCTGGTCAACTCAACTGGCATCCTCGCCGAAAGCACCCCTCCATCACCAACATCACCACGGAGTCCTTCAACCCCACCTTCGCGGTGAACGCGCGGGGCGCGTTCATGTGCGCCAGGGAGTGGGCGAACCACTTGAAGCTCGACGGAGGTGGGCTGAGGCCCAGGTTCGGCACGAACACAGCGTTGAAGGCGGCGGTGGAGCCGATTACAGAGCCTGCACACTGGTTGAGGTCCAACAATAACATTTTGATCACGACTTGTCTTCATATTCTGTTCTTCGTCTATGTTGGTCAACTTGTTCTAATCTTAATGGTTTTGATTTGGGATTGAAATTGTTTGAGTTGGAAATTTTGACTTTCCCGTGCGAAGATCTGATTCAAACCAGCGAACAATTTCTTTTAATAAATTAAACTCTATCTTTCCAAGCTTGGATAAAATTGCTGATGGAATGTCTGCATTTCTTTATTTTCATGGGTTCATTAGTTCGATATGGTTATTCTAGTTCCGATGTTTGCTTTCCTTTTTCACTGTTGTAGTCGCTGATCTATCGTGAAAGAAAAGAATACGTATTTTCGTTGTTGAAAGAAAAGTTGAACCGATTTTCTGTGGTTGCTATGCTTCCTGCTGGAATGAAGTATTCCAACTTCATTCCGAACCTCATGTTTGAACAGGATATATAATCTTCTGACCACAAGTATTTTCAAATCAATTTATTTCTCTCCACTAATCTTGTGAGATTTGATCTTCTTTGAAAATATTGGGATCCTAATTCCTAACAAACAGTGGTATATTCTTGGAGCTCTGTTGTATGTTTCTAATTTTCAGCTAACAACAATGGGTGGGGAGGGGTGAAACTAACTCATGTATGCATGATGCAACTGTGGAGACTAGAGCCTGTGCCTTGTTATGGTTTGAATTTTAATGTTACAATAATGTTTTCAATTCGGATTTCACGCAACATGTAGCCACTCTATTTGGGCAATTGTGGAGACTAGAACCTGTGCCTTGTGAAAAGAAAGAAATATGGCGAGGGAAATGGAACGACTTCTTAGCATTAGTGATCACATTGTTGAGTTAATACCTTCTTGGCAAACATTTCCGGATGGAAGGAAGCCTGAGGTATAATTGGATTGAGTACTCATCTGTGACTTCAATTTTGTTTTCATTAGTGGTGGTATATTATAATGACCCAACATGAATACTTGGGTTGACAATGACTTAGAGGAATAAATGCTCAGTTGATTTTGACATGCTCTTCATATTGTTTTAGGGAAAGTAATGCTGAATTTTGGGAATTTAAGCCTAAATGATATTTGGGTTTCTGGATTCGAGGGCATGCATAACTGGAAAGAATTTGTCTAGACCAAACTATCCTAAAAGCAAAAGCTGTTACACGAATTGTTTTTTCATACACGTTGTCGAACTTCAATGAAACTGAACAATATTCTCAAAAAGTAATTTGTAAGAACACCCAAGTAAAGTGACGGAAAGGGAAGGAAAATGTTCCTGTTACTTTTATAATATATAGTAATTATTATGATTTATGAGCCTTATTTTCATGTACCAATGATTTGATGTTAAACCATCTATGTTACCATTGATACATTTCAGACTTGGGTTAGGGACTATTACTTTACTAATGTTATCAATATCAATGTTGTGATAAGTTTACATTTCTGTACTTGCTACTTGCTAGCCTTGAACTCTGTTTAGTACATTTCCTTTAATATTATTTACGATTAAGTTTCTTGGTCTTTGCTATACTGACTTAGACTCTGACCCTTTATTTCTTACACAGAATCTGTTAGTGGCTTAGATCAACTTGAGGATAACTCTCAGCATAAGCCAAGTTCTTTTGATTCTGATTGCCATCAAGATGGTAATATGCCTTACTATATGTATAGATTACTGGACAAGCTCTCATAACCTGATGGAGGATGGCTGGCTATACTTTGTGTGACTGGTTTAACAACTATAGGTGTAAGGAAAGCTGTGAAGACAAAATTGATAAATTATGAGCCTATGGAGAGGCCATCTCTGTTTTCTTCCAGCAGCAGTGCATGATTTTTGCACCGTGTCTCTTTCAAGCCTTACTGGTTTCATTGAGAATGTTGGGAAAATTGTGCTGCAACAATAAGAGCTACACAGATTGGATGGGGGAAACTGAATTTATACGTTGGAAAAAGTGTATACCAATTAAATGTCAGAAAAATTAATAAGCTACTGCAACTTATTTGTTTTGATGATTTTGCCAATATTTTCTTCGTTATTTATCTTTCATTTCCTTTGATAGCATATATATATATATATATATATATATATATATATTCGGAGGAAAAGGAGTAGTAGGATTTTGTTTTGCTCAAGTTTATTTTCCTTCATGTATATTTGATAGAATTGGAGTTTAGGTAAATTCAAGTCTGTAGATTCATGTTAAAAGTGCAACAATGAAGCAATCAAACACGAGTAGTTGGAATGTACTATATTAATATTTTACTCTAACGTCATCAGTTAATTTTAAAAAATAATTGTTTTCTATGTGTTATTAAAAAATGAACAAATATAAGCAAAATTTTAAATAAGTTAAACACGGTTAAGCTAAGTGTCTAATTTCCAATCGTAATTTAAACTAACCTCTAAACAATGATTGATAATGAAATTAATTTTTGATAAAAAAAAATAAGAGACAAAAGATCAGCAACAAATCTCAAGCATGTGGTGATTCAGACTTTAGGAAATATTTTTTGCAATCTGAAATATTTTACAAGAGGGATATATTTGCAGTTATAAATTTCATGTCCCTGATAGCATAAAATATTTTAGGGACTATTCTACAAAATTAAAAAGTTTAAAAACCTGCTATTACAGGTCAATTTAGTGGCTCACCGGTGTACCATCTACTTGGTACTTCACTCTAGAATTTTTAATTTTGTTTTAAAAACATAAAGTTCCCGTCTTAAATATTCATTTTGCCCCACAGAAATTTTATGCTTGCTTTGGTCATGGGATTCCGTCAGACATGAAAATGAGTTTTTCAGATTATTCCTACAAAGTTTGGATCTTCTATCGATTACTCCTTCAAGTTTTGCTTTCCACATCCTTCTCATTTAACTTCATTTGAGTCCATCTACACAATTGTTCAGACATCCAGTCATGACCTAACAAGTATAGGGCTTTTGAGGAGTCTCCTTTTGGCTGAGGAGAATCGTCCTGCTTTTGTATGTTATTATTACATCCAATAATTTTACAAGGATTTTAAAATCACAAAATAATAATAATAAAAACAACAATAATTACAACAAATGAAAGTGTATGAGATTTTTTTATTCAATTAATGTTCGGGTACAAAAAGTATATAAATAAAATATAATTAACATACCCTTAAAAATTGGCTTACTTAATAAATAACTTTTAACAAGTAATTTCTCTGTTGCTTTTTACTTGTCAATTTTTTTAGAGAATTTTTGTTTCTATTTATTTGTTATTTTTAAAATTCAACATAATATTAATTATTTTTTAATCAATTATACCTCACTTTTCACCTAATTTTTAATTAACTTACACATTTACAACTAATAAGCATTTATTGTAGAGTAGAAATGAAAAAAAGTATAATAAAAAAATTTCAAAACATTTTATGCAAAATA
The DNA here is from genome assembly GCA_004329165.1 of Spatholobus suberectus. Lineage (NCBI taxonomy): Eukaryota > Viridiplantae > Streptophyta > Magnoliopsida > Fabales > Fabaceae > Spatholobus > Spatholobus suberectus. The sequence goes on from CM014735.1 coordinate 70,404,801, forward strand.
AGAAAATTTATTAATTTCTTGATTTGCATATAAAAATCTTGAACGACACTTAAAAAGGAAGGGAGGAAATAATTAAGAGGGTTTTTTGACTTTTACAATCATAAACTATCATGTATCGTAAATTTGTTGATTTTTATAATAACTACCTTAAAAGTTATGCCAAGTACCAATGATGATTTTTATTGGTTGACAGTATAAATTGCACAATTATTAAGTTTGTTGACTTTTATAATAATTACCTTAAAAGTTATATCAAAAATGATTTTTGATTGGTTGACAGTGTAAAACCCACTACCATTAAACTCTATTTTAAGACAAGGTTAAACATATAATTTAGTCCCTACATATGTTGTAGATTTTCAATTTAGTCCTATACAAAAAAAAAAACTTATTAATCTCTATACGTGTCACGAATTCTCAGTTTAGTTATTGCTGTTTACAAATTCTTAATTTGGTTCCTATACCTGCAACGCATTCTTAATTTGGTCCCTATACTTAGGGACCAAATTAAGAATGCGTTGCAGGTCTATGGACCACATTAAGAATGTACTACATATATAAGGACTAAATTAAAAATGTGTAAAAAGCATCATGACAAGAAGAATCAAATTAAGAATCTACAACATATATAAAAACCGATTGAAAAAGTTTTTACATGGAAAGACTAAATTGAAAATTTGTAATAGGCTAATATGATTTAGCCTTACTACAATTACATACAAGCCCACGTCCTTATCCTATCCTACTAACTAACGACACATACTATGATTTTTAAACTCTGAGTTTCCTCACGTAATAACTTCATCCAGAACCCCCACGCTCAATAAAAAATTGTGGAGAAACCAATGACATGTTTCAAGGAGGAAATTCAATCCTCGTTCAAACCTACTCGTTTCAAGAAATTGGAAATTTCTTGCAATTTGTTTGGACGATGATGTAACGCGCACACAGAGTTACAGCGAGGGGCAGTAAAACCGGCAAACACGCCCTTGTCGTCTCACGAAACACACACGTATAAATAGAACGAAACTCAAATCAATTCATCGCTCTTCAGTTCAGAGAACCAAAAAAAAAAACTAAGTTAGAGTGTTCCGAAAAGATGAGTCAGGAAGTGGTGGAGGGATTCAAGTTCGATCAGAGGCACGGAAAAGAGAGAGTGAGGGTTGCGCGCGTGTGGAAGACGAGGCAGGGTCGCCACTTCGTTGTGGAGTGGCGCGTGGGGATCAGTCTCTTCTCTGATTGCGTCAACTCTTACCTACGCGATGACAACTCTGACATCGTTGCAACTGATACCATGAAAAACACCGTAACAACCTTCTCAACCGCTACTTTTTCCCTTTTGATTTTCAGTTTTAATAATTAATTTCTGTTATTATTATTACCTTTTGACTTAACGAGCAACTTGAACTTGTACTTAAGCTCTGATTGGTGATTGCTTCGTTTTCATAACTTGAACTTGATCTAATGTTTACCAACGGGGGTTGATTCTATTGGAAGGGACTAGTCTCCGTGGCGAACCAAGTTTTGAATCCTGGTTGGAAGAAGTGTTCACATTTTGTATCTGACCGTATTTTAAATAAAAATAAAAATAATTGATCTAATGTTTTAATCAATCTCATTATGACCTTTTATTATTGTAATTTTTGTTTTGTGGAGTGAGAAGTGTAAATTGGGAAAGGAAAAGTGCAATTAGCTTTGATTCAAATTGGGTTGAGTTTATGAATTACTTTAATTTTAATTTTAATCATCATATACCCTTATTTTGTCACTTTTCACATTTTTCACTTTAGAGGGGTGAGTGAAATTCGTCTTTTTATTTTATTTTATTTTTGGGTGTTTGGAGGAGTGAGGCTGAGCCGTGCAGCTTGAACTTGTTTGAGTTCTGCTTGCTCAGTTAATGATCATGATTCCACGCGTTTCACTGCTTGGATTTTCCTAATTTAGTGCAGAGAATCTGAATCTGTGTGCATCTTTGTGTGCAAATGAAATCAGGTGTTTGGGTTTGTGAACTTTAGAGTTTTGATTCTTTGGGCTCTTCAAAGGGGCTGAATAGTATGGCCAGTGATTTGATTTCTGGTCATGAATTTTTTAATCCATAGACCGTTTTGATCTAAATGTGGGCTCCTTGCTTGAGGTCTCTTTTCAATGGTTTACCCATTTTAGTTGAATTTGAATCTGAAGGGTTTGTTATGATACTCACCCTGCTCGGGATAACCAATATGCGAAAACACTTTTATCATGCTTGTCTCTCATGAGCAGATTATAACTTTTTTGTATTTTCTCATAAAGTGGGCAAACTTTGATATATCAAGGATGTAGTGTATAGTGAGTGCACCACTCAAGGGGAAATATCTGTAACTAATATGAAGTTGTCCTTGTGCCAAAGACATAGTAATAGGACTAAGTTTGAACTTGGGTTAGATCATATGCGTAAAGTTAAATCCTATTTTGTGCTCTGGGGACATGTCTCTGTAAAGTTGAATTTATGAAGAACAGGAAATATGTTTGCCTGTGGTTGTGTTAAGGTAACATGTCATTTACTAGTAGATCATTTTCATCTGTTTTTTATTCTCCATCAACAGTTAACTCAGTTTTGAATTTTTAACAAATGTGCAATTAGGTGTATGCAAAAGCAAAGGAATGCTCGGAAATACTTTCTGTCGAGGACTTTGCTATAGTACTTGCAAAGCACTTTGTATCATTTTACAAGCAGGTTGGTGACTGAAAATCTAATGTCTATATTGAGACTATTTGTACGTTTCAGCTCCTTATTTGCTTTTGTTGTTCCTTTATCTTGCACTGTTTTTTCTTTGATCTTTTTTCGGCTAAACATTTTGCTTTGAACAGTCTTTTATCTGAAATTATTGTCATCCTTCTCACATTTTCTTTAATGTCATTACATGTGCGTATTTGGTTCAACTTATTTTGGAGAAATAGTTGTCTATTCTTGCTCGCTTCCTGTGAGAGCTTTTAAAACATAAGGGATTATTTCCCATGAAAAAGCATTTTGAAATGTGCTACTTGGTGGAAAGAAAATTCATACAAGCTTTTCTGTAGGTTACTGGTGCTATTGTGAATATTGTGGAAAAACCATGGGAGCGTGTCATTGTGGATGGTCAACCTCATGAACATGGTTAGTCAAACTATTATACACTGCAAACTTGCTTGTTTTAGGTGTTTGTATATATCGCACTCTCTCTACAGGTTCTGCCTTTGATAGCCTTTGTACTTGATTTGTGTTACAGCTGAAGTTTTTTATTTAATTTTAGCTGTAAAATTTGTAATATTGTGGAGATAGTTTTAGTTAACCCATTGTTTTGTTCAAACTTGCATTTCACTTCTTGAATTATGACAGTTTTCCCTTTTATTTAAGTATTTATAGTTAGAGAAAAAAACATATTGATAAGCTCTATTTTCAATGGGCTACAGCAGGGTTAGATAAAATATTCTCACTTCTGACCTCGTTTTCTGCACTAATATTTTATCTAACCGTGCTGTAGCCCAATGAAAATAGATAGCTCCTCAGAATTTTCTGTTATAAACTGCAGTTTGATTCTTTTTTGTCCTCAAGTCCTTGATTTTGTTTGTGTAAGGTTTCAAACTTGGGTCTGAGAAGCATACAACAGAGGCAATAGTACAAAAGTCTGGTGCACTACAGTTGACTTCTGGTATTGAAGGATTGTCAGTGTTGAAGACAACCAAGGTAAGTTTGCTATATAGAAACTTGTGCTTTGGTTTTCATGTAGTATTTGCAATTTCTGTAATACAGAAGTTCTCAAAGCAAGATGTGGTTGTCAGTAAAAGTGGCATGATATATTTTTAAGCTGAAGAGAAATGCATTAAAAATGTAACCATTTGCCCCCAAAAATAACACAAACTTTTCCAATTTCATTTCCCTTTTTTGTGGCAACTTGTGTGACAATTTGCTCAAAAGTTTTTCTGCACATATCATATAGTAGTTGCATTACACATAAAACATGGGATTGTAATACAGGATAATGGATTCTGCCCTTTATATAATTTATTCAGAAATACATATGAAAGTAACACAAATAAGGCAGAATACTTTTAAAATCACAACTTGTATTTAAACAAACTCTAATTGAGAGTACATTAATTGCAATTATATGAAGGCTCATAAAATATTGTAGACTTTTAGTTAAAATACCAGATGTATGATAATGATTCACCAAAAATTTTCAATTCTTGTGTTGAAGATGAGGATATACTCAAAATGATTTCAGTATAACAAGAGAAAGAGAATATTATTGCTAAAGAACAGAAAGAGTAAAAGACAAAATGAAACAAAATGTCAATGCAGTGCGCACATCAAAACGAGGGTCCAGTTCAAAAGCTGCTGCATATACTTGGCATGGCATCCCTACATCCTTTTTTTTTTCTTATTTTTCATGTTGAAATTTCATTGGTCCTAGAAGGTTGAGGAGGATCATTCTTTTTTCGTAGGTCTGAAATAGGTTAAAGAAGTTACATATCTGCATTGTTGATATGAACTTGCCCAGATGGTAGACAGAGTAAAACTGTTTGGGCTATGGATCTTGTTCAATTTGCATGAGCATATAGATTCATGCACGGCATTTATTAGAGAACTCGTTTCTGGAATGTATTACAGAGTGATGCATAGTTTTTGTTACAACTTACAAGGATGTATTAGAGAACTGGTTTGCTGCATACTTGGAAAATACAAGTTGATGTATAAGTTTTTTTTTTTTTTTTTTTTGTAACTTGTGAGCAGTCTGGTTTTGAGGGTTTCATAAGAGACAAGTACACAGTACTTCCTGATACACGTGAAAGGATGCTGGCAACAGAAGTAACCGCACTGTGGAGGTAATTTTTGTCCCCACATAATTTAAAATGAACCCCTTAATCTTATGGAAGCCAGTCCTGTATGCATAATTGTGATCAGTTTCATTACACTTTCTAGAAATTTTTCTTGTCATTCATTAATTGTAAAATGAAAGAGTTAATACAGCATCATCCACGTAAGGAATTGAAGCCTGAGAAGTTTTCTCACTGATCATTACACTGGTGTTCTCATTAACCTGGATGTGGTTGTAGGTATTCGTACGAATCACTATATAGCCTCCCCCAGAAGCCGCTTTACTTTACAGACAAGTATTTGGAAGTAAAAAAAGTTCTGGCTGACACTTTTTTCGGCCCTCCAAATGGGGGAGTTTATAGCCCATCTGTTCAAAACACACTCTACCTGATGGCAAAGGCCACACTAAACAGGTTTCTTGTTGTCTAACTCACTGCATGTATACAAATTTAATGCATATGTTACAATCATAGAGGGAGTAACAATTGACTTTTATGCTTCAGATTTCCAGACATAGCTTATGTCCATCTAAAGATGCCAAATCTTCATTTCTTACCGGTCAATATCTCAAACAAGGATGGTCCAATTGTGAAGGTATTGATTCTGTTCCCTGAAAAGCTTGCAGAAGTTAGTGGAACCCATTATAAGGTCTTAATTAATATTATTACTATTGACATCTTCCTATAAGGAGAAAAGAAGATTGAGGAACCACAGTTAGAAATCAAATGTGACATTATAATGATATAACTCATAATAGGAAGATGCAGAACAGCCAAGTTTTGCATTTTAGTCATGAGCTTATGGCCTTAATTGCAGCTGCAGAACGGCCAAGTTTTGTCTCACCTTTTACCAATGCTTTGCGATGATACACGAAAGACCTACATCAACATTTCCTGTATTTACTGTCTATTATTTTAAATACTTGAGATCCGGCCCTCACATGGGATGGGATATTTTAGGGAGGAAAAGTGTTATGTGGTGCTGCTCATAGGCCTAGTAGACCCAAAAACGTATGAAAGATCGAGAAGGGAATATTGTTAACCCTCATATGTCATTTGATAAACCTAACTGAACCAATTTTCTATATTTTCCTTTCCTGCCCAAATATATATGTATTAGCTTTAACTTGTTTACATCTCTGTCACCATTTGACTGTCCTTATAGCATCTCCAATAATGAACACCGTCAGAGATTTTAACTATTTTTTAATGGGTCTTACTATGCCACATCGGTTTTAAGAACTTTAGCAATTTTTCACTCCAATGATGCAACTCCTTAAGAACTTAAAATAAGTCTCACAAGTTATCTAACATCTTTATATTTCTTTAAAATGGGTCTCAGAAATTACCTCAATTATTTTTTAATGGTTAAGAAGTGGTTCTTATATAAGGAACGGTTCTTACATGTGGCATCCATGTCATCTTCCTCCAATGGTGAACCCAATTAAAAACGGTTCTTAACTTTAAGAACCCACCTAAGAACTACAGCTAGAGATGCCCTTATGGTGAAAGTACAGGTTGTTCATATGACCATCACCTCAATCACCTGATGTGTTCTAAATCTTATAATTTACCTTGTCTTTAATATCTTAAAGCTGTTAAATGATACTGAATTACTATGCTTATGCAGTTTGATGATGATGTGTATTTACCAACGGACGAGCCTCATGGGTCAATTCAAGCAAGCTTGAGCCGCCTTTGGTCGAAGATGTAGAAACTGCAGAAACTATGGTGCTCGTCCCTTCTGGTGGATTGCCAGTGCAGCCCAAACTAGCGAACCTAGCCCGATAGATACTACTTTCCACTATTGTGTCATGTAATTCTGGTTTTTGTTTTCTTTATATTTTGTTTCATGAAGAACTAATATGCATGAATAACTTCCAGTAGGGATATTCTGCAGGTTACACCAAAGTTTAGTTTTGTATGTCCAAAATTCCAATAAATTCCTTATGGAGACTGAAATAAGTGTTATTATGACGCTGATGCAATTCTTTTTTATGGTCATATAAAGATGGTCATACGTTATAGTTAGAATGTTTGGACACACGTTAACAAGACTATTTGATGTGAAAAACCACATCTAGATAGAAGCTAGTACTTGTAGCTTTTGCATCTTCTACTAATTTGACGTGATTTCTTCCTTTCCTAACATATTTTCAAACAGGCACAGTCAATAATTTTAAAACCAGAGTTGTCACCAAATTGGTAAAGACGTGGTTTATGGTTTAATGGTTTGGTCCCAATCTAATTAGTGATAATTAGATACATAATTTTAATGTTATATAATATGTTAAGCAATAAATTAAACTATATCTGATGCCCTATAAGATAAAAGAAATAATAATGAAAGGCCTAATAATAACATCCAATAAATTTCACATTAAGTAAAGCGAAGAAAGAATATAACCATTAAATTACATACTATTTTTAAGTTTTATACATAGTGAATGAAAGATCTAATGTTATAAGATACAGAAAACCTAAGAGGGTGTAAGCCATCTGATTTCTTGTTTAGAGGCAGATCTTATGTGTGGGTTTGACTAAAAAATACTGTTGGTTGAATTAAATATTGTTTTTATAAAATTGATTCAAACCCGGGGGAAAGAGAAAGGAAGTTAAATAAAATATGAAAGTGAGCAGTTAACTCTGCAGTAGTTACTTAATAAAATTAAGGGTAAAAATGTCCAATAAATTGTACACTAAAATGGGATATCCTCATTATAAATTATCATTATTATTATTACGACAGAACTAATTGATAAACTAGTTTAAAGTTTATAAGCTGCAAGTTGAAAGCTAAAAAAGCTTATAAACTAATTTATTAAATTAGTTGTTGAAATAATTTATAAATGTAAAATGACATAAAGAGATATGTTTACACAATTCTTTGTATAAATTTTAATTTTATTTTGTAAACAAAAATGTATTTTTAAGTAATTATAGTTTTAAACATATATTTAGGTAATTATAATTTTAAATTTTCTATTAATTTAAATTATAATTAATTTTAAAGATCAAATATTTTATTGAAAATTAAAATAGTAAGGAAATATATTAAAATAGTTAGATAGGATAACATAAAATGATTAATTTTTTATTAATTCCTTAGGCAAAAATACATATAATAACTAAGAATGAGAGAAACGGATTCAAGTTTGAGTTGTTTGTTCGAATTCTTCTTTGAGCAATTAAAATTAAAAAGAAAAAAAGAACGAAGAATAATTTAATAAAAAGAGTTAATGAGGGAGATTAGAAGTTAATGATTAGTTAAAATAATGAAAAATCAACGAATCAAAAGTTAAGAAAATAATAAATAATTTGACAATGCATGGAATTCAAGTTTGAAAAGAAATTACTAGCGGTCTGTTTTCAATGTATAATGCAAGATTGCGTGTGTTAATATAAAATGATATTAAAACTAAGATAAAAAGGACAATAAAAAATTAGAATTGACACCTAATTTTATTGATTTGACAAAATACTGCTAATGGAAGAGGTGGGGTGTCAACTCTAGAACTAAATTCATTTTTCCCCCTTAAAATCACTGTTTTCTTCCTTCATACGTGATAGTCACCCATCATTTTTCCCTAGTATAGAAAAGTAGCTAACCGGACCTCTTGTTTGGGTGCTTTTGGGTTGAAAAACAAATAAGGGTCAAAATTTAAATAACAAAGAAAAAAAAAAAACAAAACAGGTGTAAATTCCCACGGAGTATCTAAGCTCCTTGTCCTTTCTAATATTTGCATTCACTATTGTCCCATATGAGACCCCACTGACCAACCCCCAAATAAATTAACAACAAGCATATATTTGGTCCTCAAGTCAACTTGTGTCAAGTAAGACTCAGAGTGCTACTCTGGCAGTGCTCATCCATAATGCTCCCTAACAACAACACAACATTCAAAACACACAAAAAATTACACACCACAATATATATCTACATGCACACCAAACATGGGTTAAGTAAACTCTTCCAAGTTCTGGGCCTTCCCCAACAACCATGTTCCTGCTTTTGTTGCTCTCCAACTTGCTAATCCAAACTCAAACTGGTGCAACCTCTGTGGTTGATGACCCCAACACTTTCTCCTTTGTTACTTTCACTCCTGAAAGTTGCACCAATGGTGAGTTGCTTTGTATGGGTTCAGCCACTGCTGGCAATGGGTATTTAAGTCTCACCCCAGAGCCACAACAAAGCAGCAATTCAAGTTCACCATCATCATCATCTAACACAACCAACAATGTTGGAAGGGTTTTGTACCCTCATCCTGTGCATGTTTGGCCAGCAATTATCTCCACCACATTCACTCTTAGGATCACTCCTTTTTCAAAAAATTCAACCAGCTCTGGTGATGGAATGGCACTAGTGTTTGCACAAGATAATAGGCCCTCACCAAATGCCAGCTATGGCTCATATCTTGGCATGTTTGATCGGTCTACACAAGGTAAAACATACTCTATTAATTAATTGTATTGAATATCTTGTTTCAAAGTTCTCTGTTTCTGCCCACATGTCATCCTTTGTTTTGGATAAGACAAAAAAAGAAGTTAAAACCACTTTTATGTTGGTATTTATCTCCTTTTAAAACGAGGGACAAAATCTAAAAGAAAAAAAATATTAAATCGTAATCTTTGACTGAAAAATTAAAAGAGTTGGAAAAAAAATAGATAGTATATCAGCCAGCATACATGTTTTTGTTGTTTTATTATATAAAAAGAAATGAGGTAAGAATTGTGTAAGGTTTTTTTTGGTGGGTAAATACTATTTCTGGATTTTGAATTTGTGAGTTGCACAAATATTGGAAATGCACACATATGCATTGCACCTATGATCAAGCAAGTAATAGCATTCCAAAATCCAAATAAAAGAATGTCATTAGTTTTTTTTTTTTTTTTTCTTTTTTCAAATTCAAAATTTCAACTAGAAATCGACTAGTGATTACACATGACCAAAAATAAGACATTTCTTTTTTAATATTTTGCAATGATTCCCATGTGTTTAATACTTCATTTATTAATTGTGCTGGAAAGAGGACAAAACATATTAGTCTAAGGTCTAAACTAAAAACGATGTTGTGTAGGTGGGGCTTTTCGACAAATAGCCGTGGAGATGGACACTTTCATGAATGAATTTGATCCAGATGGAAACCACATTGGGATAGTCACAACAAGCATCACAAATCCACTTGCATCTGAGAGTCTCAATAGCACTGGCATTGACCTCAAAAGTGGAAGAGACATTGAGGTCAAAATTGACTATGATGGATGGAGTAAAATGATTTTTGTCTCTGTGGGATACTCTGAAGGCCAATTGAAGAGTGTCCTTAACCATTCAATTAACCTACCTGACAGAATTCCAAGCTCCATTTATGTAGGTTTCACAGCCTCCACAGGCAACACTTTTCCTGAAAGCCACCAGGTCCTCAATTGGGTATTCACATCAGTGCCACTGCCTATTCTTTCTGTTGAACACACTAAAGTTGGCACCATCAAGACCATGTTGATAATTATCATGCCAGCCTTTTTGTTAGTATGCTTATTTCCTTTTATTTGGATAGCTTGGAGGAAAAGATATGTGAGGGGTAACAAGAAGGAGGATATAGAAAGCCTATCAAAGAAGGCTGCAGATATCCCCAAGGTGTTCACTTACAAGCAACTATCAAAGGCCACATGCAACTTCAGCAAGGAAAATCTTTTGGGAAGAGGTGCATTTGGTAGTGTTTATAAAGGCATCATATTAGACTCTGGAAAAACTGTAGCAGTAAAGAAGATTTCAGCAACTTCTAAGCAAGGTATGTTTTGGTAAATACCACACTTCAATAAGGGATACTAACAACCGCAAGAGAGAATGTTACCATTTAAAAGAATGAGAAAGTGTTTTAGTAATGTGTCATTATTTAATTAAAGGGACGGTGAATCGGACATACAAGGGATCAAGTGACTTGAATCCATTTTGGCAACTAGTCAGAGAAATGATAACAACACACTTTCTAACACATTCTTTTAAACACACACTTTATTATTGGCTGAGAGTTATTAGAAATCATAAAATTTTGTAGGTCTCACTTCTTATTTAAAGAGTCTCACTCATGATTTTGTAGTTGCCAATAAATTTTAACCAATAATAAGGTATTAAAATGAGTGTTTTAGAGAGTGTGTTGCTAGCACTTTTGTGAAACACTATATGGATGGATATGGGTTCCATAATTCTGAACCAACTTAGAGTAGTTACACCTTATTTATTATATCTTCCATAATCTCCCTATGATTTTGGTTTTCTTCTTTTCTTGACCATTTTGTTTTCCCTTGTTTCTTTGATTGTCTACGCAGGTGAAAAAGAGTTCTTAGCTGAAATATGTACCATAGGGCGTCTTAAGCACAAAAACTTAGTGAAGCTCCAAGGCTGGTGCAATGAAGACAAGAATCTTCTCCTGGTTTATGACTACATGCAAAATGGAAGCCTTGATCACTTCATAGGCAAGGACATTCTGAACTGGCAAACCAGGCACAAGATATTGACAGGATTGGCATCAGCATTACTTTACCTTCATGAAGAGTGTGGAAACCCTGTTGTCCACAGAGATGTTAAGCCTAACAATGTCATGCTGGACTCTAATCACAATGCTCATTTAGGAGATTTTGGGCTAGCAAGATTACTCAAAAAAGAAGGTTCAGTGACAACAAATGTAGCTGGAACTCTAGGATATTTGGCCCCTGAAGTAAGCTTTACAGGCAAAGCCACACCTGAATCAGATGTGTATAGCTTGGGCATTGTAGTACTTGAAGTCATATGTGGGAAATGGTTAAACTGGATTAAGCAAGGGAACAGTTTCGTAGACTGTGTGTGGAATTTGCATGCTCAAAATGCATTGCTAGAGTGTGTTGACAAACGGCTAGAAAACAATTTTGATGAGGAAGAAGCTAAAAGGGCATTGATGGTTGGATTGGCATGTTTGCATCCGGATTCCATGTTCAGGCCAAGGATGAGAAAAGTGGTGAACATTCTTCAGAACCCAAATGAACCTTTAATGGAATTACCAGGGGTGAGACCCACTGGAGTTTATGTATCAGTTTCTTCTGCTACATCAACCTCTAACTTTGGCTCTAGAGGTGAGTCACAGCTTCAATCATCTACAAAATCATTGGATGAAAATTCAATTGTGTGTGAAGTATGATCATCAGTGACAACATTTGCAGCTATATGCCAGTGGTCATTGTCTATGATTACTTACCAGCAAGGTTTTAAAAAATGATCTGCAACCGCAATTTCGGCTGCAACGTTAAGGTTTTGGAGTCTTTGCAACCACAATTGCGGCCGCATTTGTCTGCAATTTTCCACAATATCAAGGATTGCGACGAAACTACAACCTTAACCGCGACTGGAATTTAAAACCTTGCTTACCACCAAGTAGTGAATGGGGAAGATAATTATCATTTTCATTTCCTAAATTCAATTTGAATACATCGATTATTCTATTAAAGAGAAAACAATATTCTTTGGAAAGAGTTATAGATAGGTAGAAAAAATATTTTCATGGGAACAAATTTGAATTATATATAATCTGCATCTGCAGTGCCATTGACATCCATGCCCATGAGGAGTTTTGAGTTTGAGCTAGTGCTTGGTCTTGATGTATAAAGTTAAATAGAGTTTTGCTTTTAGTCAATTTCACTAAAATCTAATCTTGTCCCCCTTCATTCTGATTCGATGTAATTTACTTCCTAGTTTTTCGCTTCCTATGCTTATGTGATTTATATAATACATGCTGGTAACACAAGATCAAGGAGTTACAGTAACAAAGCAAGTCAGAATTTAGATGCATATGATGTGTCAATTTTGTCTTGCAGCATTATGCTTCGAATAAACCTGTAAGGCTATAATGGTCACGCATATACGTGGCCACAAGTTACCTTGCTTGTAACTTGTAAGCAAGAGGCAAATAAAATAGCAAAATGATGAATTAACAAAGAAAATGGAAGATCAAGGTAATGATAAACCATCAAATCAAATAAATGTGGAAGCATGTTTGGCACTTGGCAGTGAGGTGGTGACATTGAACGAGGCAGTTTATAATAATCAAAATTGCTTGCTTGGTGGGCAAGGTAGTATTTTCATATATTACTTGGATGAAGCATTTTGCAGGTGTTTAGTACTGCTTGTTTGGTTGAACTTATTTTGAAGAAATAATTGCTTATTTTTGTCAATTTTTTTAGAAAAATTTTGAAAAATGATTATGTCTCTAAACTTAAGCATTACCAAATATGCATAAACTAGTACATTGCACAAGATAAATGTGTCAAATATGTGTAAATTAATTTGTATTAATGCTTACCTTCAAAGCCTTAATAAGATGGAGATCACCAATATGCAAGTTCCCATGTTAAGAAGCCCATTCATAATAGAAAAGGTTTCAAAGAGAATAATTCTCGTGTTTTTCATTTACAGAATGTAGAAATATATATAGATTCTCCTAATGTCTCTCCTTGATCATAGGAGATTTTAAAAATAAAAACAGAATCTCAGCTATACAGATAGTCTAATACCAAAAATATCTCTATCAACACATAATATCTACGAGCATTGGTTAGTGTATTAAAATATTTGATACACTGAGCAATGCTCATAGAAAGTTTGGTCAGCATATCAAATATTTTAAGAGTTTAATAGTCATGTACTGTCAGTATAAAAAGTTTTATATTGTTAACCAATTGAAATTCACCGTTGATATGACTTTTAAAGTATTATAAAAGTCAATAAACTTACAATAAACGGTAGTTTGTAATTAGATGACAGTGTAAAACTATTTTACACTGTCAGTGTATGGCCTGTTTTCTGGCATTTTAATCAATGACTTCTACAACATGGAGCAGTTTCAGAATCGTAGTCATGAAGTTAACTCCTCAATAAGACAGCTGCCAGTGAGATAATAATTCTTTCAAAGATGTTCATTTTGGTTGCTAGAAAAATGATATTTGAATTTAAACACAATACAAAATACTCAACGATCATAACTAATTTTTTTAGCTCTTAATTTGGTAACGGAATTAGGAGTATATAATAATTAATATAATCTTTCATTCGTATGTTTTCAGATTCAGAAATCATACCCTCTGAAGATTAAAGTGTTAGCTTATTGGCAAACGTACCAAATCGCACAAGTAAATAGTGATGAGTATGAATATCGTTTCCCAAGAGACTTGTGTAATACTAAGTTTTTCACACTTAATGCTATAAAGAATAGGATTAACAAAATTCAAGTCATAGTGTGGTGAAAATGTAAATGCGTAATTAAAGCAAAAAAAATGAACAAAAGGATCTATTCGAGAATTTTTACAAATAAGTGAAGGGCAAAAAGCAGATTAACAACAAAGAAAGAAAACTTTAGGTTTTGACTACACTAAACCATCCTTTCATATAACACAAAGGTTACTCATTGAGTTTACGTTCCATTTATTACCATCAACCTATAAGTCTATCCAAACCCTAGTTCTGTAGCAGAATGGATCTAAGTCATTTGTTTAAGCTAACAATTCCTTGATTAGCTTACCCAAGCAACTTGCTTTAAGAAGAGAGGTTAGGAGATAATAAATAAACTATGTTACATTCCTAGATACAAGGTTTATTAGGTGCTCATTTCAGTTTTATGAAAAGAAAGTGTTTTCCAACAACGTTCATAACAACGAAATCAAGTCATGGGAGATCAAACCATAACAAACATTAAGCATAAAAATAGAGATACAAATGAATGTAAATAAATCAAAATGTATACGTGAGATTAGGTTTAGTTACATCAAACCCCAACTGGGATAAGTCTAGCTACTCATTGAAAAGTGAACCAACCAAAATGGTAGAGAAATGAAGAGGATGGATTGAGGCCCAAAGGAGAGCTTCCTCAACTTCAAGATAAAGTTGTAGAGGAAAAGTTGTGTACTTCTCGAATTGAATCCCCTTTATGTGTTTTGTGGCACCTTCATTAAGTGAGGTGCACCCACTCTCGCTAAGCGAGCCATCAAGTTGTGGTCTCTGGACAACTTCTCATTGAGCGATCAAATGTCTCGCTGAGCAATGGCCTTGTGTGCTCTCTCAACTGACTTTCGCTGAGTGAGTGCATTGCTTGCTCAGTGAGCCTTTTACAGCACGATTTTCTTCATGGACCTTGCCTCTTAAGCTTACACCAAGCCTTCTTCTTCACTTCTTGCAAAAAAAAAAAAAACTAGAAGTTAAATATCCTAAATAGCTATATCCTATTCATAAATCCTAATTATTTACAATTGAATGCAATTGGCTCTAAACAAAGCTTTAAGTTGACTAAAAGGTGGGATAAATGCATAAATACATGCTAGAAACATATGCATAAATGAAACTTATCATAAAGCAATATAATTCTTGCATTAATAAGATGTCCAAGTCATTTCATCTGAAACTTTTTAGATGTTTACCTTTACACTATTTCAACTCTTCAAATATCCTTCAATTCGATCAATGAATTTCATTCTTTCGTATTTTCAAATTGTAGGAAGTCAAAAACTTATGCTAATTAACTCTAGCATGGAGTCGGAGCGCTTAATGAGAAAGAAGTTTCACTACTCTCAGCCTCAGAGATATATATACATGGGTAATTTTGTCTTCTGCTTTTAAAATTTTCTTTTTCTTAAACTAAAATATTAGTTGAAAACAGTTACTGGTTGGTAGATTAGAATAGCCTACTTAAAATGATGCTTCTGGTTTGGTAGATTAGGAATAACCTACTTAAAATGATGCATTTAGTTTGTCTATTGATCAGTTTTCCTGCCCAATAATCTAGTTCTAGTTATGCATAATAAGACAATTATGCAACATAATAAACCTTCACATACACTAGCTAGTTTCAGGTAACACTTATCTGGATTCTTTTTTTTTTCTTTTGCTGATAACACTTATCTAGTTTTGGGTAACACTAGTTAGTATCTAGATTTGTCTCCTCTAAAATGAGTAAGAGAAAAGTAAGTATTCTTAGTAGTTGATGAAAAAAATTAACAATTGATATTTCAACATATAGATCAAATATGTTTTTAATCTTCGATATTTCAACATATGGGTCAAATATGTTTTTGATCTTCCAAAAATATGACAAAATTGGTTTTAGTCTTTAGAAAATTTTTTCCTTGAATAAAGTCTCTCAAATATTAAAAGTACCCTAATTAGATTCCTATGCTAAATTTTGTTTAACTTTTTTGTTAAATGATAGTTACATCAACTTCCAAGAAAAGTATTTTATTACCTAAAGTATCCAATGATAATTTTTAATAAAAAATCATGTGACTACTTTTGTTTTAGGGTTAAAAAATCTATGGTTTAGGATTAAACATGTAATGATTTTATTCAAAAATATATATTACTAATCTGACCTAGACATAACAGTTTACATGAAGGGCCACATCAGCAAATTAATGGTGACTGTGATGTTGATGTGGTCACCATTTAACAGAAAAGTTAAGCAAAGTTTAGCATAAGGATCTAATTAAGGTATTTTTAATATTTGAAGGACTTTATTCAAGGAAAAAATTTTCCGAGGACTAAAACTAATTTTGTCATATTTTTGGAGGACCAAAAACATATTTAACCTTTCAACATATTTATGATTTATGATGTAAGTACACGTAACATTGATTATTGATTTTCTCATCAACGATTAAAATTAATTACTTTACTTTCTTAAAGTGAATTTGCTCACTTTAGAGGAGCCATTCTAAAGTGAATTGCTCAATTTAGAGGAGCAAGGTCCTTTTTCTCTAATATATCACTTCCAATTTTAAGTTAAGATTGAAAATGGCAAATAAGAATGTAATTTAACTATAGAACCATACAAGATACAAATTATGGCAACAAATGATTGATAGAAATAGGCATGGCAAACAAACTCGCGCTCGCAGGGATTCACCCGCATCTTTCCCGACTTTGATGGGGAAACCGGCCTTAACCAGCCTCAAGGTCAGGTTTGGGTTTTACCCGATTGCTAAAGTTGGGGGCAGGGGCAAGGGCTGGGATGGGGATGTTACTACCCGCCCCCGCCCCCGAACCCGACAATGTAAATTACTAAAATAACATTTTATACACACACACACACACAACATCTTAATCCAGTAATCCCCAAATCAAAACCCTAACTTCAAATTGTTTTCACTGTTATGCGTGACCCATTCCTGTTAGACCTGTTCCTTCCTATCCTTTCTGAGTTCTCACTTCTCAGCACTCAACAGTCCGCCCCGATCCTTCTCTCTCTCCCAGAACGTGACACACCAATTATAGTGAAGCTAACTCTGAGACTTCGTCCCCATCCATAGACCACAGCGAAGCTTCTCCATCTCCGTCCATAGTTCTCACCAGAGGTCTTCGTCCACCAACAGACCGCTCCGCCTCTAGCATCAACCCTCCACTTCGTCTCCAGCACCGGCCTCCGCTCTGCCTCTAGCATAGGCCCTATGTTTGTTTCTATGTACGTGTCTCTCTCTGTGGTTTTCTCTTTGGTTATGTTTTAGAATCTTTAAGCATTGAGGGCTTGCATATTAACATGAATAGACAAGTGAAGCTGTTGGCATAAAGATAGTAGTCAATAGTGTGCATTGGTGGTGCCATAAGGGCATCACTGAGCAGCCCTAGGCAGCCATAGGCCCACCGGTGTTAGAATTGTTGGCTACTATGTGTGGCCACATGGGGCTTATGTCAATGTAGTCTCATTACTATTATAATTTTTCCTTAACTGTTCCTGTGTTAGATTCATAACAAAACTAGAACAGAGAAAAGTGACTCGAATTGTGCTGCCAAAAAAATGATGGAAAGATATCTTTTAGAGTGTGAAAAAAATACATTAATTTTTTGTTTATGTATAAGCATTCAAACACCTTATTGCATTATGTAGCAAGGCTCAAGACTTAGGCCAAAGAAAAGCCTCTATAGCAAACTCTCTTTTGTAGGCCAAATCACCATGTGTAAGCAACCCATATTGTTTCTTATTAGAGTTTGAAGTTGCTATTTATTGTTAACTGCAATTCGTTTTGGTATTCAATGCTTTGAGGGAGAGAATTTTTATATTTGGAGAATTATTAAGTTGAGAGGTATCACATGAATGGGTTGGTGTACCTTCTCTTATGTTATTTATATATTGGGTTATTAATTAGATGAAACATATAATGAGACTAGCAATCTAGCATGTGTAGTTGTTGAATTACATAAAGATTTCTTTAGTTTTTTTTTTCACAAGATATCTCAAGTCTAATTTTATTTTTTTTAGCTTTTGTCTTTTGTTTTGTTCGGCCTTTTAATGTTTTCAGCTGCCTTGTTTTTTTTTTTTTTTCATTTTGGCTTGAGGTCTTTCCTTGAATACAAGTTTTGATGCAATGTTACAATTTATGCAAGTTATCAATCAGTCATTTATACTAATCTTTCTATACATAATGTGAAATGTATTTGTCATGTATAGGGACAATATGGCAAATCTTGGTAATTCACAAGAAAATGCACATCAACCAAATCTAGAAGGAAGTTGTGATCCTTCACCTACCGGTCCTACAACAAATGAACCTACAGGTCCTACACCAACACCTAACTTCGAAACAGCTGATAATATGGAGGGGACAACACGAACAGGAGGAAGTAGGATTAAAAATGAGGTTTGGCAGCATTTTACAAAGGTTAAAGTTGATGAAGAAAACAAGGCCCATTGCAATTATTATAAGAAATATTTGGGTGGAAAATCAAAAAATGGGACAAAGCATTTATGGCAACATATGAACAGTTGTATTCAACGCAGGATTACTATGAAAGGAAAAAAAGGGTAAACATTTCTTACGCCCAAGGTCATGCAAGGTAAGCAAGAATTGGGTACAGAGACTTATGATGCAGAAAATGCAAGGAAGGAGCTTGCAAATGCAATTATTATGCATGAATATCCACTCTCAATTGTGGATCATGTTGGATTTAAAAGATACTTTGTTGCTCTCCAACCAATATTTCAAGTTCCTTTTAGAAACACAATTAAGAAAGAAATATTCAAAATCTATGGTTGTGAGAAATCAATTGCTATGAAGTTGTTGGATAGTCTTGAAGGAAGAGTGGCCATTACATCAGACATGTGGACTTCAAGCAATCAAAAGAAGGGGTATATGGCTGTTACTGCTCATTACATTGATGGCTCTTGGAACTTACAAAGTACATTTTGAGGTAATAACTTTCCCAATCATACTTTATATTGTATATTATTTTACTTTTTTGTATGATAAAATGATTGAATATGAATGTTATTATGTTAGGTTCATTTATGTTCCTGCTCCTCACTCAAGTGATACACTTTGCAATGCATTGGTTGAATGTTTAATGGATTGGAACATTGACACAAAGTTGTCCACTATCACTCTAGATAATTGTAGCACAAATGACACTATGATTGAGAAAATTAAGGATAAGTTGCAATTAGGCACTTTGTTAAGGGATGGATCTTTACTTCACATGCGTTGTTGTGCTCATATCTTAAATTTGATAGTAAAAGATGGGTTGGATGTGGTGAAAGATGGAGTAGAAAAGATTCAGGATAGTGTAGCACATTGGACTATAACACCTAAAAGGAAGGAAAAATTTGAAGAGACGATTAGGCAATTGAAGATCCCTTGCACTAAGAATTTAGTTTTGGATTGTCCAACTAGATGGAATTCAACATTTAAAATGCTTGAGACTGCCTTATTGTATGTGGATGTGTTTAATCGGTTAAAGCAACGAGAATCCCAATATACTTGTTTGCCAACTAATTTACAATGGCAATTTGCAAAGGATGTGTGTGGGAGATTGCAATTGTTCAATGAGGTTACTGAAATTTTTTCTGCTACTAAATATCCAACTACTAGTACATGTTTTCCAAATATATGTGAGATCAAGTTGACATTAAATGAATGGATTACCTCTTCTAATGAATTGATTCAAAAAATAGCAGAAAATATGTTGAGCAAATTTGAAAAATATTGGGGTGTGATTCATGATATAATGGGAGTTGCTACTGTTTTGGATCCTAGATACAAAATGTAGTTGCTTGAATATTATTATGAAAAATTGTATGAACATAACTCTTTTGCTCAAGTTAGGATGATTCGACAGTTGTGTTATGATTTGGCTTCTGATTATCAAATGAAAATGAATAAAGACTCTACTGGTGGTGGCTCTCCAACTCCAACCATTGGTGGTAATACTAGTAAGGTTGCTAGTAGTGTACGTGCATTAACTGAGTATGATAGGTATATCATGAGGAAAAAAAGGCCAAAAGTTCTTCTATTAAAACAGAGTTTGATCATTATTTAGAGGAGAATGTTTTACCAAGAACTAATGATTTTTATATATTGATGTGGTGGAAGTTGAATGGGGTCAAGTATCCAACACTTCAGGAAATTGCAAGAGATATATTAGCTATTCCTATATCCACCGTAGCTTCTAAATCTACATTTAGCACTAGTGGTCAAGTAATAAGCCCTCATTGTAGTCGACTTCATTGGACTACTTTAGAGGCCTTGATGTGTGTTAGAAGTTGGTTATGGAGTGCTGAGAATGGTGGTAATGTTTTAAATACTTCATTTAAATATTATTAAATTATATGTCTTTATTTTAACAACTAATTCTTTATGTTCTACTATATTTAATATTTATAGGTTGTGTGAATTCTAAAATAGTCCAAGAATATGCTACTTTAATTAATGAAATGGATTCAGATGATGAAGGTATTACTTTTCAATCTTTATTTCTACTTCTCATTTTTAATATGTAATGAAATTAAATTAATATGCTACTTTATTGGACTTTATACAGGTGAAATATTGGGTAGTGACATTACTTCTCAGTTGGATGATGATTAGTAGATGATAACATATGTCATGGATTGTTGTTTCTTTTTATGATGTAATTTGATGGATTGGAATTTGGAACTTTTGTATATATTTTTTATGATGTATTTTGATGGATTAGAACATACTTCTTCTCATTCGGTAATTTGATGAATTGAAACATTGCTTCTTCTTTTTTATGTAATTTGGTGGATTGGAACATTGGTTCCTTTCATTGTTTCTATCTTCATCTTAATATCTCTTAATTTTTACTTATTCATTGATAAAAATTTGCATGGAAATCATTTTTTACATTTTAAAGTTGCCAAAGATTTTCTTAATAGAATGATTTTGAATTATTTGAGAGAGCAAGAGATAAAAATAAGTTAACTTGTATTGTTATGTTCTTTTTAATTCTAAATTTTGTGATATATTCATAATGATAGGGGCGGGGATAGGTATCCACCTTTTAGCCTCGGCGGGGGTTCGAGGCAAAGACGGTTTAGAAAATCGGGGGCAAGGGCGAGGATGGAAAAACCCACCCCCACCCCAAACCGTTGCCATGCCTAGATAGAAAGCAAGTTATATGACAGCTGATACCAATTCAGCAAGTTCCATGTTTTCCCACAAGTTAAATCACTAATGTCAAAAGATAAGTGGCCCCACAATTAAAACTATAACAAATAATGTTCATACATCTTTTAACACGTCATTTAGAGTTTTAGTCCAATTCATAATCTATCATAGCAGAGAAATTATGCAGAGAACAATTTGAGCTAATAACCATATATTCACATTGGTTTAACTTATCACTCAATAGATTTTCGTTACAGCAATGACATGCAACATCTTAAGCACGCTAAAATCAGAACACCACACCAATGTGGGGAGTGTAGGGTTTTAGTGGTTGTATAAAAGTGTAGGAGTTGATCCAGAAATGTCTAAACATTTTTTGAATACAACTACCTCACTTATATACACTTTACTTTTCTTCATCCCATGTGACGTGGGACTTTATTCTGCAATACTCTTCCTCAAGTCCAATTGGGTTATTTTTTTATTTTTATTTTTGTTGGCCCAATTGTGTCTTGTTTTTTTTTTTTTTTTGGCTTGTACTCAAAAGAGCCTCAGAGGCCTCTTGTCTAAGCTTGTGCTTCTTTTACTTGAGTTTTAGAGATCCAGTTCACATTTTTTTTACTTTTTCTTTTTGAATCAATATGACTTGTTAGGCATTGGACTTTGATACTATTTTGGATTTTATGTATAGGCCTAATATGAGGAATGTAGGTTTTTAGTGGTTGTATAAAAGTGTAGGAATAGATCCAAAAATGTCTAGACATTTTTTGGATACAACCACCTCACTTATATACATTTTACATTTTTATTTTTTTTTACACGAACAACAGTATATAGTCCTTCGATTTCACAATTAGTAAATTGCAGAAAAATCAATTTAGACATAATCATCCAGGATTTGTATTAAAACTTGATAATTGTCTACAACAAGCCAACCATAGACACATCTACTACCCTATTTTCTCGCTTCAAAATTCCACGCTCAAGACACATCACAATAAAATGAACTCTTCTGGTATCAATTTAAGAGTTCATTGGATAAGGGTGCCAAGAACCCTTGGATTCAACATGCAAGTATAAAACCACCACTAAGTCAGTGGGAAAAGAGAAGAAATTAACAAGAAATCAATTAGAATTGTGATTAAAAGAGAAATGGGACAATGGACATGATTCAACGAGTAGAAAGCTCACTCAAAACCGGGTTACTTAATTAAACAGCTAGGGAGAACATTTAAACGATACAGCAATGAACAACTAATTTATATGACCAGTTTCAGGAAAAAATAATATTGTGCTACATTTAAACAATATAAATATAGATTCTAATTCTCGTCAAACAAATTTTTATTAGACTGATTTAGATAATTAATCTTCGAAATTTTGCTCTAAAAGGGATAAAAAAAAATAAAATATTTTATAAAGAAGGGGTATAAAGTGTATAGATTAAACTTTATAAAATATATAGAAATAAAAAATTTAATTGTTCCTCTTATAATATTATTAGTCAAATTGTATTTTGTCAGATGGTAAAAATAATTGTAACACATACAATTTAAACTGTTTTTGAATATCTTAATATAAATATTCTTTCTTCTTTTGTATTTTTGAATGTAAATCTAAATTAAACTATTATTAGCGTTGATCCTTTAGAAAGAGAAATTAGGATCTATAGAGGGCACCACAAATATTATGTTAAAATATTCTCTCCTTGACCATATGAGAGCTTTCAAAATTCAAAGGAAGGTAAGTTGCAATTTTTTATAATTTTATAATAAGTTTAATAGGTATGTATTGTTTCAACCAATCAATAATTATTGTTAGTATGTCTTTTAATATAATATTATAAAATTTAACCAATTTACCATATATGATAGTTTTTTTATTGGATAACAATATAAAAGACTTTTACACTGTTAGTATATATATATATATATATATATATATATTATTTATTCTTTTATATTTATGTTACGTGTCAACTTAATCTATACTTATATAAAACTGCCTAGTGTATTTGATAGGACAATTAGATATCTTATAATTTATTAGTTTAAAACAAATATTTATTTAATTAAAATTATAAAATTTATTAAAAAAAGTTTAAAAATTGTGAGTGGAAGAGAATAAAATGAAAATATTTGGTTTCAAATTCTTTTAATTTTATTTCCATGAGGTTGAAATTATAAAAAAAAAAGTTTTATAGAATTTAATATTTTATTAATGAACATTAATTCGAACTTAGACCACATATTATAAATTAATCCTTTTTGTGAGGGAACGTAAATCTAATTTATTTTGTTAATCAATTATTTTTCATACATATTAAGTGGTTACCATAATATGAAAAGTATACAATATATACAAATAAATTTTATAAACTAGACTTTAATGTACTAATGAGTTGTTAGTTAAGGCAGTATATGTTTGTTTTTCTTAAGTAAAGTCTCAACTCCAGTTTTATATATGGAAAAATTTTTATCGGAAGAGTTAGTCTCACTATCAATGTTCTTGTTTCAAATATTATTGCTTTATGTGAAATAGTCCTTTTCTTTTAATTTATAATAAATTGATAAAACAAATTTTTGATGTTAAATTGTTAATGGAGGGAAATATTTTATATTGTCAATTTTTTAACTAAATTGACATCAAGTGAATTTTTAAGATGTTAAATAAATAATTAAATATTACTTTTTCTAAGTCATGATAATTTATTAGTAAAATATATACCAATGTAAATAAAAAGTGTATAAAAATGTTAACAATAAATTATAAATAATTAATAATATAGAGATAGAAGGCTTAATCGTGTTTTTGATCTTTGTTAATTTGAACTATTAAGTATTGGTTTAATTACTCATTTGATTCCTATAGTTGTACAAATTTTACGTTTTAGTCTCTACACTAAAAAATCATCTGTTTGTTTTAGTCCCTATAATTACACAAACTTTATCTTCTAGCCCCGCTGTTAAAAAAAAAAAGTTAATGCTTTTAACAGTGATTGACGTGGCATTGATGTGACGTTGATGTGTGTTGCGCTTTACGTTTTAGTTCCTATACGTGCACGATCTTTACCTTTTAGTCCCTACACTTAAAAAGAAACTTATTCGTTTAGTCCCTATACAAGCAATCTTTTTTTTTTTAAGTTCCTATTAACACCTCTCCCCGTTCTTCTTCCTCCTCCTTCTTCTCCTCTTCCCTCTTTGTTTCCTTCTCTTCTTTATCCTTGTCAACACCTCCTTCCTCCTTTTATTTTGTAGGTTCTTTTTTTTTTTTTAATTATCTTGCATCAACTAATTCCCACTAACCCTAAATTGGAGAGTTTTGAGGTTGCATAGTGCAGATGCACTTCTTGGTAGAGATGTCAAATGGGCCAGGCCAAGTATCAAAAGCAGGTCGGGCAGGGTCGGCCTGAATTCTTGATGGGTTATATTTTTTCTGGCCCAGCTTAGCCCAACGGGCTGACCCAAAATGGGCCGTGACTATTTTTTCCTTAGTTTTCAGTATATTTTACAAAGGAAAAAAATATATATAGTACCGGGCCAAACAGGCCCAGTTTCTCTCAAGCTGACTTTTTTGGGGCCTGGCCCGGTTTTGATTATGCCAAACTTTTACTAGCCTGGCCGTTGGGCTGGGCCAATTTTGCTAGCTCTACTTCTTGGACAGGACGAGTTAGCCTATTAGTAGTGATTTGTATTGGCACCCTTTATAGTGGTGGGGACTTGCTGTATCGTTTTACTTTTCTTGCATAAAATTCTTGGAAACATGAAAGTTAGTATTTAATTTATTTTCAAGATCACATAATGCTTTCACCACGCTCCATCGCCAAAAATCACCTCTAGAACAATAGGTGGCAGAAGCATTTTGTGGTAGTGTTAGAAAATTTGCGACTAATGGAGTTACATGGCAACTAATGACAAGGACTAAAGCTTAAACAATTACTTATATAGTAGTTGCACGAATACCCAAGTGTTTGATGTAGCAAGATTAAAATGATAAAAATGATGCGGTAAGGGTTTAATGCATTGTATACTCAAGCATTTTATGCACCAAGATTAAAATGATGCAACACATCCCCTCCATTGCAAGGAGTGTCAACACAAATCGCTACTTGCAAGTTACTTCATCGTCTTGTCCTAGAAGCACGTTTAACTCTGCAACCTCGAGACTCTCCAATTTAAGGTTAATGGAAATTAATTGATGTAAAAGGATTTAAAAGAAACAGAACCCATAAAATAAAAGGAAGAGAGAGGTGTTAATGAAGAAAAAGAAAAAAAGGAAACGAAGAAGGGACAAGAGATGAAGGAGAAGGAAGAAGAAATGGGAAAGGTGTTGATAGGAACTAAAACATTAAAAAAAAAAATGCTTGTATAGTGACGGAAGTGGATAGTTTTTAAGTGTAGGGACTAAAAGATTAAGATTGTGCAAGTATAGGGACAAAAACATAAAAATAGTGTAAGTATAGGGACTAAAACATAAAATGCAACACACGTTAATGCAATGTAAGTATTGCGTTAATGCTAAATTATTCATCGTTAATGGCATTAATTTTTTTTTAATAGCAGGAACTAAAAGGTAAGGTTTATACAACTATAGGGACTAAACGATAATTTTTATGTATAGGGACTAAAACGTAAAATTTGTGCAACAATAGGAACCAAATGAGAAATTAAACATTAAGTATTTTTTAATCAACCAAGTCCCTTTATTTTAAAAATTTAGCAATTTTAGTCCTCGTTATCTTAATTGGTGTCACTTGTCACTTTAGTCTCTGAATTTAACGAAATTCAAAAAAGCCCTTGAAACTGTAATCTGTAATTAATTTTAGTCCTTCTGTTACGTGAGGTCTGTTTTCTTTAATGGAAGTGCCTATGTGGCATGTTAAGTGCCACATGGCACACATGTGGATGATACGTGACACGCACATAGGTGACACATGTCAGATGGGGTGCCACATGGCACATACATGGATGACACGTGACACATACATAGGAGTCACGTGTCATATGGGTGCCATGCCACTTGTCATATGAGTGTAACGTGATGTTATTTTAGTCTTTGAAATTATAACATGATATCAATTTAATCTCTAAAATTATAATTCGATGTCATTTTAGTCCCTAAAATTGTAACTCGATATTACTTTAGTCCCCTAAATGTTATTACAATTTTGTTTTAATTAAGTAATTATAACTTGAATATTTACATGATAAAGTAAATAATCAAGTTAATATTGTAAATTTTCACCCCCAAAAAAAGTCAATATTGTAAATAGCAAGACAAATAAATTCAAATCATATATTATCTTTCCACTTTAATCACTTCCATTATTCTCTTCTCTTCAAAGCCAAAGAATGTAAGTCACTTTTCTGCTCTATTTTTATAATTTTATCTAATATTTTCCTTTTAGATAAATCAAATATGCCCATAATCTTTCTGGTTAGTTGACTAACAAATGGCAATTTCACATTTTTAGTCTTCCTTTAATTATTTAGATAAAAAGTATAACACCATATAAATTGTTTTCGATAAATAAAAGTAAGAAATGGTTTAAAACAAGAGAAAAATAAAAAAATTGTTAAATAAATTAATATAATTTAGTGAAACAAAATAATATTGATATTCAATTGATGCATAAAATTAAGCATGAAATTGAATTTTGACCTTTAAATTTTAATTACGATGTTAGTCTTTTAAAATTTAAAATAAGAATCCTAACATTCAAACAATTTTATTGAATTGTATTATAATTAAAATATAAATAAATTAAGATCTTTACTATTCAACTATGTATTCAAAAGAAAATAAGATGAATAAAAAAGTTTAAAATTTTACAAGTAAAAGAATAGACAACAAACTTAAAATTAGAAACAATATTAAATAGCACTTTCTATGATATAATATTAAATATATTTGTTCTTCAACGAACAATATTAATATATTTGTGTATTTTTTTTGCAATTATTTAAATAAAAATAGAACATCAAAGGCATAAATACTGCAATTTTTGGGAAATAAAAAGTAATAAATATTTTTAGATAAGAGAAAATAAAGAATAATTAATAAGTTAAATAATTATTAAAATAAAATTGTAATGTGGGGAAATTAAAAACTTTGTTTCTATTTATATATTGCAAAAAATATAAAATATATAAAAATAGACAATTAAAAGAAAAAAAAACTCAAAATGAGAATGAATATTAAGTATCGCTTTTATTATATGTTGTTAAATATATTAGTTTTCATATAACCAACATTAATTTAATTATTTATTTTATTCTGCAATTATTCAAACCAAAAATAGAACACCGTAAATACTACAAATTTTAAGAAATAAAAATAATATATGTTTTTGAGAATAAAAAAAATAATAAATAATTGATAAGTAATTGATTATGAAAATAAAATAAAAATACAGAGAAAGTGGAGACTTTTTTATTTAGGTAATTTAAAAATGAAATGAATAAAAGAGGTAAAAAAATTGACAAATAGAAAAGGAGGTATAACATACTTGAAATAAAATACAATATTAAATACCAATTTTATAATATGATTTGAATATATTTGTCTTCCTATACTTAATTATCTACTTTATCACATAAATATTCAAGTTATAATTACTTAATTAAAACAAAATTATCATAACATTTAGGGACTAAAGTGATATCCAACTATAATTTTAAAGATTAAAGTGACACTAAGTTACAATTTCAAAGACTAAATTAATATCGTGTTACAATTTTAGGAACTAAAATATGACAATGCATTACACCCATATAACATGTGACACCCATATGACATGTATCACCCATGCATATGTCACGTGTCATCGACATGTGTGCCGTGTGACACTTAACGTGCCATGTAGGCACTTTCATTAAGGAAAACATACCTTACTTAACAAAAGAACTAAAATGAGTGACAAAATTACAATTTTGAGATTTTTTTAAAAATTTCATTAAATTAAAGGACTAAGGTAACAACAAGTGATCATTTCAGGAACTAAATTGACCATTTATGTTAAACAAAAGGGCTGGATCCAAGAGGGGGGGAGGAGGTAAATTGGATCTTTCAAAAGTTTCAAGAATCCCCAATTTCTTTTTAATAATGAATAACTAAATTTTTGAAAAACTTTGAATCTTATTGATTTGGTTATACGAATAAAATAAGATTGGATCAATTTGTTTTGAACTTTTCTATGCAAAGAGCCTTATGATTTTAAATGCAAGTGATCAAAATTCAATATGCTAGCAAGAGAATAAAGGAAAGAAAAAGAGGAAACAAGATTTATACTGGTTCGATCACCACCACTATGATCTACATCTAGTTCCAATCAAACCAATTGGTGTTATCACTAAGTAATTAAAATGTTTACAAATACTATGCACAAACACAAGAATTATAATCAAACAAACTACATAATCAAGTTTCTTGAACCCTTTCAAGAAAAACTTGAATCCCTTTCTTGTGGAACCCTACCACAAGGAAGATAAGAGAGACACCCTCTCAAGAACAAAAATCAAATTAGAAGAAGGTTAGATATCACCTTGGTTTGTGATGGATGGAAAACAATGAAGAACCAATCAAACTTTACCCAAAAAAAGACTTTTCTTTATCCTCAAGGTTAATCCATGATGAGTTCTTTGACTTTGATCCAAAACTTATAGTGATGAAGAAGAATGATATGAATTTTCTCTAGAAAAGCTCTCTCTCAAATTTAGAAAAGTGAAGTTGTATTGAAGTATGTTGAAAGACTCACTAAGGTTCACTTTATATAGAGAGCTCACTGGAATAACTAGTTACTTAGACTTGTAATTAGTTATATTGTTATTTGAAATCTACAAAATAAAGTTTGAATAAGTTTAACTAGTTATTTTCATTTATAACTAGTTAAAATAAAGGCCATGCATTTTTGGTCTAGTTGGAATAACTAATTACATAGCTTTATAACTAGTTATTTTTGCATAGGACAAAAACAATGTTATATTATGTAATTGGTTACAGAATTATGTAATTAGTTACAGCATAAATAACTAATTACATAATGTTGTAACTAGTTAAAACAGAAAACGTGTAACTGATTACATATCAATTTAACTAGTAAAAATAGTGTGTATTTCCACTGTTTACACGAATTTAAACGGATTTAATCGATTACGAAGCTAACTTAACCAATTAAATGGTTCTTTAACATAAGATTGAGTAGTTCTAAAGCTTTAGTGTGTAGTTCTTACTTCCTATCAATTTGAAAACAAGTTTTATCCAATTATTTCTCTTTAAATTCAATTTTAGACTTATAGAAAATATATTTCTACTTTGTTAACCTTTAGGTCTTAAGCTTTGAGCTTCTCACCATCAAACCATCAAAGATAGAGATAAATCATGCAAGACTCACAACCACACACACATGCATAACCACACATTACAACTTTGCACTCATCAAGAGGCTAAATCATCAAAACTATATTAAATCTTCTTAGGGGCAAGAGTAATTTTGTTCTTACTTTTTCAATTTATTCAACATAAAACCCTAATATCATTTTCTACTTGTAAACAAAACTCATTGACCAAAACATTAAATAATCCCCCCCCCCCCCAAATTAAAGATATTTTTTTTCTTCTAGCCCAAAATCATGTCTTATAAAATATTTTAAATTTTAATTAACAATTTTTTACTAAATTTTCTACTTTTAAACTTTTAATGCATTTCATATTCTAATTTTATCATAAACTTCCAAATTAATATTTAAGCCAAAAGTAATAATTTGAAAATCTTAAGTAAAAAATTAATAAGAGACCATATTTGTTTAATTTTAAAATTAAAAAAATTAAGAAATAAAAATCACATATAATATAAATTAAATAAAATTAAAAATACAATTAAACCATGATAAAATATTTTCTTAACTACATTTTTTATCTCTTTCTTATTGTCATTTTGCAAATTTGTTTTCCCCTTTTTGATTTTCGTACTATTTTAATTGTACAATTTTAAACTTAACATCTAATATTTAATAAAAATGTCAATGTGATTGTGCATTAAAATACCATGTTAGTAGCATTGATGTACTTACATGATAGTGTAATAGAATGTAAACTCAACATTTTTCGTTAAATATTAAATATTAAATTTGTTGGGTTAACTGGAGGGCTAGGAAGGTTTAGAGTTAACTTGTAGCATAAGACAATAAGGAAGTATGTGGGGAATGGGAAAAAAAACTCACTTCTAGAGTGAACCGTGGATAGAAGGGGAGGTGTTGCATAATCATTTTAACAAACTATACACATTATCAATAAATGGGGAGGACAGAATAGCATGAAGTGATTAAGAATACTACAAGAAGGAGGTTGAATTATGGTTTTTAAAAAACAATTAATTTGTTTATAATAAACTTTATACACTTTTTTGATTATATATGGATAATTTGTCAATGAAAGCTATTTATAATATTCTATATATTTTTAATAAAGAGTTTAAGCTAGTTCAAAATAGTTCTAATTAAAAAAGAAATCTTTGATAATTAATATGTGGAAATTCTCAGTTCCATCACCTTTTTGAATAAATCAATTTTTGAACCAACAATTTTTATCTTTGAAATTTGGATGAATAATGAATGAGGTAAATAAGATATGAGTTAGAGAGAGAGCACACAAGTGTTTATCCTAGTTCGCCCTTTATCAATAGGCTAGGTCTAATCCCCATAAAATCCCCATAACTTTGTGAGATTTTTCACTAATCAACCAACAGTGAGCTTACAAATGGAATATTGTTAACCTTTCCCAGGTTCTTCTCTATCACATAACCACTCTAGTCCTTGGGAGGCACAAACTTACTTCACCCTTTTATAGGATAGAGCTAGGAATCAACAGTAGCACATTGCAATACCCCTCTTTAGCACCTCAAACTGGTTTGAAGGTATGCACTCAAAAGAATAGTAGGTTTTTTTGTGTGGTTATGTAACGACCTACCCTCACTACAGTACTACTTTACAACTTCATACATTTCCATTTATATGAAATTAAAGAAATTAAGTACTTCTATAATGTCATTCACCCTATAAAATATGTACAAGATATGAAATAATATGACATACACTCCAAGTTATACAATTCAAGGGAGAGAGGTACAAAAAGAAACTCCCTATAGCTGGTCATACTATACAACATATACAAAAGTCTTAAAAAGGATTGCCCAAACTAGGGCCTTCTAAAGTGTGCAGCTAAGACCTCCCTTATCCACTTCGAGAAGCTGGATTTGCAAAAGCTTTGCCCTCTGCCCTTATGCCAAACAACGTGATCATCACAGTCACAGTAACACACGACAACAACCAGCAACGAAGGCAACCATAACAAAACAAACAGCAAGGTAAGGGTAAACTTACAAAACAAAGACAAACATATAATATAAAATCCATTTCATCAAGCCACCAACATACTAATTTGGAATCCAATTCATAGAAGAATGAGTTTACACACGTTACTACGTAACCTACCATGCCTTTATCACCCATATGTTAATGTATGAATGACATGACTTTCGAGAGATTTACTACATTCCGGGCGATCATCAAGGTCTTACCTAGGGATGTCAAAAATACCCGTACCCGCGGATATCTGCGGATAAAATCCGCCACGGGTAGAAAATGGATACTTTAAATGGATACCCGCGGATATTCTAAATGGGTATACCCGCTACCCGTTTATTAATGGGGCGGGTACGGATATCATGGTATCCATACCCGCGGATACCCGCTACCCGCAATTATATATTTACTTAAATACCCTTACATATTAATATAGATAAAATTACATAAATTTATTCAAAATTTTCAAAAAATTGTTAATTACGAGAGAAATCTTATACAATTATATTACAAGAAAAAAAGAACATAAATTTGTGAGCATTTAAACTATATTCTTTTTAGAAAAATTGTTAGAATAATTAAAATTTATGTTTAAAGTGATTATTTTAAATTATAACTCTTTAATTTATAAATTTAAATTTATAAATTCAAAGTGAAATTTGTAACACTTTATAATTATCCACAACACATAAAATAAATTTGTTATTTTTTTTATTTTTATTTTTAAAATCCCGCGGATACCCGGTACTACTCCGGGGTAATGGGGCACGGTGTTTTACAGCGGGGCGGGTTCACTACCCGCCGCCCCGCCCCATTACTCCCTCGTCTTACCCCCTACATGGCCTTCCAAGACCATTCCTGGATTGCCAAACTTGATCTAGTATAAGCTTAGTGGTTGTCAGGATAGTGAATGTTGTGGGTGTGACTTACTGCAAACAAGGCCGGGCACTGCCTTGGCCCCCTACGGAATTATCCCAACAACTCATCCCCAAGGCCCATCTTTCTGATCCCACGTCTTATCCAAGCCTTAGTTTGGAGGCCCGTTGAGCCACAACTCCTGTCAACCAACCAACTTACATGCCTACCTGCACATAGGCTTGAGGCCCACACAACCTCAGCTAACAACATATTGCATGCAAATGCATGATTCACCACAACATCAACTCAATCACAACCATTCATCAATATCTATACATATATGCATATGGTAACACAACACCACGTGGCCTACTCAGCACCACCTTTGGTCTAACAATCACTACCAACTCCATGCAGGTCCAATCTAGCCCCATGCATGGTTAACAGGTAAGGCTTTATCCAAGCAGCACATACCTCATGAGAATTCTTACACAACACTAGGACCTACATCCCCTGTGAGACGTCTCACTACAACAACACAACATAACTAGTGAAAGTTTTATCTAAGCAACCTTCCACCTAACTATCACTTTCCAACCATTTATCAAACAAATCCACAACAATAATAAAGAAAAACCAAGAGCCAGTTTGAAAAAAAACCATTTGAACATCTAATTATCTTAAAATATACATTTAACAACCATAGGAGTCAATAAAGTCATCAACGACCAACAACAATAATTATAAAGCAAAAAAGATCATTTTATTCTCTCGTTGAGCACAAATTCTGTCACTAAGCGAGAGATCTGTCGCTAAGCAAGATTTTCCATTGCTAAGTGACATACTCCATTTCAACATCCATTGCTAAGCGACAGATTTTCCAAAGAGCTTGCAGCATCCGTCGCTAAGTGACAATTTTCGTCGTTAAACGACATACTTCTAAGGAATTTTTCAAAATCTGCTGCTAAGCGAGATTTTCCCTCACTAAGTGAGTGATAGACTTCCATTAAATTTTCAGGATCTGTCGCTAAGCGAATGACTTCTAGAGAGTCCTCAGGATTTGTCGCTAAATGATAATTTCCATCACTAAGCAACAGAATTCCTTGCTGGGCACTAATGCGATCTTTTTGTTCACAAATCAATGACCAACAACAATTTTTGACAAAATCAGTCAACACCAAGCATTACAAAACAATTTTAGTTACTTCTAATACCTTTCTAACCGATTACATAACAATTTTATCTATAAATCATCAACAAATTTCAAAAACTCCTTTCAAAACCCATTTTTACTAAGAACCAACTACATGACAATCTTCACGAACATTCAACTGTTTATACAACATGAAATCAATATATTCACAGCCACTAACAAGAAATCAACCCATAATAAGTTTCCCTTACCTCTAAAAGCTTCCAAATCTAAATTTAGGTTCTTGAGAATTTGATATCTTGAGCCAAAACTTCAAAAGATTGATCATCCTCTCACCCAAAGCACTGAATTGGACTTGGAATCCTCTTGACACCCTTAGTACCTCAAGAGTTTTAGAGAGAGATAGAGAGAGATGAAAAGAAGAAAGAAAAGTGATATGAGAGAAATGAGAGGAACTTTCTCTCCCTCTTTCCTTTTATACTTTGACCTTCTGGAACTCTCATACGGACTTTGGGCTAATTAAGACTCATGACTTATCAAACCACTTCCCATATCTCATAATTGGTCTAACTTAATTGTTTTCCCTCAAAAGCTCAAAATTACACTCACAACACATCCAATTTGGCTTAAGCACATATTTGAAATTTCCTGAATTTAAACTAAAATTTCAAACAAACCACTCACAACCATCATCACATACAACAAATTATATATAACAACAATTCATTTATTTCTTTTAATTGCCTAGATTACATATCTAATTTCCTCTTTTTAATTATCAAAGCACTAAATCATGCATTAGGAAAACACAAATGTTACAGGTTATACTACATAGAACACAGTCCAAACCAACTCCTAGCAGAGAGGGTTTTTTATAGTTGGATCACCTTTTCACACTCCTATATATGTATACAAAATTGGATTATAAATTGTAGGAGTGAACACATTCTCACAAAGTGAAACTTAGATTCTGGAAGCTTTTCTTTCTTTTTTCAAAATGCCTCACATAGAAGGCTTAAGTGCTCTTTTGTTGTATGTTCTTCTTTTCACAAAATATAGCTTCCAATTTTTAATGTGAGGGAAGGAGAATTTTCTTTATAGGATCAACAAAAAAGTAGCCATTAGAGACAAAGGATTACTGCAATTTATAGCTGATAGCTACTACTTTATGTCAAATACAATTGTCACATTTCTACACCTTTTTGAGGTCATATGCTTTTGATATGCCTTTCTAAAGCACCTTTTTGATAATCCAACAGAAACTTTCTTTTTTGTAGTGAATCTTGCTCATAGATCTTAATTAGAATAGTTTGATGCTTCAATTGATTACTTCAAAATATGATCACCACTTAAAAATCTTTAAAGCTATACTTTTATCCTTTCTAAAACACTGAACAACAATGTTAGATCCTTTCAACCCTTACAAGCTTATGAATTAAGTTCAGAAGGTTTGTCATAATTAAAACAAAGGTTTGGATTCAACATAATGGACCTAGGATCTTGGTGTGAAGGATCTGGGTATGGAAATGGAGACGGAAGAGAAGTTTGTTTTAGTGGGAGGAGGACATGCTAAATGACATGTAGTTGGTATTGGAACAATAACAATTGCAGTAATGCAAGGAGGACAAATGTATGGGTATGGAAAGGGGATTAATCTCATGTTTACATAGTCAAGTCAACATACCAGTTGTTGATGGAGAACTATAACTCAAAGGCAGATGAATTTTTGAGGAAAGTGTGGAACAAGTTTAGCTCGACAAAAGTAACATCTTTCGTTTGGAAGTTAGCATAACAGCGGGTGCCAACAAAAGACCAGTTGATACAGAGGAGGATTCTACAAAACTATGACATTGCTAGCTTGCCCACTGTGTGGAGATGAAGCCAAGACCCCAGAGCATGTGTTCTTTCAATGTACGTATGCAAGGCAGGGTTGAGTGCCAGCGATGGGTAAGAATCTCAACAGCAATGCAGCGAGAATGTAAGGGGCATTTCTTACGATTTCAAGGGTTGCGGCCCAAGGGAGACATTAACAGAGACGTTTGGCAAGGGATTTAGTTTGTATTTATATGGGCAACATAGCGGGCCAAAAATAAAACGATTTTTCATTCTGAAAGGCTAGAGATAGATGAGACCATGGAAGCAGCAAAGTTCTATTCATGGAACTGGATCAGTGCAGGAAACAATGTTTTAAACACCTTGCACCATGCTGGGTTATGGAACCTGTGGTGTGCTTATCAGGAAAGGCCTAGTCTTTTGTCTTTCTTGGGGTCGCAACACTAAGAGCAAATATAGGAAATAATTCGGAAGTGAGCAGAATGTTACGTACCAAGAATAGGGTGGGAGGTTTTAACGAAACAAGTGGTGGGGGATGGGTTCCGAAAAGCAAAAAAAGGAGGTGACAACCACTCTCACATGGTGACTGGACATAGAAAGAAGTGTTGGGGGATGGGGGACACGTTGACGCCTTTGTGAAGCAGCACAAAGTCCTTTTAGAGGGCATCAGCCTTTTATTTTTTGGCACCACATGTTTGTAAGTGCCTGATTTAGTGATTGCTTTGTGACAAATTACATGGGAGGGCATCATTCTTGATGGGAGTCTTGGGATGCTGCACAATGTCATGGGGAGTGCTTTACTGCAACACGCGTCCAAAGAAGTCTTCTTTGGATTGACTGCTCATCAAAATCTCTTGGAACACAGTTTATGGATGAGGGATGCGAACAGTAGTCATATTGGGTGCATCTTGCTGTTTTGTGGGGAGTGGGGGTCTTTTTCCATAATAATGGGTTAGGTGGTTTAAGCGATTGGGTGGATAATGTTTACCTTGTTTTACTGGGGCAAAACGGAAACGCATCACTCTTGGTAATGTGCCCATGTATTTCCCACCTCTTGCACGTCTTGGGCAATGCTTGGGCCTTTTTTAATAAAATCTTCTTTTGCCTTTCAAAAAAAATTTCGTTGAGTTAAAATAAGAGAAAATGCACTAACAGTATATAACAGTTTTACACTATCATTCAATCACAAATTATTATGTATGGTAAATTTGTTAATTTTTATTATAAATATCTTAAAAGTCATATCAACAATAATTTTTGATTAATTAATAAGTGTAAAAATATTTATACTGACAGTTCACAGCCATTAACTCCTAAAATAATGGTAATCAAATTCATGATAAAAATATAAAGAACCAAATTTGTAAAATGAGAATAGTTAAGAGATCAAAGTGGAATTAAACAAAAAAATAAAATTCCACGGCGTGACTACGGCCAAATATAATTTATCCTAAATCCTAAAATAAAAGAAAATTCAAAAGAACAGTGAAACCCGACACGCGCGGTGGGAAAGACAAGGCATGAAACGATACCGAAAGTCCGAAACAGACAAATTGTGGAAAACTGGTGACAGACTGACAGCAACAGTAGCATAGAGGTGACGTATTTGCAGCTGTGTTTCGTGTTCAATAGCAAAAGCTAAGAAACCAAATCAAATTCAGAAGAAGAAGAAGAAGAAGAAGAAAGAGATGGGAATGGCCGTGGCGAATGGTGATTTGCTGAGTGAGAAAGCGTCAGCGATGAGAGAGTCTTTGGAGAGAAGCCAAACCATAACAGACGACGTCGTTTCAATTCTGGGTTCTTTCGATCACCGCCTCTCCACCCTTGAAACCGCCATGCGCCCTACCCAGGTCACTCACTCAATTCAAAATCGCTTTTTTCGAATTGGGTCTTTGCAAGGTTTTAGAAAACAGTCCACTACGGCGACGTCAAGATTTTTGGAGTCTTCGCAATTGTGGTCGGCCGTATTTGTTCACAATATCAAAGATTGCGACAAAACTGCGCGACCACAAACAAAGATTTTATTTGGGGTCTCTATGACTGCAACGCGACCGCAATCGTGGCCGCATTTGTCTGTGATTTTCTGCAATATCAAGGATCACGACGAAACCGCGACCACCCACAAACAAAGGCCTTATTTTTTGCTTAGCTTTTACGGAACATATGGGTTTTGCTTTTGCACCTTTTTCAAGGTACTCCCATGTGCTGCTGAATTTGTCGTTCTTTTCTTCTTTTGGGTTTTGTTTTGCAGATCAGAACTCATTCCATTCGGAAAGCTCACGAGAACATTGATAGGACTTTGAAGGCTGCTGAGGCGATATTGGCTCACTTTGATCAATATTATCAGGTTCGTTCATGTGGTGGTTACCATTTTTAATCTTCACTGTTTGAAATTTTGAACCACCTCATGATCTGCTTCACTCTAAACCTTTTTTTTTTTTTTTGGAGTGGTTAAAACAATTCTTGTTCCATCCTTTGGTTTGGGTATGTATGAGGCTTTAGAATTTGCTTTTATGCACCAATGCTTTGTCACGGTCCTTTTCATAGTGCTTATATTTTGTTATAATGAAATGCAAGTGTTTGTCGTTAGAGGATATGTTATCTGAGAATGAAGTCTGACGCTGACATCTGTTTCATACGAGTTTCTGAAAAAAATAAAAAAAAAATTCCAAGAGAAGTTAGATGAAGAGGAAGAATAAAACTGATAAACAAGGGTTCTCAATGGCCTAACACAACCCTCCTCTTTCATTTGAATTTGGGGCTGGTTATGTGAAGGTTTGCTAAAAAGCACGACGAAGGCAATATTTACTGCAAATATAGAATGAATATATTAAATTGAGTGATACAATTCTTGTTCCCAATTTCCGTAATTACATGATACAGTGGACCTGGACACATAATTCCAATTGCAGGTTAGTAGACATTTTCAACATTAGTAGAAAGAATTTTTCAAGCCCAACTTTCCTTTTTCAAGTCCATCTATCTAAGTTTTATGGGGAAATGTCCTTCCCCAGCTAGAAGCTCTTTTTTTAATGCTTTGTAACAATCTTTAATTAGGTGGAGGATGTCTTGAATGAAAGCCAAACCATACTGATAAGGTGTTAAGAAACATTATAATGTTTGTTTTATTCACATTTTTTTTTTCATCATTTTGCTTCGTTATCATATTCTTGTTTACTTTTTATATCATTATTTTATTATTCTTTTAGCCCTATTTGATGTGTTAAAGTACTGCCCTAGCCCTTTGGTATTATGAAATCAATTTTTGCTTTATCTTCTGCTTCTGCTTTACCAACTTAAGGAATTTTCTTTTTGTTGTCATATATGTGGTACAGATATATCTTAATCTTATGATTTGTTTCCTTGTATACATATATGTATATTTATATGGTGTTGTGCTCTCATTTACCTAATATACAGGCAGAAGCAAAAATAGTTGAAGGACCACATGAAGACGTGAAGGACTATCTTGAAGCAATTGATCAGCTGAGAAGAAACGTTAGATTTTTTGGCAATAAGAAGGGTTTTAAGAGTGATGATGGTATTGTGATCCATGCCAATAATTTGATAACCGAAGCTATTTCTAAGCTAGAAGATGAGTTTAAGCGGCTATTATCATCTTACAGGTTTGTATTTCTTTGCTTAGTGTTGTTGATCTTTTGACATGTTCAACCAAAATTTCATTTTCTTGCATGAACTTAATCACCATCAGGTAAATGACATTTCATTAGTAAATCAATCTTTAATTCAAAAATGAGCAGCAGCCTGGTACCGGTCAGGTCCTTTAACTTCTTGCTGCTAACATATAAGACACTTTTCTCATCATTATTTATTTATTTATTTATATATAATCTGAATTTGGTTTTTAACCGAGCCCAATGACATCGTATGATCCAGGTAGCTGACCCCATCTAGTTGGATAAGGCTATTGTTGTTGTGTAATATGAATGGGATAGGTCTTATGAATAGTATTTACTAACATTTGAAATGTAAATATTAAAAGAATTTGTAATGAATTTAATCCATTTTTAAGTTTATGTTGATGTTGCCTCTTGTATATGGTTGTTATACTTGATAGGGTTTGGTATTTTTGTTGTAGTAGGTCTTATGCTTTATAACTGTTAAAGGTTTATTGTTTCTCCATGATTCTAGGGTTGGTAACAGCTTGATGGTGTCCTTGATAATATTAATGATAGAAATATCTTCAAATTATGTAGGAAAATGGTTTACCTGGTGTAGAAGCATAATAGTATTCTTGAGGAACCTTTGACATTCTGCCTGACAAAATGTTTTAGTTTCTCATTTTGGTGAAAATTATATTTATGTTATTTTTCACTATCTCTTGATCTGTGTGATTACAGCAAACCTGTGGAACCTGAGCGCCTCTTTGGTTGTCTTCCAAACTCAATGCGACCTTCATCGGTATCACCAGGTCGTGATGGTGTTCCTAATGGCAAGAATCATTCTTCTAATATCCATTCTGAGCCACATAAAAATAATGCTGATGCTGTTGTATACACACCTCCTGTTCTTATACCACCGAGAATTTTGCCATTACTCAATGATTTAACCCAGCAACTGGTTCAAGCTGGTCACCAACAACAGTTGCTCAAAATATACAGGTAGAGTTCCTTCTCTTGACTGTTTTATTGATAAAGGAAAAAGAAATTGCCTTGTTATGGTCCTCTATATAATATATGCATATTGCATAAGTACCCTGAACTGAAAAGTATATTTTCTTTTAAAGCTTTTTATCATGTTCAATCCTGTTAGAAGTGTAGAAAAAGATTAAGGAGAATTTTGTGAATGAAGCTTTGACCTCAGGTGATTAACTTGGGATTGATTCTAGGTGATTGATTGACAACTCAATTGTATAATATAGATATAGCTGTGGGCTAAAGGCAGTATATGTTTCAATCTGCATTCTTTTAGGCAATTTCTGGTAGGGAAGGTTTATATTCCTTTCAAGTATGATTGGTGCTTCTTTGTGAGATTTGTATCTTTCTCTGTGTGGTTTGGTGAGGTTGCTGTATAGTTCTTTTGTGTGATCTCCAGCTGGTTGGGTTGTGGTATTGCAACATGAAGCAGGGGAAGCTATAGGAATCTGTTCCGTTGTGGTGCAGCTTAAAGAGTTGTGGGTGGTTGATGTTATACCATAGTGCTGCAACTTTAAGGATGGCTGTGGATGTTATCAAGTCCAATGTTAAATCTTGGTGTTCTTTGATTAATGGGTTATGTTATGTGTTTCTTCTTTTCTTATTCTGTTTTGGGTTTTGTGTATGTTACAAAAGTTAGGATTTTTTTGGATTTTTTTTTTTTTTTTTCTGTTAGGATAAGGATAAGAGTTGTCTTTCCTTTTTTTTTTTCCCAGTTTCCCTTGATTATCTGAGGAGTCGAGATATTTGTGGAGACATCTGCTGTCCTCCCTGTGTATTTATAGTTGTAATTTTTTGCTGAGAATAATAATTGAAAATTTGAAAAAACTTTTTTCTTATCCATTGTTTCTTTAACAAGAGCTTTGGGAACTTACCAAAACCATGGTAAAATTGGCCACAGCAGGAGCTAATCGTGGCCTGGTTTCCTTTGGAGATACTGTGGACAGCATTATCTACCACTTCTCAGCAGCTGGCCTGGCATTGATATCCTGTTATTGACAAGTTCTAATCCCACTCAGTTCAATATTCATAAATTTAATGGTAAACTAAAATTTATCTAGACTGGGCACAAATTGTGAAGCTTATAATAGGGGGAAAGGGCAAGCTTGGACTGCTTAAAGGGAGCAAAAAAAAAAAAAAAACACAGGAAAATGATACAGATTTGCAACTTGGCCATTGTTTGGTTGATTAATTCTATGGAACCAGCAATAGGTAAGCCATTCCTATTTATACTGACAGCTAAGTGTAGGACTGTCAGAGACCGATTCTGGCTTGGAATTTTTTTTTTTTGAGACTTGTTGAGTATAATTCTCAAAATGTTGTCTGCAGCAAAAGTTGTAAGAATCTGTCTTCTGATACTTCCTTACTGGTGTTTCATTCAGAGTGCAGCTGTTGGTAACTTCCTTACTGCATTTCTGGGTTGTTTGTGTACCAACCAAAAAAGAGTTTATGTATATACTATCAATTTCCACCATTACTTTGTTAATATTTCTACTTATATTTGATGGACAAGTAGACCTTTATAACGCATACACAAAATCATACATGCAGATGATTACAGTCATTTATATCACCTGTTTGAAGTGTATTAAATG
Source organism: Spatholobus suberectus (assembly GCA_004329165.1). NCBI lineage: Eukaryota > Viridiplantae > Streptophyta > Magnoliopsida > Fabales > Fabaceae > Spatholobus > Spatholobus suberectus. The sequence continues at coordinate 70,446,505 of CM014735.1, forward strand.
TTATCGTTGTAACTAATATTACCATTGCTATAATTATGATTATCATCATTATTATTGTTCAGAGATTCCCGTTCTAATGTGTTGGAAGAAAGCCTGCAAAAGCTTGGAGTTGAGAAACTCGGCAAAGATGATGTTCAAAAGCTACAATGGGAGGTTTTGGAAGCCAAAATTGGAAACTGGATTCATTTCATGCGTATTGCTGTAAGATCGCTGTCAAATTTGTTCATATATTTTATCTTTATATTTTCATTCAAATATGTGATTATACTTGAACAGGTCAAATTGTTGTTTGCTGGTGAACGGAAAGTTTGTGATCAGATATTTGAAGGATTTGACTCACTTAGTGATCAGTGTTTTGCTGAAGTAACTACAAACAGTATTTCCATGCTACTTAGTTTTGGAGAAGCAATTGCCAAAAGCAAGAGATCACCTGAAAAGTTATTTGTACTTTTGGACATGTACGAAATATTGCAAGAGATCCTTTCAGAGGTATTAGCTTTTAGCATCCAAGTTCTTGAATCTTGCTGCTACTTTCAGTCCATTGTGAAGGTTTCATAAATCTTACTGGGTTAATTATAAAATTTGATTTGATATTCAATAGCTAATTATGATCCTCTTTAATCCTTATTCCATAGAGAACAATGATATGTCACAAGAGGGAATTTTGAAGAAATCCCTTATGATTAATGTGACACACCCACTTCACCTATTTTCCTGCTAAAACATAACAAATATTTTTTTCCTTAAAATCACTAAATTACCTAAATTACGCAGTGGTTCATCCACAACAAATCGGTGAATATCCCTTTATGATGGTTATGTTTTCCTTCAATATAAACGTAGTTATTGCCTATACTATGTGACAATAAATTTCCACATGGCTTGTCGTCTTATCTGTAGTTCCTTTTCTCTTGTTTGAGACTAGTTAGTAGCCCTTAACTTAATTAGGTTATTTTTAAATAAGTAGCCATTAACTTAAGTATTGATCTGAAATAAAAACAACAACAGCAACATAGGTAAAGACTTCTGCTATAATTTCATTAACAAATAAGCAGTGACAAGCAAGATAAGATGAGATTAATGGTGATTTTGCAATTCTTTATGATATAGCAGTCTTATTGGGACAAATGTACCAGTACTTAGATTCTTTACTCCTTGTCAAACTCAAATTATCATGATACAATATGATATTGTAACTACATATAACATTGTATAGAAGTAACAATATTCATACTAGCAATTAACAAAGAAAATTGGAAAATAGCATAGCACCCTCAAAGTAAGAATACACCATTTATACAGCAGTGGACAGTTTTGGATGAACAGGACAAAGATTTAACAATGAGATGCAGTTGGGGCATACTCGTGGGCAGGTGGATTGAACCAGGTGTTGATAGGTATTTCATGCATTGGTAATCAATTCCAGAGTTCCATGACACCTAGGATTTCTTTATTAGTTCACTATATATTAGCACCGTAAATGCAATTCTTGTGCTGGAGATTCCTTTATTAGTGCACTATATATATCAAGCAAATCGCACCTAGGATTATTTTTGTGCAACCTTTGTGTTCTTGTTCTGGATATTCCTTTATTAGTGCACTATATATATAACTGGATTATCCTACAGGACTTAATTTGCTAGCAATCTTTGTGCATGTATCAATGAATAACAATTATTTCATGCTCAGCTATCAGTATCATTACTGATACGTTCATAGAGAATGCCAAACTTTGCTTATCTTTTTTCTAATTTTAGTTTTGTATACTGTTCTTTGTAATTAAGTTACAGAAAATCCAAACACCAACAATAGACATGAGTTCTATATTTCATGTTACAAGGAAAATGATTTGTAACAAATATCAATTTGATAAATGTTGGAGGTGAAAACCAACAAAGTTGTGGTTAGAGGATACAACGACTTCTCTCATAATAGTAAAAGTAGCAGTGTTCCATAGAACATACTAGCCCTAACAGCAATCCAAAATACACATGTAACCCATCTGTCAGATACGTCAATTCAGCATAAGAAAGATGTCCTAAGAAAGTTTGGAATCGGGAGTCAGAAGCTGATAATATGAATCAGGATCCATATTTTGCAAAATTGATTAGCAGTGGACAATGATCTGACACATAAGAACAGAGATACCGCAGCAGATATGATTTCATCAAGGATAGGCACAAATTGGCCGCCCTGCACCAGATGAAATTGATAAGAAAAGGAATTGCACCTGCAGTTCAGGTTGTCGGAGGCTACTGCAGCAAACACTGGGTTTTACCATAGAAGGAGCAAAGAAAATGGCCTGGACACAAAGCAAAATATGGTGGGACTGGAGCAGAGCAATAGTGTGTTCACTTTCGCCAAGGGCATATCAAGCAAAATGACGCCATTTCATAGAATTTTTTTCTTTTTTTTAAAAAGTTGTTTAGAGAACCGGTGAAAACCAGTGAACCACTGACTTTGGACTGGTTCAATGGTTTTCTTGCTGGTCTTCATGCTGTCCAGTTACAGGGGCCATCCGGACTGGATGACTAATAGGTTCCCGGTCCAACCAGTTGAACTGGCCGGTTCAATCCGGTTTTCACAACCATGTTTTGAACATTCATATGCATGGTTGATAAACTCGAGTTTTAACTCGTAAACTGAGTTTATGTTTTTACCTGTCAAGAATGAACCAGAACGCTTGTAAACTCGCTTGGCCATGAACTCATGGGCTGAATTCCTTTAAACTCGCAAGTTTATAGGTGAGTTCATGAGTACATAGAGTTCTGAAAAAATCCCTCAAAACCCCATGAAATGACAGTGTTTAGGTGTTGTTCCCTTCTGTTTTGTTCTGAAACCTAAGTCATCCGAAACCCATGAGACCCATTGTGACGCTTAACTGCATTTGAGTGTTGCACAGCCCATCAACCATTCCTCCAACAACCTTGGCCACCATTAACCTCCATGTGACGCCGACCATTCTCCACCTGCAACCAGCCACCAACCACGACCCAGATCTATGACGCCCAAATACTACAAAAGGACAACTATCTGTAAACCCACATCTGCAAGGCCCACCCCCTGCAATGGCCACAACCAGAAGCCAGCAACCTGAGAAAGGACTGGCCAGCCAACACCAGAAGCCAGCAACTTGTGAAAGGACCAAACACACCCTTCTAACCTGTATGCAACTGAAAGCTAAATGAGATTATTAAAATTGAAACACGTACGTCCAATCCAAACCAAAAGGCCAACAACCCTCTTCTCTGTTATTTTATTTGTCTTTGTCAATTAATTAGGTTTGTTATTTGTTATTACTTATTATTATTATAAGTAGATTTTCTTGGCTTATTTTTTGCAATATATATGGACTGAAATTTGAGAATTTCATAACTTAGATCATTCAGAATGTTTTGACTATCATACTTTGTTACAATGGAGTGCTTTATTATGAAGTTGGAATGTTGGTTTTTTATCATTTTATATTATATTTGGTTTGGATACTATGATTATGTATTTTTAATATTATTTTGGTGTAAGGTAACGAGTTTTCGAGTCAACTTTACTGGCCTTCCATGACTAAACTCTCGAGTTTGACACAACCTTGTTCATATAACAATAAGAAAGCCCATTTTAAGAATACATGAAAAGCCTTTGGCATGTGCTTTAGTGGATTAAAGGTTAGTTTATTATCAATCAAAGCATTATACTTTTGTCCTCATTAAAGTGGGTCTCTTACTAGTGTTTACTCCAACATATTTTACATTAAACCTGTGATAGAATTTTGCGTTAGCCATGGCAGTAATGATGTCACTAGTCCAAGATGTCTGATATATTGGGTGTTCAGGGTCGTGCAATGTAGGTTTTTGTGGCTGTTTTGCATGTGGTTACCATAAACAAATAGGAGGCATATTTCAATGGTTGTAACTTATTATCAACTTTTGTTCTGGGCAATTTGCAGATTGAAACACTCTTTAAAGGCAGAGCTTGCACCAAAATAAGAGAAGCTGTTATGGGTTTGACAAAACAGCTTGCACAAACAGCCCAGGAGACCTTTGGAGATTTTGAAGAAGCAGTTGAGAATGATGCTACAAAGACTGCAGTAACTGATGGAACTGTCCATCCTTTGACAAGCTATGTGATTAACTATGTGAAGTTTTTATTTGAGTAAGTTCATCTGTGCTGTATTCTGCTTCAAATTCTCAAGCCGACTCATGAAATTATGTCTAGCATTGTATATTGTTTTCAGTGGTGAGAAAGCTGTGCCTTTATTTATCTAGGATGTGTTCAGTTGTGTAGAATTTTTCTTTTTTTTTTGGGTTTTCTTAAAATTTCTTTTTATGGGTCCAACTTCTTTCTTTAATTTCTTTTGCCAATTATTTTCACTTGTTTGTATTTATTTGTTTAGAAGGTAAAAGTTAGTTATGGACTTATTCTACCTAGCCTAAAATAGTTAAATTGGAGGAAGAATTATGTATCAGTGATGGTCTACAGTAGATGACCAAAGACAAACACCATTGTCGACACAATGGGGCTTTTCATTTTCCCCTAAATGTTTGGGTTATACTGTACTGGTGGGGAAAAGAAAAATAGTAATCCTTATTAAATATAAAACCATTCATGTGCCTTCACCCTAAAGCTTAAGCTTTTGACAAAGTTGGTTCATGACATGGTATCAGAACCTCTATGAGCCATTTAGTCTGGAGTTTGATCGTTTTTACCTATATTCTTCTAAATAAAAGTTCAGTTTAAGCACAAGATAGGGTGTTCTCATGCATTGTTCATGCTTCAAACCCAATGGACTCTTGTGTAATGGTGGGTGTTAGATAATAAAACCATTTATGCATCTTCATGTAACAGAGAAAGAATCAGCAGGAAGGTGCAGGTGCTGAATTTTGCATCAAAGTTCCCAGTGCCCCCACAAGATTAATTGTGACTGTAAAGGGTACTGTGCTGCAACATGCCTGTACTTTCACAATTTGTTGTCTTCAACTTTGTCAGATCTTTATTGAATCATCCTGTTGATGATTCTATTCAACTAACTTGAAAATTCCAACTCTTTTGAACTGAGTTTTATTTTCCATACCTATTAATGTTTCAAATGAAGGAATTGGGAAGTCTGATGCTTTTATTCTAAATTAAATGAAATTACTTATCAACCATTCAATTTCTCTCACTTTATGTGAGGAGAATGCTTAAACTTGTGTACTTTCTCCTTTGTTTTTGTGTATAAATTTTGCGTCTATCTGCATTTGAGATCTCAACATATTTAACCATACCAGAATTCACTAAATATTTGCAGCTATCGGTCTACCTTAAACCAACTTTTCCGAGGGTTTGAAGGGGAAGGTGATTCTTCACAGCTGGCATCTGTGACAATGCGAATATTGCAAGCTCTTCAAACCAATTTAGATGGGAAATCAAAGCAATATAGAGACCCTGCTTTGACACACCTGTTTCTCATGAACAACATTCATTATATTGTCAGATCAGTTCGGAGGCATGTCTTCCACATGTCTTGGTTTTAATTTCACTGAATCCTGTGAATTTTACTGCTTCCTCTTCTGGTTCAAAGTTATTATTCTTCTAATCCTCTTCCTTTTCAGGTCTGAAGCAAAGGATTTGTTGGGGGATGATTGGATACAACGGCATAGGAAGATTGTGCAACAGCATGCAAATCAATACAAAAGAAATGCTTGGGCAAAGGTGGTTTTCTATTGATTTACCACTATATGTCTTGCAGCTTTCCTGGATGTCACTTCAGTTTTTTGATAGATCTGAAGATTATTAATAAAGGCAGATGGTTGTGGTTCACTTTTTAGCAGATTGAGTTAAAATTGCTCAATGTTTGCTTCCATGTGAAGAAAAAATCAAATAATTTTTTTTTGTTGGAATTAGAGATGAGGCAGAGGTAAGTTCTTGTCAAAAGGGTTAAGGGTGTTAGAGGAAATTGCAGTCTTTCATGCAAGTTTGTTTTCAGAGGAGAACAGAGATGGTCTCATTGATGCTTTTATCATTATATAATTCATTGAGGATGTGCTCTGGTTTACATTTTAAAAATTATTTGGGAAGGGTGGCTTGACCAGGTTGAGTGTTGAACTGTTGATATTAGTCTTTCTTCTAGCTTGTATAGCTGGTTGTTGGACCCTTGTTTGGCTTCTTTGCTATTACATTCCAAGATCCTGTGATTCATTAAAGTTCTAAGTGTTTGAATATATTGAAGGGTGCTTCCTTTTTTGTATAAGGAGCCAAATCACTGTCATAAATTTGTTTATTTATCATCCTACTTTTTTTAAAAGAAAAAGTTGTGTATTTATAATGATTATGTAGTAGAGACATTCTGTTCATCTTTTCTATCAATTTTCTTTGGTGAGTAGTAATTTCTTCCTTTGTGTTAAATTTTGTTTGCCCTCTATGCACGTGACTTAAAGCACAATGTCCCCCCATCCTCCATTGATTTGCTATTACTTGATAAGGTACTGTACCATTTTTGATTTTTGATTCTTTCCATTGACAGATTCTTCAGTCCCTCTCTATTCAGGGCCTCATCTCATCAGGTGGTGGGAGTAGTACTGCTGGTGCAGATGGGGGCAGTAGTGGTGCTTCAAGAGCAATTGTTAAAGACAGGTAGCCTTTCTGTTGCTTCCTTATGGACTTTATTTTAAGTAAAGCATTTGTTCTCTTTCTTTTGACATGTCAATGTGTCTGTGTTCTTAGGTTTAAGGCATTCAATACAATGTTTGAGGAACTTCATCAGAAACAATCTCAGTGGACCGTACCAGACTCTGAGTTGCGAGAGTCTCTTATTCTTGCAGTTGCTGAAGTCCTGTTGCCTGCCTATAGATCATTTGTGAAACGTTTTGGGTGCGTATTCTTGTTTTAACTAACTGTTTGAGTTCTAGCTACACACTCTAATATTTTCTAACACACTCAACTATTAGCTGAAATTTATTAAAAACTATGAAATCATGAGTGAGGCTATTAAACTAAGTGTGAGACCCACATAATATTGTGATTCCCACAAATTTCATCGAAGAGTAAAGAGTGTATTAGAAAGAATGTGTTAGAGTGTTGTTAGCATTTCTGTAATTTTATATGATTGCATCATTTACTTAATTGGGCAAATTGCAGCCTCTCCCCTTGTAAATGCTTAAATTACACTCCCCTCTAGTATAAGAAATTACACTTCCCTTCCCTGACTAAGAGATTAATGTGTTATTCTTTAGTCCAATTTAGTATGAACTAGCTTCTTTGGGACAATTTTTTTTCCCTCTCTTGTGATTCTCAGCATCATTGGCAGTAGTTTTGAACCCTTACTATTAACTTTGGAACTTTAGGAACTGAAACGAAGATTTTTGGTGATGTTCCAAAGTTAGACAATAGGGTTGTTTAAAATTTCATTTTCTTTTCTAAAGTCCTAAAACATAAGGATTTCACAAATAGTTGCCAATGATGGTGAAAATTGCAGAGGAAAAATGTTCTTGGGAGGCTCATAGTTGTTTATCACACTACTAAGAGGTTCATTGACATTAAAATTGACAAAAATATAACATTTCACCTATAAGAGGAGGGTGTAATTTTTAAAATTAGAGGAGAGGACTGTAATTTAAGTATCTTTGAGTGTGTGTAGTGTGTCCTACTCAGTTTATCTTTACTTTATGGGAACAAATATCTTTGAGAGTATGTGTAGTGTACATAAATTTTCTCAGTTTTCACTCCTTCAACAGATCAAGGGTTGATTTGTTGGCATTCAATGTCTAGTAGTTTTGGTGTTGAGCTATTATTTGGCTATATATTATAACTGAGATCCTTGTGCATTACAGGCCTCTAGTGGAGAATGTAAAGGGTAGTCAGAGGTACAACAAATACACTGCTGAAGATCTGGAGCGAATCTTGGGTGAATTTTTTGAAGGAAAAAACATGACTGATTCAAAGCGGTAATCAGAGCCTAGTTTGCCCTGCCCTTGTGCCCTTCATGGTATTTAGAGGTTAATAGGATCTAGATTTTACATTAGCATATACGGACTTTTAGTGTCCTTTTGTTTATCTCTTTTGAGATGCATATATGTAATAAGGGATTGGTGCCCATCAAATTTCAAGGAGAGCTTGTTCTATTTATCAATGTTTAGATGAGCGATGCACGTGACCCCAACTTGGTGAGGTCAATGGTCGTAAAGTTTAAAGTAAATGAGAGGGGTTAGAAGCAAAGAGTTTTTGTATTAGATAGAATAAAAGATACATACAAAAAATACAAGCTTTATTTATAGAAGAGATGAGTATGGAAGCTACTACCGGAATGGGATCTACAAGTAGCATAATACAAAATGATAAATGTTTTTAAAACTGGACTTGTTATTGAATCGGTCAAAGCACTGGTTTAAGGTTTAATAGTTCAACTGTGGTTGAATCGTAGTAGAATCGGTATTAATAAAATGATAATAATAATTAAATAATATATAAAATAATATTAAATAAATATAATATCATAACTTTATATCTCTAAAAATTAAAATAAAACATCATTTTATATATATTTATAATTATTATTAAATATTTGTTTTTATTTATCTTAAAAGTATTTTAGATTAAATTTAAAAAAAATAATTTTTTTTGAAAATCACCAGTTCAAATAAGTTTTTGACTGGTTTTTATTGTTTTTCACCAATTTTTAACCAGTTTTAGACTGGTTATCACCGGTTCTAAAATCATTCAGTTTTTCTGAGTTAACAGACCGGTTACTAACTGGTTCTTGGACAGATCAGTTAAACTGGCCGATCCGGTCCGATTTTTAAAATTATGGAAATGATAAGTATACGCAGTTACAAAAAATAAGCCACCTAACAAACTAACCGTTGCTGAATCCATGTGCAACTATGCAACTGTGAAATTCTCACTGCATGTCTGGTTCCATGTTTTAGGCTCTCTAACGCGTGTCAACCAGAAGCCACAAATTATAGCTTCTGCGTAATTTATCTGTATTTGACGCAATTTCATTAGATATCGTGAGTATGTAACGCAAAACAAAACATTCATTATATTTGTTCCCTCACCCAACAATGCAAGCAGGTAATGTCAACCACAGTCAGCTTGGACAATAATGGGGACCTGAACCTATTACTTGTTTAGATGTAAGACCCAATCCTTCTGGACTTTTATATAAGCAGGAAAAAAAAATTATGTATGATGGTTCAAAATATAACTAATTTCACTCTAATGAAATCACCCCTAAAATATTTTTTATTTAATTTAAATTTTATTTTCAATGATCCTTTTGATTTTTGTGGTATCAACCATAGCCTTTAAAATGGAGACAGTATTTTCATTGAAAATAAGTTTTTATAAAATTGAAGTCTTTTACTAATTAGCATGAAGGGTAGTTTAGAGGATAAAATTCATTTGTTAAATAAGATTGAGAAAACAAAATGAATGCATCTGATAAACAAATTTCATTTTCTATTATTTAGTATATTGTTTAGCATATTATTTAGCTATAAATTATAACTGAATTCATTTTTTAAAATTTTATATTTAGAACTTGCATTTAGCAGTGTATTTGATGTACCTTTGACTACTCTTAATTAGCGTGAATTAGTTTTTTTTTTTTACTTATATTTGAGTTTCGAGAAAGTATATTGTTTTACTCGACTAACTTTTTAATATTTGAATTGTCAGTATTTTAGTTCAAGAAATTTTATAAATAAATAGAAATAGAAAAAAAAAAGACGAAATTGTACTTTTGGTCTATCCTATAATTCTCAATTTGCGATTTTGGTATCCTTGTTTTAATTCTGCGATTTTAGTTTTTTAATTTTTAAAAATTTATGATTTTGGTCTTCTTATTTTTAATTCTGCAATTTTAGTCTTCCAAATTTTAAAAATCTATAATTTTGGTCTCTCTATTTTTAATTTTGTGATTTTAGTCACCTAATTTTTAAAAATTCGTAATTTTGGTCCAATCGTAAAATGTTCATCCGTTAATTGTTATTGCCTCAATGCTAACTATGATGTGGCATTAGACTGAATACGCAGCAAATAATATTTAACAGATTAGTGTCACGTCATAGTCTACGTTGAAACATTAACGGTCAATGAATGGACATTTAACGATTCGACTAAAATTGCAAATTTTTAAAATCTGAGCGACTAAAATCATGGAATTAAAAATAGAGGGACCAAAATTGCAAATTTTTAAAAATTGGAGGACTAAAATCGTGGAATTAAAATAAGGGGACAAAAATCATGAATTTTTAAAAATTGGAAAACTAAAATCGCAAAATTAAAAATAAGGAGACCAAAATCACAGATTGAAAATTATAAGGAGACCAAAAGCGTAATTTAGCCCAAAAAAAATTAAAGAAAAGGTGTGTACAACACTATCTATATGTAGGAATGATAATGGAGTGAAGGTGGGTATGGCTATATGGGTAGTGCTTTCACCATATTTGTTCCCATTTTTATTAGCAAGTGTCTGTTGGTAGTGGATATGGATGGATATATTTGAATATTTAAGAATTTACAAATTATAAAAAGAAAATAAATTATCATATAATACAATTATATAACATTATATTAACATCAGTTAATATAACTACTTTATTTTTTTTATAACATTAAAATAAAACTTAAAATAATATATCTAGTTTATTTATATATTTTGTAACAATCAATCTACATAAATAATTTTTACATGAATAATAATAATAATAATAATAATAATAATAATAATATTTATTATGTATTTATTCACTAAAAATGGTATAAAATAAAAAATTCTCAAATGATAGAAAAACCATAATATACATAATTTATTTAATAGGAAAATAAATTCTATAAATAAACAGGTTTCTGGAGAGTGGATATATTATGATATTTGCCCTCGTCCAATGAGTATCCATCTCTGGCCGATCAAGGGTAATTTGTGAGAATACTTAGAGTGTGTTTGGTAAGTTATTATAGTAGTTTATAAGTTATTTTGACTAGCTTATAAACTAGTTTGACAAAAACAAGCTTGTTTGGTATACAAGCTTATTTTAGTAGCTTCTAGTTTATTTTCATAACCTATTTCAACTAGCTTACGAAAATAAGCTAGCTTATAAGCTACTTTTTTTTTTTTTTTCATTTTTATTGTCATTAATTTATTTGAATCTCTTTTTACCTTTTTTTTTTTCCAATTTAGAAATTAAATAACTAAGTATGTGCTTTTATGTCATTTTATATTTATCAGCTAACTTATCATTTAATCTTATTAAACACTTTCAATTCAATTAGCTATCTTATAAGGTTTTAGCTTTTCAGTTTCTAGTTTATAGCTTATAAGCTTCAGCTAGCTTATAAGCTAGTTTTACCAAACACACTTTTAACGGATGTAGGTATTTTTGTCATCCTCACTCGACTATTACATTATGACAAATAAAGATATAATCAAATTATTATACGCATTTATTGAATGATTTAGTGTTTTTAATACAGTGAATGGTTTAAAACAATTATAGTACCGCTTAAAAAATGGTTAAAGATCATAAATAATGTCTCTTTGGGCGTTTTATATACTAATATACCCATGCAAGTTCTAAATATAAAATTTTAAAATTTGTTGTGACTTTGGAGATGTATAAATTTGATGCACTGTTTAATGAATATGTTGTGAGGTAGAGTGTAAAGAAGAAAAAGAACAGCTCTAGTAAACTCCAACGGTGGTGGTGAACACCTCCAATGGTGTCACCTGCAAGAACTTTGATGCATAAGTCAGTAAGAGTGTAAGAGGGAGGTGAGAATGAGAGAGTTATGTGTACCTAGTGTGTGTGGAGTCCTTTACATAAATCGCCTTGGCATGAAAAGCCGTTAGAGTAGTTGAGATGTCACTTGAGATACCATGTGGCAGCGTGCTTTTAGGTGCTACACTAAGTGTTTTCCTTGTTATAATCGGGATAGTCATAATGGTTACAACCGAGATAGGTGAGACCATTGTAACTGGGATAGGTGAGATGACAAATCAGTGATGGCCTTGATTGCCAATGTTGTTGTTAGTTGATTTGGTGGTCCTTAAGTCAGATGCTAAGGTGGACCAACTTAAAGATTTGGCGATCGGGATAACCCTCAGAACAGAATTAATAATAAGTTGCAATGGTAGTATATGAAACCATTTTATCACAATTCACAAAAAAGAAAACCTCATTATATCAAAAATACATCAATAAAAAATTTGACTAGATTTGCTTATATGTATTTGTGATGATAAAAACTTTTAATGATTTGATATAATTTAAAAAGTTGCAATGGTAGTATATTAAAATTACGGTTTAATTACATTTTGTACCACTCAAGTTTTATCATTTTATGGATTTTGCTACTGTATTTTTTCTCTTGCATTGTGACCCTATTTTTGAAATCTTGCAAATTTTGTTCTAATCATCAACTGTTCATTAAATAAAAATTTGCAAAATTCACAAGATTTCAAAAATAGGGTGACAAAATGTGAGAGAAAAAACATGATGTCAAAATTTGCAAAATAATGAAACTTAAGTGACATAGTGTAATTAAGCCTAAAATTAGTTTTTTTTTTTAATTTTGGGAAACAATTTTATAATTCTCGAATGAGTAATTAATCTTGTGAATTTTTTTTCAAATGGTATAAAATGCATATTATAAAAAAAAAACTATAACGGTATCACTCCATCTGTTATTTCTTATTGTTGTTTGTTGTTCTTTGCTCTTTGTTTCCTGTTGCATAAAACACACACGCAGACACCATAACATAACTAGAATAATGCTACAGAACCCGAAACATTTTAGTACAGAAATTGACAGGATAAACATGATGTGAGTTTTATAGACAACGAGTGGGAGCTTTGTACTTTATTAAGCTTCTTAGAAAATACTTGTCATGGTAGCTTCGAACTACAAAAATTAATACGTTGTTTAGAATTTGTAGTATACAGTTATTTAGAAAATTTTTAACTTGCTGTAAATTCAGAAAAAAAATATATATAATAAAAGTTTGTTAACTTTTACAATAACTATCTTAAAAGTAAAATTTACCATAATTTCCAATTTGTTAACAATATAAAACTTTTTATACTCACATTACATAGAAATTATATATATATATATTGAAATACACCCAAAATTATATATTGAGCACCAAATGTAACTCCCTCATACTCTAATAGAACTATAATTACAAATGGAACATAGTTGTTCAAAAGCTTTTATGACTGGACATTGAAAAGCTGAAATTTTAATAACTTTTATACATTTATGTTGAACTTGATATAAAAGTCATAAGAAAATTATTTTTGACCATGCATAACTAAATACAATGCAAGAGAGATCCCAAAATTTACTAAATATATATATCTTTTTTAATGCAATTGAATCACAAGGTTGAAAGTTAACTCTCTTTTAAAGATAACTGAGATCACAAGGCCTATTTAGAGTAGATCTACTACATCTACGGTGATATTATGGCTCAGTCATATGACAAACTACGCATCTTTTAGAGTCAGAGTTTAACCACTCTAACTCTAAAAAAGGCACTAATTTAGCTAACTCACCCAACCCTTACATAAGAGGGTGAACTTTTATCTTCAAACTGTCTTTTGCTTTCGCTGCATCATCCCATGCAGACTTATGGGACATTGCCGTACTCAATTGTTCACTTTGTTACACATACTCCGAGTTGTTATCGTCCATCTTCAACAAATAACTTTCCTCAAATCACTTCAACCTATATCCGTTTCGACATCCATCACGCCCAAAATTATTTCAACAAAATATATAACGCTATTTCCAAACCTAAATTAACAAGATTTGACAATTTAAAACAAAGCCTATCATGAGTGCATTAAATTGGTTGTATAAGTTGAATTGCTGTGTAGAATAAAATATTATTGGAATTTTATTTGATTTAATTCATATGGTGGCTTGTTAACCCCAAGGGGTTGGTCGAGTGAAGTGAGACAGAGTCTCATATCTGGTAGGTCACAGGTTTGAACCCTCACTCGTCTCTTTAGGATGAGGTAAATGTAAGTACCCCTGTAAGTGTTCTCTAAGCCCGGAGACTTTTCTTGTCTTGACTGAGACGTCATCCCCTCCCTTAAATTTTACATTACCAAAACTAAAACTAAAAATATGGTGGCTCAATGTACGGTTCACAATGGACTGATAGACTCGGATCATATAAGGTGCAGGACACCGTGTGCTTATTATTATCATCATCATCTTTTCCCACACATATGCTCGGTAACTTACATGGAAAATTCTCTTTTTGACTAGTCATATCCATTGTCACTGTCCTTAGATCAGAGGCCATTCCTACACAACATAGGACACACCCTTCCACAAATGATTTTAAAGGTATGTTACATTCACATTTCTCAACTTTAAGCAATAGTCATGAATCAAAAAAAAAAAAAAAACACTTTAAGTAACAATCACATTACCTCCATTTTTTATTTATCACTTTTGAAGAATTATTTAATTTTTATTTATCCATCATTTTAAAACTTTAATATGACATTAATTTTTTATTTTTTTTTATCAATTATACCCTTATCAAAGAAAGAGAAAAATAATAGTGTATAACATGTCAAATAATAAATAAAGATATAAAAGATATATTAATGAATTATAAATAATTTTAATAAAAAACAAAGAAATTAATTATTTTTCTTAATTTATGTGTGTTATAAAATTAACTAACAAATAAATAATAGAGAAAGTAATATTTCTCTCTCTTTTTTTTTTTGGTACAAACCATAGGTGTCTTCCATGGGAGGCAATTCTGCATGACTCGAGACCACTGGTTAAACTGGAACAATTCCGCACTAGTTCATTCACGCGCTTGGCAGTATATTTCTCTTTTTTTGATCTACGTCCCGCTATTCATGTAACATAAATACTGTGATTCGCTTCTGTTAATTAACATAAAGTTCAGGAGATATAAACGTAATTTATGAATGATTTTATACTTCCATACCATGTTTGTCCAATTTTTCGTATAGCTTTTGAAGAATCCAAGGTCATACTGCACAAACGATGCTATGCCACTATGTCAGATAGGGATGCCACAATTATATATTGATTATTGGGAGTTGGAGATCCAAGAAATCCCTTACTTTCATGCACAAAATTCTTGTAATCGAAAGAAGAGATAGCAGAAAAAGATAGTGGCCTTCTATGTATAAAACAGCCGTTTTGGCTTTATTAATTTTTTTTCCTCTCTTTTCCTAAAGACTGCAAAACCTCTAGGTGTGGAAACTTTGTCTCCATGCCAAATCCTTATTTGCCACTATCTCCCTTCACTCAAAAGTTTGGGGTGTTGTTGGTTGTCTTGGGCAACACATTTAACCGCAATATATTCAAAGTAAAGAAGAAAAGTTGCATTGCCTTTTGAGGAGTATGAACATTTTGAATGTTTATATGTGCTCTTTTAATTTTGAGTGCTTGTAAGGGCTTTAATGACCCCTAAAAAGAATGAAATTAGTGGGCGCATGTGCTTTTCAAATTCTCTTTTTCCTTGCGTCTGTAATGAATTTTGGATCGTGTTCTTTGAATATCTTCATATTTTATAGAACCTTTTGGTCATCGGGATGAGCACTTCAATGATAAGTTGCACATTAACAACCACATAATAAACCGGAAATTTTGGAAATTTTTAATTGATTTGGTGTGCAATTATTCAACTTCATGTATAGGAAATTGGTCAGCTTAATTTGTTTGCATAATGTTCTAAATATTCACTATCAATTTAGTGAATTTACCATATATATATAGACAGTTTGAGAAATACAACTAGAAGGGGGTGTAAATGGCCTGAGTTAGGTCAGATTCACCTCATTAAGACCTAACCTAATTAAATTTAATTGGATTGAGTTGGGTTGAGTTTGAGTTTTGTGACCCAATCCAACCCAACCCAATTATAAATCGAGTTGGGTCGGGTTGGGTAATCGAGTTGCATAAAAAATCTAGAAATTTGAAAAGAATTCAAAAAATCATAAAAAAAAGAGAAAATAGGAAAAATAACATACATAATTAGTTGATTGGTTTAACTTATCCAAAACATAATTAAATTAAAATGTGAATAACTTAAGTAAAATGTGTTAAAAATATGTCAAGTAATATAATATAATATTTTATTTTATTAATTAAATAAGATGTCGGGTTGGGTTGAGTTCATTAGGTTTGAAATGCCTCAACCAGTGACCCAATCCGATTTTAATTGGGTTTGTTGAAATGAACCAAACTCAATCTGCAAAAATGTAATTGGATTGAGTCAGGTTGATTGGATTCTTGGGTTGGGTTGGACTCGCTTACACCTTAATAACTAGGTTACTTTTCTATTCACCACATCAATTTATTTTAAAATCCACCCACCGTTGCCATAACACGATCGATTTCGTGAAAAGTTCTTCATAACATTTATAGAATCACTGGTATATATAATGTTTAATTACATTTTTGTTTTTTAATTTGGATTGTGTGGTTTTAGTTACTCATTTTTTTTAGCTAATTAAATTCCTCTATTCTTAAAATTAAGCAAATTTAGTCTCTCTATGATTTTTTTTTCTACCTAAAACCTTTAAATTCTCATTTTCTATTCAACATATTTGTGGGTTATGATGAATTTGAGATAGGAAATAATTTTAAAGTTCAAAAGTAAAAACTTTAATGAAAATTAGATAAAATTTTAAGGAAAAATTTGATCAAATTTCAAAGATTTTATACTGTATGTAAGATTAAGATTTGGGAATGACAAAATTGAGATTATTTCTGGTAATTTTGATACATTATTAATGTAAAATTTTTATATTATCAACTAATGAGATAACACCAAAACTATGATGTTTATAAAAGTCAATGATTTTTAATGATATGACAATGCATGTTTGATTGACTATAAATAAATTTTACACTATCAATGTATTATAATTAAATTATATTTTTTTTTGGTGAAATTCGATATTTGGTTGGTGTGTTCTGCGTAGAAGAAGGTTTAAAACAGTTTAATTAAATACTTGGAGGAAGAGCTTTGCTGTCTATAGAGTGGTCTTACATGGCTCAAACAGGTTTGTCTTTAGTGGAGGATACTTGTGGTTTATATAAAAAAAAAATTAGGAGAAAAAATTGACAAAAGAACTAAATTTTATTAATTTTAAAAATAGATCAACTTAATTGGTTAAAAAAACTAAGAAATTATGCTTAATTAACCTAAAATGATAAAAAAAAAAATTAATGTATTTAAGCCTATGGATTTCCGTAGTTCTTGCATGTTGATAACTAGTGGTAAATTGATAGCATTCTAAGCTGGATTTCTACTTCATAAATGTATTTATTTTTGGTAAGACAAGCAATCAATTATATTAATGAAATTAAGTAAAACAAGTATTCTAATCCATAAAACAACTTAGTATAAGTCAAAAGATAACGTAAGATCAATCTATAACACTTGGATATATTCTAGATGCCAAGTACACCAATCTGAAAATGAATTAAAGAAGCCAATGCCTTTGAAAAAAACTATATATGACAAAAACTTTTATCAAGGCCTAGCTAGCAGGAACAAAAAAAGATCATGTTCTTATTTTAAGGTCCCTACTATTCCCACCCACTTTTTGCTATTTTCACCCCATGTCTTGTTTGCAATTTTTTTATTCTAAAAATACCTCTTGATGGGATCATGTTTTTGTTGTGATTTTTTACAATGAAAACACATTTCTGTTATGATGGAAGGGGGTGCACCCATCTATACATAACGGAATCACATTTCTGATATGTATTTTGGACTGATCCATAACGGAAACAAGTTTTCGTTATGTATGTATTCAAAATACATAACGAAAACGCTATTTCCATTATGAATTAGTCCCAAATACATAAAGAAAACGCATTTTCATAATGAATCAATCCCAAATACATATCAGAAACGCATTTTCGTTATGTATTTGTAAATTAATTCTTTATATATATTAAATTTATTTATTTTTGTGTAAGTATAGTTTTTAATGATTAACTGACGCGTGAGTGATACCAACAACATAATAGTGATACAAATAATGCATCAGTGATACCAACAACATAATAGTGATACAAACAACTATAACAATGTATATATAAAATCCAAAAATATAAACAATAAGGTTCAAACATAATGTACAAAATACTAAAAAAATGATCTAACGGTAAAAAAAAAAGTCAAGCGTCAGAGGTGGTCGTTGCCTTCCTTCACCTCCTCTTTTGATAGGTGCACTCAGACTCCATGCTCGACTGAGCAATGGCTAATGCCTTTCGGATCATCCCATTACTGTTAGTGCCATCAGGCACCACCTTTGAACGCAACATGCGCTCCATAAGGCTAGCAACTCTCTCCAACTGTGCCTATAAAAAAAATGAAAACTTTACAAAAAAAATGTGTCATTGGCATTGTAAAACAAAAATTATAAAGATATGAATACTTACCTCGCATGAATGGGTGTCGCTAAACAAAGAATCTGTCACAGGTTGTTGTTGCGGGACAGGAACTCGTGGTGGGCCATGCGAAGGATCTCCCTCTATTGGAGGTATCAGAAAAGGGTGAGAGACATGGTGGAACCACTCTAGGTAGTCATCGCCACATGTTTGCGGAGCCTTGTGTGGTACAACAACTCCTCTCTCCATGAACCCTAAGAGTATCTGTTATAGGCTTAGAGATCATAGAAGAGGTCTAGGAAACAAACCTGCACATGCTTTGAGCTCTTATTAGCGAATATCGAGCAGTTGACAAGATGTAATACATACATTTGCGCAGCAAATATGGTCTTCCCAACTGCCTGTCGTGCGACGTAGATCTCCCTCAGCCATGCGAAGGTGATGCAAACTCCTTTCATGGACGCAGCATACGCCTTAACAAAGGACTCGCCTAGCTCGCTCATCAACAAGCCCACAGCATCATCATGCGTATGATATGTGTGCTCACAGACCTTGCCTGTAATAGGCAAGTGCAGGAGAGATGACACATCGTCCTAGAGTGATGGTCATTTCCCTCTACTGGCAGATGAAAAGAGCTAGTGTCCTTATGCCATCGCTTAACAAAGGTAGATATAAGGCCCTTGTTGGCCGAAGTATACCATGCCTCTATAAGAGAGGCAAGGCCTGAACCTCGCACAAACTCTACTGATCTGCAGGTGTGAGGACATGGGCATAATCTTGCCTCCATGGCTGATCAACGTCAGCTTATCACGGGGGTGACCCAACCACATATGTCCCGCAACATTCTCCTTATAGGACCTAAGCAAGGACAACTCCACATGATCTCCTAGAAATAGAGGTCCAACAATGCGCTTTGCCAGCTGAGTGGGAGGCACCTCTGCCTTTGCCTCCGATACCTCAATCTTTGTTTGCTCCTGCTCCTGTTGTTGCTCTTGTTGTTGCTACTGCTACCACCTAGATGCTTCAACCTTCTAGCTAGCTCGACATGCCGATGCAGTAGGTTGTGGGCGCCTAAAAGTGCCTGCCTCATCATCTAGCAAAGGGCCTTGTCTAGGACAATAGGCACCAAATCTCATGCATGGCATAATGAATCTGAAATAATAATAAAACATTAACAATTAATAACAAATATAATGAACATTATTATAGAATTATTCTAAAAAAATATTACCTACAATTAATCATTTATTAAAACACAAAAATAAATTACGTATTACATAAATACTTTAATAGACAAAAAATAAATAAAAACAAATAATTTAAATCAGATAAATAACTAAATGAGCAAAAAATTATAAGTAAAAGATACTAAAAAACAAATAATTTAAATTATTTCATTCTTACAAATAATTATTATAAAAAAACTATTTAAAAATAAATAATTTTGAATTATTTTATTCATATAAATAATTAAAATCAAAGATTGTTTTGAAAACAATCAACTTAAATTAATAAATTCATTCAAATAAATAACTATTTAAAAAACAAACAATTTAAATTATTAAATTTAAATAAGTAATTAAAATAAATTTATAATTTCAAAATTACATAATACATAACAGAATCGTGATTCTGTTATGTATAATGTAATCATACATAATAGAATTGCAATTCCGTTGTGTATCCATACCTGATGTACAACAAAATCAGCGATTCCATTGTTTAGTGATACACAACGGAATTGCTATTCTGTTTGAGCCAAAAAGTCCAAAAAAAATTAAAGGAAACTCATCTTCAATGACGGCGCATGGGAATGTCGACTGGGGGACGACTAGGGCGGGGCAAATTGGGGGTAGGGCAAAGTGGGGGCGCACTGCACGAGCTCACTGCGACTAGGGGTAGCGGCACGGTGGGGTGAGAAGAGAATGGGAAATGGGGGAGGTGAAAGGAGGGGGTTTGATGAAGGAGATGGTTGGGGGGGGGG
Organism: Spatholobus suberectus; assembly: GCA_004329165.1. Lineage (NCBI taxonomy): Eukaryota > Viridiplantae > Streptophyta > Magnoliopsida > Fabales > Fabaceae > Spatholobus > Spatholobus suberectus. The sequence continues at coordinate 70,466,876 of CM014735.1, forward strand.
GGAGTTTAAAGGTTTGAGGGTAAACAAGTAATTATATTTATTTTTAAAAAAGGAAGAGGTGAAAAAAGAAAAAAAAAGAGATAGGAATAATAGGGTCCTTTTTTAAAAAACTATCCCATTATGATGCAACCAAATGGACTAACAGCTAACTATCACAAGACTCACAACAATTGCTAAGCTATATTTCATTTTTAGTGTAGGTGGGAATGTTCTAGAGAAGTTTCAGGCATGATAGTTTGGAAGCCAAGCCATGAACAACACTTGCACTAAAATTGAATAGATACTCTATATGTGAAATTCTTATTAACAGTGGAAAAATTAAAAATAAATAGGATACAAATTCATATGATGATATTTCTCTTAAAAAGATTCATTTTTAATTATAGGAATTCTGTCCAAAACAACCTACCATGAGAAGGTCAACAAGGAGCCAAACATTTTCAAAAATTCCTAAAAATGGTAATATATTGAATCTAAAGTATCCCAAGACTATGAAATGTGATCAAATAAGAATCAAATATTCTAGCTGCTAAATAAAACCAACCATATTTAATTTACCTCTTTTGTATAGAAAGTGAATTTATTAACCCCAATATATAGTTCATTAAGCATGTCATTCTCCCAAATAATTAAAGAGATTCTAGCATCATATATGAAATTTCAAGACCCATTCTCCTCATTCCAAGTCCCTGATTACTACGTACCAATGCTTTTTTGTCCTCAATACAAAAAAGAGTCTTTGAATAAGCTTTTTCCGAGTCAAATGTTATACCAAAATTTAATACTACTGTCATCTAATTTTCTCTTAACTCCCTTTTGGAACCATTTGGAAGCAACTTCTTGGTATTGATCAATTCAACAAATGTCTCTCCACCACATTAGAATTCCAATGTCTAGAATGTTTTGTTAGATTTAGAGCCTCATATTTTGATCTAAGAAATTTTGAACCAAACAACATCATATTCTCTTTCAGAAGTCTCCACCTCCACTTTTCTAGAAGGCATAAGTTGAAACCATTGTAGATTTTATTTTAAAACTATAAGATCATCTCGTTTAGACTTAGACATGGTTATCTCATTTTATCCATGCTATATTTTTGTTTTCTTCTCCTCTCTCCCATAAAAATGTTCTTTGAATACAAGTTCGGATCTTCACAACTACTATATGCAGCTTGAAAAAAGATTGAAAATATTATGAAGGCTAGACAAGGCAAAACTTGGTATAATTCTGCCTCCTAAGGACAAATGTGTTTCCAAGTGGAGCCTTGACCTTATAGTGTTGATAGTGGAAAAACCAAGTGTCTACTTCGTATTGGCTCTAACTAGGTATACGTAAATATTTGAAAGGAATCATTCCAATTTTACGATTTAAGAATTTTGACGCAGTTGCCGTAAAGTTGTCTTCTACATTTAATTCTAATGAGACTACTTTTATAGAAATTCACCTTTAATTTTATTTGACACTAATTCAAAGCATCTAAAAATTGTCTTTGATGTTAATAGATTCTAAAAATTTGCCTCACCTGTAAGAAGGGTATCATCCACGTATTATAGGGAAATATCTACTAGAGAATGGGACATTTTAACATCGGTTAAAATGAGTTTTCTACATTGTTTGCACAATCAATGTGAATTTCATCGATATAAATGGGGGAATTTTTTACATCGAACATTGAAACCGATGTAAAAAGTAATTTTTACATCGGTTGTACTTTTAAACGATGTAGAAAGTGTATCTTTTTACATCAATTAAAGCCTTAACCGATGTAAAAAGGTGACCATTTTTTACACGGTTAAAGCTTTAACCGATGTAAAAAATCGCTTTTTACATCGGTTAAGGTAATAACCAATGTAAAAAGTAAGTGTTTAATATTTAGTTTATTTTGCGAATGTCCAAACCAATAAATTATAAACAAACCACACAGGCAGACAGTTCAATCACTAGAATATATCATTCAATACCAAAATACAAATATGTATATATGTGTATATACATACATGTATATATATACATGTATGTATATATATACATACATGTATATATGTGTGTGTGTGTGTGTGTGTGTGTGTGTAGGGGGGGGATTTACTAACGTACACACACTTGGTTTTTAGTTAGAGTACGTTAGCAAGCTATACTATAGATGTATTTTAAGATACACTATAGTTATAACTTGCTAATGTATTCCAACTAAAAACAAATGTGTGTACGTTAGCAAATTCCATAAGTATTTACTAACATACACATACTTATTTTTTAATTAGAGTACGTTAGCAAGTTACACCATGGGTGTATTTTAAGATATATAATAGTTATAACTTGCTACTGTACTCTAACTAAAAAATGTGTGTGTGTGTGTGTATCAGGGTCAAGCATCGATGAGCACATTGAACTATCCATGTGGTTGAGAGCCCTCACAGTCCAGGCACAACGATGCAATTATCAGGGGCACACTCTACCACTAAGCTAATAGCCCATCATGCAAGCCTCCCGCTAGGGCCTGCTATGCCAAGTGTGTGTGTGTGTGTGTGTATGAGTACGTTAGCAAGTTACACCATGGGTGTTATGCATGTTGACTAAATAATGCTTAATTTAGGTGATTCTTGATATGTAATCCATATTCTCCTCTTTATTTTCAATTTTTTTCACCTAAATTCATGAATAATGCGTTTTCTTGTTTTCGAAACACAAAGACAATCAATTTCTTCCCAAAACCTCTTTGTTATGCATGTTGACTAAATAATGCTTCAAAAGGGGATAACACAAGTTTAATAGCATGATGTAACAAAGTGACGTCAATCCCTCAATTAATGAGTTAGACCAAAAAGGACCCATTTTGTTTGAATGAGGCATGTTTAGGAATTAAGATCAGCTGATAATGAGAAATCACATTCCAAGTTTTTAGTCAAGGTTAAAAGAAATTGAGTGATTGGTTGAAAATAAAAGAGTTGAATACAAGTTGAGTTTTCGTGAATTTGCCTTCTTTTTCAAGGAAAATAGTCAATTTAGAGCATTACTCTTTCCAAAAATGAAAATGATGAAAAAGAAAAAGGCTATAAAAATAATAATAATAATAACATGAGCTTTTAAGCAACATTTCCCTAAAGCATTCATTCATCACATGTCATACATCGTTACATCTATACATCATTACATTGCATCTTACATACCAATTTCATTATGAAGGAACATCAATCCTTTGTTTTGCATAGCATATCAAGAATTATTTTCAAATTTCTAGAGCTCATGCCCATTGTTTTTAGATTTTGGGAGCCCATGCCCACTATTTTAAATTTTGAGAGCTCGTGTCCACTATTTTAAATTTTGGGAGCTTGTGCCAATTGGTTTGAAATTGTAGGAGCTCGTGCCCACTCTTTTACATTTTGGGAGCTTGTGCCCACTCTTTTTACATTTTAGGTCTTTACGCCCATTGCCTTTTACATTATGGGTCCTCGTGCCCATTGCATTTTACAATTTTAGGTCCCTATGTCCATTACTTTTTACATCTTAGATCCTCGTGCCCAATGTTTTTTATGTTTTTGGGCCATCGTACCCATTGTTTCTACATTTCAGGTCCTTGCACCCATTGCTTTTATGTTTTTGGGTCCTTGTGTCGAAACCTCACACTCATTGCTTTTACAATTTTATGTCTTTGTGCCCACTGCTTTTACATTTTTGGGTCTCCATATTGATTAGTTTTTACATTTTGGGTCCTTACGCCCACTACTTTTACAATTTTGAGTCTACAAGCCCATTACTTTTTATATTTTGGGTCCCCATTCCCACTGCTTTTTACATTTCGATCTTAGTGCCCAATTTTTCTTGTTTTTAGGTCTTTATATCCACTATCTTTTTGTTTAGGTTCCAAACAAAATTGGGATTCATATCTTTACTTATCTTTTACTATAATAATATGAAAACATTTCGTTATTCATATTATCTAGTAAAACCTAAGTAAAGAGGGGCAACTATGAACACCTAGTTTTATCCTAGTAAATGAAAATAAAATATAAAAGAAGAAGGGAAAGGAAGGGAGAAATTTTTTGAAGGAAATGAGCTCACTTTTTTTAATGATAAATACCATGGAAAGACAATGTCAAATCTTAAGTTATGCTTGTCCATTTGAAATGTTCTTTACGCCGTTGGAAAGCGTATAGAAAGATCTACAACTAATGTTTCTACCCTAAAAACCAAAATTAACTTCTATCTTGATGAAAATCAACCCTAAAGTGGGTCATTTAATCATAAAAAAACTCAAGTCTCACAGTCCTTCATTCTCACCTTTTCTTCACTTAGAAGTCCCGCATTAGCCAATCTACACTCATGTATCTTACCTTTTCCTCTATATAAAGAGGAGACTACCAAGCAATGAAATGCAGCAAGAAAATCTAAAAAACATGGGCTTAATACAAAGCATAGAGCCTATAAAAGTTTAATTTTTTTATTATTATATTTTTTCCTTTTCCTCTCTTGGAACTTCTATTGGAGGCACATGGTGGATTGTTTTATGTGTTGTGCCCACCACAAATTGTCATCTTGAGGTAAATTTACCTATCTTATCATTTTTTTGCTATGTTTTATTTCTTTTTTTATTATTGTTATTAATTTTAATTCTTTGTATGCCTTTTTCAAATTAGGAATATTTTCTTTTTAATTATTTTTTTCCTAATAGAGAAAGGATTAATTGAATGTGACATCTTCTTATTCCTAATTTGAAAAAGACATACAAAGAATAAAAATTAACAACAATAATAAAAAAGGAAATAAAGCATAGAAAAAAAAAAGACAAGATAGGTAAATTTATTTCAAGACGATAATTTGTGGTGGGCACAACACAAAACAATCCACCACATCCTTCTAATGGAAGATCCAAGGAGAAAAAGAAAAAAAGATAATAATAATAAAATTAAATTTTCATAGGCTCTATGCTTTGCATTAAGCCCATGTTTTTTGGATTTTCTTGCTTGGTTTCATTGCTTGGTAGTTTTCTCTTTATATAGAGGAATGGAAAGATGCATGGATATGTCATTGCTTGGTAGTCCAATGTGGGACTTCTAAGTGAAGGGAATGTGAGACTTAAGTATTTTTATGATTAAATGGCCCACTTTAGGGTTGATTTTCATCAAGATAGAGGTTGATTTTAGTTTTTGAGGTGTAGACATGAGTTGTAGATCTTTTTACAAGCTTTCCAATGGTGCAAAGTGTGACACCCTTTATCATATTGCTTATCCTTATTATTATTCTATTTATTTATTACATTTAGTAATTATTTATGGAGGATTTTTTAAATATTAAAATGAAATTATAACATAATATAAGTCTTAAAACCTTTTTCCTTGTAAAAGAATATATCGTTAAACATAACAAGGAACACGTAAGAACCATACTCATTCATAAAGGATCCTAAACAAGTAATAGACATATCATATATCACAACCAAAGTTAATGGAAAGAATGCGATACAGTCATATATATATATATAATTGTAGTAAATAAAGGTATCTCAAAATAAGAATTAGCTAAATGACTACATATACACAAGCATATAACTGATATCTAGCCTTATCATATAATGCAACAAGATAAAAGAACCTAGAATTAGAGTAATCAGTCTATGAGCCAAGTTCTATACCCTCTCGCCCCCAAATACTAAGTCTTCAAAGTGTCTCAAGAAGGTCTTCTTTGTTGTACCGGAGTGAGAGCCTCATCAGTGTTGGGAACTTTACCATCTAAGCTAGTTGTTCTCCAATAAAATGAACATATAACATATACAAGAAATAAAAAGAAGAGAAGTGAGTTTTCTCATCCTTATATACATGGTCACACATAAGACAGTTAAATTTTCAAACAAATAGAGTAACGACTTTTGTGATCATATAAGATATGTCATTTCAATGTAAGTTTTAAAGCAATATATGTAGATCCATATTCTCCTTGATATCATCCATCAAGATTATAAAGTATTAGAGAATTAATTTGGAAAATTGTATCTCTTTACTCATCATAGATACATCGGCCCTTAACGCGGCTCCACGTGTTTGTACATGACCCTTAACGTGGCTCTACACTGATATACGACCCTTAACGCGACTCCACATGTTCATACACGACCTTACAAGGCTCCATGCACATATACGGCCCTTAATGCAGACTTCACATGTTCATACATGACCCTTAATGAGGCTCCACGCACATATACGACCCTTTAATGCGGCTCTATGTGTTCATATAGAGCCCTTAACATGACTCCATGTGTTATATACAAGCCTTAACCAAAGGCTACTAATTCTCATAAAAATATAGTAGAGTTTCTTCTGTTTTTGGCACTTTCCCTCACACCTCCACATGGGTATGGTCAATAACAAAGACAGAAACAAATTGCTAGGCAACAATTATCATCAATTCTTATTCTCAATTTCAATCATTTCACATAGGCTTCCATGGCCACATCTTTTGATAGCTTTCAAGCTTACCATTCATATATCACATTACATACATATCTCCAACACCTTTTGATATAATACCACAACATTTTAATTCAAGCATAATGATTAGAATAAAGCGAATTTACTGACCAATATCATTCATTGACCAAATCACCATAGACAAGTGCTTAGTAACTCCCCCCGCCCCTCCCCCCCCCCCCCTCCTTTTTTTTACCTCCAAGATTCTTAATTTAAAATTCCTCCTTGGTATTTACTTAGTTAGTTCTTTACTTTACAATACTCATCCAACCTCTCCTAAATTCCTTCTCATAGTAAGTTTTAAATCAACTAAATTAGAATGGAAATCCAATATTCAATTATGGGTAGCTATCTTTAGTTAATCCTTACCACTCATTAACTTAAAGTTCTATTATCATTCTTATACTTATCACTATTACCATTTACAAATGTAATTGCCTAGTCATGTTCTGCTAAGAAAATTCTAATCTAGAATTGATGTAATTACATAACTAAGTCAACTATCCAATTATTATCTACTACTTTGTAAGTATGAAATTAAAATTAATTAGTATACCTCTCTTATCTATTTATCTTTCGAAAGGCATAACCAAGTCCATGTCTCAAACTAGTAAATATGTAGGTAGTAAACTCAAGGTTTTACAATTACTCCTACTAACACATAAGGCTATGACTCATTCTATTTGTGCCAAACTTAAGTTGTATCATCAATCTATTCGTATAGGTTTCACCTAAATTTACATCAAATTTTGAAGAGGAATTGTTCATTTCACTTATACTTAGTCATTTATGGCCTCCATGACCAATTTCCTTTTTCTCATACATATTGAAACATCACGTTCAACATGTAAAACACTGTCAACAAAACTACAAGTCAGCTCTTATACACATACAATAACAAGTTTTTCAAGGTTCCAAATTCATTCCTTTTTCTTCCTACATGTTCCTACACTTTATGGCATCCAATAGCAATCAATTAAACATCATTTAAACACAAAAATGCAAGACTTTTTGCTATTATAGTGGCTGGATAGCAACTCAAATTTTCTACACAAAGTGCCAATTTCAAGTGCCAAAATATGTCAAAATGATCTCCTTTGCTCACTAAACTTTAAGGGCATCATATAATAATCAAAAGATAGTCAATTTTCAACTATTAGCACACTTTAAACATGAATTTTATCACATAAATACATGCTAAATACAAAGTTTACAACAGTAGAGAAGTTGTTGCCCTGCTGTCAAAACTATGGCAGTTAAAGACACACAATCAAGGGATTTTGTCTTCAAACCATCACCAAATCATCATACCATCATACAACAATATCATAAGGCCTTAAACACATTAATTAATCAAGCAAAATCAACAAAAATCTGCCATGAATAGTGTTAGGCAGCTGCATGCATATGAACATTCCAATGGACATAAAATCCTCATCTAATCATGAAATTAAGCGAGAAATACACCTAATATCAAGAGGTTAAGGCCCCCTCTTAGTTCTACAAGCCAAAACCAAGTTATGCAAGGCTTCACCTCCTCCCCTTACCTTGATGGAACTATGAGAATGAGGAGAAAATGGTGAAGATGAGTTGTTTTCCTTGTCTCCTTCAAAAGCCCCAAGAAAATGCCTCCCAAAGGGCTTGAATCGATGGAGATTTTGAGAGATTTGGGGTTAGGGTTTTGAATAGTGATAGCATAAAAAGAATTTTGAGAGTGTATGGGAAGAGGGAGGGAGAACTGGTTATTAATAGAAAAGGAGAGAGAGAAATTTGTTTTATTTTTCTTGCTTTACCACTGAAAATACTTGACAATTTAATTAGATATCTATAATCTCACTTAATCCTGGTCACTACAATTGTGTTTTGAAATATACCCATGAGTACTTTTGAGACAAAACTAAAAATTTACTGAATTACTAGAAAAATTCTTAAAAGTATAATATATTAATATAAATACATTTCTAAGCTTAAAATATTATTTTTCAAAATTTTAAATTATTTTAGTATTTATTCATATATTTACTAATTTAACAATTATTTATTCTTCCATCGTTACACAGGCTACATACAATTTCTAGTCCATCTTTAAAAATATCTTAACATTTTAAATCTAATTATAATTTGTTACTATGAGTTATTTTTCACTTCCTCATGATTTGTAAATTATAATTTAGACTTTCACACAATTTTCACATAATACTAGAATATTATTTAAATACAACAATATACATACGAACATAAATACACACACACACACACACACATACATTGATAATATTAATACTAATAATAATAAATATATTAGTATTAATTATTCCAGAACTAAGGGTGTTACACAAATAACACCTCAAATAAACAAGTATAACTTAAGATATGACATTGTCTTTTCATGATATTCTTCATAAAAAATTGAGCTCTTTTCCTTAAAAAATTCTCTCATTTCTTTTCCCTTCTTCTTTTATATTTTATTTTCATTTACTTGGACAAAATTGGGTGTCCACAATATAATTGCCCAATTTTTTTTTGTGTGGGCTACCTTCCATTTTTGATAGCATATGGGTGGTGATAGAGGATCAACAACTACTGTAGAATCAGACTGGGATACTTCTTAACGTTGCTTTAACTTCTCCTTCATTATCCTTTCCTCAAGCAATTGATAGCCCTATGAGACAATTTGTGGAGGCAGGTGTTCTTCGACTGAATCGCCTGCACCTTCTTTCTTTTCTCATGTGATAAATAACACACCATTTTTTTTTTTGGATTACAATGGGGCCTAATTCCAAAAGAAATTACATAGCTACTAAACAGGGAGTAGAAAGTCCCAAAGCATAAAAAACTACCAATTGAGCCAGTTGAGTAGGGAGTTGCTCATAAACAACTAAACTACCTCTTTTTTCAGAAGCCAAATTAGCTAACATATAGCACATTTATTAGCTTCTCGGAAGATATAACAAATATGAACTTCCCAATCACCATTTATCAGATGTCGTATAGCACAAACAAGATTTCTCCCAGAAGCAATGCCTATTGTTGTTCCTACAATGCTCCGGACAGTGGTAGTAAAGTCAAAGTGCAGCTCAACAGCTGAAATCCCACACAATTTTGCCAAATGGAGCCTTTCATACGCTCCTCAGAGTTCTGCTACAAAAGTAGAAGTTCTCCCTATATACTTAGTGAAACCACACAGCCATCTTCCACTCTCAGCCCGCATTAAACCACCACAACCTGCTAACCTAAATCACCCTTAAAGCTCTACCCGTATTGAGTATAACCCAACCATCAGAGGGCGGCTGCCAAGCAATTGAACAACCTGTTTGACACAAACATGATCATGATCTAAGCATATATGATGAGCCTCATAGTTTTTACAGTAGGTCTGAATAATCTCGCAAGGATTATGCCATCTCTAAAGGTGATAACAGGTGGTAAATTACCAGTAAAGTAGTTAATCCTCTGATCCATTAACACTAGGTGAAACCAGGCCCAAGAAGCCAGGGACAATCCCGTAGAACATGCAGGACAGTTTTTTCAACTGTAGAGCAATAAAAGCAAAATTGAACACTTAAACTCCAACTAGCCAGCCTCGAGTTTGTGGCTAATTAATCATGCGCAGCTTTCCAAATAAAAGTTCAAAATCTTTTAGGGAATATCTAATGACCAAATTTTTTGCCACATATTGTTACTCTAAAGCAAGTGAAAGCCCTTCAATCTTTGATATGCAGTAGCTATGGTAAAGCGCCTAAGTTTGTCACCAGGCCAAATATGCATATATGCATCATGATCTCTAGTAGGAGGCAAAATGCCAGCAATACGCTCCACAACATTATTAGGCAGATTATCTCGTAAGTGGTCCATCTACCAGTCTCCATGAATATTAACAAGATCACACACTCTATACTCTGCCAAACTTGGGAGCACATCCTAAACTACATCCTACAAATCAGGCTCAATCCACTTGTATGCCAAAACATTGATAGTACAACCATCTCCTAGAGCCCATCCTTCGTGGTCATAGTAGAAAAGGCCAAAATTTAACCATTGCTTTCCAAAAGGGGGAATCCATCACGCTGGTAGTGATTGAGGTCATATTAGTGAATCCGTTTACTTATTTTCGCTTAATCACTTCACACCACAAACTAGCTGGCCTTTGCGCAAGGCCTAACCAAATTTCATCATGCAGGCCGTGTTCATTTGGTGCAAGTCACACATTGCTAGACCACCATGCTTCTTGGGCAACATCACGGTTAGCTAGCCAATCCAGTGAGCTTTCTTATGGTCTGGCTGATCTCCCCAAATAAAGGCACACTGAAGTTTCTAAATTTCATGCAACACACCTCGAGTTATGGGGTAGTCACTATAGGATAGATCGGGATGACTTGAATTACTAATTTGGCCAAAGTGATTCTTCCCACAAAAGATAATTGATCAGCCTTCCAACCAGCCAACTTGGTATTTACGTTGTCTATGATGTGTTGGACGTCACTACGTTTGGATGGATGCCCAAGCAATGAGATACCTTAGTATTTGCCAAGGAAGAAGGTTTCTCTAAATCAAGCAAGATTTGCAATTGCTCTTCAGCTAACCTCTGTACATTCTTTGAAAAGAATATATGCGTTTTCTCTCTATTCACTTGTTAGCCTAATATATCACCAAAAGTATTCATAATATCTATGATGCACCTGATTTGCGGGACCGTAGCCTGCCCAAAAAGAAGGAGATCATCACCAAACATTAGGTGGGAAATTAATGGCCCACTCTTACCCACTCACATGGGTTTCCAGCAACCCTTCTCCACAACTTGGGTAATGATGTGAGATAATTTATCCATGCAAAGAACAAAGACGTAAGGCGACATCAGGTCACCTTGTCGAACATCGTGCTGGGGATGAAAAGCAGGAGAGGGACTACCATTCTACAATACATTCATTTGCACACTAGTAACACACTGCATTATAAAATGCACCATATGCTACGGCAAACCCACCTCTTTTAAGACGTCATGAATGAAGGACCATCGCAGTTGGTCATAAGCTTTGGCCAAGTCAACTTTAATAGCAAAGAAACCCGTCTTCCCTGTCATCTTACGCATACTGTGTATCATCTCCTGAGCCACCACAATATTTTCATGAATACTTTTGGTGGGGACAAAACCAATTTGGTATAGCGATATGATAATGCGCATAAGGTCTTTTAATCTATTAATCTCCATTTTGGCCATCATTTTGTATGTGACATTACATAGAGATATTGATTAACATATTCTGGCTTAGAGACTTTTAGGATAAGACAAATATTTGTCTAATTTACTTGACCCACATCTTTGGGAATTAGCCAGAGGTGCCTAGCAAATTGACAGAGGCTTGACACTATATCCCAACTGTGCTGGTAAAACCCCGTTGGGAAACCGTTTGGACCCGGGGCTTTCCAAGCACCCATTTCAAACACTTCCTTTTTAATTTCCTCACTATCCAAGGGTGCATTTAGACCATCTTTGACAGAGTCAGGAAGTAGAGGAAAGGAATACTTAGTATGCTCCCAAATGTGGGGTGAAATGGCGTCTTCAATAAACAAGTTCTTGTAGAAAGAGCAGATCATGTTCTTGATCTGGCCTTCCTCATCAATCCACCTGTCTTCCTCATTGTAGAGCATTAAGATCTTGTTCTTTCGCTTGTGATTATTGGTCTTGAGATGGTAATATCTCGTGTTTCAATTACCATCCCTCAAACATTTGGTATGAGATCTGTGAAACCAAGTTAGTTCCCCCTAGTAAAGGATGGAGTCCACCGATTTGAATCTGTTTCTCTAGTTGATAAAGATGGGGGTTAGATCTATTTCTTCTGGATACCTCCTAGTCTAGCCAAGACAACTTTCTTCTTTAAGTGAATATTACGAAAGGTGTAGTCGTTCCAAAGCTTAAGCTCTACTTCAAGTCTACTAATGTTATGAGTACTAACATAAGTGTTGTGAGTCATCTAGGCACTGTCAAACGTGAAGGGCCTTGGTTGAGAGGGAGAACACACACCCTACAGATGTATCAAGATTAGGTGGTGGTCAGAAAAATCAACCCGAGGAAGAACTCTGACAATGGCTTCAAGATAAGCAAGCCTCCAGTTCTCATTACTCAAAGCTCTATCTAGACATTCAAAAATTCTCTCGTATCCACCAACCAAAGGCCCTCTCAAAGTGTATTTAGCTCTTACAGAGTCTAGATCAAGAAGTTTGCAGGCATTAATACGGTTTCTGAAAGTGGTACACTTACATTGATAGACTAGAGCTCCCATTTTCTTTTCCTCCTAAGAGACAATGTCATTAAAGTCACCAGTAACCATCCATCCATTCATTGTCAAAGCAACAATCTGACGGAGAGATTGCTAAAGCTCTACGCTGCTTGCATGAGAGGGATTAGCATAAACCACAGTAGCAGACAAAGTTATCCTAGCCTCGAACTCGAATATAAAGGAACAAAAACTCGTTTGCCAAGACATGTAGTTCAACAATAGCGATTTTCCAGGCTACAATAATGCCTCCTGAAAATCCTCTATTGGATGAGTACTCAAAACCATCAAAACCCAAAAGTCAAAGGGTGCGCTCTAGTTTCTTGGGGTCCACCCTTGTCTCCATTATAGGAAAAATATCAGGATGATGTTGATCCAAATACTACGTGCAAAAGCGGTAAAACGTTGTGCTTGCTACTCCCCTACAATTATAGAAGAGAATATGATTATTTGACTCAATCATGGAATTTAATCCAAATTCATCGTAACCACTATCTCCCCTTCCTGTGGGTGGGGAAAAGTCTCCATAACAACTTCCATCAGGCAGCCTTGGCTGGTGAAACCCCGCACGCACCCCCACTGTTTGATCTCCCTTATCTTTCGAATCATCCCATTACTAGGCCTGAGAGCCCATGTCCATTTCTTTGTCTAAATGTTGAGGGCTTTAAAAACTAGCTCTGCTACTTGTATGACTGACGTGCATCTCTTTATTGGGCTGTGTTTTCTTAAAAGTAATAATTGCCTTACCCGCAACAGTTAAATTGGATGGTCTCCTAATGCTTGTGCCTGCCCCATTAACCATCTTAGGTGTGGATGCCTTATGGTGTTCCTTGTGTAGACCACTACTAATATACTTCTTGTTATTTCCTGGCTGATTGTTCTCCACCATATCCATTGGGATATTATCATACTGTAACTCCGGGTTATTCTCCCCTAAATTAGTCGCGTCCTCTGTCCCTGATTCTTACAAAAAAATCAAATCGGGATCCCTGTGAAAAAGGTCCAGGAATATTTGCTTCCAATTTTCCAACGAGGTTGTTTCTGATCGCCGGAGTTTCCTTATCCTTCCCTCGTCTAGGCCTTCTCATTTTCTTGACCACAGTCCAAGGTCCTTCGACTGGTGCGCAATCTTGAGCACCTTCAGCACCAGTTGTGACATCTTGCTTATTAACTCGTCTCTTTGTATCCTGTCCTTGCCAAGAGCCTCCATTTCCCTTATTTGGGCAACCCTCCATATAGTGACAAAACTGCCACATGTTAGACAAAGAAAGTGAAGCCCTTCATATACAATCTAGTAGAGCCGTTCATTAAGCTCAAAAAGAGCAAGCAAGGGTTTAGTCAGATCAACTTCAATGCATAAGCATGCTAACTTCCCTCTTTCCCGGAGTAAAGTAGTTTTATCCACTCTTATTGTGTGTCTAATCCTATCACCAATGAAGTGCGAGACTGTAGTGTCATAATATTCAATGGGTAGTCCATAGAACCAAATCCATACAGCAACTTTCTCAATTGATTCCACTAACGGATGAAAGTTCGGACTCCATTCCCGAACAATAAGGTAGTGGTCATAAATCAACCAGGGTCCCTCTGTCATTGTAACGTTTGGCCACTTTCAGGATCAATGACTGTCCCTACAAATCAACACAAGACTTTCCAGCATGTTTTGTCTTCACTCACACACTTCCTAAGAAACTTCCCAAGAGGTCACCCATCCCAGAATTGCTCCAAGTTAAGCACGCTTAACTGTAGAGTTCTTAAGTGATAGGCTACCGAAAAGTAGATATATCTTATTGGTATAGGTAGCAATTATTAATTCCTTTAAGTTATCCTCAACTATATAGTCTCATACCTACACAGCCTTTAGATCCCTCTCATTCTGGTGTGTATTCAATTCATTCATGTGCCCCTCCCACTATAAGCCTACCAAGAGTCGCTCTTTGTTCGTGCTTTATCTCTTTTGCACAAGCAATCATTCCCCACCTTCGTCAACGCCCTAGATGTTACAGTCATGTCTCCAGTGCTTTAAACCCTATCTTCCTCCCTAATAGTTTAACTATCACAGAATTCTTCCATGGCCTCAATATTCTCCTCTCTTCTTGCTTGGAAAGAAAAAAGGATGGGCAATCATATTGTCTAAGTTTTCTTTTCACTACCTTCAAGCCATTATCCTTCTCTGAATTGTCTCCATCACTTTCGCTCTCACTCGCGTTGTCCAGGTCGTATTTGTGGTCGCTTTTAAATTGATTTCCCACCATCGAGTCTCGATAAGATTTTTTCTTTCCAGCTGTGTCTAGTACCATAACATCTCCAACAATATCAACATAGAATAGTGGTTAAGTTTTGTCCTTGGTGAAACCCTGATCACCTCCTTTGACCTTCTTTGTGCTTTGTTCCTTCAAGTCGCACTCTTTCGTTGAGAGAATATCTGCTTCCATCAAGCAAAAAATAAATTTGAAAAATTGAATATCTGATGAAAAAATAAAATAAAACTTAGTAATGGTAACTTAAATACTATATCCCCAACTAACATGAAAAGCAAGGTCCAATTGGCTCTCAACAAACCTCTGCCATGTCTCCTCGTCAATCCCCAAATACTTCTCACAAGGAGATGTGCCCTTCTTGCTCCCATTTGTAAAGCATAGAAAAACACAAGAAGACGGGTTGAATTATGTTTTAAAACTTTTTCACAAATCTTTTCACAAAAACTTGTATTCATTTGTTTGTAAGACGAATGATATAAACTTGTTTAACAACAGATTTAAACCTAAAATCCTTCAAACAAAATGTGTAAGGTTGATTTGTAAAAGCTTTTCAAACACAATTGTAAACACTTTAAAGATATGGAGAGAGATAAAAAAAAAACACAAGGTTTTTATACTGGTTCATCTCACCCTAGAGACTATGTACAATTCTTGGCACACCACCAAGCTCCACTATAACTTTCACAAGTTGCGAGTATTCTTTTGCACAAGCCTCTTTAGGCTCAAACTCAAGTAGTATTTCACTTGTCTCCCCAAGTAAAAACATAAGTATTCTTTGAACCAAAGCCTCTTCAGGCTTCCACTAATTTCACTTAAAAATGGTTAACGGTGAAATCATTGACTATGCTTCAAATGTATAATGAAGATCTAAGTCCTTGATTTAGTGACTATGGTACTTTGTACGAGAAGAGGTTGAAACAAATTAAGAACAAGAAGGCTTAAGATAACCTTTGTAACACCCTTATTTTAGTTTTCTATTTAATTCATAATATCTGTGAAATTACCGAGAAATTAAGAAACTGACAATTAATCTTAATTCCTCTACACAGAGGGCTGACATATGGAAAAGGTCTAAACGACTATGAATTGTCATTTTGAACTTAGAAATATGTCATATATATTAAAATATAATTTTGAAAATTTTATGAGAAATTTCTGAGATTCATGTGAAAAATGATCAAATTGCCCTCCATTGACTACTAGAACTGTAGCCAGTATAAGTGAAATATGTAAAAGAGATAAAAGGACCATTCTCAGTTTATTTTTGGTTTAGATATTTAATTTTATAATTTCCATAAAAATTTTGTAATTTTCTAAGCTAAAATGAAATTTCTATAAATTTTTAACTCAAAAATATCAAATAACTACTCAAAAATTCGAATTTAATTACTAAAAATTAATTTTAAATTTTGGAAATTATTTTTTTATCAATAATTAAGGTGCTCACCAAATTTCAAATAAAATTCATTCAATTGCTATAAAAACCAAATTTACAAGTCTAAAGACGTTTAATTGGAACCGATCGATTCGTCTGCAGAGAAAACGAAACACAGAGACTTGAGAGAGCAGAGATAGGACACAACCACCAACACTTTGCAGACCCATCCCCTAATTTCCTCACATGTCATAAAAAGATAAACCTAAAAAGAAAAGAAAAAGAGAAAAAAAATAGACTTACCTTTTTACCCTTTTAGACCACCTAGCTTCCTCTATAAAAACCTATTGTAGATAGCTTCTTCACCCTCCATTTCTGCCCAAGGAGCACGTCCAGCTCCTCCTTTCTCTCCCTAATTCCATTTTTAAAAGCTTTCTTACACAAAAAAACCTCAATTCTCTCCTCCTTCCATCCTCCATTGAAGCCACCATCCACCACTATCTTGTTTGGAACTTCAAGACACTTTGTTTCCTCCTCTTCTCCAACCAACACTTGAGGTATATGGGGGGGGGGGGGGGGAGTGGGGTGTTCTCTTTTCATTTTCTTTCATATAGATGAGTTATGGGTGGGTTTGGCCCTCAAACCCTTAACATTTTGTTGTTCTACTCCTCTCTTTACTATTTCTCTTGTTATTTTAGCTTCACTTATGTTGTTGTTTATTTTATCATTTGCTACTCCTCTTCATTTCATGGCTGGAATTACTTGTTTTTAAGTTTTTATTAACTTTTAATGATGGTTTATGTGGCTACATTGCTCTAAAAATGGTAAAGGCTTGGTTAAAAACTCCAACACCTCTAAATCAAGGCTTAAAGTTGTAAACTTTTTTAACTTGACAATAATCAGTAAAAGGGAAGATATGAACCCTTGATCTAGTCCTTCCAAAGGGACTCATGAAAATGGTCGCTTTCTTAAGACAAGAATGGAACTTTACTTACCACCAAAGACCTTAGAACATCAAGAACTTCTGAAACTGGAACCAAAACTCAATTGACCACTAAATGTTGGCATTTTTATCTCACTTCAAATCATGGTTTGAGTGGAAAGAAAGGAGGAGTATTTTAGTTTTTGACCTACCTAATAACCCCAAAATTTTATTTTAGTCATTAAAAGTCCACAACTTAGTGAAAAGAGTGATTTTTGTAAAGTGGTATTTAAGTTCCAACGAGCTGTTTTCGGTTTCTGTTTAAACACCCGTCATTGTTTTAGTAATATCTAGAGCTAAACTTAATATTTTTAAGTGATTGTTTTTTTTTTAAAGTAGATAAAATTTTCTTCTAAATGGGCACAAGAATCATTCAAAAATGTTAAGAGAAGGTGAAGTTACACTTTTCAAAAGTTGCGGCTGCTTTTCAAAAAACGGTAACTGGCAATGTTCACTTAAAAATGATTTTCGAACTTTGTAGTGTGAGTTAACCAATTTTTATTGAACAAATATAAATTAGACTTATTAGGATTTATGTGGATATATATTTTTCCTATATTAGTCATCATTTACTATTTTTACCAAATTTTACAATCAAGATGACACGCACTATTTCTGACTCGAAACTTCTGTTTCAATAGCATACTTTGAAAAATCATCATAAATCGACTAGACCTTAATTTTTGGAGTTCTTAGAATTTTTGAAAATGGTTTCTAATGTACTTCCTGAAAATAATCTCCTTGGTTGCAAAAAAATTAAAGTGGGATACGAAAATAGCAAGGGAGTGTGCTGCTGGTTCTCCACTAAGGACTCCTGACCTCTCTATTTTGTTATTTTCATATCTATTTTTATAGTTTTTTTTTGGGATTATCTTTAATTATTTAGAAAATAGACAAAAATATCTTTCCAACAAGATATAGATCATGGCAAACAAAAATCGTTAGCCCATTCAAATTGAATTTCAAAGCCAAACTTAAAAATTGTGCTCACTGGAGGTCCAGTTTTGGAACAAAAATTAAAGAACATGTTTCTAGTTACCAAATTCTCATTTTTCTAAATGCTTAGGGCCTAAAATGAACCTTTTTATTTAAAGTTAAATTTTCATTAAACACTTAAGTTTCTAATTAAGGATTTAAATGATTAAATCAAATCACTATTAGCTAACTTAGGGCCTCCTAAGTAAGCTTCACCTTTAAATTAGGCACTTAAGATAATGGAGACAAATCAATACTAATCCTCTAGTATCCTATTTATTGTTTTGCTTTTCCAATTACATATGAAGAATCCTCTTATATTATACTGTAATAAGAATCTCTACATTAAGAGGCAGAGGTGTTGAGAAGAGGCTGTGCTGGTACTTAGGTGTGCTGAGACCAGAGAAATCCAAATTGAAAAGGTCAAGAAAGGACAATAGTGGAATTGTAAAATAGTGTAATGCGAGGGATATGCCAGGGCATGGCACCCTACATAGGGAGTTACAGTCAGTACACTGAGGAATGAAAGGTAGGGGCCCACTTGCGGAGGTCTTGGGGGTAAGGCGTCGAATGGTGAAGGTCCTAATGACCAAGGTAGCACTCTCGAGTCGGGATATTTAGCTGACCAAGCTTGACAACCCCGACAACTGCTCAGTATTTCAGGATTGGTGTGAGAGTATACCTTTATGTGAACGATGAAGGTCCTGAGCTGTTGCTCTATTCCTCGATGATAATGAGGATTGTACCATGTTGAGAGAGGTATATGTACTCCCAGTCACTTCCCGATTCTGTTAAGAACCATGTTGGGAGTATGGATCCATATACTGTCAAGGGTAGATGTTACAACTTAGACAAACCCTAGGTTCCTTTTTTTGGGGCCAAATGTGTCTTGTCGGTATAAGACGGTAGGATACCTTACCATCTATGTGAAAGTAATTTTGAGAACAAATTGCCTCACTCCTCCGTATTTTTCTTTTATGCATGATCGTTGTGGTTGATACTTGAAGATGGCGGCATTCCCTGTCCTGCTGAATATACACGTTGATTTTGATGCTGCGAGGACATGGAGTTATGATAAGGAAGCGGACTATCTTACTAACCGCTGCTTTGTCACTATTAAGTTCATGTCCCCTGTTCCAGGAGCATTCATGCCTCTTATGACTTGGACATTCCCGATCTTGGTATCATTCTCACCGCTGCCACATTTCCACCATGCGTGTCCACCACCCCCGTCTCCACCAACAAACGCAGAGATCCTTATTGCGGCACCATACATACAGGCAGATCCAGCACTACCAGCTGAGCATCCTGTGGATGATGTACAGCCCTATGAGGAGGGATCGCCTATAAAGGTAATACAGGCCGAGTCCCTTATGGACTCTTCTATGGCCAACGATTGGTCCACCCTCTCCTCCTCCTCCTCTGGACCCGAGGCACCCCGCGAGGTGCCTAATGGCCATGCACGCCACGGAGTGGACACAAATTTCGAGGAGGCGCAGTCAGACGAGGATTGGTAGACCCCATCTAGTGGTTCTTCTTTTGATACAGGGGCTGGGAGCAAATCTCTAGACATTGCTCTAGTTGGGATAGTGGGTAGCTAATGTCTGTTCATGTACTTTTGAGATTTTTCTGTATTTTTTTTATTTTAGTTGTATTCAGTTATGACGTATTCAGTTGTATTGTACTTCAAAAACTCAAATGTATACGATTCTGACTATATGACATATATTGTTTCCTCATCTCTTACTCCCATTTCCAAATTATGTTTTATTTACGATTTCTTTACTTTAAAAAGTTTCGTAAGACAACTACGTGTGATATAAAAAGAAAAAAATTTTCTCGTATTTTTCTTAATCTAAAATCAAAATAACTAAATAAATAATTAAATAAACATGGGTTATGTTCAATGTGAACGAGTGTCATAACCTTCCACATACAAGTCTTCACAATTATTTATAGAGCTCCATGAAAAGTATCTGTTGAGAGAGAGCTTTAGGAATTTCCTTCTTCTATTGGAATATTGTGAAGAAAGTGTCTATTGGGGAATTAAATACAACATTAAATGCCTTTCAACAGTCCACTTATCCTACTTTTCTCGTACTAAATCTTGTGGCAGTGATCATGCTTCACTTTATCATACTGACAAGTACACTGTTGTGCCTTTTTTTTTGCAGATAGCTTCACTTTTTAGAGGGTTGGTACATTGACATCCTTTTTCTTGTAATTTCGATAAGTAGGTGCGGGAAATCCTAAAAAGAGGCCAGTCTCACATAAAACTTGTTTAAATAAACTTAAAGCATGCTCGAGTATCGTCTGACCATAAGAAGCATGATGTTTCGTCTAATTTATTATGAAAACACTAATTTTATATGTTTTACAAATACAAGTTCATTCTGATTTTACACATACTCTATTTGGCACAATCAAAACAAATTGAGGGCTATTATTCATCATTTGTCCTAACACCATTTATGTATGTACTAGTGAGGTTTGTCTTAAATACCCTCCACTTCTTAGCCGCAAATCCAAGACATTTTGTAACACTCCTACTTTTATATATTAAATTATTCTATATGTTTTAAAAAAATTTTAAGTCATCAATGTATTTAGAAAAATTAATAATAATTTTAGAAATTTTTCTAGAATTTATTGAGATAATTTTTGTAAAATGACAAAAATACCCCTAATTGACTATGGGAACCAACTGGAGACTTTTTGACCTCAAAATATTTTGAAAATTTTATATTAAGTATCTCTCATTATAAAAACTTTATTTTGAGAGAAAAGTAGTGAAAAATATAATAATCCTATTTCAATTCTTCCATTGTTTTTTATAATATTTGGCAATATAATTCTGAAAAATTGGAAAGGAATTTTGAAATTCTGACTCCCACCATTTTGCTCAAAATTTCAAAAGCTATTTAATCGTGATTTTTAATAATTTTCCAAGCCGGAGCCTGGAGAAATTAGAAAATGACAATTTTGTCCCTATTTCTCAACATTAAGAACTGACATAAAAAAATATTTAATTGACATTAAAATGTCAATTTGAGCTTGAAATTATGTCATATATATTAAAATATAATTTTCTGGAATTTCTGTGTAAAATGACCAAAATGCCCCTACGTGTCTAATAAGCCAGCCAGTATTGGTTTGACATTCAAAAAGGGTGAAAATGGTAATTTTAGTTTAATTATGGGAAAAATATTTAATTTTAGAATTTTGATAAAAATTTTGGTATTTATTGAATTAAAATGGATTTTCTATGATTTTTCTAGCTTAAAAATACAAAATAAATACATATAATTTGAAATAAATTAATAAAATTGAAATTTATTATTAGAAAATTATTTTTGATGAAAAATAATGAATTTGTCCAGTTTTTCATTAAAATACATTATTTTGATATTAAAAGCTAATTTTTCAAGTTTAGGCGTTTTTATCGATACCGGTTAATTCACCTACAGATAACGAAAGATCAAAGAATACCGATCTCTTTCTCCATGTTTTTCTCGATAGGTCACTTTTTTATATAAAGTGTGGCCCTATCCCATTCAGGAAGACATTTTTTTATACTTAATTAATACATAGAGGTTAAGTCTCACATCTTAAATTTGATAAAATTTTGGCAGCATTTCGCATTGGTCTCCAAGTACATGAAATGAAAGTGGTGACATCAAATCCACCACAATCAAGTATCCACCCAAAGAACAACACAAAATGCACTAAATTGAAATTTCATCAAATTAAAGATGAGACTTAACCTTTATGTATTAATCAAGTATAAAAAAATAAATCTCCCCAAACTGTCCAACCTAGATAATTCAAGATTCAATATAACGATTAGTACTTTAATCATTGTATTGAATCTCAAACGGAAAACTAAGGTTCACTCATAATGCATAACTTGAATAAAAAATAACACAATAAACAAGAGTGCATACAAGCCATAAACAATTTCTATAGAAAATTCAAACAATTTCCTTTATTTCTAGTACTTTCCTATGTATCTGTTTACAGATATTCAATCATGACACCAGACAGACAATCCAATCCACAACAAATTCCAAACTCCAGGGTTCCAGACATTACCACAAAATTATTCCAAGTTCATTTAAGTCAAATCTAAATCACTCTCCACAGTTTAGTTCTCTAAAATTGTGACATATAGGTAGTTAGTGAAGGTTGATTCTATTTGATTTAGGTCCCATAACTCAAGTCTCACAATTACTAGTTCATTAGTTGATTAATACCAAACCTCTATCATACACTAATTCACAACCTAAACTAAATCAGTTTGACATCCTAAGTTCCCAAATTTTAGCCTATGGTATTCATAAAAATTTAAACTCATCCTAGGAACCTAATTAGCACTAGTGTCATGGCATATATACAAAGCCTCAAGGAGCTAAAATTTATCTAGTTACTAAGTTCAAGACCATATACTCATCATTTTGTTACTTCCACATCATAATCTCCAACATAGCAAATGGATACAAATTTACAACACAACACCCACCAAGAGACCAAAATGACTGTGGGATACCAAAACCAACCTACTAAGCAAACAACAATGGCATAATGCATACAAGGATGCAAAACTAATTTTATTCAAACTAAAACTTATTTTATTCAAACCTAAAGTAATTTTTTGAGTTTCTAAATTCAAAAATAATGGTAGAAACAACAACAATGCTACTCAAAGCGAAGCAATGGCCAACTTGCAAAGTAGACCAATAGGGAACCAACAATGGCAATAAGGACGAGTCACTGTGAGAATAAAAACCGCATCAATAGGAGTCAAAAACCACAACAACAATGGTGACAAGCAACAATGTGCAATAACTAAAAAGTACGAATTGTCCAAAGTGCGGCTATGCACGAGCAAAAGCAAAGAGAGGTGTGCGTGAATAGTGTTCTCATTCTCGTGTGGGGTTTGGCCGCCGTCTGAGTGTCTATAGTGCAAGCATTGTTCTAGTGGTGGCAGTGGTTACCTACAAAATGTAGTAGCGTTGACGGTGGTTAGGGTTGGGGTTGGAGAAGAAGGAGTCGACTTAGGGTTAGGGTTGGGGAAGAAGGAGGAAAGAATGGTGTACTTGGTTGGTGACAGCTTGCAACAGTTAGCAGTCACAGAGTTGTAATGCAATGGTGGTTATGAGGGTGGAGAGTTGCAGCATTTCGAAGAAAAAGACCTTGTCGAGTTACATGGCACCAAATATAAAAAAACTATTTTTACATTGGTTATAATTTTAACCGATGTAAAAAACTCATTTTTACATCGGTTAAAGTTATAATTGACGTAAAAATGCTTTTTTACATTGTTTATTCTATAACTGATCTAAAATGTTGTCCACTATTTTATAAAAACGTCACCACATTTTTGTTTACATTAGTTGTAAAACAACTAATGTTAAATGTTGTTATAAAATCCTATTTTTCTAGTAGTGATCTGCTCCATCTTTCCCTTCTTTTAAGTCATTGTATTTTTTTAGCATTAAAGCATTTTTTACTATATCACTAAAACTTTTCGATCCGCTAACATAAGATAATCTAGTACATAATGTGATACAGATATTTCAATCATGGTTTTTAAAATTAAACAGGTCATTAAAGTGGTGAAGAAAGTGCTTCAAGATTTAATATCCAAGTAATAATTAAAGAAGTAATATTATTTTCATTTTTAATATAATAGATTAACTAATATTAAATACAAAATAATATAGTATTCATAACATCATAATATTAAAAATTAAATTTTACTTATATATTCCATAATTTATAATATATAATATTCAAAATTAAACATTGAATCAAATCAAATATGTCATAACATTATAAGTTCAACAATACATAATCATATCTATTAACAGTTAGAAACTAAATAAATATAATTAATATAACTATCAATCATAATAATATTAGGTTAGAATTATCGATCATTATAATATGAATTTTGAAATTAAAAAAAAAATCAGCACCCAAACCACTTAAATAAGTTTTGCTTGATTTGCCCGTTTTCGAATTAATTTATCTGGT
This sequence comes from Spatholobus suberectus, assembly GCA_004329165.1. Lineage (NCBI taxonomy): Eukaryota > Viridiplantae > Streptophyta > Magnoliopsida > Fabales > Fabaceae > Spatholobus > Spatholobus suberectus. The sequence goes on from CM014735.1 coordinate 70,491,241, forward strand.
TTTATATTAATTCTTTACAAAACTGATTTTCAAAATTAAATGAATCAATTTGATGACCGATTCTCAATTGAACCAATTCGGTTTTGACAACATAGGTGTACTTCATCTTACACAAATTTGGTCTAAAAAGCCTAAAATCTATTTTTCAAGGAGAGATTGTCTAAATTCACTTCTTTCAAAAAAAATTATTTAACATATACGGAATTCAATACATAAAGTATACCTAGGGGGAATATCATTCTCTTTTTCATATATACTTGCATAAATACTAATATATAATTAAGAAAAATCATCACAAATTACTACAAAGAGAAATTATTTATAGAGACTGAAAATTAAGTCACTAAAATGAAAAATCGATTGCTAGACAAATTAGTGATTGAATTACAGACAGATTTAAAACAATTGCTAAATTAATGATGGCTAATATGCATAATAGCAATCGAGTTTTTAGAGACTAAATTAGATACTGATTTTAAAGGTTGATTTAGATACTGATTTTAGAGACCAAATTAGAAACTGATATAGAGACCGATTTTAAATCTTAATTTAATGGCTCATCCGTTAACTGATTTAGTGACTAATTTAAAGATCAATTTCTAAAATTGATTTTAGAGGCCGTTTTAGAAATCAATCTGTTACTCAATAGTTAAATTGATCACTAAAAGTGGTCACTAAATTAGCCACTAAATTGGTCATGAAATTGAATAAGTAATAACTATTGATTTTAGTGACCAATTTTATTGAGTTTCTAAAAGCATCAGTCATGAAATTGGTCTTTAATAGCAATTTGGGAAAAAATAAATTTGAAATATATTAAATTTCTAATATTTTAACCTGATATATCGAATAATCTACATTAAGGTAAAATATTAATATATTAATTAATTACAAAATATTTGTTAGTTATTACAAAAGGTAAAAAAAAATAAAAATTTTCACTCTTGTACACTGATAGTTATGTCTTGTCCTCCTGGCTTTTCTCTACAGTAGATGACCTAGATTAACGATTCATGCTTTTCATCGATTCTCGTATATATCATTGGGTTGTTTTACTCAAGAAGTCATTCAGCTGATGTAAAAGTTCATGTCTTTCCTTTTAACTTCTTTCAATCTCTTTCATTTTAACTTCTTCAATCTCATTTTAACTCATTCAATTAACGAAGAACACGAGCCATGACAAGAAAGCCTCATAACATGTCCATTACTCACGATGTTTCGTAACAAAACTTACAAAAATGTGCATTTATTCACTTTTATTTTTCTTGCATTCTTTTAATCAGTTTTCCTTCAAAATCATCTTTTACGTGTATTTTCTTATGGGATTTCTTTTGTCATTCTTCTACCTATAGAACCCTTGGAGAAATTGATTTTATTTCCCAATACTGATCGTATAATAAAAAAAGTTTTGAATCTTATTACAAAAATAACCATAAAGAGTACGATAATTATCCTTCTTAAAGTTTTTGCTATTGTTTGATTTCTATTAGAAACCATTCTAATTGTTAAAGAGTATCGTCATTAAGTGACAAAGTAATTTGGTAGCTTATAATTTCGTCATTTAGTTTATTGAACAAAAAGAAGTTAATAGAGATGTTGTGGGGGGCATTTCCAAACAAGAAAAAAGGTAGTACTATTATGTTTGGCAAGATAGCTCAGCTATCTTCTAGCTTTTTTTACTATCTAAAAAACTTTCTTGATCTTATTAGTAGTGTTTGCTAAACAAGTTTTTTTAGTAATTTATAGCATTTTTTATGACGCTATTCAAGTAGCATTTTTTAAAACGCTAGCTTCTAACTTTTTATATTTATTTCATTTTTAACCTTAAAATATTTATTAAGTTTCCTTTTATCCTTTTTAAATATTTTAAGATTTTATTGTTTATTTGGTTTCTTTTTTTTTCAATAATTTATATGTTTGAAGCAAAAAATTCACTGACTAGCCATCGCCCTTCTTACTCATCCTCTTTTTTTGGTTTCTCCAAGTAATATATTTTTAATTTTTTTGTAAATTAATTTATTAAAATAATTGATCTATAAATAAAAAATTACAAGAGTTTGAAATTAATTAAAAAATTAAAATTATAAATATCACAAAATATATTTTTGTAAATAAAATAAATTAATATTTATATAAAAATTATCATACAAACATGTCTATTTTTGTCATTTTATATTTATCAGCTACTTCAATATATAATTTTATCAAACACTTATAATTTAATAAGTTAGTTTAATAGTTTTCAACTACCAGCTAGTTTTTCAACTTCCAGCCAACTTTTTAGCTTTCAACCAGTTTTGCCAAACATAGCCTAACTTAAAATTTCTAAATTGAAAAGCTAATAAAGATAACAATGACTTATAAGTTAAGAGCATGCGTGATTTTTTTTCTTTTTTACCTACTTAATTTGCACTCGTTAATTTTAAAAAATAACAAGTTTTTTCCCTCTCTTAATTAATATTTTTATCTTTTAATAAATTATATGTGCATATACATGTAATAATTTCACTTTTTAATTTTTTTTATTAACTATACGTAATAAGAATATTAACAAAAATAATAATATTTTAATATATAAATTTATTAAATATTAATTTATTATATATACTCAAACATACAAAAATATATCTTTTTACGTAATCATATTTTACATGTAACTAGTATTTTAACCTATGTATTGCACAGAATAAATATTTATTTTATATAACTTAAATTTATAATAAATAAATAATTTTGAATATACAAATTATATTATAATTAAAATTTGTAATAAATAAATATTTTAAACATATAGATTATATTTTAAATTTTAATAAATAATTATTGTAATAGAATGTTAATTTTTAATTATTGATAATTTTTTTAAAAAAAGTATTGAAATTCAATTTAAAACTAAAGATATTGAAAATAATAGATTAAAAAAGATAAGAGGTTAAAAGAAATTCTTAAAAATGTTTAAAAACGCTCTCAATTATTACTTATAATTTAATCTGCTAAATTATCACTGTAAAATTTTAATTAACTCTCAATTTTTCAGTTTTTAATAAATTTTCAACTTTCAACTAGTTTTTTAATTAAATGTGCCAAATAAAGCCTAAATTTCTCTGACTAGGAGTGTCATCAATGAAGAAATTTCTTTATATATAGTTTAATCATATGTAAATTAACGTTTAAAATTTTTTTTACATTGTCGGCAAAAATTTTAATAAAACTTAGAACATTGAAATGCGAAGTTCCACAATCTTCGGGAAAGAAAGGTCTAGGTTTCTTCTGAGGTGGGTAAGGAACATACCTTTGGATTAACTTAGTGAAAATTGGAAAGCTTAAAAGATCAATTTTATAGTGGTAGGGGAGTTGGGGAAGTATATACAAAGTCCTAAGTTTTAATCTTGTTGCCGCTGTTGTATATCCCAAAAAAATAAAAAGATCAATTTTATGTTATTTCTTTTGCCCCCTTTTATCTTTCGAACATGAAGGATCAAATAATCGTACCTTTGCTTGTAATTAAGAATTGGGCCATTTAATTCAGTTTTTTTTTTTCAAGCTTTAGTAGCTATAATATACTAGTTTTGAGTGCATAGATTGATTGATGTGGGGTTATTATAATTAAACCACTGATCTCGAGCTTAAGTTCTAAGTATATAACTATATTAAATATTTAGAGGACAAGTTTTATCATTCATAATAGTTTTAGCCGGCTTGAGTAGGATTGACTCCAATAAAAGATATATGTGGTCTTTACAAAAAAAAAAAATTTAAAAGACTAATCTAAAACCGATTTAAAATTGGATATAACTGGCAGTCTACGATTTAGACCAATTTGTTAGAAAAAAAATAATTAAAAATATATTATGACATATTTGATTTGATTTCATATTTAATTTAAAATATAATATGTTATGAGCTATGATATTTATAAGTGAAATTTAATTTTTAATATTATGAAGTTATAAATATTATATTACTTTTTACTTAATGTTGTTTAATATATTATAAGGTTATACATATTTTATTATTTTTTATTTAATATTGTTTAATATATTATATTAAAATTAAAATAATATTATTTAATTATATATTATTAATTTAACTACAATTACACCATTAAATTAATACCTTTACCGATTGAATGACGCGTTCAATTTTAAAAACTTCAAAATATGGAGACCACTCTAAAGTGGAACGATAGAAGAAAAGATGACTAGGAAACTGGTTTACCAAACCCCGTCTTCTCCAACAAATCATATCCTCTTGGAGGCAAAGCATTTAATGCAATGAATACTTTATCTATAATAAAAGAGAATTTTAAGTGTTTCTTTATTTTGAGTTCTCATTGTATCTATGTTTAACTTTTTTTCTTATTTTATTTCCCTTAAGTAATGCTGCGAGGGCACTTTTGGCAATTTCCATAAAGTACCACTTAACACAAAGAAAAATTGAGTACGAAAAAACCTTCCAAGGTTATTTAGGTACATCATGATTCATGAACCAAAAGGATGAGGTGTCATTAAGAAGTACATTGACTCATGGTTGATTAATGGTTGCTGCTCATAAAGTTCCTCATGGCTGCTTTAGCTCAACGAGCACTGGTTGTGTCAGCTGAGTGTTAAATAGAAGGGACTGCACATAAAATGACTTAATTGAAATTTGCACCCAAACCAGCCAAATTATATAATAATTGGCATTCAGCTCTCTGAAATTATTTGACTCGGCCATGAGAATAAGTGCAATAAAACTTGGTTTTATGGTAGCTATTTAATAAATAAAACATTTTGTGTTAATTTGAAGTGAGAATGAGACTGCAAGAGATCAAAGGAATCACAGAATAACATTACTTACCAAAGTGCTCGTTCCATCTAGCATGATATATTCTTCTTAATGATGCACCTACTTAATTCTGCAATTGGCTTCGAATTTGAAGTATTAGATCCTCATGCATGATATCTTAAAACGATTTTAAAATGAACAGCTTTTGACTTATTGATTTATGAAAAGTACTTTTTTATGTACTTTGAGATATTAACAAGCCTTTTCCTTTGCTGAATGCTTACGCTATGAATCCTTCTTTCATATACCCTTCAAAGACCTTACCTTTCGACAAGTCTTACTTCCTTAAAAGACTTGTTTTATCTGTCCATGAGATAAAGTGGCTTGGAAGAACATGGGGTTGCATAGCTCATGTTGCCACTTACGTCGAGTAAAATAATCCTTGCTTAGATGATAATCAGCAAAACATCCTAGGGCTTTTATCAAGACATTTTAGATATGTGCATGAGGAATCGGACATGTGCATACACCCCCATTTGAAAGAGTTTATAAACAGTTTATTTGTACTTATTTTATGTTATAAGTGCTTCTGAGAAACATTTATAAAAATATTGTATAACTGATTCATAAAATGTTTTTAGTTTATTTTTATAAACTCTTCAATATAGCTTATAAGAACAGCTTATACAAAGCTTATAAGAAGACTCACCTTGGAATCCTGCCAAGACCAAACATATAGAGATAGTGTATTTTTATTTATTTTTTTTCATTTCTTTCTCCAACTTAAACATTTTAATTTTTTTTTTTTGTTTTTTCACCCAATTTAATATAAACATTAAATTCTACACAAAACAAATTGTAATTTTCATTGTAGGAAATTTGCTTTTTTTTATATATATTTTTCTTTCTTTTTAACCAAAAAAAAATAATTTAATTAAATAAATTTACATGTTTATATGTTGCTAGTAATTTTTTTTATATGTTTCCTTCTACAATGATATGTAGTAGTTGAATTTTTATAATGAATCACTATTTTTATGTACTTATATTTATTTATACATGTAAATGGAGAATTTTTTAAGCTTATATAATGATTTTATGATATATATGATTTTAATTTTTACACCTTAATTTATATTTTAATCATGTTTTGATTACTATATATTTCAATTTTTAAAATTATTGATAGGCGTGTGGTGATTTTTTTTTTTTTTTAAATTTATGATACTTAATTTTAAAAATAAAAAAACTAAAAATACGTAAATGGTGACTGTTGATTTTTAGTTTTGATATTTTTGTGATATATATAATGTTAAGTTGTGATTTATTTTTTTAAAAATTTTACAAATGAGTCGTCTTATAAATACTTATGTAACAATGCATTCAAACACTTTATAATTGTATAAGTGCTTATGAATATGTATATCCAAATGTAATAACTTATTGAATTTTAAGCATTTATAACATAAACTCTTATATAATAGGAACTTATTAAAAAAGATCTTAATTAAGTTGTTTTTTCAAATGGACCATAGTGTGTTTAAGACTTGTGAAAGTTATTGTAGTCTTCCTTAAATTCACTATTTTTATCAACAAAATGTTATATTATAATTACTATTTAATTGTGTGAATTAGTATTAATCATTTATTAGGAACTATTTTTTAATTATCACTTTATTAATTATGATCAATAATAATATTTAAGACACCAAACTAATTAATAGACATTGTATTGGGTTTTATTTTATGAGAGAGCTGTGGTGAGTTGGGTCATTGAATTTTAATAGTTTGCATGTCCCTATTCTCACCTAGTGAGTAAATAAATTGTCTCTCCATTAAAACACACAAACACTCATCAGAGTCTTCTCTCAAAATCTCTTTTTCATCTTTCTTTTCACTAAACAATTATAAATCTTAGCATGAATCTAGGTAGTGTTATTGATATATCTTTGTCACATTGATGATTAATTATTTTTATTAACACACATTACATGAGAACGTAAGAGTTTATTTTTTTTAGGTTTAATTACTCTTTTGGTCCGTCCGTATAATTGCACAAACTTTAATTTTTAGTTCCTACATTTAAAAACTATCTATTTTAGTCCCTATAATTGCACAAACTTTACCTTTTAATCGATCCCTGTTGTTAAAAAAAATAGTTAACACCGTTAACTGTGGCTAACGTGGTGCTAACATGGTTTGACATGTGTTGCACTTTACATTTTAGTCCCTACACTCACACTAATTTTACGTTTTGGTGCCTATACTTGCACAGTCCTTACCTTTTAGTCTCTACGCTTAAAAAACTATATGTTTTAGTTCCTATATGAGCACTTTTTTTTTTATGTTTTAATCCCTACCTCTCCCCTCTCTATTTCCTTTTCTTCTTTTTCCTTGTCAACACCTCCTTTCTCCTTTTTTATTTTGTGGCTTCTGGTTTTTTTAAATTTTCTTGTATCAACTAGTTCTCATTGACCCTAAATCAAAGAGTCTCGAGGTTACAGACACGCTTCTTGGACAAGACGAGGTAGCTTGCGAGTAGCGATTTGCATTGGCACTCCTTGAAGTGGCAGGGACTTGCTGCAACAAGATTAAAACGATGCAACAAGTCCCTGCCACTGTAAGGAGTGCCAACATAAATCGTTACTCGCAGGCTACCTCGTGTTGTCCTAGAAGCACATCTAAACTCTCTACCCTCGAGACTCTCCAATTTAAGGTCAATAAAAATTAGTTGATGAAAGATGGTTTAAAAGAAATAGAACCCATAGAATAAAAGGAGGAGAGAGGTGTTGATGAAAAAAGGAAAAAAGGAAACAGAGAAAGGATAGGAGAAGAAAGGGGAGAGGTATTGATAGGAACTACAACATAAAAAATTGCTTGTATAGGAACTAAATCAGATAGTTTTTTAAGTATAGGGAAAGTAAAGATTGTGCAAGTATAGGAATCAAAACGTAAAAATAGTACAAGTATAAGAACTAAAACATAAAGTACAACACACGTCAAACCACGTCAGTGCCATATCAACCATAGTTAACAATATTACCTTTTTTTGTAACGGTAGGTACTAAAAGATAAAGTTTGTACACCTATAGGAACTAAAATGGATGATTTTTAGATGCAGGGACTAAAAGGTAAAGTTTGTGTAACTATAAGAACCAAATAAGTAATTAAACATTTTTTTATCACGCAAACGCATGCATGAATAATTAAAATTTGTTTTAATTAAAATTTATCTTAACATTATTTGTAAGATTAAATGATTAAAATTAGGCCTTCATATGCTCACCCGACACCCACTCTGAATATTTAGAAAGAGAAAATAATTTCAATATTGGAACTGATTGTTTAACTTCCTGTGTGATGCTTAAACTCACCAATAGCTAGTTATATATGATCATAAATTAATTTGCTTGAAAAACATTGGAACTGATTGTTTAACTTTCTGCGTCACGCTTAAACACCAATAGTGTTATATATGATCATATAAATTAATTTTCTTGAGAAACATAATAATAAATTAATTTAATTAATAGCAATAATTTTTATATTCACATTGGTACATGATATATATATATATATATATATGTGTGTGTGTGTGTGTGTGTGTGTGTGTGTGTGTGTGCGAAATATTACTGCAATTAAATGATAAATTTCATGAAAAAGCATCATTTATAGTTATTAATATAAAACAACAGTCACACTATATTACATGAAGAAAAAGGATCAGATTACTTAACATATATACAGATGCATCCCCTAAGTTTATCATCCCCATCCAAGCTTGAAAATTACAAATAAAGCTGTACCTCTATTAGTTTTGCGTTCATTACTTTCCCCCACGAAGTGTCTAACTAAGCAACACTACAAAAGTGGAAAATATATATATAACAAAAGTATCACCCGAAAAAAAATAAAATAGAAACTATTATTTCTCCTCTAATATCATTGTTCTTGTACTTTAAAATTAATTTGCTTATCAACCAACTCTAGGATCTCAGCAGTGTCTCCATCTAAATGCACATTTTGCGCATCAACTTTAATGGCTATGTTCAGATCCAAAGAGAGGTATGGAATTTTCTCCTCTGAGTTCTTAGTATTCTTTTTCTCCATGTTTTCATCAGCAGATGGAGAAGTAGCTCTTGCAGGAGAACAGGCTCTTGTCACTGAACTAAAGCTTTCACAACTGAAAATGACAATGGCATCCTTGAGAGGCACAGATTCACCACCAGGAAGGGTTACAGTTCCACTTTCAATTGCTTGCTTAACACCCTTTTTTGAAAAGTGATCAACTTGCTCCAAATCTTCCATGAAGAACACCCTATGAGGATTCTCATTCAATGCTTCTCCAAATCTCTGAAGATAACTGCTACCAAACTCATCTCTTGGTCTTTTACTTTTGGACTCCTCATGAGTGGAATTATCACCTCTTGAGGTAGAGAAACTGCTTACACCAATGGAGACAAAGTTACTATAAGAGCCAAAAACAACTTTAGCTAGCTCTTTTGAGACCATTTCTTTTGCTTGAGAATCCACGCCTAGAAAGAAAAACCAAGTTTCTTGTCTATCATCTCTCTTCACCAAGTGATTCTCTCCTTTCCTCATTCCTGACCTGCAAAGAAGCACACTACTTGCAATCTCCTTAACTATTTCTTTCTGTTGTGGAACCTTTTTCTCCAATGCATCACAGAGAATCTTCAGATTCTCATCATTATGCTCCTTGAACATTTGAGTGCTATCCAAACCTTCCACTGCCTCACGTTGAAGAAGCAGAATTGGGGCTAGAATTGGGATTTGACAAAAGATCTGGCTTAGGGATGTTTCTCTCTGGCATGAACATTATTAAGTTTCCATCATAGCAATCATCACTAACAGTAGTCTCAGTGTATAACTCACATTCTTCAGGTACTTCTTTTGGTTCAGAAATGACAGGCCAACTTAGGTGGCTCAGATTCAAGCTAGACTTTCTCTCATGTGAAGAGACTGAAGTAGGGGATGAAGGAGAGGATGAAATAAACAAAAATTGTTTCTCAAGATTGGAGGGATATCCATGTGCTGAACTGCAAAATGAGTTCCATTTCTTACAAATATCCCTAAGCTTAGCATTTTCCTGGTTCAAAACAAAAACACAGAAATATCAGTTTCAAGACTTTTGTCCGTAAATACCTTATTATTATTTTGAATTAAGAGTGGTTAATTATGATAATAACCTGCTCTTCCATCATGTGACTTCTCTCTTCCTTGCAAATTTTGAGCCATGTTGGCAAGCTAGTAGTGCAATCTCTCTTGCTAGGAATACTACTAGCGATGCTTTTAGCTTCTTTTTCAAAATTCAAAGAGCAATCTCTGCAGCAAGTTAGATGTTTGCCCACTTTGGCTCGTTCTTCAAAAGATTCGTCCTTGAATGTTACCTTGCTTCTCTCCTGAACTTTAAAATCACTGAAACAAAGAAAAACAAACAAAATATCACTTCAATGCATTCAATAATAATAATAATAATAATAAATAACAATAAATCATTCAAAGCAGAAAATAGAGAAATATGGAAGAATGAATTAATTACCTATCAAAATTTAAACCAAGGCTCAGGCTCCCAACTGGAACTGTAAAGGGGTGAAGATCCCAAATAGTTTCAAGGGAGGGTTGACATGCTTTACCCTTCATGTATGTTCTAAAAGTTGCAATCCCCATTAGCCACAATCTACCATTCTCCCCATTTCCACTAATCAATTTTTTAAGCTCCATCACCATTTGCTTCACAGAACCGTAATAGTTTGTTCTTTGCTCACAATAACTTGACCAGAACTCAAACAACCACTTCAGATCACCCAAGTATAGAATAAACCCTCTTCCCTCATGACTTTTTACTAGGCTCCTAACCTCCACCAGCTTCCTTTCAACCTCGTCCTTGCTAATGTTCCTGAAGGAAACAAGAGGAAGACTCACAAATTGCACAAACCTCAACTCTCCTTGAGCATTCCCTCTCTCTAACCTTTCCATCACTCCCCTAGCTACTCCCTCAGCACTGGCAAGACTCTCACCAACAATGACTGTGTTTCTCCTCTTGCTCACAAGTTCACTCAAAACACTAGTTACATCATCTACATCACCAACATCATCATTAACATGGTCCATAGACTTCATGAATGGGGCCCCAAATTGACCAAAAGATCTAGATGGGGACATATTGCTACTACCAAGAACTTGAAGCTTGGTGGTGTTTTCCTTGGAAGCTTGTTGCTGTGTACAAACTTCCATTGAAACAGCTTGCTCAACCCTGGTTTTAACAAGGGCACTAGAGAAACCAGCTTCTCTCATGACCCTGCTAATACTAGGGTTATCAAGGATAGAGATTATGAGCTGCTCCACCTCAATCTTCAAGGCCAAAATGGGTTGCTGCTGGTTCTCAATGGATCCACGGCGCTGGTGAGCCTGAGCACGCTTGAAGGCTGCAACCAAGGCATTGGAAAGAGAGGGAGTGGTGGAATATGGAGGACTCAAAAGGGGGCTTGGTGTGGATGCTGGCAAACGGTTGAGGGAAACATTGAAGCAAAGCTCTAATGCCTTGTATTGGAGAGGGTGAGAATGGCATTGAAGGCAAGCTTTGCGGAGAAGGCCAGTGGAAGTAGCAAGCATGACAGTAGCAATATGAAGAGGGGTCACTTGAGCATGCCCCCTTCTTGTGGCAAGAGTAACAGCTTGTTTAACAAGGGCTGCAGCCTCTGGTGTCAGAGCCTGTAGCTGTATACTGCAAACTCCTGCTCTCATCTTTCCAACTCGTTGCCTCCACCACAATAATAATACCTCACAAAGAGAATTTAGAGTTTTGGTTAGACCAAACTTAACGGATCTCAGTATTTTGAGGGATTATAGATACCTGGTTTAAAAAAAATAACTAACTTAAATGGAGGTTTGGTTCAATGAGGTTCATCAATTTGGGTTGAAAGCAATAATAAGATTTTATTGCTCAGATATTAGTAGTATGAGGAAGATGCAGATATATATATGTGTGTGCTAGTTTATACTAGTGCATTTGAAGACACAAAGACTAGTGTCTGCGCAATTGATATGAAGAGGGTTTTGTGCCTTTCTTGTTGCTGAGGGAAATATTGGCTTTGCATGTGAAAGTGGATTGCATGTGATGCAACTTTCTCTCTCTCTCTCTATCTCTGATATGTATGTAAAGTTATGTGGATTATCAAAAGCTGCTTCTATTCAATCTTGTGGTACTATAAAATATGTTACAAAGCAACAAGCTTTAATCACAGTGAATGGAATAATTGCTTTTGTCATGAATAAGCTCAAAACTTGATGATGGAAAGACAGAAAAAAAAGGGTGAAAAAAAGAAAAGAGAAGTGTATAAAAGGAGGGTGTTCTGCCAATAACGAGGTAGTGAGGAAAAAGAGGAGAGGACGGTCTGTCTGTTTGAATGGACAGTGAACAGTGGTTGTTGATTGGCTTTTCTTTTGTCTAATCTCGAGGAGAGGAGGAATAGTAATCCTTGAATGATTGATGGAATAATGGTTCACAAAATCAAATAAAACAACTGTTTATGTGACACCATGTGAATGTTCTTGAAATGTGTCTCTTTGTGTTTCTCTTCTAATTCATTCCAAAAGTTGGCTTTCTTGAACATTTAATATGTCCAAATCATGGTTTTCTGCTCTGCCTCTCTATATAAATATATAGCCTTATAATAAGATGACAAAATAGAAGAATGATATATATAGTACATGGAAATTGGCTGATATATGTTTACTTGTCACAAATCATGGTTTTCTGTTGGCTGATACCTTGTGCGAAAAAAGATGACACAATAGAAGAATGATAGTACATAGAATTTGTCGGCGTTTAGAAATACAACTGAAGATGGCTACAACATGACGTGGATTTTATTGAATTTTTGACATCTGGGTGCGCCAATTTTTTGCAAACTAAAGGTAACGAGAAGAGCATCCAACATGTTAGGGAAAAAAAAAAAAACTTATGTGCCCTAACAGTACTGATATAATTTAGAGTTAGATTATTTATACAATATTTTTATATAATATAATTTTTTTTATCTTTTTCACTACATAAATAATTTTATCTCACATTTTTCTCTCTTATCATTTTATATCTCTCTTTGATGCAATGACAGATTCAAAAATTTTAAGTTGTGAGGGAAATACTCACATATATAAATTAGTGTGGGCAATACTCATATTATATATTATTTTTTTAACTATATTTCAATTTATGGGGACAATTTATAACTATAAATATATATTATATTAAGAAAAATTAATACGGGGCAGCTGCCACCAATCTTCCTAAACTAGATCCGTCCCTGCTTTGATGTATAAAATAATATACGGAAAATTGTAAACCCTAGGTATAAACTTTGTTGCACAAGTATCACAAAATTATACAAGGTGAACAGGTTTTAATCATGTACTAAGTCATTTATTAATATTTTATTAAAGCATAGAATAATAAATAAAACCCATACCGTTATTATTATTATGCTTACACAAAATAATTCTACTCTTTTAACTCATCAAGAATTTCAAGAATTTTTTTTATAATTTTCATTATTATATTTGATTAATATTATTATGCTTACACAAAATAATACTATTCAATTTTTTAACTAATCAAGAGTTTCAAGATTTTTTTAGTTTGATACTTGAGTATATATCGTTTGATATATAAACATAGAAAAAATAATGTTAAAGATATTGAGTTTAGAAAATAGGCATGGCATCGTGTTGTGCTTAGTGGAAGTACATATCAAATGATTATAAAATTATTATATGAAATACGAAAAGGCTTCATAGGATCTGCCTGGAGCTAAATTGAACAAGTACTAACTATAATGTTCTCCTTAGTAAACTTATAAGCAATTTTTAAGTTATGAAAATTAAGTATGCAACTGTTTCATAAATTGAATTATTGGGTTACATGCTAGATTTAATACTAACCCTGTAGTTAATTACAAAATTTAAATTTCACACACATTAGTATATTACCACTCATAAAAAGAAGTAATTAGCAAAAACAAAGAGTGAAGTGAATTATTAAGCAAATAATTGAAAAGGCATTGAGAATGTAAGGTTAAAATTAAAGTGAGAGACGAAGTAAAGAGTGTTAAATTAATACAAAAGTTTCGCAACATAACCATAGTTAGAAGAGTTAGAAAAATAATAAATGAGGAATGAGGAATGTTTAGATTTTATTGATGTGACTTAAAAACAAAAGATGAAGGAATCTGACAGCATTTTCCATCTTTTTACTTTTATATAAATATGATAGATAATAGAGTGGTTTGTGGATCAGTTTGAATTGGTTTTGAGTAAAAAAAGTTATTCGATTCAAAGATTAAAACAATATGTGATTTGGCTCAGTTTGGACTACTTTTTGAAAAAATGTAATCTAATCTAATTCAATTTGATAAATTGTGGTTTGGATTATTGGATGATTTGATTTTACATTCCAATGTTTTTTTTATTGCTAAGCAAAGAAATGTAATTGATATATAGGAAAATCATAATAATACTTTAGTGGAACTCAACAAGAACTCTAAAGGCAAAAGGTTCAAAAATCAAAGACCAAACAACACAATAACTCTAAAGCCAATTCTAGATGCTACAAATGGAGATAAGGAACTCTTCTCTTATGTTGAATCTTCAAATTTCCAAGCAAATAATGTAACGGAAATAAAAGCATTGAAATGTGAAAGTTAAAAGGCATACAATGCATAGTGTATACATGTGAAACACAGACTAACACATGTATTAAAAATTATCAATTTAGTTTGGATCAGTTTGATTTTGGAAACATCAACCAAAAACTAAGCTGAACAAATCAGTTATACAAAAAATTCAAAAAAAAATTGGTTTTGATTTTTTGGTAAGCGAAAAAAAAATGATTTTCATCAGTTTTTTTTTATCAGTTTGTAGTTTTTTTCGGGCGCAGATTGAATTGGATGTGAACACTCCTAATAGATAATAGAAAAAGAAAATTAATAATACAAAGATGTGTTTTGGGAGGAACATTTTTAAAGGGTTTTTCTTTTCAAATATAAAGAAAGTGGGTTTTCTTTTGAAGGAGGAATTTTCTAATAGAAGGAAATGGTAGTTTTGTTTCTTCTTAAGATAGAACAAAAAGTTTGGTAGCATCAATATACAACATTTTTGAAATTGGACCAGCTGTTAGACTAGTATATATAGGCATGGATTTAAGTTTTATTAGTTTAGTCGTAGCTGAACTATATTTAAACAGATAATAATTAAATATACATATATATGTTAATATATATATATACTAGCAATCATACTTAGAAATTTTTGTTTATTTGTTTTTTTTATAAAATATTATTATATTATTTAAACTTTATATAAAATATTTAAAAAAATTATTTCTTTATATATTATAAAGTAAAATAATAAAGAATTTTTGAAATGTGCTTACCAATCTTAGATAATGAACAGTGCATATTGCACAATTTATAATCATGGTATATATGGATGCATATAATGTTTTAAATCATACTTACAAAAATAAGAAGAAAATAATTACATTTAGAATAAAATATTTGTAAAGATAAAAAATATAATTTTGGAAAGATTATGATAACATAAAAAATTAATTAGGAATATTGAAGTATAATATTGAATCAAATCCATGTTATATATGAAAGAAATCATTTTTGCATAAAACATAAATGTATAATATAAATATTTATCTTCATAATATAGATATATAAAATGTTTAATTATAAAGTTTTCATCTCTTGTAATGCAAATACTTATCAATACAATTTTATGTAAAATTTTCATTTCCTTCATGACATGAAAGTTAGAAGTATCAATATTGTAAATATAAATTGATCGATTTAACACAATATCATTAGAGGGAATTACATTTTAGCTAACATTTGCTCTGAGAACAATCACAAACACCACCAACGAGGAAGATGAATGCAAGGGCCATATAATTCATTTTCAACACAAAAGAGACAACAAATTAATAAAATTATCTAGATTCATTCATGAGCAACATCAAGCAGTTGTTTACCAACATCACGGTCACAAAGAGGCTAGCCAAGGTTGCATGATCTTTCTCAAGCCCTTAGCTATGTTTTCCACATACATAGCCTTCCATTCTCTGATATGAGGCACGAGAAACTCCAAAAGTTTGGGATATAGGTGATAGAAATTATTTACAATAAAACCCTTCATACAAACGCGCTTAAAAATGAGATTTTTCATCAAAGACCATTCCTCTGGAAAATACTTGATTGGTAAGTTGATATTCACTTGTCACTAGTATTTACCGTGTTATACATACCAGGCACAGTAACTAAACATTGCATCGCAATAAGCAAATCAAAATTTCCCTACCACAAATTTGTTGATTACTTACCTTTTCAAAAGCAGCATCGAGGTTTATTTATTTAGTATACAAACAAGCTTTAAGATGAGGATTTTCAAACTAATAAAATCTATTTATTAAAACTATTATATATCTATTTAAAATTTATTTTTAATTAATTCTTTTGGAATGTTAAATTATTCATTAAATTATCATAATCAATTTCTTTTAATATTTCTTTATAATATCCTAGCCAATAAAGTGCAAAGTTTTTACGTTGAAGAAGAGAAGACAATATGAAAGAAATAATCATACAATTAAACAAAGGAGATCATGAAAAAAAGGAAAAAAAATGACCTTAATTAGTAGAGATAATGAAAGAAAAGAGAAAAAGCCATAATAAGATGAAAGGTTATTTTATTCCTATCATACTAATTAATATTAATTATCAAGTAATGACTAATATTTTTTAATTATTTTTAAATAAATATTTATTAGTAAAGCTAGCGTTGAAAAACTTCACCAAATCTAAATTTATTCTTCAACAAATCCACCTAGCTAGTTTAAAAGACATACATTGCTCATCACCAAATCTAAACTGAATGGATTTGTGGCATTGTAAATCATATTCCTTTATAAAATTGCATCCTATTTCAAAATCGGGTTGTCTAACCTACTCTAAAGAAAAATGGGATTAAATAACTCTATCTAAAATAATTGGTGCAATTAATACTTGCAATCAACCATCTTAAAGTACAATAGAAAATTACACCAATCATTTTAGATAAGGTCGTTTAACCCTACTTTTACTTGGAGTAAGTTAGATAACCCCATTTCAAAATGTATCATGAGGACCACAATTGCTGGTCTCTGTCCATAATTTCTTCATAAATTCCTCATTTTATTGGTGAAATGGGAGGGGTTGGAGTTGGATACTCAAGGATAGTTTACAAATAAATATGAACATAGATCCACAAAGCAATACACATTTTGGATTTATAAGAAGACAATGTAACTTCTGATACATGGCATAAATAATTAATATCTACGCTCTTTTTTATTTTTACCTAAGTTTTATTTATTAAATAAGTAATCACTCTCCTCACCAATGATCACTCAAAAAACATGGCATATATATATCCTTTCATGGAGGTGTTTGCACGACAAAAATGTTGTATGGAATAGCATCCTATCTTTCCGATACAGTTCTATGTCATAAGGATTCTTTGTTTCTCTTTTGTATGGGAGGACAACTTCACTTTGGTGGAGGGACATTTGTGGAGTGGAGGGGTATGAGAGAATGCCTTTTAAGCATGGCTTTCCTCAGTAATGGCCAGAAAAGTGAATTTTGGGACCCAAGTAAAATTTTGGCATGATGTATGGATTGGAAATGAGTGTCTGAAAGAGATTTATTCTAGATTATTTCTTATCAGTGAAGATAAGGATTCTTATATAGCGGATATAGGAGAGTGGGTTAGTAGGGAATGGACGTGGGTTTGGAGGTGGAGAAGGAATTTATTTTATTTTTGTAGGAGGGAGCAAGCTTTCACTGAATTCTCTAGCTTAATCTCCTCAGTTTCTTTAAGGTATAATGTTTTTATGATGATGGATATGGAAACTTGATAGTAGTTGAATCTTCACAGTAAGATCCGTATATGGTTGTTTGCATAATTTGTTGATGCCTTCACTTCCCATAACTTTTTGTGAAGATCTTTCCCAAGTTTTGGAAAGTTTATGCTCCTCTAAAAGTGTTTATCTTTTCTTGGTGTTTATACACTATTGGATAGGTTACTAACTAGAATGGCATTGTATAGGAGGAACATCATCACTAATGAGTAGGAAACTTATTGTGGTCTATGCAACTTTGCAAGTGAAGATGCATATCACCTATTTTTTGGTTTCTCCTTGTCATACAAAATATGGTCATCTATATACTCCTGGACTGGGTTCCAAGTTGCTCTTCCCTCATCAGGCACTGCACATTACCTCCAACATGGAGGGATGGTGAAGGGTAAGAAAATTGTAACATCTGTGTTTTCCTAATATATGATTTAGTGTTTTAACAATTAAAAAAGTGGAAATTAGATATGCAATATAGGTAATTAAAAGAAATAAATGAATTGTTGTTGTGCATGAATTGTGTGTACGATGATGGTTTGGTGTTGTTTGTTTGAAATACCGGTTTGAATTTAAGAAACTTGAGATATGTGCTTGAGTCAATTTGGATGTGTTGTGAGTGTGATTTTGGGCTTTTGAGGGAAAACAGTTAAGTTAGACCAGCTATGATATATGGGGAGTGGCTTGATGAGTCATGAGCCTCAGTTAGCTCAAAGTCTGTGGAAGAGCTCTGGAAAGTCAAAGTATAAAAGGGAGGAAGAGAGAGAGCTTCTCTCATTTTCTCTCATTCACTTCTCTCTCTTCTCTTCATCTCTCTCTATATCTCTCTAAATCTCTCAAGTTGGTTAAGGGTGTTGAAGGATTCCAAGCTCAATTCAGTGAGTTGGCAAGAGAAGGATTGGTTCTTAGAAGGTTTTGGCTCAAGATACCCAATTCTCAAGGAATCTAAATCCAGATTCGGAAAGTTTTAAAGGTAAGGGAAGCTTACATGAGTTGTAATCTTGTTGGTTGACTATGGTTGATTGTGATCATTACATTGCATTGTATTGAAAACTAATTAGTTTGGAATTTTGGGGAACTTTGTGTTGAAATGGGTTTTGCTTAAGTTTTGAATAATTTGTTAAGGAATATTGCTTGTTTGCAAAACTCTGTTGAATATATTGATTTTGGATGTTGTTTGAATCTATTGGGTTTTGGTTGAGCTAAATTAGAGTAAGGATGAGTGAAAAGGTTAGATTTTGGGTTTTTGTTAGAAGAGAGTCGCTAAGCGACTCCATACCTCGCTAAGCAAGTGTTCTTGATGCAAGATGAATGAGTGAGGAACGAGGAAATTCGCTGAGCGAAAATCGATTCGCTGAGCGAGTGATCATAAGAATTCTGGAAATTTTCCAAAAAATGGTTCGCTAAATGAGTAGAATACTCGCTGGGCGAGGAGTGATTGTTAAAGAGTGCTCGGAAGCGAAACCTACGCTCGCTAAGCGAATTGGAGACCTGGAAGGTTATTATTCTCTATTATAAGTATCTTGCTGGCGAGGATCATAGTTGAGACTTGGCTTCTCTTTGGAGTGGCTACTCATTGAGTAACACTTATGTTCGTTGAGCGAAGAGGAAGAGGAAAGCTTGAATTTGCTGAGCGACCCCTGTTGTCGCTGAGCGAGAACCCTGGGTATGAAGAAGGAGGTCATCTCTGGAGTTGAATTTACTGAGTAGGACTTATACTTACTGAGCGAGAACCTTCAAGAGGGAAAGTGTGTTCTCTATATGGAAGGTACTCGCTGAGCAAGCATATGGGTCGCTGAGCGAACATGTTATTCTGTTAAGTTGTGTGAGAGTGAGGCCTCGTTTGGGGTGGTTGCAAGTTGCAAGTTTTTGGTTTTGAAATTGAAATTTGAAAACAAAACCTGTTTGGATAAACAGGGGTTGAAATGGTTTTTAAACCAATTTTAAAATCAATTTAACTTAGTTTTAGAAACAACAAAACAAGGTTTCTTACTTTTGGTTTTAAGTTTTTAACCCCTTTTAACATCCTTCCAGTTCCATCTTTAACATTTCACGCATGAACCGATTATGTCTGTCAAACCTTTCGATGGTGTTCCTCCGTCGGACAATGATGCTCTCGTCGAAGAATTTGTTGGGATTCAATGGTCAACCCTCATTGGGATTCAATCTTTGCTACTCCCTTCCCCTCCCAACACATCTTTAATGACCACAAATCCAATTACTAACCTTTGCTAGGATTCAATCTTTGGTGACCCCGCTTGGTGACTCCAAGTCTATTCTAATCTCGATTCCATCAAGTACGCTCAGTAGGCGCTTTAATGTTGCGCGTCTGCAGGGCACAGGGGATGAGGGCGAGACATATGGTTGTTTGAAAAGGATTGGTACTGCCATAGTTTGATGGTGGTTTTGGGTGTATTTGGAAGGATGGTTCTTGTTCATGGAATGTTGTGGCTCAGTTGTAGTGAAGCAATGATGCAATGATGGTTTGTCTTACACAAAAGTTGTAGAGATTCATGGGTGTTGGAGGTGTAAGGAAACGATTTGTGTTAGTGCATCAACGCCCCATTGGTGTGGTGGGCTTGGACCAAGGTTGACGTAAGGTGGTACTGACGTGCTGTGGTTTGAAGCATGGTGCTAGTATGGGATGATGTGTAGTAGCAGGGTGTTTTGTTTTCCTTTTCTATTATTTTATTATTTTTTAATTTTTTATTATTTATTATTTTTTCTAGAGTAGAAACTACTATGAGACCAATGAAGATACAATGGTTGCCTTGCAGAAATGATGTTAATCTTGGTTCACCATTACTAATATATCACTAGAAGCTACAGTTAAAATGCTATTGGTGATGAAATTGTAAAGGAAAATTATAAGATTGATAACATTTTTTTTAAAACTAGAAACAAATAAAAATAAAAATAAAAATTGGAAACTTAAAACTAAAAACCACCCCAAACGGGGCCTAAGAAAGTGGTAGTTGAGTGGAAGGTTGCTCAAGTAGAACCTCCACTAGTTGGAGTGTGTTGTGATAGTGAGAATCTTTTACAGAGGGTGTTGGTTGCTTAGATAGGACCTCACCTAAGACGTGTAGGACTTCTCACGAGGTAGATGCTGCTTGGATAGAGCCTTATCTGTTGACCATGCATGGGACTGGATTGGGCCTGCATGGAGTTGGTAGTGATTGTTGGACCACAGGTGGTGCTGAGTAGGCCACGTGGTGTTGTGTTTCCATATGCATATATGTATGGATATGATGAATGGTTGTGATTGAGTTTATGTTGTGGTGAATCATGCATTTGCATGCATATGTTGTTGGTTGAGGTTGTGCGGGCCTCAAGCCGTGTGCAGGGTAGGCATGTAAGTTGGCTAGTTAATAGGAACTACGGCTCAGGCAAGCCTTCAACCTAGTGCCTGGATAAGACGTGGGGTCAGAAAGATGGGCCTTGAGGATGAGTAGGATGGGTAATTCTGCAAGGGGCCAAGGTGGTGTAGGCCTTGTGTTGTAGTAAGTCACCACCCACACTCACTTATCCTGACAAACCACTAAGCTTATCTGTAGATCAAAGTTTTGGCAATCCCTGAATAGTTCTTGGAAGGCCATAGTAGGGGTAAGACTTGGCCTGATCACTCGAAATGTAGTAAATCTCTCAAGAGTCGTGTCATTCATGCATTGACATGTTGATATTGAAAGCATGGTGTGTGGTGTAGTGATTTTGTGGAAACTTATTTCTTTTGTGAATTTGATTTCATGTTTGTATGTTGAGGGTTTTATGAAATGAACCTTGTCTATTATATGTTTGTTTTGTTACGTAAGCTTACCTTGCCTTGCTGTTTGTTTTGTTGTGGTTGTCATTGTTGCTGGTTGTTGTTATATGTTGTTATGACTGTGATGATCACAGTCTTTTGGCGTGGAAGCAGAGGGTGTAGCTTCAGCAGATCCAGCTTCTCACAGTTGATGAAGGAAGTCTCTGTTGGAGAAGATAGAAAGTCCTGTTATAGGTGGATCTATTTGGACATTCCTTTGACTTCTTTTGTGGTTTAATGCATAGTTGACCACCTGTAGGGAATCTCTTTTTGTATTTTCCTCCCTTTGAATCATATTTTGGTGGCGTGTTGCCATTTGTGTATACATATATATATATATAAATATATATATATATATATATATTGTATATACTGTACATGGAAAAAATAAGGAAGATTAAATGTTGTTTATGATGCATGGTTATAAATGATATAGTAAGAAAGTTGTAAAGTAGTATTGTAGTGACAATGGGTCATTACAAAAATGAAGAGGTCATGGATGATGCTATGGCATGTGGTTGTTTAGTCAATTTGGCGTCACAGAAACAAGATCATTTTTTAGCAAGGCAATTTTGACTTCATATAGTTGTTAGACTCAATTAAATCCTTCTCTTGGGTTTGGTTCAAAGCTAATATGGTGGATCTAAATGTTTTATTCTTAGAATGGTGCATTAACCTCACTGAATATATGTCTTGGTGACAACATCATCTTTAAAAGGTAGTCAAGGAGTATTTTTCATGTGAGGGGGGCTAATGTAGAATGTTGTAAACCAAATAAATTTGTTTCTAAAATACATATTTCTATAGATGGGAAATGCTTTTGTCAGTTATACTATGAAGATACAATGAAACAAAAAAGGGTTATTGGTGTGTTAAAACTTTCATTCACAGCTTCCATCACTAGGCACTTACGCCTTGACTTGGATTAAAGTATCCCTTTTAAGGTTGTTAGCGGGTGGACGGGTATATGGAATGTATACATTTGGGTTTTATATTCAAGATGCAATTTATCATGAAGGGTTACTCTCATTTCCTTTATTCTTTTGTCATAGTGGATAAACTCTAGTGTATACCGTTTGTAATCTTTTAACTCTTTTTACCAACTTTGGCACAACCCGTGCTAAGTTTGGTTTCAATAATATTTCTTTTCTATAAAAAAAAGTCTCAAAATCCTTTGGTTATCTGGTTAATTTCTTTAATTCCTATACCTAAACCAATCTTAATTATGGTCAATACTTGGTTTCTTTAACCTTCCTCAACACCAATATATAACATCTCAAATAGATGAAATCAACATAATTCCAAGCCACCAAGAATTACTCTTAGTCATGGCATATAATCACCAAAATCAAGCCAAGCATTTTAATTTTCAATTGGCCAAATAATGTATATTTATCTACTCATCAATTCCATCATATACCATAACATATTAACCATCCAAAATCAACATTAAAATAGCAAAAGTGCTCTCAATAACACCATATAATTGAGGCTTATAATACATATTACATATCAAATTTAGAGAAAAACAACAAACTAATGGGATTTAAGGGCCAAATCCTTCCCTTGAATCATTTTGTGATTCCAAAAATAAGATTAAATTTCCTCTTTCCCCTTACCTAGCTCATAACCAGCAACAAGAAAAAGGGAAGAAAAGTTAGGTCTCCTAGCCTTATTCAAAGCTTTAATGGAGAAGGAAGCAAGTAAGCTTGAAGAACTAACCTAGAACCTTTGATTTCTTCTTACAACTTTGAGAGAAAAAAGAAAGAAAATGAGAAGTGGTGTGTGTGTGATGGTATTTAGCCAAAACCAACCAAAGGAGAAAAGAAGAGTTGGCTTAGTTTGGTGTTAGGTGGGATTAGTTGTAAATAGGGTGACATGTCACTTAAATTGTACGGTAGAAAAATTAGGTAAATTTTTAACAAATTTACTTAAATTAACTTACTAAAATCTTATTAACCTTAAGGTCAATTTAGATAAGGGTGAAAACTATGTAGAATGGTAAATTTTATTAGAAAGTTTGGTAGTGGTTCACTTTTAGCAAGACAAAAGGGTATTGAAACTAGTGAGATATTTGAAACCTCATTGAATTAATTCTAGGATTCAGTCAACTAGAATGGGAGGGCGCAAATTGTCAAATAATTTTGTTTTGGCATGGTCACTTAATTAAGGTAAAAAGTTAGTGTAAGAAAAAAGAAATAAAATAAGAACTAATGATAGTATTTAGATTATTTCAAATATTTGGCAAAAAGGGCAAACCATACTCTATGGATGAAGCATTTCATGAAGAATGAGAGTTATGTAAAGCATTGGGTTCTTCTCGCAATGGTTATCAATTTTTGTTTTTCTGTTAGATTATACAAAGCCATTTTGAAAAGTGTTTTCACTATCATCATACATCTACCTAGAGCGAGTAAAATAGCTCTTCCACATGCTATTTTAGCAAACATTTATAAAAATTTTAGTTTACTGAACAACAAAATTAAAATGGCCACAGAGGTTGATTTCTTCATTCTCATCTTCATTTCTTCAACCACAGTTATGCAGTTTATGAGCACGACTTTCACTTTCAAAAGCAACAGTTTTGGAATATAAAGCATAGACAGATATTCAAGTTTGAGCGGAAGATTTGAGTTAGGTGGGTGGTTTGAGTGGTGGAACTTGAAGGATGTGATGATGGACATGACGATCACATTGAGGATGACGAAGAGGTAAAAAGCCTTGAAGTGTAACCTCTCGTAGTTTTATTTACAGAAACATAAACTTTGTAAAATAAAACCCCAATGCTTCTTAAATAAAATATAAACACCTCAATACATGAATACCCAATGTACCTTACAAGACGTAATTAATAATAATCCTCAACATAACAACTAGGCCTCATGCAGGTGATTCATTATAAACAAGAAACTACAATCCTAAAACAAAAATTATAAAGCTATAAGACTATAAGTTATGTTAAATGCTTCCTTTCTTATTGCTCTCAACGCTACTTAATTTGAAAACATGAAACTTAAACTAATGAGACCAAGGTCTTAGTAAGTGCCCTAGGGACACTATAACACCATATAAAACACATAACATATATTTTCATCTTCAATAGTTAACCATGACATCTAATGCACATAAACATTCATGACATTCTTAAGAGATCATAATTTATACACAACATGTAATTCACTCTACAGTACATCATCAAAA
This sequence comes from Spatholobus suberectus, assembly GCA_004329165.1. Taxonomy (NCBI): domain Eukaryota; kingdom Viridiplantae; phylum Streptophyta; class Magnoliopsida; order Fabales; family Fabaceae; genus Spatholobus; species Spatholobus suberectus. The sequence continues at coordinate 70,515,981 of CM014735.1, forward strand.
ACAATAACCATATCATTAGTAAGATGCTTATGTTAATGCAATGTTCCTCTATCCCAATTTCATATGCATGTGGTACCAATACTATAGTCGAGAAGTAGCCTAGGTGTACATGCTTAGGGGTCAAAAGAGCACAACCCTCTGTGGTTACCCCTAACTAAGCACTCTCAACTAATATGATATCCTAGGTGACTAGTTAGGGTTGCTAAGCTTTGCACAATACACCCCAACATCATGAGATCAACATGAGTCATTAGGATTTCCCCATCGAGCTACCCTAAGGCAGAGCTGACAACCACTCAGGGCCTCTACCATCTAGCTCATAATACTTTCTCCCATCACAAAATCTCATTGTCATGATGTATGTCTCGTACATACAATGCACACAAGTGTCCCTTTGGACTTCTCTTTACAAAACAAGTGAGTCCCATTCTCACCCCTCACAGGCTAGGTCCCTCACAAATGAGATATCACCCCGAGCCCATTCTCGTCTCTACAAGCTAAGTCACTCGTCATAATGATATCAAGTCATATCATACATCTCATAACATAACGTCACATGTTAAACATGTCATACATCCCATAGCGTAATATACACAAGTCATGACCATAGTCAATTCGAATAAACATGCTCAAGTATAATATCACGAGTCACAATCATAACACAAGTAAAGCAACATTCATAACATCATGTACTCACTTTCTTTATCCATATCATATTCCTATATCTAAATGGTCTCTCAATTCAGTTTTATTTGCCTAAGCTAATCCTAATACTCTTGTACCCCAAAATTTGCATACTTCACTGACAAAAAACTCAACACAAGCATGGTTAATGAAGCACGGGCATACTTGATCAACCAATTCTAATGCACTTATTATGACTTTGAACTTGCCTTTATTGAATGTTTATTGGGCTTAATAGTGATATTCTAGCTGAGTTTTGTATGTTTGAATTCAGTTGAGCTTTAATGAAAATCTTAATTAATTTTCAAATTTGATGGGTTTTGACCTTTTATCCTTGTTTGGGTCATAACTTGGGTAACAAAGATTCGTTTGAGGTGATCTTGGTGTCTATGAAAAGATACAAGAAAAATATACAATTTTAGGAAGAAGTTGTGAGCTAATTTGGCCTAGATCATGGACGAAAATTGACTTAAATTTAGACACACTATTTCTTATTGACAGCCAGACATGGGTGCGATATTTTGGGCATATCTTGAGTTATACACATTATTTTTAGGTGATTCCAAAGCCATTAGTTAGCTAACACATAGGGCTACAATTATTATGAAGACTATAAAGCCTAATTTGATTATCTTCCTATTCGTTTTTGCCAACTAATTTGACATTTTTTGTTAGGAAGGTAAGCACGAACGTGCTCATCACTCTACAAATTGCAAAATCATGATTTTCGAGCATGAAGGCTTCCTAAGGCCTCTTTAAACTATCAAAACTCTATAAGGTCATGTTCATACTATCTTAATGTCCAATTTCCTAACAGTTTATTCCAAAGTGGGGATTTCCTATCAATCTTAGTCATTCTTTTAAGCCTAATCCTTTAATTCCTTGTTCAAAATAGAAGAAACCCTCAAATCAACCTAAACCCCTGCCGTACCCTCAAGCAATCGCAAATTAGATTAATCACATAGGTTCACACAATAATAATAATAATAATGACAACAACAACAACAACAACAATAATAATGATAATAAAATCCACACATGCATGCACATGCATGGTATTACTCTTTCTTAATTCCCAAACATTAGAACGTCTTTTTAAACCCAACAAGCAAACATCCATTCTAAACCTTCACTAAACCCTAACCATGGGTGATGCACATGCACACAAACAAGGAGGGAAAACAACATTATTTCTAGACATCAAAATGTCCCTATCTTAGACCCTTTAATCATACTATTATATCAAAGGCTCTACTCTAACTCCTTAATATTGCATAAACATTAACAAGTACAACACCCTTAACCTAAGCCCACATGACATAAACATACAAACATCAGTGGTAGGCAAAACAGACAATAGTAAACAATTATAGGAAAGGGTAAACATGACAAGCACACGTACAATAAGGATTCATCCAATTATGGGAAAGGGGGAACATACAAAGGGTTGCACTCACTTGGAGATGGTTATTAAATCCTTAAGAAGGGTCTAGGTTTTTCCTTCTTCTCTTCTCTTTTCTTCTCCCCTCTTTTTTCTCTTTTTCTTTTCCTATTTTCTGATAACTAAACTTAATCTCTCTCTATCTCCCTTTCTTATAGAATATGGGTGTATGGCTTGGTGGACTTAAGTCCTCTATTGGGCCTTAGATGTTATCTTGGGTCCTATTATCTAATTCTTATTAATTTTTGTTGCTAGGATATTAGTAACAATAATAACCCTAATAATAATAACAACAACAACAACAACAAGAATAAAACCAATAACACCTAAAGTATTCTTAATATAATATTAGAGTCCTAAAAAGGGTTTCGTTATGGTTTTATTTCTAATACTCAAAAATTTGGGTTGTTACATGAAGCACAACATAAGGAAGCTTCAAACATTGCCCAGGGAGGTGGGTGGCAATGACTAGAAAAGACAACTTGAGGTCCTCCAAATTATGCACCAATGTGGAGGATCCTTTTTTAATTAGAAACCTCCCCAAAGATAGGCTTAAGTTGGGAAGTAGAAAGATTTGGTTATTCATTCCTACATCTTCTCTTCCTCTCCTTCCTAATTCACACAATTAGGAAAAGAAAAAACGTATTAGTTTCTCTTAGCTCACACTCACACTCACTAAAAGGAAGTGTTGCACACTCACTAAAAGGAGGCTTAAATTGGGAAGTGAAAAGTGTTGGTTATTCACTCCAACACTTTCTCCTTTTGAATTGGTATATATGATTCAGATAAATTTTTAAAAAAATTAGAACAATATTCGAGCAATAACTAGATAGAACAAAATGCACGCATCAAAATTCCATCATGAACAAAATTGTATTGACAATAGTTAGAACACATAACAAAATTACATCGTCAAAATGTCGTCATCAATAATTAAAACACAAAGAAAAATTTCATCATCAAAATCCAACTAAGAACAATGAACAAAATTCCAACATCAAAATCAACTAATTAAGAACCATATCAAAATCAACTAAAAGTGAAATTCCAGCATCAAAGAACAATATCAAAATTCAAATAAAAATAATGTCAAAATCAACTAAGACATTAAAGCAAAATTCTAACATCCATAACCAAAGCAACAACAAAATAGAACAAAATTTAACCAACAACACAAAACACCTCAAACCTGCAAGCAAAAATATATGAAGCAAAAACAACAATAAAAAAAAATAGATTAGGGGTTACCTACAGTGGCAACACAGTGGTGAGGCATTGATGTTGCGACAACTACACGATGGTAAGGTGTTGGTGTTGTGGTGGCGATGTAGTGGGGTGTTGATGGTGGAAGCATGGTGGTGTGGTGGCACAGTGGCATGATAATGGTGGCAAGACAATGGTGGTGACACAGTGGTGCAAATCTAGGATGGAGAAGAAAAAATGAATGGTGACAAGGTGGTCTTATAGGTGGGGGTGCCACAACGATACCACAATAGTGGTCGGGAAGCACAACAGTGGTAATGAAGCGTAGTGGAAAAAAAAAAAAGAGGAAGGAAAGTGGGGGAGATGGGTCCTGGTGAGGTATTGTTGGTCTATTTGGCAAGCATACCAAATCATACAAGTAGTCAAATGATGATTAGAGTATCGTTCCCTTGAGGACTTGCGTAATGCTTAGCAATATTTCACAAATTTATATTATCTAGGATTGAAGTTGGTAACAATTAATGAGATGTATTAACAAAAGCACCACTTTTTAGAAACTAGCATTAGATAAAAACTAAACTAAGTCAAGAAACTCTTTCTAGGTTTTGTAAAGGAATTAATGCTGAAAGTTTTGGTTTTTAAAGCAGTGAAAGGATTGTTAAGGTTAGACTATACCACATATCACTCTCTTTTTATCATCAAAACATAACAAACATGTTGCACTTCAATATTAACATTAGCCAACAAGTATTACTCTTTCTTTAATCCCTTAAATGAAAGAGCCTAAGTTCCTTTATCAAATGTCAATTCCTTGAACATTTAATAAAGTAACTTGTTTTAAGATTTGTGACATAAAGATGATCAACAAGTTAAGAACTATTCCTAGATGTGAGATTTGTTGAGCGTTCTACTTCAGTTCACAGCTTTGAAAGTATTTTCCAATAACATTCAAGCCAACAAGTAAGCTATAAATGATTAGCCCACAACAAGCATTAAGCAAGGAAGTAAAAAACTAATATTGAAGAACAAAGATACATACATTAATTAAAATAAGTACAAGAGAGCTAAGTATGGTTACATCTAAGCCCAACAAAGGAGGATTTAACTACTTGTTGTCATTTGTAACATCAAAATACACAAGAAATTGAAGAACATAAAAAATCCATCCTTAGGAGAACTTGGAGCCAATATAACAGTGCAGCCCAATGTAGTATAGTGAAATCTTCATATGTGTTCAAAAGATACACTTTCCCTCTTTATATCTCCTCTAATTTTTGCCAAAAATAGGATGTTTTAGTAAAGATTCGCTTAGTGAATCATGGGTTCGCTGAGTGATTTCCATGTTGTCAAAGACAGACTTGAGAAGACATCAAATTCGTTGGGTGAGCATCCCTTTTGTTAGGAGAGCTAGTTGAAGTGACACATTCTAGTTGAATCTCGCTTGGTGAAGACACAAATCACTGAGCGAATTCCTAAAGCTTAAACTCTCTTGACAAAATTTGCTTAGCGAGTCAAGGATTCATTTGCAAGAAGGCTCCTCTCAAAACATCACATTTGCTTGGTGAGAAGCTTCTTTTAGTAAGCAAATTGCCCAAGTTCTATCTTGTCTTTTCTAATTTAAAATTTTGCTCCAAACTCTTTTGTACTAGCTCCTTCATTTTCTACAAAAACTAAGCAAAAATTAAGATTCAACCTTTCAAAATAGTTAATTAATCTTAAAAAGTTAGATTATATATAATCCTACATCAAAAGTAATCAAACATAGCTCTAAATAAGGGAAATATAGATAAAATTATCTAAATATGGTCCCAAAAGTGAGTATTTATGACAATTATCAACTCTCCTAAACTTAGAACTTTTCTTGCCCTCAAGCAACAGTCATAAACTAACAAGTAATTGAAATTAACAACAAACAGTTGCTAAAACACTTGAACATGGTTTGAGATAAATCATAACTTGACATATCCCTAGATGAATATTGTCAATAAAAATTTTTGCACATGAATTGACCAATGTTCAATCATACATTATGGTGCCCACAAAAGAAACTATAACAAGGATGCAATATCTAAATTTCCACAGGCATCACAAGTATGGCAATCCATCATTGAAATAATCAAAGAATACTTTCCACAAGTCAGTGTTTCACTCTAAACAGTGTATCCAAGTAAGTGTTCCCTCTATTGCACATATTGGAACCATACAAATCAACTTTGCTTTTCATCAACAATTCACAACATTGCACAAAATAGCATAGATCATTGAGGTCTTTAGCATGGTTGTAATGTGGCTGGGTTACAAATATCATGGTCTTTCAAGATAACAAGTAGCACCATGGGAATAGAAGAGCAATAATTAGTGATTCACATTCTAAGCTTAACTTTCCTATTTCTCATCACATTTCTCAAAGCCTTTCAACCAATTTATATCAAGCATGCGAGCAACCACCATTTAACTTGTTTATAAAATTGCCTTTCTTTTTCTCCTCTTTCTTCTTTTCTTTCTTTGTTTTCTTTTTCTCTTCTCTCTCTCTCTCTCTCTCTCTTATATACAAGGAATGATTGTTCTTGATTGCATATTGGCAATTCCTACTTCTAATTTTCAACACAATAAATTAGCCTCCTACTTTCTTTCCATGTTGGTTGGTGTCAACCAACTTCCCCTAAACTTATGCTACACCCATTTGTGGAACTATTGCTCTCTTATCCCTAAGGTCTAGGTAGCAATCAGTGTCTTTCAATTTAAGCTTAAGGGTTTTCTAAAAAAAAATGCCTTTCTTTCTTTTGGCTCAAAGAGGTTTACAAGGGACAATTAATTATAGGTTGGCTATTTGGTCAAGTGGTTAAATTACACAACAAAATGCCTTAATCCTTTCTATACAATTTGTGCAAAAGTGAAAAACTAGAATCAAGCAAAACCAATCATATACATCACAATGGTGCCTCTCAATGAAATTTGAATTAGATTCACACAATTCACATGGTTAATAATGCACATTCACTGATTTCCCAGAAACATTATACCATGATTGAAATTGGCAATGGGAAAATGCATGTTGCATACAAGCTATACTAACCATGAGTTCAACCACAGCATATTTTCAAACATTGATCAATTACAATCACAATATCAAATGCAATTCAATTTTTCAATGATGCCATAGATACAAAGTGATGTGATTTCTCAAAAACCAAAACAATTGTGTTTAGCACAATGAAATTACTAACATGCACAAATCAACTGAACAAACTATAACAACAGTATTGAAAATGCATAAGGTAAGGTGCAGGAAAATACAGTGTGGTCCTAAAACAAAGCATTAATCATCAAAATCATCCTCTTGTGACAGTCGATCCATCTCCACATCACTTCCACCATTTGCTTCTCCACCTCCCTCCTGAATGTTAGGCTGGTCCCCAACCTCAATAGGCTAATGAAATGCAAGCAAAAAATTCCTCATCAGGGGGGTAGGGAGCAGGTCCAGGAACTCTGGAAGAAATGTGTAATGCCAAGTCTCTAAAGGCATCCAAAAGCACAAGCTGACTGCGATGAATAGTGGTATTCTCCTACTTGCAAAGTAACAACTCAGTTCGCAATTGTTTTGCACTCTGGGAAGGCTAGGATGGAAGGCAAACTATAGGTGGGGAATTAGCTTATTTTGTCTCATTAATGCAATTCTTCTTAATGTACTTAGAAGAGATAAATGTTCATACATGAGTGATGGGCTAGGCCAAGAGATCAATATCTTTTGCTTGACAGAGCATGGTAATTAAAGTTGGGAAATCTAGCTTGGCAACACCTTTGGAGCTAGTTGTCTGACGATATTGTGGGATATAATTGAGTTAATGTCAATGTCCATACCCGCAAGAATGCAATAAATGAAATGCATCCGCGAAACGGTGAAGTTAGATTTATGCGAGTAAGGATCAATATTAGGGAAACAATTTGGTCCAAATCAAAGTGATAGTTCGCATGTGCTTCCTGACTAATCTGAAGAGTTGTTCCTTATGATTTCTCTTCCACCCACCTCTGGGAATGCAAAGAAAAGAAGCAATAGCTTCATCATAAATGGGCTATTTGCCATTAACCCGTTTATGATACTCAGACTCCCATGTATTGGGTTGTTTCCTAATCTACAACAGCTAATTAATGGTTCTATCATCATAAAGGAGGTGTACGCCTCTTACAAAAGATCTCCTTCCTATAATTCCAATTTGTCAAGGACGACATTGGCATAGAATTCCTTGACTATGCCTTCCTTGATGACATTCGTCAAATTAGCCAAGAAATGTTTGTGGTACAAGCATGCTCGCTTAGCAAGCTTTAGATTCGCTTAGCGAGTTCGGAAATAATCAAGGTACTGGAATGAATTCACTTAGCGAAATTAGAAGCAACAGATGGGTACCTACTACCTCAAATTTGCTTGGCAAATTGGACCTTTTGCTTGGTGAATTTGAGGTGTCAAAACTTGTAACGCACTGTCCCAAATTCGCTTAGCAGTATGCATACTCACTAGGCGAATTTGGACCTTAAATATGGTCCTCTTTCTAGCTTGAATTCACTTGGTAAATTCAAGACTCACTTAGCAAATTTTTCACTCTTTGCACACACCCATAACATAGAAGAAAACAAAGTGGCACCCACAGACAACAAAGAATGTGTAGTCATAGAAAATGTGTAACACGTGTAAGGAAAGGAAAGATGAACAACTCCACAGGCAGGACCCATGTAATCCCAAACCCAAAAATAGAAAGAATCAACCATAGTCATAGCAAAACTCCATTGAATATTCAACTTGGGACCATAACATCCTATTATCAAAAGAGTGTTACCCCACAAGCAAGACCTAAATATTCTCTTCCTACACAGTCTTACAAAAACAAATGGTATAGGACCATATACACACACATACATATATAGCAATAATCAGTCAAAACAACAAAAAGGGAGGAGAGAAACGTGAAACAAACCAAGAACCCAAACAAAAACGTAAATGCCATGGATGTAATGGGGAAGAAGAAAGACTTAAGTGTTAAATGTGTGTGAGTGGGTAATAGAGTAATGTTCTTACATATGGATGCAATAGGGATGCACAAAAGTGTAATGTGTGAAATGGTGAAAATGAAATGAAATAAAAGTTTTGAAAAGAATAAGGAAGGGAGTAGGCATTGGCCATTCACGAACAAATTGCTTAGCTAAATTAACATTCACAGAGCGATTTGTTGTAAAAACCTAGAGGTTTTTCCAAGATAATTTGTGTAGCGAATTTGCTTATCATTGAGAGAAAATAAGGCAAGAAGTTATTATGGGTGCCTCTTGAGTCTCGATTAGCGAAATTGCTCTTTACTAAGCAAATTATGCAGTTAATGTCATTAATGATGCAATAAATTTTCAATTGCATAATTCGATTGGTGAATGTCCCAGGTGCTTAGCAAAATTTTTTCAGAAAATTTCTCTTTTTGAGCTTCTTGATTCGCTAAGCGACTAGAATTTTCACTTAGCAAAAAATGGCAGAATGTGCCTCTCCTTTAAGCTTTAGTCAATTCACTTAGCGAATAACAAATTCGTTTAGCGAATACAAGGTAGAATGCAAACTTGCTATACTTTTTAAAATTTTTAGTGAACAATCCCTTCCCATGCACATGCATTCCAAACTATCACCTCAAGGTCAATGCAAATTGACAACCGTCAACAAGAATTCAGTCATAACTAAAATATATGCAATGCAAACAACATTTTGTAATTTTCAAAATCCTATGAATGATCCACACAACACAAACAATCAGACTTGTGCAAGATTAAACTAAATTGAAATTAGACAAACAAAAGGATAGAAAACTAGGTTGCCTCCTAGTAAGCACTTCTTTAACGTCACTAGCTTAACGAACCAAATGTCTTTAAGGGTCACTGATATGTAGGAAGGTTATGAGTCTTTCCACTTCACCCAATTAAGACTTCAATCTTTGCCCATTAACTATCCAACTCCTCTTTGTAGCAGGATCCTCCACTTTAACAGATCCATATGGCTTCACATTCTTAACTATGAACGGTCCTGACCACTAAGACTTCAGCTTTCTACAAAACAATTTAAGTCAGGAGTTGAAAAGGAGAACTTGTTGTCCCAGCCTAAAGTCTTTCTTTAGAATCTTCTTATCATGGTAGGCCTGGACTCTCTCTTGTAATGCTTGGCAGATTCATAGGCAATGAGCCTTATTTCCTCTAATTCATGTAACTATAACTTCCTCTTTTCACCTGAGAGACTTAGATCAAAGTTAAGGAACTTGATAGCCCAATAGGCTCTATGCTCCATTTCTACAGGTAAGTGACAACCTTTCCCATAGACCAATTGAAATAGTGACAGGCTCAAGGGGGTCTTAAAACCAATACGATAAGCCCATAAAGTATCATCTAATTTGTTGGCCCAATCCTTTCTTGATGCAACTAGTGTTTTCTCAAGGATCCGCTTAATCTTGCAATTTGAGACCTTTACATGGCCATTGATAAGGGGAAGCTATTTTGTGCCTCACAATATAGTGTTCCAACATTTTCTTCAGTTGCGAATTGCAAAAGTGAGATCCTCCATCATTGAGTAAACACTTGTGTCATACCAAATCTTGTTAATATGTTCTTTTTAAGGAACTTAATCACTATTTTGGCATTATCCTTTGGTGCAGCCACTACTTCAACCTATTTAGACACGTAATCCACTATTACTAATATATACTCATTGGAATGGGATGAAAGTAAGGGGCTAACAAAATCAATTCCCCAATAGTCAAAGACTTTTACTTCCAACATATTTTATATTGGCATCTTATGTCGCTTAGAAATATTTCTAGTTCTTTGGCACTTATCACAACTCTTAGCATGATCATGAGCATCCTTGAATAGTGTTGGCCAAAAGAAACTAGACTGAAGGATCTTGGCAACTATTCTCTCCTCATTATAATGATCTCCATAAGGGGAGTTGTGGCAATGCTACAAAATACTACATGCTTCCTCCTTTGAAACATACCTCCTTAAAAGGTTATTGGCTCCAATGTTGAACAAGTGGGGATCATCCCAAACATAATAGTTAGAGTGCCAAAAGAATTTTTTCTTTTGATGCCAATTCATATTTTCAATAATCACACCAACTGCCTTAAAGTTGGCCATGTCGGGAAACCAAGGTCTTTCTTGTATCATGAGTAAAGCTTCATCGAGAAATTCATCTCTAATTTCTTTCTTCTTGATGATCACTTCTTCATTGACTAATCTTGAAAGATGGTTGGCCACCAAATTCTCACCCTTTTTTTTTTGTTTATCTCTAAGTCAAACTTTTGCAACAAGAGAATCCTCCAAATGAGTCTAGGCTTAGAAGCTAGCTTGGTGAGAAGATATTTGATGGCGGCATGGTCAGTGTACACAGTAACCTTAGAGTCAATTAAGTAAGATTTGAATTTCTCCAATGCATAAACAATAGCTAGCAATTCCTTCTCCGTAGTGGCATAATTCTATTGGGCAACATTTAAGACCTTGTTGGCATAATAGATTGCATGGAAAATCTTGTTCCTTCTTTGACCCAACACAACCCCCATAGCATAGCTGCTTGCATCGCACATTAATTTAGGTCCTAATTTGGAGCCACAATTGTAGGGGCAGAGCTGAGCTTATTCTTCAATAGCTGAAAAGCGTTCAAACATTCATCATGAAATTGAAAAGGTGTGTCCTTATTTAGCAAATTATAGAGTGGTTTAGCAACTTTGGAGTAATCTTTGATAAATCTCTTATAAAAACTTGCATGTCCAAGGAAACTCTGAACTCCTTTTACATTAATTGGAGGCAGAAGCTTCTCAATCACATCAACCTAGACTTTGTCCACCTTTATCCCATAAGCAGAAGTTTTATGCCCAAGAATCATTCCTTCTTGCACCATAAAATGACATTTCTCCCAATTAAGCACTAGATTGGTCCCAATGCATCTTTTTAACACAAGCTCCAAATTGTTCAAGCATAAATCATATGAAGCTCCAAAAACTGAGAAATCATCCATGGAAGCTTCAATGCATTTTTCCAACAAGTCAGCAAATATAGCAAGCATGCATCTTTGGAATGTTGCCGGTGCATTACAAAGCCCAATGCAAACACTCCAAAAGGGCATGTAAAGGTTGTCTACTCTTGATCTTCTAAATTGACTACAATTTGATTGTATCTAGAATAGCCATCCAAGAAACGATACTAGGCTTGACCAATGAGCCTTTCTAGTATTTGGTCCATGAAAAGAAGAGGAAAGTGATCCTTCCTTATGGTTTGGTTAAGCTTTTGATAATTAATGCACATCTGCCATCTAGTCACTGTTTTTATAGGAATAAGCTCATTCTTTTCATTTCTCACCACTATCATACCTCCCTTCTTAGGCGCCACTTGCAACGGACTCACCCATGCATTATTTGAAAATCATTCCGGCTACAAGAAGCTTGAGAACCTCCTTTCTAACTTCCTCCTTCATGGTTAGGTTGAATCTTCTTTGTGGTTAAGCCACTGGTTTATAATCATTCTCCAAGTTGATTTTGTGCATACAATAGGATGGGCTAATTCCTTTGAGATTGATCACCTTATGGTTTCTTTGTGAGTCCTCAAGACCTTCACTAATTTCTCTTCTTCTAACTTGGACAAGGTGTTACTAATGACCACTAGTTTCTCATCATTTGCTTCAAGGAAAGCGTACTTGAGGTGAGGTGGGAGTATCTTCAATTCAAGTTTTGCCTTCTCCACTTTATTTTCTTCCTTCAACTCTTCAAACTTAGCTTTTGATGATGGAATCTCCTTCAGAACATTAAGATTTTTCAAACACTCTTCTATTTTGTTTTCTTCCTTTTCCATGAGATCTTCAAAAGCATTAACTAAAGCATGCTCAAGAAAAGAATGGGTATGCAGCTGCTTCCTAACACTTCTAAGCACTTCATCAAGGACAGCCACCCTAAAATAAGCATTTTTGTCTCTAGGATGGTTCATGGCTTCAAATACATTGAAAGTCACCACTTCATCTTGGACTTTTAGCTTAAATTGACCAACTACAACATCAATAAGAGCTGGAGTAGTCATCATGAAAGGTCTTCCTAAGATGATGGGTACTTTAGAATCTTCCTCCATGTCCATAATGAAAAAATTAGTTGGGAATATAAATTTATCCACCTTTATCAACATGTTCTCTACTAGACCATGTGGATGCTTGATAAAATGATTTACAAGCTATAAGGTCATGTGGGTTAGCTTCACTTCAACATCTCCTACTCATGCTAACATGGATAAGGGCATTAGATTAATGTTTTCCCCAAATCAAGAAGTGCTCTTCCAATAGAGGGATTTCCACTTGTAATTGGAATAGGGAAACTTTCGAGTTCTTTGAGCTTGGAAGGCAAGGAATTTTGTATAATGGCATTATACCCTGCTTCTAACTCAATGGTGTCTTCTTCAATGAACTTCCTCTTCTTGGTTAGAAGCTCCTTTATGAACTTGACATAAGCCAGCATTTGCTCAAGGGCTTCCGAAAAAGGAATATGGATTTGGAGTCTTTTAAAAATCTTCAAGAAGTGAGCAAATTGTTTCTCCTTGTCTTTTTTGGTGGAAGCAAAGGGATATAGCAAGTCCTTGGTAAAAAAGGTCTTGAACTTCATCTTTGCTTCTCTTACAAGTTGGCTTTTAGTCTTCTTTCGTACATCTCCTCCTTCTATCAACTCTTCTCCCTTAATATCAATTTCTTTTCCATTTTCTCTTTTTTTCTACTTTTTCTTTATTTTACTCATTCTTTTCTCTACTTTCATTTTCTCTCACAACCTCTTTTTTGCTTCTTTTTCTCACCACTCATAATATCAACTGTCTTCCCACTTCTTGTTGTAATCAAACTGCAATTTTCCTTTGGATTAGGCTGTATATTTGCTAAAAAATTTCCTTTAGAATGCTCCACTAGTTGCTTTGTCAATTGTCCCACTTAAACCTCCGATTCTTGATAGAAACCTTCGTGCTCTTATGATTAGAGATGGAGACTTGCATGAATTGATTGAGAACATCCTCCAACTTGGAAGTCCACTCATATAAGCTTGGTTGTTGTGGAAGAAGTCAGTATGAAGGTCCACTATCTTGTTTCCACCCTGTGCTAGGATGAGATTTCCATCCTTGATTATAATTACCATAAGGGCATTGTCTTCCTTGATTCCTCATGTAGTTAACTTCTTATTGTGATGTAGAGTTAGTCATACATTGACCATTGGGATAACTTCCTCCACACATTTCACAACTTAATACATGGTGGTGTTGAGGTGGTGTGGCTTGCATAGATTGAAGTTGTTGTGGGATCTTGGAAATTTGCTTGGTAAGAGCCTTTATTTATTGAGTGGGATCTTGTTTTGAGCTAGGATAGCATCTTAAGAGTTCAACTCCAAAACTCCTCTCTTTTAGACTAGGGTGCTACCATGCTGGACTTGGTAATCATTTGCAGCCATAGAATCTATCAATTCAACTGCTTCCTCGGGTGTTTTTAACTTCATGCTACCACTTGTTGCTTCATCAAGCAATATCTCCGTGGCTAGCCTTAATCCACTCAAGAAAATATGTAATTGAGTGAACTCATTAAAGGCATGGTATGCACATTTACGCAACAAAGCATTATATCTCTCCCATGCTTCACAAAGGGGTTCATCACTTCCTTAAGAAAATGTCACAATCTCCCCTTTAGCCTTATTGATTTTGGCTTCAGGAAAAAATTAATTCAAAAACTTTTCAACAGAGTCATCACATTCAGTTAGACTCTTATCCAAAAAAGATTGTAGCTATGCCTTAGCCTTTCTAGTTAATGAAAAGGGAAATAGTTGCAAATGAATGACTTCATCCGACACTTGTGAATCTTCACCGTATCACATAACTCTAAGAAGGTACCTAGGTGTTGATGAGGATCTTCACGATCGAGTCTAGTAAACTAATTGTGTTGCACTAGTTTCGATAAAGCTGGCTTCATCTCAAAATTAGTGACAGCTACAATTGGACGTGCAATGCTTGAGAAGTGTTTTTGTTCTCGGTGAAAAGTGTAATCTTCAAGAGTTCTTCTTGGTTGATTTTCTTCATCTTTCGCCATCTTAACTTCTTCTTGGATTTGAGGTAAAGGAGAAGAAAGGATTGAGGAAATCTCCCCTTGGTTCACTTGACTAGCTTGCAACTTCTACTTCCTTGTGTTATTATTGGCCTTCCTAACAATTTGTTCAACTTCCGAATTGAATGTATGCTATTCAGGATTTGTTCTACTTCTTATTTGAATTGGACCTTGCATACACAATTTCACACAAGACTAGATACAAAAGTTAGCACACACAAGGGGTTAAAAAATACAAAGTACTGAAAGAATAAAGCCTAGGAAAGTATTAAAATGTGAACTTGCTAAGTATTGGGATGCAAGTCCCTAGCAAAGACATTAGAAAACTTGTTGGTTTGTTTGGCAAGCATACCAAATCGTACTAGTAGTCAAACGATGAGTAGAGTATCGTTCCCTCGAGCATTTGTGCAATGCTAACTAATATTTCGCAAATTTGTACTATCTAGGACTAAAGTTGGTAACAATTAATGAGATGTATTAATAAAAGCACCATTTTTTAGAAACTAGCACTAGATAAAAGCTCAAACTAACTTAAGAAACTCTTTTTGGGTTTTTGTAAAGGAATTAATGTTGAAAGTTTTGGTTTTTAAAGCAGTAAAATGATTATTGGGGTTAGATTGCACTGAACATAACTATCGTTTTATCATCAAAACATAACAAACTTGTTGCACTTTAATATTAACATCAGCCAACAGGTATTACTCTTTCTTTAATCCCTTAAATGAAAGACCAAAGTTCCTTTATTAGAAGTCAACTCCTTGAACATTTACTAAAGTAACTTGCTTTAAGATTTGTGACATATAGATGATCAACAAGTCAAGAACTATTCCTAGATGCGAGATTTGTTGAGCATTCTACTTCAGTTCACAGCTTTGAAAGTATTCCAATAACATTCAAGCCAACAAATAAGCTATGGATAATCAACCCATAATAAGCATTAAGCAAGGAAGTAACACTAATATTGAAGAACAAAGATACATACATTACTTAAAATAAGTACAAGAGAGTGAAGTTTGGCTACATCTAAAAATCCATCCTTGGGAGAACTTGGAGCCAATAGAATAATGTAGCACAGTGTAGTATGGTGGAATCTTCGTATATGTTCAAAAGATACATTTTTCCTCTTTATATCTCTTCTGATTTTACCAAAAATAGGAAGTTTTAGTGAAGATTTGCTCAACGAAACATATGTTCACTAAACAGTTTCCACACTATCAAAGACAGACTTAAAAAGACGTCAAATTTACTAGGCAAGCATTCTTTTGCTGGCGAGCCAGTTGAAGTGACACATTCTGATTTAATCTTGCTTGGTGAAGACACAAACTGCTAATCGAATTCTTGAACTTCAAACTCTCTGGACAAAATTTGCTTAGCCTGGTAGGAAGGCTCCTCTTAAAACCTCACATTTACTTGGCGAGAAGCTTCTTTCATTAAGCAAATCCCCCAAGTTCTATCTTGTTTTTTCTTATTTAAAATTTGCTCCAAACTCTTTTATGCTAGCTCCTTCATTTTTTACAAAAACTAACAAAAATTAAGGTGCAACCTTTCAAAATAGTTAATTAATCCTAAAAAGTTAGATTATATACAATTCTACATAAAAGGTGATCAAACATAGCTCTAAATACGAGAAATATAAATAAAATTGTCTAAATATGGCCCCAAAAGTGAGTATTTATGACAATTATTAGGCTTATATTTATATTTAACATTGGCCTAGGCTAATGCTACACTGACTGCTAGTGCATTGTTTATTTGTTAACATCAACCAAGTTAACGCTAATGCATAATTAATGCACTTGACCATTTTAAATTAACTTCTAACTTAGCGTCAGTTAAATAGATGCTACGTAAAATATTTGTGTTAGCATTGACTTGGCCGACACTAGCTTGCAGCTAATTTAAACGGTTAAATCAATCAACTGCATTAATTACCATGTAGCGTTCACCTAGTGGACGCTACCGTTAATATAACTTTAGTGTCAGCTTTAGTTGAAGAAAACGTGATGCTAATTTCAAACTAGTGTCAATTTAGGCTTGTTGGAACCAAAGACGTAGAAGCGTCTAAACCCTCAAAGTTTTGAAGATAACAAACTTATTAATATTCAAGTTTCTGCTTAAGGACTAACCTTGTCACAGCAAACAAGCTACTCTTAAGAAGATCGTCCAATAGACGTGCTAAAGAAGACTGTTTAGAAGACTTGCTAAAGAGGATAGTCCAGTGAACAAACTGAAGATGACCATTCAAAGCAAAATCTTGTCTCTTTAAACAAGTTCAAATATCATATGCAAGCTTCCAACGACATATATTTAAACAGCTAAGTTTTATTTGAACGTCTAATTTACTTATGTTTGTTTTCCTTAAAACTAACATATTACCACTCTTATGATCTAACGTTCAAATTGTTTGAAGCATTAAATATAATCAGAATCATTCTAGTGCAAAAGCACAACAAAACAGATAAAGCAAGTCAACTTATCAAGCTGCCAAGATGAATGAAGAATGTTCAAAAAAGCATACCGCCAGCACAGTCCTACACCTTCCGTTTTAGTGCAACTCTAAAAGCTGTTACGCCTGATCTTTCTGAAAGCATAGTTTTCATGCCCCTCCTTATATAACAAAGTCAAGTCTTCACAATGAATCTTTTTCCTGAAGACTATATATATATGAACTAAGGAAGAAGCAAACAATGATATAGCGATACGTGTTAACTTGTGACAATCTCAGCGAGACATCAAAAGCCTTCTATACTTTATCTATAAGCGTCCATTGGACGATAGTGAAAAAGTCTTGTAAAAATATTCTAAGTGTTTGAGCTTAATCTTTCAAATCCTCACTATGTGAGTTGATACCTTTGTATAAACACTTGTTTGTGTTGTGAAAGCCTGGAGAGGCTTAGTGAAAAAGAATACTTGGGTTAAGCAATCTAAGATGATTGCTTTGTAAAACCTGAAGAGGCGGCGAACAATACTTGTAACCTAAGGTTGGTTAGTGGATACTTTCTGAGTGAAGAGACTAGATGTAGCTCAGGTTGAATGAACTAGTATAAAAATTCTCTGTGTTATAATTCTCTTTATCCCTTAGCTTGAAAACGCTTTCAAACTTATTTATATTATTTTAAAAAGTTTTAAATGCACAATTCAATCCCCCCCTTCTTGTGTGCCTTTTCTATTTCAAGGCTGACACTAAATATTTTCATTTTAAAAAAATTGAAACTTTGTATTAGTCTTGCATCGACCTAGCCAAATGCTACCATGCGGACACTATTTCGTGCATTTGTTATAGTGTCTTAAGACATTCTCCTTTTTTCCAATACTTTCAACACCATAACAAGTCAATTTAGCAATTTACAACAAGTTGACAAACTATAATAGAGGTAGTTAAAACAAAATCATTCTCTTCTTTCTTAGGAAAGCCTATTTTAGGAAAAAAAGCATAAGAAGTCATTCCAGGTATACATGTACTCAAATAAGAAAATATCATGGTCAAAAGTCATATATAGTAAAATCCCACACTAAATCACCTTTCATCTAGTCTGGGTGTCCAAATTCCAAAATTTTAGACACACCATAACTGAGTAATGGCATAATTACGCAATAGTTAGCATATTAGATAGAAAAACTAAAACTCAAAAGATGATTAAAAATGTAGGGAATCACTACCAAGGTTTATTTATTTAGAAAATCATTGGTAAAAACTCTTTGTGAAAAGGAAAATGACCTTTGATATTAGCATTCTATTATGTCCGTTCTAAAATGATTACCATTAATTATATGTGCAAAATTAAGATAACTTTGAAAATATTTATTTTTCCCTTAAAAAATAAGTTACTAAATATTATTTATTTTTTAATAGAAGAATCTTATTATTTCAAAACAATTTTTATGGTTTTTGAAACAGGAGAATTTATGAACACATACACTGGAACATACCAAATGAGATTTTTTCTTATTGTCAGAAATGTAAACTACAAAATGTAGACCATTAGATCATATGTAGATGATCAAGATTAAAAAAAAAATGCATGTGACTTTTCATGTGACCACTAACTAGCTTTTAATCTTGATCATCCATGTATCACTACAAGAAAAGCTTGGATTAGACTTGCCACACCAATGCTAGTGTGACTTAAACATTTCAATCACATTTTTTTTAATTTTTTAAGTATTGAAATACATAGCATTAACTTGTGCCAACACTATTTTAAAGTGGCTTCAATGTTACCGTTGGCATTTCTTTTTGTGTTAACCTAACTGTTGGGATTAATAGTTAAATCTCAATCATATTGTCACCTTAATATTTGCCTTTCACTTTCTCCCTTTCTCTCTCATTTTTCTCTTGTGCCTCCATTATTTTTCTTCCCTTCATTGTGTCTCAAACTTCAAAAGCACCCCTTCTCTGTCACCAACACCGATAATGACATTCTCTCATAACTTTTGCTCTCTTTCACTATCTCTTTCTTTTTATTTTTTTCTCTCTTTGAAACTCTCACTTTTGTTCTCTCAGTGTCTCTTTTGCTTATCGTGTGCTATCATTACCCTCCATTGCCACCATCGCAAAATCTCATTCACTCCATTGACGCCATCTAGGTAACCCCCTTCACATTGTCTTTATTTTGCTCTGTCAATTTGAGTGCTTTGTACTTTGATTGAGTGCTATTGTTTTGTTTGTATGCTTTTGTGCTTTGATGTCAATTATGCTATCAATTTTGCTTTGTTTACATGTAATTTTAGCACAACGATCAAGAAATAGACGTATATTATTTCTCTATTTTTTTTTAGTTATTTGTAAATGTATATTGTCCTAACCATATTGACATTGTCATTTTAATTTATTTCTTTGTTGCTAGTTGGCTTGTTTTGGTTAGAGTTAAATGAAGATTTAAATCAATTAAGGAAAAGAAAATTTTGGAACTTTTGTACCCTTAAACCTGTTGCAAGAAAGAAAAAGAATAAAGGAAATCAAATTTTTATCTTGATAAGAATTCATAAGAAACAAAGTGTACACTAGGGGTTACACAATCAAAGTTCTTAAATTACAGAGAGTTGGTGGGTAAGAATCCTAATTTGGTTAGGTTTGAACCAAATTAGGATTCTTAACCAAAATATTAGTTGACTCAGTTACTAATCCCATAACAAAGTAAAATGAAGCCTAAAGCATAGTTTAATTTAACTTAAATTGGTTTGCAACATTATGAATCATGACGATGGTGGCAAAAGAGGTCTCGACTTCTTTAACGAAGTTTGGAAAAGGAATAATGGTGGTGGAAGTGGTCTATGCTTCTTCAACATTACGAATCATAATGGTGGTGGTGGAAGAGGTATTGACTTCTTCAATGGTGGTGGAGGAAGAGTTCTTGGCCTCTTTAACACATACAAAAAATATGATGAATTATACCATAATATGCTTGATATTCCAAGTATGTATAAATGAGTTTCCTTTGTTTAAAGTTAAGTGTTATACCATAAAGTGAGGGAAAAAATGTTTAATACTTAAGTTTGAGGCTTATGTGTTAGTTGTATCTTTAAAAAACTAGTAACTCGTAGATGACATGAGAAAGAAGCTTAAATTGTGGTTAGTATGATCAACAACCTAAACTTGTCATTTCAAATCAAGGGGTTCAAACTAAGCCACAATGGCCATATGGAGTTGGTTTTTGGCGAGCAAATACCCCTCAGTGATAGGAAACTATAGGAAAAAACCTCACTTTGATTACATACCCAATTTGAATATTGTGAGTCGAGGTAGTTTAGGGAAACCTAAACTTGTTGTTTTGACTCAGTGGGTCTAAATTGATCCACAGTGACCTTGTGGAGTTAGTTTTTGGCAAGCAAAAAGCTTTCAATGCTAGGAAATTGCAGGAGAAAAACCCACTTTGATTATATACTTAGTTTGGAAGTTATGGGTTAAAGTGGTTTAGGGGAAGCCTAAACTTGTCGTTTTGGTTCAAAGGGTCCAAACTTAGCCACAGTGACCTTGTGGAGTTGGTTTTTAGTGAGTAAGTACTTCTTAGCGATAGGAAACTGTATGAACAAAATCTCACTTCGATTAGATACCCGATTTGAAAGTTGTTCGCCATGATAGTTTAGGGAAATTGAAACTCGCCATTTTGATTCAAGGAGTCCAAAATGAGCCACGATGATCTTGTGGAGTTGGTTTTTGGCAAGCAAGTACCCCTTAGTAATAGGAAATTATAGGAAAAAACCTACTTTGATTAAATACCCCGTTTGAAAGTTGTGCACTAAGTTGATTTTTTTTTATATATACTTTTGTAGTTCTTTTTTTTTTTTTAGTTATTGTATATATATACTATGAGGATTATCATTATCTATGATATGATTTATTTATTTCTATACATATATATAACTATTGTCATTACAATTAAATTTTATAATGGTTTTATTATTTTAACTTAAATATCCAAGCTGGCACTAATGTCAAATTAATGTTCAATTTTATTCTTTAGCGTTAGCTTTTGGTGGATGATAAAATGCTATTTTCTTATAATTGTATTACTTAGATTTATAGTTCTCATTTCTCATAATAAGAAGAGTTTTCGCTTGATATGCCATATATATATAGAGAGAGAGAAAACAGGTCATGCACTGACAGTGTAAATTAGTTTTACACTGTCATCCAATCAAAAACCACCATTTATTGTAAGTTTGTTGACTTTTATAATAAATACTTTAAAAGTCATATCAATGGTGATTTCTGATTAGTTGGCAGTGTAAAACTATTTTACACTGACAATACATGATCATTAAACTCTCATATATATATATATTTCAAATGAGAAACTTTTACAATGAAAAAATGAGAACTTTTAATGATAGCACTTGGATCATAATTAAAACAAATTTGTGGTTGAGATTAAAACTCAATTAATCACCTTATGAGACCACCATTGTCAGTACCTCCACCACCACTGCCAACACCGTTGCCGCCACTGCCGTTGCTGCCAACACCAACATTTGTGGTGGTGGTGGTAACAACGACGATGGCAGCGACAGTGATGGCAGTGGTGGTGGTGGTGGCAGCAACAACAAAAGTGATGGCGACAACGGTGATAGCGGCGGCTGTGATAGCGACGATGACATCAATGTTGGTAGTGGTGGCGTTAGCCATAACAATGATGGTAGTAGCGGTGGTGGTGGAGGTGGCAACAATAGTAGACTTATAAGATGTGTTTAATTAAGTTTTAATCTCAGTCGTTCATTGTTTTCAATTGTAATCCAATGGCTATTATTAATTGTTTTCATTTCTCATTTTAAGAAGTTTTTCATTTGAAACGCCCTATATATATATATATATATATATATATATATATATAATTTGCTAATGTACACATACTTGTTTTTTAGTTAGAGTATGTTAACAGTTATAACTATAAAGTATCTTAAAATATACAAAAGGTGTAGCTTACTAACGTATTTCAACTAAAAATTAAGTATGTGTATGTTAGTAAATGCTTGTAGGGTTTGCTTACGTATACACAATTATTTTTTAATTGGAGCACTTTAACAAACTATAACTACAATGTATTTTAAAATGCACTTATGACGTAACTTGTTAACGTATTCTAATTAAAAAATAAGTATGTATATATATAATAAAGAGGGTATGGAGGCGACAGTTACATACTCGACCCCACTTTCTCAAGTCGAGAAAAATTCAAATTCAACCTCAACTTGAGTCAAAGCAAGTTTTTTTTTTGTCAAAGTTAGGATGGAGTCAAATGGATACCCGCAAGTTCAGTTTTTGTTGCTATGCCTATGCCCGAGGCAATAAAATCAAACTTTCACAAATTCAAAGCTAGAAATAAATAAGATAAATGAGTAGACAAATTAAACAAGGCTGATGAATCCAGCTAGCAATAGGCCAGAAACGTACTACGGCAGAAGTGGAATTAGACATCGGCTTTTAGAGTGCCTTATTGATGTAAGCGCTATATAATAAGATACGGACTTCTTACAAAGCGCTTATCTATAGAAGTGCTCTAAATGTATATGACTTTATAGAAAGCATTTCACATGGGAAGCGCTCTGGAAATCCTAACTTTTTTCCTTGCTCGCGAATCTCCCTCGCACTCCAATCCTCTTCCGTAATCTCAAACTTTTCAAAACCTTCTCTTCTCCCTCACTCTTATCCCTCAAACTCAAACCCTAGCAGTGAATCAAACCCCTTTTTACCCCCAGTCACGAGGCTCTTGATATTTTCTTTGCGTCCTCAAAGCTCTTTCATTCGTTCCGAATCATCTTCTCAAAGACGCCAATCACTCCTTCTCTCTCTTTGGGAACTCGCTTTTGTAGCGACCAGGGAAGAACAAGCACGAGCCTTGACCACAAAGGCGTGGCGGCGACATGGCGCGGGCGCGAGATTGGGGGTTCGTCGGTCCTGTCTTGTGATGAATGGATTGAAGCCTCAACGATGGCTTCATGACAGCGATTCCGAAAGGGTGCAGTGGCAGCTCAATGGTGAGAGAGCACAACAATAGTGTTAGGTTTGCTCGGTGTTTGATGACCTGAAATGGGAGCGGTGGCGCACGGTGGGGCGAAGAGGATGGCATCGCCGCCGAGAAGCGGCGAATGGCGATTTGCGACACAGCACACAAGACAGAAAAAGGTTTTCTCATTTCTGTTTTTTTTTTTTTTTCCTGCTTTGCTCTTTTTGTGATTTTCTCATCTCTGTTGTAGGTTGAGAGAGGTGTTTGGACTCATGGATTTTGGCTTGGGTCATGTTGATTCTTAGGGGTTTGATGGTGTTGCTTGGTCTCCTATGATTTGCACGTGGAGTTAGAGTTGTATAGGTCTTATTTTGGTTCTATTAATGTGGCTTAAAACTGTGTGAGTAACCTTCTATGTATGGTAAAAGAAAACATGGTAGGAAGGTTTTGTTATGGTTATCTTATTAGGCATTTTGCAGTCTTCTGCAGGATAATAATATATCAGGACCAATCCCCTCTGATATTGGGAGGCTCCAAAAGCTTCAAACTTTTGATCTTTTTGTCAATTTCTTCATTGGTCAGCATCCAGATTCTCTTTCCCACATGAAGGGTCTCCATTATTTGTAAGTTCAAGAATGCTACGCATGATTCTTTTAGAGGCTTTATAGAAAAAATGTGTGTTAATTCTCTATCAAGAATATGCTGATAAGAATTTGAATTTCAATTAGGCAGCTAAACAATAATAGTCTCTCTGGACCAGATCCTTCCTCTTTGGCTAACTTGACTTAGCTTGCTTTTCTGTAAGTCCCTTCTATCCTTTTATTATTGATTTATTATTTTTTTCTCCTTTGTTAATTTGATTTCTGATCAATAATTTGTCTTCTTCTGAATTTTGCTAGCGATGTCTCTTATACTATCTTGAGTTAATCTATACCAAGATTAAATGCAAAAACATTCAAGTAAGGATGAAGTTATGGTTTGAATTGGATGGTCAATGTTTATTTACTTTTAGAGATGTTCAAGTTTTTTTTTAAAATATATATATATACATATATATACATACATATAGAAGATGAAGACATGGTATTAATTATTTGATATGGGAGTTGAGTACCATTTCTATGGGTCTTACATAACTTGTTATTTCCCTGTAAGTCTTTCCATTAATAATTAATTTTGGTATTTACTTAGTTTACCTGTTACTTGGGGAACATCTAGGATTGGATTTGTCTTGGGGAGTGGTAGTACTGTTGATCTTTCGGCACTTTCTTGTACTTGCTTGGGTACCACCATGATGGTTGTTGCATCTGCTAACTCTTTGAATCAGGTTGGTTCTTGAGAAGATTGTATAACTACATATTCTTTCTTTCTTTGAGTTTGCTTTTTTCCTTTTGTTGTGCATCTGAGTCTTCTCTTTTCACTCAAATTAAAGGTTACATTTCATATATTAATAAAGTCTAACTTTGAATACTAGTTTCTAATTTGTTAGTGACAAATTGGTTTTGTTGAATAAGTAAACAGAGATGGCAGGGTGCAACAAGGAAGTTGTTGCTTAATATAATGATAATGCTTATTCAAATTATATCAAACACTATGTGTATTTTTCTTTCTTTCTTTCTTTTTTTCTTTAATTCTTATTCAAATAGTTGATGCTTATTGTAATTATTCTCGGTTGAAATTAAAAAGTTGTTGGTATAAAAAAATAAAGATGGGAAATATTTAATAATCATGTCTGCTACGTTTGGAGAGAAGGGAAAAAGATCAAAAATATTATTACACTACATGTTCTCTTTAGGGATAGCTAACATTATGCTGCATGTTCTCTTTACTTAGAGAATTGTTGCTTAAGCTGAAATTAATATATAGAATTTCCCGCAGAATTGTTGTTTGTGGTGATGATTTTTAACTTATTTTGTAAGCAGAGGTTGTCAAATCTTCACATTCACGACAATTTTAATTGCACTTTCTGTCGAGAAGTTGCTAAGGCATGTGTTCATGCAGGAGCTCTTGATTTTGGTATCCACACTTTTTCATTTGTGAAACTTAAAAGATATAAGATATTAAGGATGTGTGGCCAAAATGTGTATGCAGGAAAGAAGGCTTTGTGGAAGCATAATGTCTATGGACTGACCCCAAATATTGCATCTGCACACCATTTACTGGTATTGTTGGCATATTAATGTTCTAGATTCTTTGATTCTGTCTCCGCTTTTCAATTGGTAAGTTAATTTCATTTTGCTGCAGCTGTATGCTAAGAACCACAATGATACTATAAACTGTTGGCGGAAGTAATGAAACTTTTGAAGAAGAATGATTTACCATTGCAACCAGGCACAGCAGATATAGTTTTCAGGTATATTGGAATTCTAACATTTTCTCGCTTTTGTTATGCAGTGTAGAGGGTCTCATGTAAAAGAGTAGTCTTTTAAATTTGAATTTGGATTTTTCCTCCAAAAGTAGTAACTAGACATTTAGTAGATATAAATATTGTCTTGGTTCAGTTTGGTGCTGGTTGGCAGACTCATTTCAAGCGTATTGTGTTGTTTGTCCCGCAAAATAGCATATTGATTGTATGAAGGCAACTGGTGCCTGTTTATGTGTAAGGCTATAAGTCTAAAATACAGTTGGTTTGTATAAATTTTCTAAATTGAAAATGCATGGATGCATTATAATATGTATTTGGTACCCCAAACCTTTTCTTCACACCTTTAAAGGTTGTCTAAATATCTACTAAACCTGTGGATGATTGAAAATACTTTCAATAGCCTGATGATATGCATTAAGCACAAATAGTATTAAAAATTTCCTCTTCCCTCTGGCTTCTCTGATTCCTTCCTATTTTGGGCAATCATTATTATGATAATAAGACACAAGATTTTCATGATATGAAGGGTGTTTCCTAGAATTTTGAATTTTTAGTGTATGCAAGTCCTGCACAACTGGACATGGTATTAAGAATCTTGCATATTTTTAAAATGCCTTATTAAATATGTATTCCTGATTACCCTGAACATAATAATGTGTAGGTATCCAAATTGTTGTTTCCTACATGGGCGTTTATATTATATCAATTAAATTTCTTTAAGTACATAACACCTTAGCAAACAGCATAACCTGAAAGGGTTTTGATTTAAATTCTTTGCTTGTCATATTTGATGCCCCTCCAAAAAAGCTCAAAGCTCAAGTAATGTGTATATAAATTACTTTTGTATAATTTTTGGTTTTATAACTTGCTATTTCACATTGTACCCTTTCTTTGCTTACAAACTTGTATAAACATGGTCAGCACTAAGATAAATAATGCTGCATCACGATACAATATACATCTTACATAACCATTATATAGATATTTTGGCCACCCCTTAACAAATAAATAATTACATTAGGCATCCAATTAATAAATGTCCTATGTGGTTAATTAGCCTCGGTTGCAATTAAAGAGTGGCTGGTATAAAAAAATAAAGAATTAATAATGCATGCTTTGTAAGGCCTGATGTCTTATTTTAAATGCTTGGGTTGTTTTTTCCTTATTCAATCTTAAAGTGGAATAAAAACTAGATTGATGGAAAATTTGGGTTTTTGAACTATGAATTGTATGCTTTCCCAACATAAAGGAAATAGATGTGTTTGCTGACGTGAGTAATTGTTTTATTGCTCACAGGAGCTGGAAAAGAAGAGAAAGGAAAAAAGCACAGTTGGTTGACGAGAGAAAGAAGCAACTCAACAAATTAAGAGTAAAAGCTGAAAGGTTGTTGATGAGAAGCTCGGTTTCCAACTTGATATTCTTGCTCTTGTTTAAGTAGTTTACGTCTTATTTTTTTTAGTTTCATTCATAAACTAATATTAATTTACTTTGTTTATTGTATTTTTATTTTAATTTATTATATTTTATTTTATTAATATATACATATATATATATATATATATATATATATATATATAATAAAATAAAAATACAATAAAAATGAAAATTCTAATTAAAAAAAAACACAAATAATTCTTATTTTGTTAAAAAGAACAAAATGTTTGTTATGGTGTTTTTAAATTTTTTATACCACTCATACCAAATTAACTTACCTTTCAATTTTGTTGGAGGTTATATTTGTTATGGATCATAGATTTGATATATGATAAATCTTGGAGGCTATTTTTTATTTAGTTGTGTGCCTTTTGTTTTCGTGGACTTTTGTGTTAATAGGTTTGGGAATGAATGAATCAAACCAAAGTAAAAAAATAATAATAATAGAGATATAACCATGTGTATTGTGATAGAATTACACTTGGCAAGATCTTTAATTGCTTTTTGGAGGATTGTTTTAATATAGCTTGGATACTTGACTGTTTATATTTGTACAGGTTGGGAAAAAATGAGAATGAAGTAAACCAGTGTTAAAAAAAAATTATATAAAGAGCACTTGTTTGAGAAAGTGCTTTATATTAGCATCACATAGAGTGCTTGTTTGGAAAAGTGCTCTCTATCTACGTGTCAATATATAGTACTTTTCAAACAAGTGCTATCTATTTGTGCATCAATATACAGTGTTTTCTTAAACAAGTGTTATTTATTTGCATGTCAATATATAATGCTTTTCAAAGCACTCTTCAATATACAACGTTAATAATTAACACTTAAAAGCGCTATCTAATGGCAAAATAAGTGCTTTCTATGACAATTTATTGTGTAATTAATGGTATGCTTGGTTTAGGAAAGGAAGGTGAAGGAAAAAAAATGTGAAAGTAAAAAAAGAGAAAAAAAAAAAAAAAGAGTAGAATGAGGTGATTTTTTAGGTTTTTTGATTATGTAAAAAAGGAAAAGGAAGAAAGAAGATATGTATATAAAACGTCACAAATATCCTTAATAAAAAGGAAAAAAATGTATAATAAACAAGGGTATTATTATGTTTATACTCATATATTCATTCTCTCTCTCTTCCTCATTCACCCAAAAAATAAATAAATCTTTCTCTCTCTCTCCTTACTTTCCAAATTGAGAAGAAAGAATATTTGTATAAGACCCACAATTATTCCTTCTTTCCTTCCTACTAAATGCCCTTCTAATCAAAGGAAGGAATGGATTTTTCTATATTTTTCTCCCTTCACCCAACCTTTTTCTATTTTTTTACTGTACCAAACAAAGTGTAAGAGTAATTTTACTTGTACCCCATTTTTTTAGGAAAAGATCCTCTATTACGTTTTTTCTCCATTTCTTCTATTACTATGACTTTGGAAAATAAATGATGCTCTTCATTAAATGTGTACCATCTCCATTTCCTATATTTTTCCAAAACTTTAGTAATGAAAGAAATGGAGAGGATCTTAACCCATTTTTTTCTCTTCAATCCTCGTTATTTTATAAATTAGTTTCTAAAATTGTGTTTTACATTTTTAAAATTAATTTTCAAAATGTAAAAAAAAATAAGAAAATACAAAGAGAAAAGAGAGTGCAAATAGAGTTAGTCCAACGTTAAACGTTAGACAATTTGCGTTCGCTCAATAAAATACGCACATAAAAAAAAGTTCTAGGCCCAAAAACGTTGGAGACTTGCTGGGTCATGAAGTTGTGCATAAACCAAATAAAACTAAGGATCACTCGCACTTATGGTATATTTGGAATAAAGGAAAGAAAAAAAAAACATAAATAACAATGCTTTTTTTATATGGTTAAATAGAAAGAAAAAAAAGAGAGTTAACATTCCAAAATAAAAATATTCAAAAATAAAAATTCAAAATTTCTTTTACTTCGAACTTTTTGTCTGTAATTTAATTTTTAAACTTACGTGCTTTACTAATAAAAGGCAGAGGCACATATAATTGGTAACCGAAAAGAAACAAACCTAAGCACAGACAGGCCTTAGAACATGGTGCAACAAACTGCCCAGCCTATATAATCCATTTAGCAACCGAAAAACCAAATAAGAGGACAAGCAAACAAAAAGAGAAAGAAAGGATTAATTTGCAGATTAATAATTAATGATAAAAAAAAAAAAAAACGAAATGCCTCGTAGGTTTCAGGAATGTTCCATAAAGACTCAGTAATATTTGTTTTGTCGTCATCTAAAATCTGTCAGGGTACACCATGAATCTCGGAGGAGCGACTTACCGCAACAACGGTTTTTGATTCTCTCATTTGAGATATTTTTTGGGGATTGGGTCTCATTCATGGTTTTAAATTGCAGATGCAGCTGCAGTTGTGCTTTCGTCACAATCTTTGACATTGCAGGAAAATGCCACTAATACAGCTACAATTGAGGTCACGATTCTGTTGCGATGAGTCAAAAAATATTTACATTAGGTGCAATTGCAATTGCAAACAGCAATTTAAAACGATGGTCCCATTATTCACACACATCTCATTCTCAAGGTATAAAAGAAAAGAAACTCATTATCTCCCAAATCCTCTCATATATCCCCCCATTCTCATACTCCCGGCCCTCTGTGTGTTTTGAGCAACAAAGAATGCAAGCAAGGAAACGAGCACAGAGCAGGTACATACTTAACCCTAACCCCACTACACTGCTTTGGTTCCGTTAAAATTTCCTGGTCATGATATGATATAGACTCATACTTGTCACTCTTCATGCTCTATGCTCTCTGCTCCCTGTTAATCCAACCCTGTTATATACATAAATGAGAATAGCTATTTATTCTGTGAATAGCTCACTCCCCTTACTCTCTTTGACCTTCTCTCTCATTTCAATTCTCTCTCCTCAATTCCTCGTGAGTTTCCGCGTCTGGTCTGCGAAGTTCCTTCTCTCACTCTCACCATCAAGTCACGCTTTGTCTTTATTTTGTGATGGATTAGAACAGCTGCTCCTTTTCTCTACTCAGATCAATCACTCTATCTTGGTAGTGTATGATATAATAGTGTAGCAAAATCTTTGGTGTTGACATTATACTTTGATTCTAGCTCCTTTTATTTTATTGTTTTTGTTTTGTCCAAAGAGCTCTTTGTATTAGATTTAGAAGGCTAAAACGTGGCACTCCTTATGTTACTATTTAACCTTCCTTTTCTCTTATAGTAAAGTGAAATTTGTTTATCAAAAGGGATTTTTCTAGTCTCAATTAATTTAAGTACTAGTACAATCAACATTTCTGTCTTATATTACAGAAATTGCACAATATCAAAACAGAATAATAACATAATAATTATAGTTTAATTACTAAAATTTTAGTAGAATAACAACTAAATAAATATATTTTAATTTTCTAAATTCGAGCAGCGTGACAGCTTAGCAAGTGCATTTTAATTTTCTAAAATTGAGCAGAGTAATAGCTTAGCAAGTACATTTTAATTTTCTAAAATTTTGCAGTGTAACAACTTAGTAATTATAATTTAATAATTTAAATTTGAGCAGAGTAATAACTTAGCAATTATAATTTAATAATCTAAATTTGGGTGGAGTAACAACTTAGCAAAAATTAAAGTTTAACATTAAACAATATAACAATAATAATAATAATAAAACTTAAGCCTAAACAAGTTTAGGAAAAAAACTTTCCTACCAACATGCAAAGTGATAATAATTTAGAACCAATCCTACTCCCCCCATTACCTTTAAGAGGATGGAATTGTTAATGTAAAGCTCCTAGGAAGAGAACTTTACTAGTTGTTAGAAAACTAGTAAAATTTTAGCATAAAAGCAAAGTAAAAGAAAAAAAATTCTAGAGAGAGGAGCTCTCTAAGAATTTAGTGGCTTGAGAGAGGGAGAGGTGCTAAAAAATGGTCCAAAACCATGGCTATTTATAGAGAAGAAGGGGTTAAGTGTCCACAAAATTACATAAGCCATTATGTAATCATTATGTCATAAATCTAATTTTTATTTATTTTTAATCTAATTTAGGGACACATACACCATTTAGGGTGGTGAATTACCCCTCGTAGGCTTGGGGACGTGCTATATGTGAAAGAGCAAGAATCGCACAAGAAAAGGGCGTTGAATTGTGTGTTAAAAAACTTTTCAACTTAAAAGCAAGTTCGTAAGCATTTTAAGCAAAGAATAGAGAAGAATAAGAACACAAGGAATTTATATTGGTTCACTCAAGCTTGAGCTACGTCTAGTCCCTTCACCCAAAAGTTATTTACTAACCAACCTTATGTTACAAGTATTCTTCACGACCTCTTCAGGCTTTACAACGCAATCACCCTAGATTGCTTTAACAACCCAAGTATTCTTTTTCGCTAAGCCTCTCTAGGCTTTCACAACAAATACAGTTGATTACAGAGAAAGACCACTCACAAAGTGAGGATGTAAAAGATTAAGATCACTACAAAATTGTTTCTGAGAGTTTTCACTATCGTCTAGTGACCGCAAGAAAACAATGTGCTCTTTACAAAAGATTTTCAAACAGCATCTATTCTTTTCACTTGATCCATTCTCGTTGTTATCTACTCATTGTTCTTTTTTCTTGGTAAATATATAGTGTTCAGCGAAAAAGAGCCGTTAAAGATGATTTAGCTTCAATCTTCAAGAAAGAGGCGCACGTATCGAGCTTTCAGACGGGTCAGAAAAGGCAACTTCTGAACTTGCACCAAAACGGAAGGTGTAGGACTGTGTTAATAGTCTATTTTTCTAAACATTCTTTATTTAGCTTGTCAACTTAAGAAGTTGACTTCCTTTTTTCGAAATGCTGTGCTTTTGCACTAGAATGTTTCTGTCTACTATTTAATGCTTGAAATATTTGAATATTTATATCTTAAAAGGTAAGGCATTAGTCTCAAGATATGTATGAAAAACGTATAGATTAGACGAATATTTTAAAATATACCTGTTTAAGAGTTTTCGTTTGGACGCGTCTGGTATAAGTGTCTAATGCTTAAGACACATAGTCCACGAATGAGACTTTACTCTTGGACGGTCATCATGTATAAGCTTTGGACACTCGATGAGATTGGCGTGTTGGTCACCATGAGTTTGGACGCTGTAAACTTGTTAATTCATATAGAGACTTAAACTTTAATAAGTTTGCTATGTTCAAAACTTTGAGGGATTGGACACTTCAACATCTTTGGTTCCAACAATATGAGCTGTCCTTAAGCTCCTCAGTGTAAATTTTATCTGTAAGTGAATTAACCGATACCGATAAAAACACCTAAACTTGAAAAATTAGTTTTTAATATCAAAATAATGCATTTTAATGCAAAACTGGACAAATACATTATTTTTCATCAAAAATAAATTTCTAATAATAAATCTTAATTTTTATTAATTTAACTCGAATTATATGTATTTATTTTGTATTTTTAAGCTAGAAAATTCATAAAAAAATCCATTTTAACTCAATAAATACCAAAAAAAAATTGAAAATTATAAAATTAAATATTTCACCTATAAATAAACTGAAATTACCATTTTCACCATTTTTGGATGTCAAACTAATACTAGCTGGCTTATTGGACACCCAAGGGCATTTTGGTCATTTTATACAAGAATTCCAAAAAAATTTCCAGAAAATTTCTAAAATTATATTTTTATATATATGACATGATTCCAATCTCAAATTTACATTTTAATGTCAATTAAATCTTTTTCTCATTTCAGCTCCTAATGTTGAAAAATATAGACAAAATCGTCATTTTCTAATTTCTCTGGGCTCCAGCTCGAAAAAATTATTTAAAATTACTATTAAATAGCCCTTGAAATTTTGAACGTAATGGTGGGGATCAATATTTTGAAATTCCTTCTCGATTTTTCAGAATTACATGGTCAAATATTAGAAAAATAGTTGAAAAAATTGAAAGAGGATTATTATATTTTTCACTATTTTTATTTTAAAATAAAATTTTTATAATGAAACATACTTACTATAAAATTTTCAAAATATTTTAAAATCAAAAAGCTTCTGAGCTGCTCCTGCAGTCAATTAGGGGTATTTTGGTCATTTCACAAAAATATCTTAATAAATTCCTGAAAATTTTCTAAAATTATTATTAATTATTCTAAGTATATTGATAAGTTAAAAATAATTTATAAACACTTCCAATTATTTTTTTTTAATTTTGTTATTTGATTTTTTAGGAGCAAAATGGTCATTTTATCCATTTTGAGCTTAGTTCCTTAAAAATTTATTAAAAATCTAAACTAAGTACTACATAATTGTAGTAATCAAATTTTTGAGATTTTCATCTAGTTCTCCAAAAATAAATACAAAATAATTAAGAAAATAATTTGATATGCAAAAATAGGGGTGTTACAATAGCCAATAAAAATAAGAATGAATGACAAATAAGCAACTCACAATTCTCATCTTGGCAGCGTCAGAGGACCTAGTCACTACGCTATTAGAATCAGTCAAACTATCGCAACAATGTAACTACCACGAGCAACTTTAGATCTACATAGTCAGGGTTGCCGCTTCGAGACACCATCCTCCCTAATCGCTGAGTTTTTTTCGTATCGATCTTGTTTCTTTCGTTGATTCCTTTGGTGGAACATCGTACGACTCTTCCTCTTCATAAGCTGTCTTTGGCAACTTAGGCCAAACTGATGCCAATATTTGATCGATTTTATTTATTATTAGGAGAAAAGAGAGTGTGTATCATTTCCAATGGTGAAATTTGCCTTTTTTTTCTTCAACAAACTGTTGTTGGTGAAAATTCGTTTCAAGATTCGAACTAATTATAACTCTCGAAAGATAACTTCTCACAATGATTCTAACAAATAAGGTTTTTAATTAATGGGACTTAGAATCTAAAAACTTCTTGAATTCTTTTTATTTGAACAAGCAACGTAAAGTTTTCAACTAGAAAATATCATACAATTCAACTGATACTGAATTTTGATTAAGACTTCAATTTTAATGTTATTACTAACATAAATTACCCGAAATTGAAGTTTAAACGAGTTTGGTGATTTACAGATCTCAATAAATAGATAAATTCAAATGAAGTACATTTATATTGTATGTAACACCAACATATCAAAGTATTCGAGAACATTGCAAAGAAATAACTTGTGAAAAAAACAAAATCTGGAGTTCAAAGAAGAAATGATGATTAAGGAGTGAAAAAGTCAAGGTTTTGTGAAGAATTAGGGTTAAGAAATGATTAAGTTAGAGTTTGGAGAAGCAATGGAGATTTGGAAATGAATAAGTAAGAGTTTTGAGAAGAAATTGAGGGAGAAGTAGATGAAAGCAACAAATAAAATCAAACACAAATGAAACGAAAATGAAATTGCATTAAAAGATGCGTAAGAACACATATAGAATCCTTAAAACCGATAGGCTTATGAATTAGGCATATGTGGTGTTGCAAGAAAGTGTACAATGTTTCAACCAAAAAAAAAAAGCCTACGCAATCTCTTATTTATAAACAAACTACATTAACGATCGAATTATAAGATTCTGACACATGTACAATAACTAATTTATTCCTATCTAAGACACTACCAATTGTCCCGCTTTTGTTGATTTAGACAACTGTTTCTAACTTCTTGAAATGTATTTTCGAGTGTGTTTTTAATGCAACTGAAGAAATCACACTTTTCGACCGTATTCACTTTCAATCTCATCGAAAAAATGTCTTCTCATACTTGACACTTAAACATTTTAAACCCAATTTACTTTCTTTTGATCTCTCACTTCTTTTCTGATAGAATTATTTGTCTTTATCAAAAAGCTTGCCATTCTTCTAAACTTGAAAAAATTTTCATGTGACCCCAACAGATGCATTTTCTTTCAAAGGAACAGAGAATGAGCATTTTTTGCATGAGAACCCATTTCATAAAATTGACTTTTTGACTTTTCCAGGGCAAATACGTCTTAGCGTGTGTAACACGTTATGGAACATTAAGTGGTTTTAACTGCCCCACCAACGTTGTGCAACATAAATCTTGTTTCCCGAGATTGCCATGATTGGCAAGCATCATTATTTTTACAGGGAATACAAGATAAAACTTAATTTATCTTTATTTCAAAATTAAAACCTTTTCTATTGATTCTATTTAAGGACTACGCCACCCAACCTTGCACTCTTTCTATTTCACATTATTTATACTTCTTTCTCACACCCTCTCTGCAAACTATGTTCAAGACTCAACCTTTCCCCCAGAATCAATACTACAATGGCTTCACATTTATGCGACGTTTTTGTTTCTAGTCAAAGAAATAAGGTTCCCATAGTACATTTTGATGAACAACTGCAAGAAAAGGGAGGAAAAACCTTCATCCTTATTCCTTTTCTTAAAAAAGGAAGTAAGAAAATTTGGGATTCTCAAGCATTACTTCCTTTTTCCCTTGTTGATAACAAACCTTTAACATTCGTAGGTACTTATAGACCTGATTTCAAATATGAAGATGTAAACAACTAGTTCCTTTGTCATGAGAATGAGAAACCCCTTGTCCATAATACCCACATTAGGACTAATTTTTTTCAAAGACAAAACAAGTATCTTTCGCGCTTCTCCTCCAATATATTGAGACATTTATTTCGACTGGCTAAATCGTGTCGAAGCGAAAAAGACAGATCACTAGAAGCATATCCAAATTTACAATTTGATTCTACTAACTTACTTGACTATTTCGAGAAAACTTTTCACCAAAGAATCCTACAAGTATTATGCTAAGGCCTTCTTGAACTTCGAAGAGTTTACTAAAGACTTAGTCCCCTTTGTGGAGCCAACTATTCTTGGTCCTTTTTGGTTAAAACAAAGATTCCCTTATGAGACACCTGGACAACAAGTAGAATAGATCAAAATTTGGACAGCCTTTCTGACTTAGGATGTAGTTTTTGCAGGAATGCAAGCTAGAAATGTTCGATTTTATGCCTATCAACCTCAACTATTCTCTCACCAATTTGGACTTTGTCAACTGAAACATGTTCTAATGTTTCAACAAAAGCTTGATCTAGATCAAATTGAAGGAGAAGAAAAAATACATTCTAATTTTGCTTAAACAAACAAAACCAAAGAAGTCAACCTCTTTTAACCTTGCTCATTTTGAGAACAACTTTTACTGCACCAAATCTTTCTATGATTGGTGGCAAGAATACTTTTCACAAAGACCCATCACTGCTAATCAATGTTTTGCGAAAATGACAAATTTTGTCTCGTTTTTGCAGGATCTAAGTCCAAGAACCAAAGGTAAATCCGTGCATGTTTCGAGATTTCCAAGTTCGAGAATTTCTATAAAGTGTGCTATCGTCCAACTAGAATTAATTTAATTATCCATGATGAATCACATGCCCTTTGAGAAAAAGTAGAGAAAAACCAAAATAGTGGCAGAATAATTAACCCAAACGGAAAAACCATTTTGAAAAATGTTGTCCAAAACATCTTCTTCCCCTTCCAACGGCCTTATTTGGAATACGTACAGACCTTAGACATCCTTCTTGGGCCCAAACATTACTTGACCCTATTAACATTTTACAAATGGAGAGAATACCTAAAGCGGAAAGGGTTAATGCCATTGGTCATTATTATGACCAATGTTTTTAAAACCGGACCGGTCATTGAACCGGTTAAGGCATTGGTTCAAGGTTCAATGGTTCAACCGGGATTGAACCATGGTTAAACCGGTATTAATAAAATAATAATAATAATAATTAAATAATACATAAAATAATATTAAAAAAGCATAATATCATAATTTTGTAATACTAAAAATTAAAAATAAAACATAATTTTATAGGTTCTTTACATTTACAATACCTATAAGTGCAAATCAAATATGTTATGATACTTAAGTATAAGTTTTAACTATACACATCAACATTTATTAATAAAAATAAATTTATATTTAAAATAAAAAAGAAAATGATAAATACTTTAGGTTGGTTTTTATTTTTTTAAGAAAAAAAATCAAAATAATGTTGTATTAAACATTTTTCTTTGACCTGTTGTGAACCGGTTTTTAGCCGGTTTTGACTGGTTTTCCGATTCTTTGACCAGTTTTTCTTCAGGCCGGTTCTGTGGTTTATTTGAACCTGGCAGGTGACTAGTTCACCGATTTTTCGGTCTGATCGGCTGGTCCGGCCCAGTTTTCAAAACAGTGATTATGACGACTATCCCAAGCCTCCTAGGTGGGTTTTGTCAATAGAAGCAATGAAGATAGAGACAATAGTACCTAATGATATAAAAATTCTTGAATAATTGTGAATTTCAATTCTTTTCATCAATCTTACTTAAGTTAAAAGCAATTTTTTGTATGAAAAACCAGCTAAAAAGGTCAAAGTCCCAAAAAGACAAGAGAACTGGAGAGTAATGGCAAAGGAAGAAAAGAGACCTTGAAAGCTAGAAGTCGAAAAAGAAAAACTCCCTCAAAGAGCCAAGTAACCAATTCTATCTACAAGGTTTGTTTAAACCAATGTACTATTCTCAAGAATCTTTCCTCAAAAATTTCATCATACTTAGTTTCTTTTACAGCAACCTGCCGCAAGAAAGTCAACTACTGCTTCGAAGACAGGAGTGAAGAAATTAGCAACAAAACAGAAAGTATTCTCCTGTTACTTACAATTGACCTTGCAATTTCGATGGTATTCAAAAAATTTATTACAAGGTTACTGGAGCTCAAATTGTGATGGAAGAAACCACCTCACAGCAACTAGCTAAGAGAAAAGAAATGAAAACAAATTGATAGTTCCGTTCAACCAACAATAAGAATTCTATTTCTCTTTTGTACTCCCTTTTCGCGTATCTTTTTAATTGTTTAGTCAAAAAACAGCCCACTAGAGAACAAAGCCAGGAAGAAAAAATTTCAGATGACGATGTCCCTATCAAGGTCTCAAAAAAGACGACTTCCCAAACCACAAAGCAACAGGTATGTATATTTGAATCCATTTTATAGAATCAATCTCTTGCACATCCAAAATCCTTTTGACTTAGTGAATACTTTCATGTATCCATTTATAAGAGTTTACCTTACTAGATCTATGTTTGTCGTGTCTAGTTGAACCACTCAATCGAAAACCTTTAACACACTAAGTACAGATAAATCTTGTTGCTTGTAGGAATCAAAAGTTGTAGAAGTGTCTTCACCTTCCAAAACTCCCTTTGAAACCGTTGACATCCTAATAGTACATTTTTCTCTATTCATTAGATTACTTTAACAACTGAAGATTACTCACATGAATAATTTCGACAGGAAACAAACACAAAAGATCTGACTCCTAAATTGAGTTTAACACTTTAAAATCTTGAAAGGATTGAACCAGGTAAACAGATACAACTCATTTCTTTCCTCAAAAGAATGAGAGTTGAAAGCTATTGTATTTTACTTATCTATGGCCCTATGTCTTTCAATTTTCACTTAGGACCTGGTGCTCCAAAAACCACAACAATTCCTAAAAAAGAAAAGGTGGAGAAAAAGGAGCGAAAAGTAGCAAATCTTCCCTAGAAGGGGATGTTATTAAATTCGACAAACCTGAAGGGGGAGAATCTTCTCATGTAGAAAAATTCTCTGGTGAAGGTCTTATCGAAATAGAGTCTTGAGAAGAAAATGTACAAGTGGAAAACCAAAAAAGGAAATCATTCCCCAAACTACAAGTGCCATAACTTCTTTTCAGCTACATGAACTCAAAGATGACCCCTTCAAAATGCTCGACATTTGGTCAACTGGCTCACTTCCCTCAAGAAACATGGACACAAGCCTCAACAAGCCTGACCATTCTACTAATTTTGAGATATCTTTGCAACAATTTCGAAAGCTGGCTTATGGAGAAAGTTCTGAAATTTCGTTTACCAAGTCTGAGTACAAAAAGGAAGTTGCAAAAGTAGTCAAAAAAGTGTAGAAATTTGACGAAATTGTTCCCAAGGAAGTAAACAAGGAAGTCAAAAAAATTGTTGAAATTTTCAATGAAGCTTATAACACCCACAAGGAAGATTGCAAATGCACTGAACAACTTGAAATAATTGAAATTTCAAGTCGAGAAGACTTGTCCAAGTTGAAAATTTTCAAAAAAGAAATGAGAAAATTGACTACCGTTTTGATTGAATACAATTCTACAACTTCAAAAATTGAAAAATATGAAAAAGATTTGGAAGAGGAACTTCAAAAGATTCAGAACAAATTAGTCGTTGTTCAGAAACAGAAAGAAGGCATTCAAAAATCTAAGTTAAAAAATGCTGAACAAAGAGATATACTAATGTCTTCCTCTAGATCGATTGCTTAGGATTTGAAGGTTCGATATGAGAAGCAGAAACTGGAGAAAAAGCATCTCGAGCTAGTGGCTAAATTCGAAAAGATGACTAAGGCCCATGACGACATGAGGAGCAAATTTGATCTTTAAATTTTATATCATGTCATTTTATCTTTTGGATGTATTAAGTTCCTTTCCCCCATGCACTTGAAACAATACTTTCTTTTTATTCATATGGTATATTTCTGTCATGATTAATCTATATTGCTTTAAATATTTTTCATTTATCAAACCAATCCTATTACCAGTGTTAACTTCACGAATCGAATAAGTGTTATTAGAATACACTTTTTCAACCTCATATGGTCATCCAAATTCGATGACCATTTTTCAAATGTTTTCGACTTTTTATCCATTAGCAAAATAACTTTCCAAACTAAATCTCCAACATTAAAAGTCTTACTCTTGACTCTTTTATTATAGACATGAGCAATTCATTCCTTTTGTCGAATGATATTTTCCAAAGCAATTAGTCTCTCATCATCAAGATTATTTAATTCATCAAAACATTAAATTCCAATAATCTTGAACTAGTAATTCATGTTGTCTTTACAAACTAATTGATTGGAGATTAATTTCGATAGGTAAAATAGCCTCGTGACCATATACCAATTTGCAAAAAGAGTTACACCTATAGCACCTTTAGGAGAATTTCGATAAGTCCACAAATTTTGATTCAAATTCTCATGCCAATTCCTTGGTTTTCGACCTTATATGTTTTTTAATTAGACTTATCAAAATTTTATTAATTGCTTTGACTTGAGCATAATAAGGAGTTAAAGTTAATAATTTAATATTTCAAGACTCAACATATTAAACTATTTTTTGACCAGTAAAAACAGTTCCTTGATCAATTGTAATAGTTTTCGAAATCTTGAAACAATAAATGATGTGTTCCTCGATGAAATCGATAACATCACTTTGATCTACATCTTTAAAAGGAATAACCTTGACCCATTTAGTAAATTAGTCTATTGTAACCAAAATATACCTATGTCCTTTTGACGAAGGTGGATGTATTTGACCTATCATGTCAATTGCCCATCCTCGAAATGGCCAAGGTTTAATAATTAAATGAAGTTCGCTTGTAGGAACTTGTTGAATTGGTCTATGTTTCTAGCATTCTTCACAAGACCTAGCATAATTTATGCTATCATTCTTCACAAGACCTAGCATAATTTATGCTATCTTTCAAAATCAAGGGTCAATAATAACCTTGTCGAAACAAAATCCATTTCATTTTTTCACTGGCCTAATGTTACCCATATATTCTTTCATGAACTTTTGCCAAAGCTATATATGCTTCAATTTCACCCAAACATCGAAGCAATGTACCATCCACACCATTCTTAAATAATTCATCACCCAATATCACATAATTAAGAGCACTATACTTAATTTTTTGATCAACGGGTGTATTAGGGTCTTTTAGATAATCAACTAAGGGTTTCCTGTAATCATTGGATGGTAAAGCATTTATATGTAATTCTTCAAATATATCAGGCAATTTATTTCAAAAGCTTATTAAAGATTCAAATTTTTGTTTAGTTGACAAGTAACCTGAAGCAATTTGAGCTAATTCTTTAGCTTCATAATTTTAATTTCGATGTACATGTTTGAATCAAATGTAACATCATCAAACATATTCAACAACAAAATAGCTTAAGAAAAATACTTCATCAAATTTCCACTTATGCACTTATATTCTTGAGTTAATTAAATGTTCTTTGCCCCTAAAATAATCAAAGTCTGTAAGCCAACTATTAAAGCTTCATATTCTACCTCATTATTCGAACAAACGGCTTTTATTTTAAACAACAATTTACTAGGGCAATTATTAGCTACAATTATTACAACTCTTATGCCTGGTCCATCTACATTTTTGATCCATCAAAATATAAAATCAATGGTTTTATACCCACATAACATTCTTCGATTTTGAGACGAGTATGATCAGCAATGAAATCGGCGACTATCTGTCCCTTAATTGATTTTAAAGGAACGAAAGTCAATCAGAATTCTATCAATGCTAAAGCCCATTTTCCTAATCGATTATGAAGAATAAACTTTGACAGCGTGAATTTTATTATATTAATTCAAGAAAGCACACATACATCAAATGATTTGATGTAGTATTTGAACTTGATACAGGAATAATATAAAATAAACATAACTTCTCAATAGGACTATATCAAGTTTCAACATCATTCAGAATTCAACTAAGATAATAAATAGCACATTCAATCCCATTAGCATCTTCTTGTGCCAAAATACTTGCAATCGTCGAATCTAATACCGAAATATACAACTTGAGCTCTTTCCTTTTGACGGGTGGAACCATAACTGGAAAATTGGTTAAGTATCTTTTGATTTCCTAGAAGGATTCTTGGTATTCCTATTCCCATCTAAACTCAACTTCATTCTTTAATCAAAGCAAAGGTGAAAATACCTTAGTTTTTCAAGATAAATTAGAAATAAATTTTCGCAAAAAAATTACTCAACCTAACAAATACTGAAGTTGTCTTTTATTTTGAGCAGGGGATGTCTCCAATATAGCCTTGGCCTTATTCTCATCAATTTCAATTCCCTTTTGATGGACAACAAAACCCAAGAATTCCCCTACAGATACACCAAGGGCACATTTAATAAGATTCATTTTTAGACCGTGCTTCCTCATTCTTTTGAAAGATTGTTTCAAATGATCTAAATGGTCAATTTTATATTCTGATTTCACAATGTCATCTATATATACTTACATGAATTTTATATTATACCAGAACCGGGAAGTAACTGAGGGTACATATACCTCTCCAACATCATCATGATACAATCCTCATCATCATCAAAGAACACGAACAATCTTTTAGTTCAGGGCTACAACATGAAATAGAGGTATTCTCTTACAGCAAACCTAGAATGCTCAATAGTTGTCAAGGTTATCAAGTTTGGTTAGGTGAGGATCCCGGCTCAAGGACACTACCCTGGCCATTGGAACTTTCACCACTCGATACCATACCCCCAAGACCTCTGCTAATGGGTCTCTGTTCTTCATTTCTCAGTGCACCAAACTGTGACCTTTCCTACAATGTTTCATGTCAACTTCATGTCCCTCATGTGACACCCTCTACCCTAAAACACTTATTAATATATTATTAATGCAGAAAATAAGTTGACGTGAAATTTGTGGAACAAAAGTGATATTTTTAAAACTTTTCTTTTGTGCAGTAAAGGAAATCACAATCACAACTGAACATGTCATATAAACCTCATGAATTAAAAGGAACAACTTTGGCTCACAAGGCCATACAAACTTGTCAAAAGATAAAACAAAACCAAAACATAATGTAACATGCCAAAACTTAACTATAGACGAAGAGTGTAAACCCAACCCCAATGTCACATTATTAGAGCAACACAAACCCAAAAGAAAATTTAAGAAACTGAAACAAAAGTAGGCCAATGCCTCGGCTTCGTGACCACTCCTTTGGTTCCTATTGGACATCCTTTGTATGCCAAAAGCATTAATAGAAACATAACAAAGATAGGGAGAGAGATACATCTCACATCATGCTCAAAGTGTAACAATAGAGACAGGTAAAACACACACAAAATTTATACAGTTCTTATAAAACAACATCAAAAGGATGCACATATAAATACAATGTTTTTCTATATTTTCTCCATATGCATATGATACCATTACTATCGTCGTGAAGTAGCCTAGGAGTACATGCTTGGGTCGAAGAAGCATAACCCTTTGTGGTTACCTCCAACTAAGCACTCTAAACTAGCGTGATGTCCTCAAGTGACTAGTTAGGGTTGCTAAGCTTTGCACAATACGCCCCGACATCATGGGATCAGTATAAGTTATTGGGGTTTTCCCACCGAGCAACTCCCAAGGCTAGGTAACAACCCCATAGGGCCTCCATCATTTAGCTTATAATACTTTCCCTCATCACAAAATCCCAATGTCATGATACATGTCTCATATATAT
Source organism: Spatholobus suberectus (assembly GCA_004329165.1). Classification (NCBI taxonomy): domain Eukaryota; kingdom Viridiplantae; phylum Streptophyta; class Magnoliopsida; order Fabales; family Fabaceae; genus Spatholobus; species Spatholobus suberectus. Next base: position 70,559,002 of record CM014735.1, read on the forward strand.
TATGTACATAATGTCCAACAGGGATTTCTCTTTCAGTGATTGGGTACATTCCTCGCCTCTCATAGGCTGGTCCCACACAAATGAAATACCACCCGAGCACCATCTTCGCCTCCCATAGATTAGGTCACTCGTCATAATGATATCAAGTCAATCACACATCTCATAGCATAATGTCACATGTTAAACACGTCATACATTTTATAGCATAATATGTACAAGCCATATTAATAGTCAATTAAAACAAACATACTCAAGCATAATATCACAAGTGACAAGTACAATACAAATAAGGCAACATTCATAACATCACGTACTCACTTTCCTTATTCCATATCATATTCCTATCCCTAAATGGTCTAATTATTAGTCTCAATTTAGTTTTTGATTGCCTAGGCTAGTCCAGCTACTCTTGTACTCCAAAATGTGCACACTTCATTAACAGGGAACTCAACACAAGCATGCTCAATGGAGCACAGGTGTGATTGATCAATCAATTCTAAACACTTATTATGGCTTTGTATTTGGCTTCATTGAATGTATATTGGGCTTAATATTGGTATTCTAGCTATGTTTTATATGTTTGGATTCAATTAGGCTTTAACGAAAATCTTAATTAATTTTTGAATTTTTATGGGTTTTAACCTTTTGTCCCTCTTTAGGTCATAACTTGGGCTACAAAGATGATTTTGAGGTGATCTTGGTGTCTATGGAAATTTTAAAGAAAAATCTACAACTTTTATGAATAAGTCTTAAGCTGATTTAGCCTAGATCATGGACGAAATTGGACTTAAAGTTGGAGACATTGTTTCCCACTGACAACCTAACTTTGGTACGGTATTTTGGGCATATCTTGAGTTATAGACATTATTTTTAGGTGATTCAAAAGCCATGAGGTAGCTAACATTTAGGGCTACAATTCTTATGCAGACCACATGCCTAATTTGATCATCTTCCCACTCATTTTTGCCCACTAAGTTGACATTTTCTGTCAAGGAAGTAAGCACAAGTGTGCTCATCGCTTGGTAAATCGTAAAATGGTGATTTGTAAGGATGGAGGCTTCTTAAGGCCTCCCGAAACTACCAAAACTCTATAAGGTCATGTTCATACTATCTTAATGTCCAATTGCTTAACATTTTATTCTAAAATAGGGATTTCTTATCAATCTAAGTCATTCTCATTTAAGCCTAATCCTTTAATTCCCTATCCAAAATAAAGGAAACTCTTAAGTTAACCTAAACCCTCACAATAATTTCATTCTATGCTCAAAAAGTCATAGGTTCAATCAATTCACATCAAATTCATCATGAGGGAAACCAACATAACCACACATCCAAGCAATACACATGAAGAGCAACAATTACAATTCATACCAAACTCTAACATACAAAAGGCATTACAATAAATCCTTGAGAATTTAGTCCCAAGGAGTCACGGGTTTGGGGAATTCACATTCCCTTTCACAATCACAATCAAGCACAAATAGATGCCTAAAATAATCGGGGTCTAGAGCCAACTCCCCTATCCACGACTATTGTTACATCCATGAGTGAAAGTCTCACTCCCCTTTACCCTGAAAAAAGCGAGACTTCAACAACAGAGAAGAAGGTGGCTTGATGGTGTCTCCCACAGTCTCTCAATCACTGCTACAGCGACGCTTACAAGGGTTCCTAGGACAACTCTGTATGACAGCACTGGTTTTGAGAGAAAGCAAACATGAGATAAGGAATTGAGAATTAGGTCTAATAGACCTTATAAGGCCTCTTAAAGATAAGTTAGGTTACAAGAAATAATAAGCCAAGACCCAACTAGCATAACCTTTAGAAACTTTATTTATTTATTTATTTTAAAACATTTTAATTATAAAATTCCTTTTTAATCTCTCCATATTATCTTTCAAAATACTATTTATTAAAATAACACACAACAAACATCATAGCCACACACACACACACACAAAAAGAAATATCAGGGTGTTACACCTCATAACTAATTGCTTGTTTAACTAATAGGTTATTACTAATAAACTTATCTTTGAGCAGAAGTTTCCCTATTCTCAACAAGTATGAGCACCAATATTCTCATTTCTCAATATCTCTACTTCACTATGCAAAGACTTATTCTCTATTCACATAATAGTATCATAATTTAGGATCTAAACATTCATATAGAAATGTCAAACATATATAATTTATAGATTGAACAAGTTAAATATAAACTATCATAAAGCATATAATTAAATGACAAGGTAAGGCTTCTTTAACTTTAAGAAGATTAATCATAGTTTAAAAGAAATTAGTAAAGCATTTACTTATCACATTTTATCTAACTATTTTGAGTACCTAATTTACAGTACAAAGTTACTTGGTAAAAATTTCAATGTTGGACCTTTAACACTTAAAAAAAAATGAATTGCTTAAGTAATTAACAATTTCAATTTTAATCTTATACTATAAGTCTTAGGTACTTAATAAAATATTAAGCTAATTAATTTAAAAACTTAAATTTAATTGTTCTTAAAATCATTAAAGTTGAGTTGCATAAAAAAAAAATTAAGGTTCTAAATTTGATTTTTAGTGTTTAAGCATTGGTTATCCATTAAAATTTATCATAACCTTATGGTTTGCCAAAATTCAATTTAAAGTTCTACTAGATTAGGTATTAGGATAAGATTTTAAGAATAATGGTTGCTAAAATAAATTTTGATTAATCACTTTTAGAGAGTTACTTTAGATAAAGTTTAGAAACAAGTTTGTAATCAACAAAAAATTTAGTGAAAGAGGTTGAAAACTTTATTTAAAATAGTAAGCGGAATTTCTTTCTTTTTCCAAATTTAGTGGATCGTTTTGATCATCAAGTTTGAATATTTTAATAAAATGTGATCCATAGCTTGTTTAAAAGATAATTTTTTCTATTTTCTAAAACATCCAAGATCAAATCAAACAAAAATTCATAAAAAAAAATACAAAAATAACAAGCCAGTAAAGTCAAACAGGACCACTGGATGACTAGTAAACAATTTTTAGTTTTTTTCTCAGTCATATTAGAACATATAGCAGTAAAGTAAAAAAAATTTCAAAAGTTCATTTAATAGGCTTTCCAAATTGACCAAGATCATCAAAAACAAAACTCTACAATTTATAGTGATTTTCAAAAGATGATAGTTCCAGAAAACGTTGTTAGTAAGAATAAATGCATAACCATTAGTTTCCAAAAATTGGTAAAAATGGTAAACGGCCATAAAAACAAGCTATCATATATCACTGGAAAGCTTAGGAACTTTAATTTTTACTCATTTTAGTAGTTTCACCAAATAACCAACCAGAAATTTTAGAATCACAAAAAGGCATACACTGCCAAATTCACTTTTTTAGACAGTCAGTTCAACTTTCAACAAACATAACTTTTTCATTTCTTAACTTTTGCAAGTGATTCTTTTGCCTATTATGAAGCATATTAAGTCTAGTTTGATAAAAAAAATTCAAAAATAATGATTACAAGTCGAGTTACTAGCAAAACAAAAACAAGTGTCAAGATTGAAAATCAAGATAGCAACATATTCATAAAGACATACTTCACAAAAGCAAAACAACAAAGATGGTAGGTGGGTTTTGGGAGCCAAAACCTCATCCTACTCTCTTTGTGAGAAAGAAAGGAATCAAGAACCTCCCCCCCCCCCCCCCAACCTTTATCTCTTAGAGGTTGAGGAAGATGAAGAGGAATGGAGCTTGTGAGGTGGTCTTCACACTTTGATTTTGATGGAGGAGGAAGAACCTTGATGGATGAAGCTTTTTAGTGAATATAAATTTGAGAATGATGAAGGGAGATGAGAGTGAGAGCTTCAACCAATAAGAGACCAGAGGAGAGTGTGAGGTTTTCGTCACCAAAGAGTAGGTATTTATAGAGAAGATTGGGTGGTGAGGTGGCTTACGTGATGTCACCTAAGTGACATCACCTTAATTGATGTCATGCCTTTTAGACATGTGCTTATAATGTGATTTTCATTTTAATCCCTGCACTGACATCACCAAATTCCTAATCAAACGCTTTAAAATAATCGAAAGATGGCTTTACCATCTTTTCATTCAACACCAATCTCTCCTCTCTTTTTTTAATTGTCAAAAATAACTTTCAAAAGACAATCAAAACCTATATACTTATTATGCTTCAAAAAGGAGAAAGAGATTATCTGGTCTGCATTTTTAACTTAGGACATTATCTTCATTGGTATGTAAGTCCAAGATATTCAATTCTATGCATACTAGCCTCAATTGTTTGCTCAACAATTTGGGCTCTGCCAACTTTTGCCAATACCTATGTTCAAGAAAAGGTATGAGCCTGATAGTATTCAATGGGACTAAACACTAATTCCGAATGTCATTACTAGTGCATGGTCTAAGTTACAGTTTTCTTTCAACCCAACTCATTTTGAGAACAACTTTTACTGCATTTGGCCCTTTCATGATTGGTGGTAAAGTTACTACACAAAGAAACCTATTACTGTCAACCAATGCTTCAAAAAGATGACTGATTACCTCGAATTTTTGCAGGAGCAGGATCAAAGAGAAGGTAAACAACTCAAGTCCCAATGACATCTCTTTAACTCTTAGATATGCAACCTATTCATTAAGGGAAAAATTGAGAAAAACAAGGCAAACGGGAAAATAATTAACCAATATGGCAAATCTAATCTTGAAAAATTGTCCAAATAATTTACCTCTTTTTCCAACTTCTCTTTTCGGAGTGGCAAAAGATTTACATTACCCTGTCAAGGTTTGAGTGTTGAAACCAAAGACGTATAAAGCTTCTAACTCCTAAAATGTTTTGATGATAACAAAGGCTATTAAAATTTATGATAGTCTAACATTTCTTGTTTTGTAGGACATAAGTGTTTTAGGACCTTAAGCGTCCATAAAAACACATTGATATTATAGCTTTGTTTAACTTAGTTTTCATTCGATTTATATATAAGCTTCCAACATCTACTAAATAAGACGTCCAATGTTTTTATAGATAAGCGTCTACTCGTTTTGAAACATCCTTACATGATCTTTTTAAAAGCATCCAAAATTTTTTGTCATAAATGTGCTTTATAAAAAATCTTATACACTACATCGCTTATATATCTGGATAAAGTTATCCTATGAAAAAGAAACCTTAACATGTTTCCTCATAAAACGACTAAGTATTTTCAACAAATATACATATGCTTTATCTTTTCAAATGTTGTGAAGCAAGTTTCAAATCAGACAAAAGCTCTGATACTTGGTACAAGCTAAAGTGGAAAAGCAAGTCAACTTATCAAAAGAATACCAAAGTAGTTCAACAAAAATAAAAGTTAGAAGCACCTTACAGGAAGGCGAACAATGATCTTATGTTATATTAAAGATTTCCAATACTAGTGATAGTAGATTGAAGTAACTTTTTTGAGAAGATGGATGCAACGTATATGATCAGTAACATTTGACATGATCTACTGGAAAATCAAATTCAATAATCCTTTGGTAATTTTCTCGGGGTGCAATCACCATTCACTAACCATTATATCTGGTTGTGCTTTAGTTTCAAATGAAACATTTGAGATATATAAATGGGTCTTAAATGTCTCAAAGCAATTGTAACAAATGAGGATGGAGCTATAAAAGAAGCTATAAAGCAGGTTTTTCCATATGCATGTCATCAACTATGTGCTTTGCACCTGCACAAAGATGCATGTGAAAATGTTAAGAGTTTTCCATTTTTGGAGGATTTTAAGAAAGTAGTGTACTCAAATTTCAACTTGGAGGAATTTGAAAAGTTTTGGATAAAGATGGTTTTGAAACATAGAGAACAAATGGATTTCTAAAACCTATGAGAACATGTCATTATGAGTCATTGTATATTTTCATGATAAGTTCTTTGGCCAGATACAGACTACATATTAATTTAATCATCAACTATCAATTAATCACAATAACCCAATCCATTAATAGCCAAAAAAATGGGTAGATCATCAACTATCCATTAATGACAATAACCCAATTCGTTTACTTTTTTTTTTTTTAAATGAATTAATTGAATTGGATTTATGGAGATGATAGATGAATATATGAATTATTTTACAATCCTTATCAACAAACCAAAAAGTTTCAATTCCAATTATAGGATTATTTTGCCTTACTGTAACATTTTTTCATCCTAGTTACTTTTTCATAATTTCTTTTCCAATTATTGATTATGCACATGGTGAAGAAAAACCATGATGCAATTGTAACAATTGTTGCATGCCACAACTTAACATTTCAAATTGAATTTGCCATCAAATAATAACCTTTCACTTTGGTTACTTTCAAATTAAGAAAAATCATATTGCTTTTAGTAAATACGCAAGACTTCATTTATTTGACTGCTTACAATGGAGTTTGAGTGGAAACAACAAATATTTTCTTTGGTAAAATTTCTTTAGAAAGTTTTTTTTTTGTTGATATGAAGTATTCACTGGCTTTATCAATGACTAATCTCTACTAAAAACCTGGCTAACTACCTTGAGTGCGATATGTAACAGCCTAAATTTTGAATATTAAAAATAAACCATAAGGAGACCTTTTTTAGGACTCTAATATTATATTATTTGATTAAGAATACCGTAGATATTATTATCAATATTGTTATTATTACTATATTTATTATTATTATTATTATTGATATTATTGTTGTTATTATTATTGTTGTTGTTGTTGTTGTTCTTATTATTATTATTATTATTATTATTATTATTATTATTATTATTATTAGGATTAGGATTAGGATTATTATTGTTATAAATATCTTAGTGCTGAAAATTATTAAGAGTGAAATAATAGGACCTAAAGAGAGCAACTAAGGCCTAACAAGGGCCTAAGCCCACCAAGCCACAAACTCAGCCATGTTTTAAAGGAAAGGAAGATAGAGAGAGATTAGGGTCAGTTGTGGGATTAGGATAAAGGTTTTGTACTTGTCAATGTTTATGCAAGATTAAAGGGTTAAGGTGGAGCCTTTGATATTATTGTATGACTAAGGGGTTTAAAATAAGGGCATTCTGATGTTTAGGAATAATGTTGTTCTTTCCTCCTTGTTTGTGTTCATGTGCATCACCCATAGTTAGGGCAAAGTGAGGGTTTGGAATGGACGTTGGCTTGTTGGGTTTAAAGAGGACATTCTAATGTTTGAGAATTAAGAAAGAGTAATACCGTGCATCTGCGTCCTTGTGTGAATATATAGTATCATTATTATTATTGTTATTATTATTATGTGAACTTATGTGATTAATCTAAATTGTGATTGCTCGAGGGTAGACTGAGATTATGGTGAGGGTTTAGGTTGATTTGAGGATTTCCCTTATTTTGGATATGAAATTAAAGAATTAGGCTTAAATAAGAACGACTTAGATTGATAGGAAATTCTTATTTTAGAGTAGAATGGACATTGAGATAGTAGGAACACAACCTTATGGAGTTTTGGTAGTTTAGGGAGGTCTTAGGAAGCCTCCATGCTCACAAATTACGATTTTGCAATCTATCGAGTGATGAGTACATATGTGCTTATCTTCTTGACAAAAAATGTCAACTTAACCCAAAGGGCAAAATCGAGTCAAGAGATGATCGAATTAGGCTTTGTGGTCTTCATAAGAATTGTAGCCCTGCATGTTAGCTAATGATTTTAGAATCACCTAAAAATAATGTCTATAACTTAAGATATGCCCAAAATACTACTTCTATGTCAAGCTGCTAGCGGGAAACAGCATATCAACCTTTAAGTCCAATTTCGTCCATGATATAAGCCAAATTAGCTCACGACTTCTTCATGAAGGTTGTATATTTTTATTTTATCTTTCTATAGACACCAAGATCATGTCAAACGCATCTCTGTAGCCCAAGTTATGATCCAAACAAGGACAAAAGGTCAAAACCCATAAAAATTCGAAAATTAATTAAGATTTTCATTAAAGCCCAATTGAATCCAAACATACAAAACTCAACTAGAACACCCATATTAAGCCCAACAAACATTCAATAAAGGCAAGCACAAAGTCATAATAAGTGTATTAAAATTAGTTGATCAAGCACGCCCATGCTCCATTAAGCACGAGAGTAGTAGGACTAGCTCAAGCAATCAAAAACTGAATTGAGAGACTAATGATTAGACTGTTTAGATATAGGAATATGATATGGGATAAAGGAAGTGAGTATGTGATATTATGAATGTTGCTTTACTTGTGTTGTGATTGTGACTTGATATCATTGTGACAAGTGGCCTAGCTTGTGAGAGGTGATAATGGGCTTGGGTGATATCTTATTTGTGAGGGACCTAGCCTGTGAGGAGTGAGAATAGGACTCACTTATTTTGTAAAGAAAAGTCTAGAGGGACACTTATGTGCATTGTATGCATGAGACATGCATCATGACATTGAGATTTTGTGATAGGGGAAAGTATTATGAGCCAAATGATAGAGGCCTTGAGGGGTTGTCAGCCCGGACTTAGGGGTTGCTTGGTGAAGAAACCTTAATGACTCATGTTGATCCCATGATGTCGGGGCATACTGTGCAAAGCTTAGTAACCCTAATTAGTCACCTAAGAACATCATGCTAGTTGAGAGTGCTTAGTTGGAGGTAACCATAGAGGGTTGCGCTCCTTTAACCCTAAGCATGTACTCCTAGGCTACTTTCCAACAATAGTATTGGTACCACATGCATATGGAGTAGGGATAGAGGAACATTGCATTCATATGTGCATCCTACTACTAAGTATATAATTGTTGTTTCTAATGGTGTACTATAAAATGAATTATATGTTTTATGTTTTGTGTATAAAATGTGATCTCTTAAGAATGACAAGAATGTTTATATGTCCTCTATATGGTGTTGTGGTGTCCCTAGAGCACTTACTGAAATCGTGGTCTCATTAGTTTAAGTTTAATGTTTTCAGATTAAGCAAAGCTGGAAGCAATAAGGAAGCATTCAACATAATTTATAATTTTATAATTATTTTTGTTTTAGGATTTTAATTTCTTCTTTTGTAATTAATAATCTCCTACATGAGGCCCAGTTGTTATGTTGATAATTACTATTAAATCTTGTAAGGTACCTTGAGTATTCATATTCTGAAATGTATATGTTTTATTGAGGCTTTATTTTAAAAAGCTATATTTTTTATAAATGAAAGTATATGTAAAAGGTAATGCCTCTTGGAGTGTTACAAAATCTCCCCTCCCAACCACGTTTTTCCATCCATAAGGTTCGAACCCAATGCATTATTTAAGAAATCCAAACCTAGTTCCACTCGGACTAACGACATGTTAATTCTTTAAAAAAGTATATTTCTCCGTTGAAACACTATCCAATCAGGCCCGTAAACTTGCTATGTTTTGTTATGAACGAATACATATCCCTTTTAATTAAAATTTGCTTCCAAGATTTACAATCACACAAGGTAATATGCTGGCGATTTTTTGAGAATTCCATGTCGTGCTTTTAAATTTTCAAACAAATGGAAATTAGTTTTTTAAAGTCTAAGAACATAGAATATACAAGTTCTTAATGTGAAATCACATCGTAATTGGTAAAGATCAATATTCTACATTCATAAAATCTTTAGTCAAATGTACATGTGCGCCATAATTCCTTGATAAAATAAACCTTTTGGAAATAACCTCGATATTGAAACAGCCATTGCTAACATAATCTAGCATGAATGTCCATGTCAACTAAACAACGATGCTATGTATTTTTCAGAAGTGCAAAGCAAGATCAAACTCCACTGGAAAGCCAGTTATTAGAACTCAATAACGGGAAAATTCTATAGTGCATTACTAGTAGTATATTTGTTCATTTGTACTTGTATATTCTCTCGATAGGAGCTGCAGTGCAGTCCAAACAAAGAGAGGAGGGGAGTCAAAACGTGTTCTAACATTTGAAAGAAACCACATGAACTGACACTTTTACCATGAATGCTCAGTGCTAGCAAGCTGTACTGGGGAATATCATTTTATGCTGGATGAGGAGGGGAGTCCATCAAAGACATTCTTAAAAGAATACAACATAAGACCTTTTTGTACTTGCAAGCTAATGAACAACAATTTCCACATTTGCAGATATGGACATAAAAGCAGCTGCAGCAACTAATTCTAACAAAAATGCTGCAGGCATTGCTTCCTAAACTTTATCATCGTCAATATGCGCACGTGCATGCAAAGATGATAAAAGTCATTCAGCCGTATAAAACTGGCAAAAATACAAAACCGAGGCAGAAAATTGTCAATGTCTATCATCTAGTTAGAGTGCCGAAATTCCTATGTTTACCATCAGCTGTATTGCTCAGTTGAAAGCCTCGACTAGAAAGCTGGTTGATGAGCAGAGATTCTAATTGGCATGCCAAGCTTTTTCCTGGGACAAGGAAATAAAGGAATGATGCATCATGCATTCCTTCCTTCAATCGATGTGCTCGGACCCGGCCCTCAAGATCATCAGTCTATCAACAGTTCATCCCAGCAAGAAAGAGATTAACTACTTGACAAACATTCATAAAAAGGACTGTATAAAATCATGATAGCATGCAAACTAAACCAGTAATTTGCAACATTCATATAACATTTCTGATAAATTACAAGTTCCTAAATGTAGGGAAAAAGCAAAATACAGGGACAGCATGAAGAGGATAGACACAATAAGTACTATGAATCCCCCAGACAGGAAACTACGAGGCCCATTTTTATTTTTTCATCTGTCTTTTCAAATGATCTTTCAGGTGAAATACTCATGGGAGAGAACTCAGATCTTATCCTAACCGGTACAAATATGAGGCTAATTCACACAGGAATGCTAGGTTCAGTTCAGCTATGAGCTATCTATTAAATACTGCTTTTGGCTAAAAACAGTTACTATTAGCCATTAGGTGTCCCGAACTGGTATTGAACCAATTCTGTTATCTACCAGATAAATTGGCTAAGAGAAATATTCAGAACATTATTTATAGCAGCTCCTACTCCATAGGAAACAAAAAGAAAGGAAAATGCTAGATAGTTAGAATTAATTTGATAGAATTGGAATCAAAATGAGTTGGTGTTATTATTGATTCCTGGATGGATTAGGTATCCCTACCCCTTTGTCTTATTCAACAACCAACTTTAAATATAGGTAAATTTTGTCTACATTGTGCAATAGTTTTTTCTTGCTTTGTAGTATCACGCAAAGATAAAGGAAGAAATAAAATAAATAAGGAAAAAGATTACTTCAAATTATGAAAACATACTAAAAGTTGAGATTTACCTCTCCTACATAGAGTTTCTTATCTGGTCTGAACATCACATAGACGCTTGAAGAACCTACAACCGATGGAGGTGGCTGCTCCCTAGTCCTGATTAGGAGACATTTTATCTCAGTAAGCTCCAGTGCAATCTTTTTGCTTTTTTGTTCCATTATATGATCCTGGCATATCACAGTGACAGCACTCTCAACTTCCTCACGTAAAACCTCCATTTGATTAGCTCCTGATAAGAACCTTTTTGAATGAAGATGTGTTCCATTCAAATTATTAACATTGATGTAAGTAGAAAACTTTTCTTCATTTGGAAAATTTTCTGCAGAAAGCAGTTCCTTAGCATAAACTGACTGATAAAGATATTCAGCTCGTCTGATAATAGGCTCAGGAATTCCTTCCCTCTTGGCAGTTTCAAAAGCAAGACTTTCTTTACAGACTCCATCTGTCAGCTTCCACGTAGGCATTGTTTGTCCATCAATGGACGTTGTGCCCATTGCTTTATGCACAGTATTTTTTATGTTTAGGGGCAAAGTAAATATTCCTTGCAAGTGAGTGGATACAATACCCAGACACCCAATTCTATCAAGAGTTTCAATGATACTACCAGCAATACAAGTCCCTTTGGCAGTTTCTGTTCCTCGGCAAATTTCATCAACAAGTACAAGGCTCCTTCTGGTTGTTCCACCAATGATGGATCGAAGTTCTGACATTTCCACCTGAGAAAGATATTAAGATGGATGAAATGTTCAAGGCACTTCTGAAAATTGTAATTCCATAAAGCAACAGACAACTATCTAATTTTATAGATAATTATCTCGCTAATTCCATAAAGCCACAGGCAATTAGTCTGATAGGTACCAGCAAAAAAAATGTGACAAGAAACAGAGAGAGAGAAGGAAAGAAAAACTAATTTGTATTGCACTTCAAGTATTAAGCCTGAATCAAAAGAATTCAGGTTCTGGGCATAGTCTCCGTACAAAATGCACAAAAGAAAATGTAAGGGTCTCTAGGCAATTTGAGAGTGCCTAGTCTCTCCCAAGTCCCAGTCCAAATTCAAGCGACCTCACCAATCACACTCCCTGGGATTATACTCTCTCCCTCCACAGGCTCACATGCAGCCCACCCCTCACCATTGCCAACAAGGCAGATAGTCATTATTTTTTTTTCCTCTCTCCTGACCATGAAGTACCTTTTTCATCTTCCCACATACACCTTGGTAATTTTGAACCTTGGGGTCGTATCAACTCTCTCCCCCTTCAATATTCACCTTCTCCCAAAAGTGGAAATCAGGGAAATGCTCTTGCAACTCAGATAATGTCTCCCAGGAATTATCATAAGTGGGCAAGTGTTTCCCTTTAATCAGAATTTCCATAATTCCCAGTGAATTCTACCTGACAGCTAACACTTCCTCTTGCTGGACCTTCAACTCCCAATCTTCTGCCAGGAATGAAGGTAAAGCCCTGGCTTGTGGTTTCAGCAGCAGCAGATTTTTTAAGTAGGGAGACATGAAAAACTGGATGCACTTGACTTCCTTCAGGCAACTTCAACTTATAAGCAGCTGATCTTTTCTATGATCTCATAAGGTGCATAGATCTTGGGGTTAAGCTTCTGATTTGCCATCCTGGCCAAACTCCTCAGTTTGTAAGGCTGGATCTTTATTGTTGAAAGAGAGAAAATGAGAGAACATTGAGTGAATTCGTGTGTTTGACTGACACCACGGAGTTAGGTTTAGATAGGCTTTCTACAATAAATGCACATAATTAGAGGAAATTTTTGTTCCTCTAAATCAGATGAGTTTCCTATAAATCAGATATGAGTTGCCTATAAACCACTATACAATAAATACAAAATATATGATTTTAATTTTCAACACTGCCCCTCAAGCTAAAACTTACTAAGCTTTTAACTTGTTCCACGAAAACAATACATTCTCCCTCAAATAAAATATATAAATAAAAACATAAACACTAATATCCACGAAAACAGTGGTTGGACCATAAAACAATTGCCGAAGAAGGAAAAAAAAAAGCTCTTGATTAGATCGAACCCAAGGGTTGGCAACTACTTCAGGGATAGAGACGCAGCCAGTGCATTTGGGACAAAAGGATGCTAGTGCATCTGGGAAAAAGACGGGCCAGTGCATCTGGGACAAAGACGAAGCCGGTGCATCTGGGGCAAAGACGAGGCTAGTGCATCTCACAAAACATCCCAAGAGAGTCAAACAACCATGTTGAGGTGGTGAACAGAGACATTATGAATGAACAAAAAAAATAGAAATCTACCCAAAATATTTAAACTTGAAAGAGAGGAAATCTTCACAAAAATATCAAGAGTTGCCTGGGGTTGATCATCAGGCTAAAAGGAGGCAAGCACAAGGTGTGTCACTGAAAAAGTCTGCAGTAGCTAACAGAAAAGTCAATGAAAGAGTCATTGTCACTTACCAAAAAGTCAGGCAACAGGCGGTGAGCCGCCGGCGAGCAGCAAGCCTCTTAGGCTCTGATACCATGTTGAAAGATAGAAAATGAGAGAACATTGAGTGAATTCATGTGTATAAATGACACCACAGAACTAGGTTTATATAGGCTTATTACAATAAATGCACATAATTAGAGGAGGTTTTTGTTCCTCTAAATTAGATGAGTTTCCTTTAAATTAGATATGAGTTGCCTTTAAACCACTATACATAATACAGAATATATGATTCTGATTTTCAACATTTATAAATACTCTGTTCCCTATCTGATACTCAACCACCCTCCTATGCTTATTTGCTTATGCTTGCTGACTCAAGCGATTCTGAGCCTTCAACAGTTGCCCTCTTAACTCCTCTAACATCCCATTCCATTCAGCTGTCATCCTGTAGGTCCGCTCCATTCTCTAATTACAGCTGGAGGGTCCTATTGTAATGCATGAATTATTTTATTTCCTTATTTGTACAGATTTCTTCCCTTATTTAGTAATTAGGCTTAGTATCTCATTATTATGTACAGATTTGTAGCCTAATATCACCAGGTTAGCATTGATTATTAGGTCTATATATGTTGTACTCAGCTGCTGTAAGAATTATAAGAAAATCATATACAATTTAGTTCTTTTTCAAGTTGGTACCAGAGCTCGCAATCTAGGAGACTCTGCTTCTGCATCCAAACCCCAGACGGCTTCATTGCAGCCAGCCAATTGCAGCCTCATGAGCCTGTTGGTCACCTTTGGCACCTTCATTACAACACTGTTTTCCGTTGACTGCCCTATTTTACGATTAACTGCCGCTGTGTTGACACTAACAATTCACCAACACTCCAGTTCAGACTGGCGACCACACTCTCAAAACCTGCCATAACCCGAAGTTTCACAACCAACAACCTCCTCGCATGCCGACACCATCACACATGCATTCTTGCCTGAGTCATTTTTCGACACTTAGTGTTCACATGCCACCATACCGGTATCATTTTTGACCAGCACTAATTCACCAGACTCATCAGGCCCCAATCTGTCCATCTAGACAGGTTGTAGCCCCAACCACACTTGTTTGAAAGGTCATTCATCCAACCCCACATTGGGTGCTTCTTGTGGTCTGTCTATATTGCTAAATGGCTGAAGAAGAAGGGCTCAAGTTCACCCCACAGCCTAATTGGGGGTTAACCAGCACCTCTAAGCTCTCATGACCTTCTTGCTCATAGCAAAGCTGAATTAGAGCATTTAAGAACCCTTACGGACTCTCATTCTATGTTCTTATTCTTAAATGATTTTAGTACTATGCCTGAGGATCTTTGGTTTATGACTCTGGTGCTACTGACCATATGAGACCCTACTTTTCCTGTTTTCTAACATACTCTATTTTATCTAGTAAACAACACATTACTATTGCTAACGAGTCTCATACCCTTGTTGCCGGAAGTGGTAACATTTACTTTTACCCTTCTCTCCACATAAATAATGTGTTGCATGTTCCTAAGCTCTCCAATAATCTCATTTCTATAGAAAAAAAAAAAATCACTTGAGAGTTGAAGTGTATAGTGACATTCTTTCCTTCTCATTGTGTCTTTCAAGATCTTATTACAAGGAGAACAACTAGAGTTGCTAAGGAACAAAGCAAGTTATACTATCAGCAAAGCTATCAAGTTCTTGTCTCTAATCACACTTAGAGCCTGCATCATCTCAAATTTGGTTTCAACATAAGTGTCTTGGACATCTCCCATTTAGGGTTCTCAGGTCCATGTTTCCTATCTTGTTTGCAAAAGAGTCTGTTGAATTTTATCATTGTGATATTTGTTGGTTTGCAAAACATCATCTTGCAACTTTTCCAATTGGTAATAATAAAAGTGCTAAGCCATTTGATCTTGTCCATTTTGATGGGTAGAGTAAAATGGTTTGTTCCTTTCATTGATGATTGCTCTCATGTGATGTGGATATTTCTAACGAAGGATAAAACTGAGGAAGTGCAGCTTTTTTGGAACTTCTATCATATGATTCAAATTCAGTTTGGTATATCAATAATACAGTTGCATTTCAACAATGGAAGATAATATGTAAATCAGAATTTATCAGAGTTTCTCAAAATACATGGTGTAATTCATTAACTAACGTGTTAATACGCCACAGTAGAATGGCACTGCAGAAAGAAAAACCACCATCTCTTGGAAGTCACAGAACAATCCTCTTTCAAATGTCAGTTCCTAAGTTCTATTGGGAAGAAGCTTTAGCCGTTGCATACTTAATAAGCAAGTCACCCACCTGTGTACTTGATGGAGTTAGTTTCGCTCAGGTTATGGCCTGTTCTTTCCTTCTGTCCCAATTATGAACACTCTCTGCTGTTGTGTGTTTGGGTGAATCAATATTATATAATATCTCACTATGGATGAACATAATAGAAAAGCATGAACCAATAGCAAACCTGAAAGGAACTCTTTTTATCAGCTGGACTATCATATGACTTCATATGTAGCGTGATGGAGTCAAAATAAGGAATCAAGGCTGAATCAGCAGGAACCATGAGTCCACATATCCCAAGTAGTGCAGCGGCACAAATTGACCGCAGTAAACTTGATTTCCCACCACCATTTGGTCCTGTCAAAAGAAATAATGATTGCATATCAACATCATTACCCACAACACCTTCTGCTATGTGGAACCAGTAAGGTAATAAACCAATTATCTTCATCCCATGGATTTTGTCCAATGACGTAACACCCTGCAACAACAATTTAACATGTAGTCATCACATTACGAATCCAAACAAGTTATTAACAAAGAATAACTACCTATTGGGTGATCGAGTAAAACACATTACACATCTAAGATCAAAACAAACTTGCCATAAAAGCCCAGCTTCAAAACTACCTCCTCATAATATTCATATGTTTAGGACCCTTTAGTACAAAAACACACCCTGAAGGAATGTATATTGCTGAAAAAAATAAATAAAAAGGTAGAACATCCCAGCTAGAGGAATGATTTCCCTAGCTAACAAGCAGAATGTCGATAGGTAAAAATAACAAGACCATGACAGTCACAGCTACCCCATATAATGATATAACCAGTATCTTTCGTCCATTCCAGGAAAACAACTAGCTCTTTGAAATTGAATTACATGGAATGTCATAGTAACTGTTGAAAAGGAAAACAGCAGACAGATTTGGTGAATACCCTGTGTCTATGCTACACAGTGACTTTATTATATAGTCTCAAAATGATAAATACAATTGACTATAGGAGATTTTGTTCCTATAAATCACATATTGTTTCCATTATAAAATAAATTTAGAATATTTGAAATTGATTCTCAACACTCCCCTTCAAGCTGGAGCATATAGATCATATGAACCAAGCTTACATATGTGACTAATTCTAAGACCCCATAGAGATTTGGTGAAGACATCCGCCAATTGGTCACTGGAATTGACAAAGTTGGTAGAAATCTCCCCTGATTCAATCTTTTCTCTGATGAAATGGCTATCCACCTCAATGTGTTTGGTTCTCTCATGGAACACTGGGTTAGAAGCAATATGCAAAGCAGCTTGATTATCACAGATAAGCACCTTTTGCATAGTTTCTTCAAAACGAAGCTCCTTGAGGAACTGCTTCAACTAAATGAGTTCACAAGTTACTAATGCCATGCCTCTATATTCAACTTCCGCACTAGACCTTACTACAACGTTCTGTTTCTAACTCTTCCATGATATCAAGTTTCCCCCGACAAGTACACAAAACCCAAAGGTAGATCGCCTATCAATGGGAGAACCAACCCAATCGACATCTGAGTAGCCAACTATTTGGGCATGACTTCTGTCTTCATAAATGAGTCCTTTGCTTGGAGCACTTTCACTATATTTCAGGATTTGTATCACTGCATTCCAATGGTCTTGGCATGGAGAATTCAAGAACTGACTAACCACACTGACAACAAAGGAAATGTCTGGTTGTGTGACCATGAGATAGTTTAGTTTTCCAACTAATATTCTATGCCTCCCTGGATCAGATAATGGCTGCCCCTAATTAGGTAGAAGTCTGACATTGGGATCCATGGGAGTGTCAACGAGTTTGGCGTTCAATAGGCAAGTCTCCTCAAGAATGTCAAGAGCATATTTCCTGTGGGAGATCACCACACCATCCTTAGATTGAGCTACCTCAATGCCTAAGAAGTATCATAGCTTACCAAGGTCCTTAGTCTAAAACCGTTGCGAGAGATACTGCTTCAAGTGATGGATACCCTGCTGATCACTGTCAGTTATGACAATATAGTCCACATATACAACAAGATAAATGTATCCTTGGGGCTAATTGGCGATAAAAGACAAAGTGTTCAGCTTCACTGCAAATCATACCAAATTGTTGAACTACAATACAAAATCTACCAAACCATGCTCGAGGAGATTGCTTAAGCCCATACAAGGACCTACAAAGTTGACAAACCATGGCAGAAGACTCCCTCTAAGCAACAAACTCAGGTGGTTGCTCCATGTAGACCTCTTCGTCAAGATCACCATGCAGGAAAGCATTTTTAATGTTCAGTTGAAACAAATGCCAGTGGCGAATAGCCGCAATAGAGAGGAGTAGTCAAACAGAGGCCATTTTGGCTATAGGTGAGAGGGTATCAGTGTAATCTATCCAAAGATCTAAGTGTAGCCCTTTGCGACTAAACGGGCCTTAAAACGGTCAATCATGCCATCAGACCAACTTTAAGAGTAAACAGCCATCAACAGCCAACAACAATTCTTGCCAGGGGACAAAGGAACCAATTCCCAAGTACCACTACTTTGGAGAACACACATCTCATTAATCATTGCTTGCCTCCATTCAGGGTGTGATAAAGCTTCACCTGGAAAGGTAGGAATAGACATAGAAGATAAAGAAGACGAGCAAGTATAGTGCAAAGGGGAAATTCTATGATAACTCAAGATAGTGTAATGGGGGGATGGATTACGAGTAGAGCGAGTACCTTCCCGAAGGGCAATGGGAAGGTCTAGGTCAGATGGAAGGGGCAAGTTTGGTAAAGGAGTTGGCAACGGGGAGGAATCTGGCATGACTCTCTGGCAAGTTCAGGCACCTCAGTGGGTTGTCGACAGCACTAGTACGCTTGCAAAGGCCGCTCAATTGGGGAATCCTTATGATGAACTTCCTATGGGACAGAAGGAAGAGGTACAAACGCCGGAGGGACAGGAGAAACAGACCCACGAGAAATAGTATTGGACTCAAAGTAAGGGACAAACTCAAAAAAGGAAACATCGGTAAATATAAAATAATGGTTGAGTAGGAGAAAAAAGATAACCTTTTTGTGACCGGTGATACCCCAGGAAGACACACTTGATGGACCGAGCCGAGAGTTTGTCAAGGCCAGGAGAGAGGTTGTGGACAAAACATGTGGACCCAAACATGCGAGATGGAAGAGGATGAAGTGGTGCATGTGGAAACAGGACCGAGTGAGGGATTTGATCATCCAAGACAGAAGACAACATGCGATTGATGAGGTAGCAAGCTGTTAAGACAACATCGCCCCAAAAACGAGGTGGTACATGTCCACAGAGTAGAACAATCCGTGTGGTGTCAACGAGATGTCTATTTTTGCACTCAGCGACCCCATTCTATTGAGGGGTATAGGCACATGACATTTGATGGAGAATACCACTGGTAGCCATAAATTGTTGAAATTGCTGTGACAAGTATTCGCGAGCATTGTCACTACACAGGGACCGAATAGGAACACCAAATTGAGTTTTAATTTTATTAAAAAATTGCTGAAAAATAGAGAATAACTCAAACCTGGTTCTCATTAAAAACAACCACGTACATCGCGAAAAATCATCAATAAACTAAACAAAATATTTGGACCCACAAGTAGTAATAGTAAGGGAAGGACCTCAAACATCAAAACGAACTAAAGAAAAGGGAGTAGATGCCTATTTATTGGCACATTCAGGAAACGAACTACGGTTGTATTTCCCTAGTTGACACGATTCACAATGTAAAGTAGACAACTTGGAAAGGCTGGGCACTAACTGCTAAAGTTTAGGAAGGCCAAGATGTCCCAACTCAGCATGGATGGTGAGGGGAGACTATGTGGCAGAGCATGCATGCAACGTAGTGGAGAGATAGTAAAGGCCATGAGACTTATATTCGACGCCAATCATCCGTCCTGAACTGCGATTCTGCAAGGTAACAATGTCTTTAGTAAAGGTAATGGAACAGTCATGAGATTGAGTTAAGCGATGTACAGAGAGTAAATTAAAAAGACAATCAGGGACATAAAGAACAAAATCAATGGGCAAGGAAGGGAAGGAGTGGGCAGTGCCAATCCCTTAGGATTGAGTTTGGGAACCATTGGCAGAGGAAATACTAGATAAATACCTAAGGTTAGAAAGGGAAGAGAAAAGAGATTTATTACCAGAGATGTGGTCAAATGCATCAAAGTCAAGGACCCAAGGACCAAGTGAAGGAGAGTGAGAGATGCAAGCGAATGAATTACTAGTGTGTGCTACCAAGGCAATGGTGTTGTGATTCTAGTGGGTCTCATACCACTGTAAAATATCTTCGTACGCAACTGGAGCTAACCGGGGTTGCTTAGAGGGAGGCGGATAGGAATGTCAACAGGGTGGGGCGGGGCAAGACAGGCACGGGTAGTAGCTACTAGCCCCACCGAATAAAACCTGCACCCATGCCCGCCCTATTACCCTCATGGGTGCCCATTAAGCGGATACCTGCGGATATTTTTAATATCCGTGGGTATTCATGGATATCCGCAAATACTTCCTAAAAAATAAATAAAAAATAACAAATTTATTTTGTGTGTTGTAGACAATCATAACGTGCTGCAAATATCACTTAGAATTTATAAATTTAAATTTATAAATTAAAGAGTTATTGTTAAAAATAATCAGTTTGAACATAGATTTTAATTACTCCAACAATTTTTCTAAAAACAAAATAGTTTAAAAGCGTACAAATTTATGTTCTTTTTCTCTCATAATATAATTGTATAGGATTTCTCCCGTAATGAACAATCGTTTTGAAAATTTTGGATAAATTTTATATAATTTTATCTATATTAATATATAAGAGTATTTACATAAATATAAAATTGCAGGTAGCGGATATCTGCAGGTACGGGTATCATGATACTCGTACCCGACCGTTAATAAACGAGTAGCGGATATACCCATTTAGAATATCTGTGGGTACTTAATTAAAGCACCCATTTTCTACCCGTGGCAAATTTTATCCACGGGCGCAGAATTTTTTGCCATCCCTAGCAACGGAGCATCAGATGAGGTCTGCTGAGCAAAATTTGTAGGGCGTGGAGATTTGCCTTGCAACTTCCAGCAACGATCAATGGTATGGCCTATCCGATGGCAATGATCACACTTGTGACGATGCTTGGAGTGGGATGAACCACCTTTAGAGTGACCAGAATTGCTACCCTAGGAGACAAGAGCAAAGGAGTCACCAAGTAGTGATGTAATAAGAGGCTCAGCCATGGCTTTAGGAGGAAGCTGAAGAAGAGCAGAAGACGCCGTGGTCATAGTAAGGACCATTGTGGACCCTAAAATCTGATCACAAGTGGCAAAATACTCCAAAGGTAGGCCATAAAGTGCAAAGAGTGTGAAAAAGGTGCTGCAGTTTTCAAGTTCCTTCTTGAATTCTATCGGCTTGGTAGCCACTGACAGTAACAGTTAGGGGTGTGCAAAATAACCGGTTGGGCTTAACATAACCGACCCAAATCCTGTTTGTATCCAATTTAAAGGATATGATATTTATCCAAACTATCCTGACCCGCATTCTCGTTTCTGAATGGATATGGACATATCCTTTTTTTCATTTGGACTTTATCCATTGTCCAAATCGTAACCATGGACTTATCCTTCTGTCCGCTTGGTGCTTGCAAATTGCGACATCATTCGTTCACAAGTCACGACGAGACGTTTAGCTCCGAAACTCATTCAATCTCAATCCTTTTTGAACCCTAATTCTTATTCTCCCATGTCCCAATCCCAATCTCCTAATCGAATTGCTGAACCCTAATTGTTCTCAAATCGCATCTCAAACCTGAATCAGGTACTGATTCTCCTTCCCCCTCTCTTCTTGTTCTGATTTTCATAATTTTGTACGCAATTCATAATTGGATTTGATTCTAGGTACATCTTTGTTCTTCAATTGAACTTGAATTGTTCTTTGGCAAAGAGGAAGCATTTGGATTCGAGGTACAATTCTAATTTCATTTTTTTTCTTGTTGGTGCTATAGTTTAGAATTAAGACTTTTCTATTAAATATGTTATTTCATCTTCTACTTTTTAAGCCTTGTTTAACTTGTATATTGAATTACAGGTTTTATTTTTACTTGTTTCATACTCAGTCACATATCATATAACTAAAGCCAATGTAATGTCAACCCAATCTGTCTTGGGTGGCTTATTGAATTACAGGTTGTTGCTGTTGCTTATCTTCCTCATGTGCTGGAATTTGCATTTACTGCTTTAGAAGGCCTTAACAAACAAGCATTCTTGACTGAGTTGGTATGATATTTTATTGCTAATCATTGAATATATTGATTTGATGTCATATTGAATCAAATAGTTGGCTGCCTGTACAAAATTGGATAGGTGGTTGATCTTTTCAAAAGGTTCTTGGTTCTTATAACAAACTATCATTGGTTGAAAGTTGCTTTTTGTCGATGACAATCTATATATGGCATTATATCAAGGAGAATTCTTTTATCATTTTTTTTAATGGGGGAAAAGGGGTTTCTTTTGATTGTTTACTTGTTTGCGATAGTTCTATCCCTAATCAATGTTCAGTCCATTAACTCTAATGTTATTGAGGTTGTTGGTTTTTTATTTTTATGTTTGCCTGGATAATATTGTTTGAACATTATCTTTCACATTCATGATGTGGACTCTGCCCATAACACTCAATTGAGCTGTTGTTTTAGAGAAAAGAAAACCACAAGACCTTTAGGTCTATTTGTTGGGGAAGTAAGAACAAGACACAATTACACAAAGATATGGCAAGAAAATATAAAATGAAAATTGACTCAAAAAAGTTAATAAAGCATTTTTAGTTGTCAAATTTTAAGTTATTGCTAGTCCTTTGCTGTCAGATTTTATTTTTAGTTGTTTCGTACTCAGTCACGTATCATATAACTAAAGCCATTGGTTACGTGGAGAGTTCTAGAATTGCATCTAGAACTCTATGGTAATTCTTTGTATAGACTATAGATTCTATCACCAACTTAAAGGTCACCAATATTGGAAACTTTTTTGACATCTTCATGAACTTGAATTTCAATTTCACAAGGAATTAAAGCTTTATTTTTCTATTTGTGTTTACACTCTATTTGGACTAATTGATTTTCTATCCTAATTTTCATGCAAGATAGCCAATCAAAATGGCCGATCATGATGACCTTCTAGCCTCTGAGACAGCTAAGCATTTGGTTTCAACCCCTCCACCTACTGTCTCCAACACTGCTAATGTATTACCGCCTCACACTCAAAGGCATAGAAATCGATCTAGTGTTTGGGATCACTTCACTGTAGACCCTGAGTCGTCAAATAAGAAAGCTAGATGCAACTATGGTCTTTGCCCAATCAAGTGCGATAATGGGACAAGTTCCATACTATCTCATTCAAAGAAATGCAAGGCCAACCCAAATTTAAATATGGAGCAAAGTTCAACCTCAATAGCAAATTTTAGTTCTTCCCCTTCATTGGCCAAATTTGACCAAGAGAGATGTCGTAATGAGTTGACAAAGATGTTTGTGGCAATGGAGTTTCCTTTCCGACTAGTGGAGCATGAAGCTTTCTTGAAGTTTTTAAGCATTATACAACCTAGATTTAGTGTTATCTCATGCACTATGCTGGTTCATGACATCTTCACACTATAGGATATGGAAAAGATCAAGTTGAAGAGTTTTCTTTCCCAACATTGTCAAAGAGTGTGTCTAACCACCGACACCTGGACTTCTAATCAAAATCTTAGCTACATGTGTTTGACGGCACATTTTATTAACAACTGGAAGTTGCACAAGAAGATTATAAACTTTTGCCAAGTCACAAGCCATACAGGAGAGATTATGGCCAAGTCTGTTGAGTTATGCTTGAACGGTTGGGGGCTACATCGCATTTTAAGTTTAATTGTTGATAATGCCTCGTCAAATGATGTTGGGATTCAGTATCTCAAAAAGAGGCTAATGTCTTGGAACAGCTTGGTTTTGAAAGGAGACTACATTCATATGCGTTGTTGTGTGCATATTCTGAACTTGATTGTAAAGAATGGCCTGCAAGAGATTGATAACTCTATTTTGAAAATCTGGGCTACAGTAAAGTACATAAGATCTTCTCCTTCAAGATTGGCCAAATTTAGGCCTTTGTTGAACGGAAGAATGATGAATACAGAGGTATTGTCTGCTTGGATGTTGAAACCAGGTGGAATTCGACCTACTTGATGTTAGAGGCAGCTTTAAAACATCAAGAGGCGTTTGAAGAACTTGAGATGCTAGATAACAAGTGTATTGGTGAGATGAATAAGGGGAAGGGTGTGCCTACTCGTGAAGATTGGGACTATGCACGCTC
This sequence comes from Spatholobus suberectus, assembly GCA_004329165.1. Classification (NCBI taxonomy): domain Eukaryota; kingdom Viridiplantae; phylum Streptophyta; class Magnoliopsida; order Fabales; family Fabaceae; genus Spatholobus; species Spatholobus suberectus. The sequence continues at coordinate 70,583,338 of CM014735.1, forward strand.
AATCTTACCATTTTTGAAGTTTTCTTACGAAGCTACTTTGTGCCTTTCCGGTTCATCTTATGAGACCGCTAATATGTACATGTTAGAGACCTTTGGACTTGGAAAAAAGATTAATGAAGCATGTAAGTCGATGGATGTGGGTACAAGGTCAATGGCAGAAAAGATAGAAAAAGAAAATACGATAAGTATTGGAGAAATCCTGACAGTTTGAACATGTTATTGATTGCTGTTGTGTTAAACCCCAGGTATAAATTGATTTTTGCAAATTGGCAAATTTCTCAAGTTTTTGATTATGGTGTGGCAGCTAAGATAAAAGAAAAACAAGATACTTGTTTGAGATCTCTTTTTGAGGAGTACAGTGATAGAGTGGAGGGGCTTCAAAGTGAGTCACAAGAAACCCAATCTAATGATCATTACGGCTATCTTCAGTTTCTCCAATCAACTGGGTGTAGTAATGATCGTTATGGCTATCGTCAATTCCTCCAATCAAGTGGGCCAAGCAAATCCGAGTTAAGTAAATACTTGGATGAATCCTTAGAGAGTGAGGATTTGGATATTTTAAATTGGTGGAAATTAAACTCTGGTCGATTTGCGACCCTTGCGAAGATGGCAAGAGATGTGCTGGCTATACCCATCACCACTGTGGCTTCTGAGACAGCATTTAGCACCGGAGGAAGAGTGCTTGATCCATATCGCAATTCCCTTACACCAAAAATGGTGGAAGCACTTGTTTGCACTCAAGATTGGCTAAAAGGGAATCCCACACCAGTGTTTTCAAATGAGGATTTTGAGGAACTTGAGAAATTTGAGCAAGGTAAGATGAAATGTGTCTAAGTAATTGCTTAATATAGTATATTATTACTTAATTATGACTTGCTAAGTAATTGGATGTCTCTCTTTATTTTGCAGATATGTTATCCCCACAAGATATTACTCATGCAGCCTCTATGGCCTTAGTGAAGACTGAAGATCGCTCTTTTTATTTATATTTTATTTTAGGACCATTTTGTATTGAGAATAGGATCATTTCTGTTTGTTCTAATTAGCTTAAATATATGCTGTCAGTTTGATCTTTCTTTGGCATTCATGTAAGAACCTCTTTTTGGATGATTTGCATAAAGCTGATCTTTTGCTGAATGCTATTGATTTGGATATCTTTGTGGTCAAGATATTTGTTGATTTGAGCATTTTTGCAATGAAGCAATGGAATTCTAATTTGAGGTTTTAGATAACTTTATCTATTATTTCACACAGAGTAACTTATTTTGCCAATTTTGTGCATTCTCTATAGGAAACTTAGACTGCTTAATACATGCAAAGTATGGTTTGGTTTTGTCAGTTACTCAGTGTGTTGGTGATTCAGTAATTGGAAAATTATGTATGATTGATAAGCTTTTGGAGGGGGTAGTAATCAAGAATGTGACACTGACAGAGGGTCAATGAAATTGATAGTGATGCTGTCTCTCGTTTTCAGTTCTTATTTGTGTCCTGAAATTATGAGAAGAGAAAAGTAAACTGGCAGGAAAAGTAATTTGGTCTGGTAAGTACTGTCAGAATAATTTGGGTTCGGACCCAGTTGGGCAGTTTCAGCATTTATCCATGACAATCTGAACCATGACAGTGACCCATTATTGATTCAGATAGAGGGGGAAGGGGAGAGTTAAATTACAAACTTTATGCTAATATGGGTCCAATTTTCTTTCTACTTTGTGTCATTTCATAAATCATCTCACTGTAACTTGTTTTATATAATACAGCTAATCTAACTTTTAATTAGGTACAGTTTATATCTATTATCTTTATTGAATACCCTGCAAATGTGCAAACTCAATTCGGATGGAAGTCAGTGCTAAATATGTTATCAGTTGCATGGAGGAATCTTGAGACCTATAAAATGGGAATTGAGGCCTTGATAGCATTATTGTCTAATGGCACTTATATATCACGTACAAACTATGCATATTGCATATATTGTGCCTTTGGTTGTTTCTTAGCCAAGAACAGTCCAGTAGACAAAAAGAAAAAGATACTAGACCCAGTGTTATCGATAGCGGATGGCAGATAATGGAGGCAAGCCAAAAATCTGCCATATAAATATGGGGGATGGCGTTACAGGATATGGCAGTAGCATGGAGGTCAAAATAAAAATACAATATATATATATATATATATAGATAGATAGATAAATATAAAAAAATGTAGAAATAAAACTGTTGTGCAAAAATAATAAAACACAGCCACAAAACTAACAATAACTGCAAGTTTTAAACATCCAATAACAATAAAATCATACCAAAACACCAAGTTCCAGACTTCAAACAACTAAAATAACAAAACAGCAGGTTCTAGACATAAAATAACAGCCATAAAACTAACAAAACACTGAAAACAGCAAACTAAATTGTCTTAAATGTCTAATATTCATCTTCTAGGCTCTTCCTCAACTCCAACATAATCATTTTCCTTGTCATCTAGTGAGGCATATCCCTCTTCCTCTTCTCCTTCAGATTTGTTAAAGTTAAACAATTCTTCTTCGGTATCCTTGGAGTTGGAGTCGGAGTTCTCAAGTTCTAATTCTTCATCAACTTGAACCGTTTTTTCTTTCCCTCTTTCTCTTGAGCATGAAGTTGCACCTGGACCTTTCTTAGAAGCTTGGGTAGCTCCAATAACAATTCCACCACTTGATGGCTCCTTTCTTTTTTGCTTGCTTTCCTCCTTGTATAGATTCTAGGCTGTCCAACTCCTGAAGCTTCATAAACAGTTGCTCAATTTAGTGTGGTATCATCAGCAAAAACCAACTCATTCCCTCCTACATCTTCATTATCATCATCCACCTCTCCCACTAACTACTCATTACACTCATCAATGTCATTGAGTGCAATACGGTCAATTTCATCTTTAAGATTATATCTTTGTTTGAGCTGTTGGTTATACTTGATGTAAACCAAATCATGCAACTTTTTATGGTCTAGCCTATTTCTCTTTTTTGAATGAATCTGCATTATAAATATAACAAAGGGTTAATTAGTTGTTCCTATCCTCGGCTTGACCATCAAAATAAATCAAAGATAATGAGTCATGAATTGTGATTATTACTTGCTCAAACACACTCCAATTGCGTTCACACCCCAATGCACTACATGTCAAGCTCAAAATCTTGATAGCTAGCTGCTGCAAGTTTGGAGCCGAGTGGCCAAACAATCGCCACCATTGAGCTACAAAACCAAAGAATGCGACTTAAAATTAAAATTTAAACATTAAAACTTAATTACTTAAAACACTTCAAATACTAGGAGTAGGAGATTAGGAGTTTCTCACCAGGAGATGTGGTCTTCCTTGATGATTTTGCAAAGTCAAAACCAAATAGACCACTAGTAATCTTATAAATTGGCAACTCAATTAGAATCTTTTGTTGCACATCTTTACTTGGCACCAACCTCTTGATGCAATCATACAACCTATTAGTAACCTACAAATCAAACTCCAACTGTGGGTTGGCATAATAGAACTCTGTGTTTAAAAAGTGACCAGCTGTATGCAGTGGTCGATGAAGTTGACAATTCCATCTATCATCAATGATTGCAAATACATCTTTGTATTTACTTTCATTGTTGTTGAAAGACTTCATAATTGCTTCTTTGGCCTTCTCCAACGCTTCATAAATACAGCCCAAAGCTAGTTTTCTTTCCCCATCAACAAGATTAAGTACTCGAATAAGAGGGGCCATGACTTTGAGAGTAAAAACCACATGGTGCCAAAATGAAGGCATAAGGACAACTTTTGTTGCTTGCCTCCCCTTAACTTCCTTAGACAACTTGTTTTTGCTCCATTCATCAGAAGTAAACATCTTTCTCAAATTTCCTTTCTCTTGATGAAACCTTTCCAATGATAGAAAGGAAGTAGCAAATCTTGTAACCACATGTCTTACCAATTCCCTCTTGTTTGTGAAATGTCTCAACAAACTCAAGGTACTAGAGTGGCTATAGATAAACCCAACAAGATTAACTCCCCTTTGAATTGTCTTCTTTATTAAAGGAAGCTTTCCGATGTCTTCAAGCATCAAGTCTATGCAGTGGGCTACACAAAGGGTCCAATAAAGATGTGGTCTTTTATCTTCCAACATCTTACCAGCTGAAACATAATTGCTTCCATTATTTATTATAACCTAAACAACATTATGTTCCCCAATCTCCTCCACATGGGAATCAAGCAACTCAAACATCTTTTCACCCGTCTTCACAAATTTAGAGCCATCAATGGACTTCACAAACATTGTCCCTGCAGGAGAGTTCACCAAAAAATTAATCAAGCACCATTGCTTCTAGTCAGTCCATGCATCTGACATAATAGAATAGTCATGTTTGCTCCACTGCTCCTTATGATCCTTCAACAAATCTTCAGTGTATTCCAACTCCTTGTTGAGGAGTAGAACTCTAATATCATGATAAGACAGAACTGGCAAATTTGGACCATAAGCACCAATGGCTGAAATCATATCTAGAAAGCTCTTCAATTTAATAAGGTTGAATGATAAGCCAGCTTGGTACCAAAAACGAGCAATATATTGATGGACCCTAGCCTTTGTTTCTTTGTCACATGCCTCTCGGATGTTAGCTTGTCTTAATTTCTCCTTCTTTCTCTTCCCAATAACTGTCTCTATATTTTTACAAAACAGGTCCGTTGGCCCTTTTCTAGCAATATTCTTTCTCCCCCCCTTAGGATTACTAGTTGCTGATGCAGAAATTATGACCTCATCTTCATTGTCATCATAGGCCATATTTGGAATTTCATTGTTATCTTCCTTCTGTTTCTCTCTAAGAAGTGCCCAAAGCTCTTATCTAACTTCCTTTGGACACTTGGTGCAAGCTGCAACATTGCCCTTCTTCCCCATAAGATGATATTTGACCATGGTGATTCCTCCTTTTATAATTTTTCCACAATAATTGCAGACAATAGTATTGGTGTCTAATTCATCCAAGGAATGGCAATGCTTCCATCCTGGATCAAGTCTGCTACTTGCTCTTGAAGAGCCTTGCTCGGTGGCCATGCTGACAGTGTGGAACAGGTCATCGAAGGTCATCTTCACAGTGGTCGACTCGTCGAAGTTGGTCACTGGTGTAGTGCAGTCATCGGAGATGGCAGTGGCCTGGTGCGGAGGCGTCACGCAAACAAAATGCTTCTCCACTGGTTGCCGGTGTAGTGTGAGCAAAGGCGGTGGCCTGGTCACTGGTTGTCGAAGAAGACTCGCAACAACCTTGCACTGTGCGAACTGCGAAGAGAAGCTGACAAATGGTGTTCGATTTTTACCCTAGAAATGCTTTTGGTAAAAGCATTTTTAATTTGGGCATTGGGCTTCAAAATGGATGAAGGTTGTTTGCCATATTTTTCTTTTTTTTTTTTTAACATTGTGTTTTGGGTCTAGGTCGGGTCATACGACCCAACCCATTTCTTTCTTTTTTAAACTTTTTCAAATACCTATTGGGTTAGGATTGGGTCAAGGCCCATTTTACTTCTAAAATCAAATTTTAGGGTTTCATAACCCATTTTCGTGGTGGGCTGGGGTCGGGTCACATGACCCGACACTTCATCCTTGTCCCTTTGACAAACAGCAGTCGCGTTTCTGCCATAGCCACCTGCGATGCCATAACCGCGTTGCCCATCGCAACCGCCATGGCCCGCCACACAAACTCTGCTATGCCACCGCCTTTTTGTGGCGACCTGAGAAATTCCCGCCACTACCTTCCGCCATGGCCACTTTTTGATAACACTGACTAGACTTATTGGCTAATTCAGTAAACTTGTTGATTCAATGGCACAGAAACCGATACTCAGATCCAGGAAGTAATGTTAGTGCAGCAAGCTGTAAACTGTAAACTAGTTTTAGAACTAGTTTGGGTCCAAAACCAATTTTAAAACATAAGCCAGTTTTAAAACCAGTTTATGGTTCAAAACTGGTTTTAAAACCAAAAACCAATTTTGAACTTTGAACCATAAATCGGTTTCAAAAGCGGTTTTAAACCAGTTTCAAGAAAATCCAAACCGTTTTTGAAATCCATATCCATTTAAATGGATATTGTTTGAATATGGATTGGATTTTAAAAAATCCAATCCATGCCCACCCCTAGTAACAGTTCATTAAAATCATGAAGGGCAACATGGATTTGTCCATTATAGGCTGACATAGAACTATCAAACTTCTAAGGGGCTATGAAAGTCATTAAATCTTGACACACGCTATAGAGGTGTTGAGTGTCATTAGTGTACAGGGCACGGGCCTCGAACCAAACCGATTCACAGGTGATGTGCGGGGGAAAAATCGATTTGATGGACGGGTGGAGGGTGGACTTGATGACCCTACATAGTTAGGCATCAACCTTCTCCCATTTGGCACGATCGTGGGCAACCACAAAGTCAACAACATGAGTGAGGTGGTCCTTGTATCCTTGATCACTAATCCATAACAGAATATCAAAGGCCTAAGTAGCATAGTTGGACCCATCCAATTTCTCGATGGAGGGAACAAAATTGGAAAGAAGAGGAGGCTCTCCCTTACGTGAATTTGTAGAGCCAAAAATGGCCATTAGCACAAAACCCAAGGCAAACAAAGGCAAAACAATACCTTAAATAGCAAAAAATAAGGAAAGTCGAGTCAAACGATCACGAAACAACCCGAAAAGGACTGGGCTTTATGCGCCTCAATCTGGCAAGCTTGGCGGGCAAAGAACACGCGCGTGAGAGCACGTGCCTGGGTATTTGAGGATGCGACTGGGACAACTGAACAGATCAAGGGAGGGCACACTAGAAAGTGGTGTGGGTCACTGGAAAAGTCACCGAAAAAAAGTCCAACAAACATTGGCTGCCAGAAAGTCTCTGGAAAACATGAATAGGAGCCAAAAAATGCGCAAAGAGGGTGGCAAACTGAAAATTGACACAGTTTACCAAATAATGTCACTGGAGGACAGTGGGTCCCCCGAGTAGGCTCTGTTGTAGGGCTGCCTCTGTTTAGGCTATTGATACCATATTGAAAAGGAAAACAGAGGACAGATTTGGTGAATACAGTGTCTCTAAGCTACACAGCAGTGACTTTATTATATAGTCTCAAAATGAAAAATACAATTGATTATAGGAGATTTTGTTCCTATAAATCAGATATTGTTTCTGTTATAAAATAAATACAAAATATTCAAAATTGATTCTCAACAATAACTAACACTCCCTATGTACACACACACACCCCTTCCCCCTACAATTGCTTGGCTTTGGGCCTGCAAGTGTAAACTTTCCAAATTGTGGGCCTTGTGATTCTAGTTTATGTACTAAAGTCTAATGCTAAGAGTCTAGCACTGTCCAAGAGGCATTAAAGGACAAGAATTGAGTTCAAGACAAGAATGAGAACATAAGAGCATTAGAGAAGAATGGAACATGGAATGTTATTGAAATAATACTAGGCGACAAAAGGTCAATCGTGTGTAGATGGATATACACTATGAAATATTGGACTGATGGTACATAGTTTGTTATAAAGCCAAGCAAGGAGTTGCAACAATTTGATGTTAAAAATACCTTCTTTCATGAGACTTGGAGGAGAAAGTTAATATGAAAAATTTACAAGGAATCCAAGATATGATTTCCCCAATGGATTATATGGCTAAGGAGACCGAGAAGTTGGATTATATAGCTATTGGTGAACCCATTGAGCAAAATTGCAAGATTAGGGATGATGAAGAAACTCCCAAGTTTGATATGGCTCAATGTCAAAGTTTAATGGGTAAATTAATAAATCTAACATATACAAGACCAAATCTAACAAGTGTTGTTACTGGTGCTAGCCAATTCATGCATTACCTAAGAGTGAGACACTTGCACAATAGATATTCTCCAGTTCCTTACATCTATGGAAGTATATAAAAAAGTTGATTATGCAGGATTAGTCAATAATATGATGTCAAACTTGGGTTACTATATGTTCTAGGGCGGAAATTTGGTTGTATGGAGGAGAAAGAAACTAAAAGTGTTTGCTAAGTCAAGTGCAAAGATTAAGTTTTGTGCTATGGCACGTGCAAACTATGAGTTATTATGGTTGAAAATTATATTGGACGATCTTAAAATCAAATATGAAATTCCTATGAAGCTATTTTTTGACAACAAATCAGCAATTAGCATTGCTCGTATATATAGCAAGCTCGAATGGTAGATGTCTTCATCAAGTCTTTGAGGGGTCCTAGAATTAATTATATATGTAGCAAGCTCGATGCATATGATTTATATGTTCCATCTTGAAGGGGAGTGTCAAATATGGTTAGATATTTATAGATACTGTAGCATGGACATTTTTGTCATGGGCTTATTCTAGGATATCTATAATTATTTCTTTATTTATTACCCATCGTATATAAAAATATGCTCCATTGTGCAATTGACACACAGATTCAATTATGTCTCATTTTCTCTTCCTTTCAGCAGTAACTACTTGCCCGGTGTAGAGCTATATGCAGCCAACAAGTCTGTCTTAATAAATTAAAATAAAATAACAGATCACTACAGAATAAAAATGGAAATAAGAACATAATAGACAATAACTCTCAACATAAACATTACTCATCAATCAAAAATATGAATAGCACTATCAAGTTGTTATATACTACCTCAAACCCATGGGATTCTACAAGTGAGGGAAAGACCCACCTCCTTCTTCTCCCTTCACTGTAAGACATCAATGATCAAAATTAGTATAATATAACTTCCAAGACTGCAAGAGAACACAAATGATTTCATCATTTCAGTAAGATAAAACATTGATATGTGACATTTTACAACCCAAAATTTCAAAACACAGTAGAATTCTGCAATATTCTCCTTGAAATGTTGGAGAATGACTGATTTTGTAGTATATTTCATCTATACTCATAAAAAGATAATAGTTTCCATTAAGTCTGGCCACTACATTCTCCATAAAAAACCCAAAACTAGCAAACAAATGCTGCTACGAGATTGAAAATACAGCTTTCATGCTGCCTTCCCATTCCCAAATATTTGGTTTAACTAACTGCTATAGTAGAGAAGCTTTATCATTTGACAATTTGATATTTTAGTTTTTGTTGAGATATTGTTCAGATTAGATATTCAGTTTTGATTTTGTACTCTTTGATTCTTTCCTAGCTTCCTTAGATAGCTTTTCCTAATCCCTAAACTTTACAGACTGATTTTGTTGTCCATGTGTATAAATATTGTACAAATCATGTAATGCAATACACAATTCTCATTATTTTGATTCAAGTTGGTACTAGAGCTTTCTGATGCAGCCCTAGTCATGTTGTTTGTTTGTTTATTGCCCAGCAGCTGTAGGCGCTGAAACCCTAGTTCATTGTTCAGCAACCAATAAAGGTGTTGTAAATAGAATAAAACCTTAGTTCATTGTTCAGCAACCAACATAAGCACCTTGTACATCCACCTTTTAGTATGCTTCGGTCTTTATTTCTCACTTGTTTACAAAAGCGTCAGTCGAGTCTTTTTATTGTGATATTTGTCAATTTGCAAAGCACCATCATGCAACATTTCTTCCTAGTAATAACAAGTCTTGAATCTTTTAATCTTGTTCATTTTGATGTGTAGGGACCATACTACCTCTATATATGGGACTTCCATCCTATGTGTCAATTGTGTAACAACTATGGACACAAAGTTTACAATTGCTTTCATCACTTTGATCAGCACTTTGTGCCTAATCACTTCTATAAATCGTAAGATGCAAAAACAATCTCACCCTACTACTTCTAGTTACTCTACCTTGGCACTTTACTAAACCACCATTACCATCCTATGGTGCTTCCTCAACATATCAATGATATCATGCACCTGCACCAGTCAATAATGTGCCTCCTTTGGCTTTCTTGGCAACTCAATATCCATCATCTGGATCTGGCCAACAATATCCTGTAGCACCATGGTCCTTTGACCCCACAACCATGGTTCCCTAACTCTGGTACTTTGCACCATATCACTGCTGATCCTCACAATTTAGTCCAAAGTGCACCTCTGAATGGTTCAGATTGCATGTTAACAGGCAACCACCCAGTTCTATCAATCTCATCCGTTGGTTCTTCACAATTCTTCACCTTTTGACTCTCACACTGTCTTCACTTTCAATAATTTACTGTTACTACTTTCAATCACCAAGAACCTTGTGTCTGTCTCAAAAATTGGGCATGATAATGGTGTGTATTTTGAGTTTCCCCCATCCGTTCACTAGTTTCCATAGATAGCTTATCCGAATCCCCAAACTTTAGGGATTGATTCTGTGGTCCATGTGTATAAATATTCTACAAATTAAGTAATGCAATACATAATTCTCATTATTCTGATTCAGGATTTCCAATTACTTCAAGTCAATCATAAAACCATGTTTCAACCAAAGTGCACTAGAAAACAAATGCCCATTAAAAATTATATAATCAAATTAAAATCCAATCAACAGATTGATGAGAGATAATAACTTGTAGCTGAAATAAATCCACACAAGCTAGTCAAAAAAATCAATGCATCACAAGATAAATATCATTACATTTTATCCACAAAAATAAGCAACTACAGATGTTTACAAACCTTGCATGAGCAAATAAAGCTTTGGCAATCACAAGCAACGTGGAAGAAAAGACAAGGATGTTTATATTGTATTGCAATTCAGCAGCGAGTCCCCTTAAAATTTCCAAACTCTTTCTTTTGCCTTGGCATTTGCTTCATGGTACCTAAAACAATAAATTTATCAACATATATGATTAAGAAAAGAGAAAGACAAGTGTTTGACAAATTAAAATAATAATAATGTAAACAACAACAACATAGGATTGCACAGGTTTTAAGAAAAGCACACCTTGCTAATGCAGCCTCCACCTTCGGTGTGGTAAACCATTCCTCCCCTACCTTTTTACCTTTAGAATCTAAAGCATGCCTAAGCTGTTTAATTTGTTCCTCTCCAGGGCTACCAGCCCACAAATTCGGTGTAAAGCGTCTGCCTTTGAACCAAACTGCCTCATGCTCCCGAGCATAAGATATTTCTCCCTTGGGACCTCCAAGTGGGGCTACAGTAGCCTTTATTCTAGAAATAACAGGAACAAAATCTTCAGTGACCTGCAATAATGTTAGGACAATATTAATGAAACATAAACAAGCCTATCTAAACATACTTTACATGCAAACAACTATAGGCAAGGTTGAGTTACAGAGACCTACAGCTATATGCAAGGCCTCAGCTGCTTTTTCCACTTCAGTAAATACATCATCTATGTGGATTCTTTTTATTCGACCTTTCCATTTAGACTCCATATCCTCAAAAAATTCATGAGGAATAAGAGAGAAAGAGTTGATTTTCTGATCTTTCCCACCATCCAAAGAGATTATTTCACCAATCTTACTAGATGCAACTTCACATCCAGCAACCTGGAGACAAAATAACAATAGGGAAGTCTACAATCCAATGAAATTTGAAGCAATTAAATCAACCAAAAGAGAAATAACAGAAGCATCATTATTTCAATAGTGCCTGAAATTCTAAGGGAACTCCAGAAAAATGCTATATCAAAATACATTAAATCAGCAAATTTAAAACTAACAGTTAATGTAATTAAAAAAATCCAAGAATAAAAACTACAAGTTATACAGACAAAATTAGAAAGTATCACGTTACACATCTACACTTGTGTTAGAAACTTAGCATAACTAGGACATGTAAAGTTAGCCAACTATATTTATATGATAGCTATAAATTAGCCAGTGAATATCTATGCGCACAAGCCTAGACATTCTTTTTCATTTGAACACTCTTTCATGATTTAACAGTCCCCAGAATGCATCATGTTTTAAGTGTGCATGCAGAAGAACATTACAAACCATATACAGTTAACCATAACCAAGACAATGAATGAAGTTTGGCACAATCAAGCAGCAGAGTTTTTAAGAAATCTAAGGTGTAATATTTGCAAAGAAAGGTAGCATAAAAGCAATGAAGAACAGAAAGCCACAAGTTCAATACCTAACTGTGAAACATAAGAGGAAGTCTTCATAAATAGAAAGTTGTCATAACATCCCAATTTATATCAAGAGGTTCTTTTCATTTCCTCACTTGTCCCCTTTAAATACAAAATGTATTCGATGTTCCAATGGACATTCAATTCATTTACATTATGAGCATTAGGAATAGTTATAGAAATAAACAATAACAACATATATTTAGGAAGGGATGGGGTAGTTTGGAGATTGGAAAAAAGGGAGTGTAGAAGATAATGTCTAGTTTAAAAATTACTTCTCAACTTGTCCTCAATACACATCTAAAAGGGTGTGAAACAATCCCTCCTTTTTATCTGAACAGAGTAAAAAAAAAAATCCAACTTTTGGCACTCACCAAGGTTTCAAAGTCAATTTCTAACCCAGTTGCAACCCATGTGGGATCAATCAAATGTTTCAATATTCCGTTGAGCTCAGAGGTTCTGTACATCAGCAAAATTTCATCAAGTACATTCTTTATTCTACAAAATTCCATATGATTGACCTCCCTCCATTCAAGTAGCTTTACAAGCTGCACAAATACAGTGAATAATCAGACAAGAAGATACAAGTGCATAAGAAAACAACCAAATGGTTAGTATAAAAAAAGGTGTAAAAAGCTAAATATAAAAGATATTGAAAATATAGTGTAGAAAACTTTTATATAAGACATAGAAATAAGGATTAGTCAATAGGTGTACATATGTCTTAATACCCTTTTATTTTCAGGCCTGACATATGTCCAATACTAAAGAGAAAGAGGAATCAAAAAAACTAGCCTTCAAAAAAGGAAGCACTATAATATTGCCTGAAAAATAATTATTTGCAGACAATCGTTATGAACACAATTAAATTGCAATACATCATGTTGACGCTTGTAAAGAAAGTACAACTAATTTCCATTTCCTCTGTTTGACAGAAAAACTACTTAAGAGGAAATAGGATAACATACATCAAGTTTCATTTGAAGCTGAATTACAATTGACAAAAGTAACTTAATAACAACCTTTGCTGAAGAAACACATGTAAATTCTGGAATTGAGCATGTTACACTGCTCATAAGTTTGCATGTTGCTGCCAACCAAAAGCAGAACAAAATGAGTCCAAAATTAAGTATAAAATGTCATCATAATGATGGTAATATTATACTTATATACAGTACATAATTGAGATAAAATTTGCATCGCAACAAAAAATTAAGAGTCACATCAAAAATTACAATTATTGAAAATCACCTTGAATTTTGGATGCAATCTCATATGAAGGAGGATTCAAAAGAAGATCCCTTATATACCTGAGAACCACAATGACATAGATTAGGTATCGGATCTATTATTAATTGCTACAACACTATACTTTAAGCTACATTTAATTATTAAAACTAAAATAAAAACCAAAAAACAGAATAAGAGAAATAAACAATTTAAATTGAAAAGTTTAGACTTTTAGTACAATGAATTATACAATTAAATGGTCCAAAACTACAAATATAAACAAGTTTAAAAGTTAAAACTCAATACAGCAAGACAATATACCCATATCCTACAATAAGGCTAACATCATGTTGCCTTAAATCCCTTTTAACATTTTTTCCTTTTCTGTGCTTCTTTTGGGAGTTAAGGAGAACACAGAAGCTTTTGGTTGCAAAATAAAAAGGAAAAGGAAAACAAATAAAGAGTGCAATGCAAAATGCATCCATAGGAAGTCTCTATACCCAAAAGAAAAAAAAAAAATCTAGTGGTCATTCATAATAAAGAAAGCATTAATAATTAGAAAGCATAGAGCCAGGTTTTAACTAGAATGTTCATGATGATATACAATGAAAAGGATAAATATATAAATACAAAAAATTTAAAGGGCAAGTTGGTCAAATAATTATCATGGGATAATTTCTAAATACACCACATAACCAAAAAGAAAAAGAATCTTTTACTCACAGTACTGGTAATCCAGTGCAATTTGGTGGAAGTAGGACCTTCAACAAAGAAGGTATTCCTTCTGTTGGAATGGCACCTAAAAATACAAGAGAGGCAGATTTGGGAAAAAGAAAATAACCGGTGGACAATTGGGCATTCATCAATATTAATATACCAACCAATTTGAGTAGATGTTCCAAGAGTTAAAGGTCGTGCCCTATTTCCTGAAGACACAGTTGTGTTCCGAAATGTAACCTCATCATCAAGACCATAAAGCTCCTTTACCTATGGTCCAAAGTGAAATAACCATGTAACAATTTAAATGACTCATATTTATATACAATACATTCAAAATAAAAAAATGCAAAAGAGATATATAATTTTTTTTAAATCATACCTCGACCAAAAGATCAGAGACAGGGTTGCCATCAAACCATTCAAAATGTCTGGAACTACATTCTCCCCATAAGAGCCCCCCCTCACCAAATTCTCCCCAGTGGCAGGTTCCTAGAAAAAACACCATTCAAATGCATAACAAAGATGAAGAAAACAAATATTTATATCTAACAAGGATCTCTCTGTAAACTCTATTACACAAACACCATTTTTCTTACAAAACAATTACATGAACAGCACAAATTATAATAACAATGGTCATACAATTAAAAGTTCTTTTGATTTTATATATGCAAAATAAATATTATTACAAACAAGGGAGAAATACAACTAAGTAAAGGATAGGATCCACCAAAACAGAAAATCTTGTTACAACAAGGAACATGAAAATCTAATAGTATGATCTTTGACATGTCCTCCATATAAAGTCACCTTGTGCACAAAGTTAGGCCCAAATTTTTGCCCAATTTATTTCATAAAAAAAATAAAGAATGAGAAAGTACAAACCACTAGAATTCTGCCTCAAAGATGTATGCAGAAATAAGTGATGATATTGACAAGTACGAAGCTTTGTCACAACTGCTTCTTCTGTCAAGCAATCTTCAGAAGAATATGTCTTCATGGTCTCTAGTACCATATTAATGCAATAGCCCCTCGCAGAATGAGATATTCCTACAATAAAAAGACATCATTCAAACTTATCATTCCAATGCAATAAAAAGATAGTGTTAATGGAGAATTGCAAAAAACCAGAAATGAGCATTGCAAAAATTGACCATTACTGCAATACCCATAATTGACAACATGACAGTTATTATTATTTATTACAGTTATATTGAACAATACATGACTGCTCATGATAGTTATTATCGGTTCCCACCACCTTTGCAATGACATTCAAATGAGAAATCCTTCCAAATTGCAACACGGGCCTGTAATGGTTGTTGCCCTACTTTAATAAACATTCCTTTATTTCACCAACCCAAATATGATCTACACAAAGGCTTTAGAAAGAAATCCTCCTTGCTGATTTTCTGAAAAATACAAAATTTACATAATCTAGGCTTAAGCTACCCCAATCACAGAAGCTAAAATGGAAAGAGTGGGGAAATTACTCCTAAACTACAGTAGCAAACAATCAGGATATAATTAGATTACTACAATCATTTCACATTCTTTACAGTTAATCACATTAAATGTTAATTTCTATCACCTAGATTCTCCCCAACATTCCCATCAATTTGGTAGATAGATATTAAATTCCCAGCTTGCCAACTAAGAATTCAAAACCAAGTCCTTATAAGGAAATGGTGAGTATATATGTCTTAGAATTGGGCTTAAGGCCTAACTCAACCCCACAAAACCTGGCTTGTAGATGAGGATTGCCCATGTTTTATAAGCTCTACTTAAGTCATATCTCTAGTTGATGTGGGACTAAATCACCTAAGAGCCGCATCCCAATGGCTACACTCTACAATGCTTAACTTATTGTCAGCCCCTCCATAGGTAGCCCTTTCCAACCTAGGGGTAACAACAATTAAGGGCTTTCCAACAAGGTTGTCAAACTCGAGAGTTTACGTAAACTCGGGAAGGCTCCGTAAACTCGACGAGTTTACTTAATATATAAAAATATATTCAAACATGGAAACACATATAAA
This sequence comes from Spatholobus suberectus, assembly GCA_004329165.1. NCBI lineage: Eukaryota > Viridiplantae > Streptophyta > Magnoliopsida > Fabales > Fabaceae > Spatholobus > Spatholobus suberectus. The sequence continues at coordinate 70,599,347 of CM014735.1, forward strand.
TAACATAATAATTTAACATTTCAACTCCATAATTAAGAATAATAGCAAACTATAATAGTAAAGTAAGTATGTAACAAAGTTTAAAAGTACAGTACTACTACATAAACACTTAAAGGAATAGCATGGCAGTTTTGATGCCCATTGCCACTTGCCTCCTGCTTTATGGTGTTTTCTGCCATTTCACGTAAAAACAGGTAGTATCATCCTTCTAAAAAATCAGCTTAGTTATAACTGATGCATTTAGCAAGTGACATCTAGCAAGGTTTTTAAGCTGAGATATCAGTAAGTGTTTAACAATTCAAGAACATGAAAGACAGAAATGGTGAAACTCAACGTCGCACCATCGCCGTCTTCAGATCGGAGGGGAACAACACAAAATAGGATTAGGAACAAGCAAATTGTGAGGGTCCGAGGGATGAGCAGTTAGCATCGTCGTCTTCAGATCAGAGAGGAACGGCACAAAACACGAACCAAGAAGAGCAGAAATCAACTAGGTCACAAAGGTCTTCCAAGCTCGTCTTCAGATCAACGCAAAATGCCCAAAACGAGCGTCGTTTTGGCTCTTTCTTTTTTGCTCCAGCAAACTCGCAGTCCCGCCTACAAACTTGCGATTTTAAGTGAGTCCACACGAGTTTGCTCGAGTTCACACGAGCCTACTCAGAAACGATTCTGCTTGTGAGTTAAACTAGTTGGGGGTTGCGAACTCGTAAACTCATCCGATTCTACAAGTTAACTAGCGATTTTGATAACCATGCTTTCCAACACCCTCCCCCCCCTCCCCCCCACCCTCTCACGCCTAAGGCTATAGGCCTGGAGTGTGGCAAATTGGCAATGCAAGTGGCCCAACAATAAATCTAGGATAGGCTCTAATACCATCTTAGAATTTGAGCTTAGGGCCCAACTTAACCCCATAAAACTGGCTTGTAAGGTGAGGATTGTCCAAGCTTTATAAGCACTACCTAGGTCATATCTCTAGTTGATGTGGGATCTCAATCCGCTAAGAGCCGACGTCTCGGTGGCTCCACACTATGGTGCTTCACTCAGCCTTTCTAGTCAATCCCTCCATAAGTAGCCTTTCCGAGACACTACAACCTCAAGGTGACCGCAACTAAGGCAACTTTCCACAACCCCCCTCAAGCCCAGGGCTATAGGCCTGGAGCATGGCAATGCAAGTGGCCCAATAGTAGATCTAAGATAGGCTTTGATACCATTTTAGAATTTGGGCTTAGGGCCTAACTAAACCCCACAACACTGGCTTGTAAGATAAGGATTGCCCAAGCTTTATAAGCACTACTTAGGTCATATCTCTAGTTGATATGGGATCTCAACCAGCTAAGAGCCAAAGTCTCGGTGGCTCCACACTATGGCATTTCACTTGGCCTTTCTAATCAACCCCTCCATAGGTAACCCCATAGTTATCAATCCCAAACAACAATGCGGAGCAGCCACTCCCAAAACTGGGATAGCAGATTGCGGGATGACCGCTATTCTAATATTTTTTATATATATTAAAAAATTGATAATATATATATATACAAGCTCAAAAAGAGAAATATTATTCAAAATTTATACACTAATAATCATTAACAATAAAAACTCATAGTACCTAACACAAAACATAAAGTAGATGTCAGTAAAAGTCAAATGAATATTGCTGGGCAAAATACAAAAGGCAGAAAAAATTCAAGAAAAAGAATGAATGTTGCTGCTCGGGTGTTGCCAACAAAAAAGAAACAGAACAAGATTGGGTAGAGGAAGAAATGGGAAAGTAAAAAAAGGGAAAAAAAAAAAGAAGAGAAAGAATAAAAAAGAAAAGAAAAGAAAAATTTAATAAGAAAGGAAAAAAAATGAAACAAGTCGTCAGAGAATAAGGTTGCCGAAGACGAGAACGTCGCCGAAGAGGGAGAACGTCGCCAAAGAAGATGAACGTTGCCAGAGACGAAAAACACTCACGGGAACATTGTTAGCGGCTATAGTTCAAGAAGAAAGAAAGAACACATGCGAAGAGCTTCTACTCTCGAAAGATAATAAGGTAACTAAGAACCCAAAAATACCCTCACTAGCAACTAAAAGTGAGGGCATTTTTGGGCTTTCACCTTGGCTTCAAAGAAGCGAACCCCCCTACGCCCCGAAGGAGCTATCGTGGCCGCACCAGCAATAGCAACCGTTATGTCCGCTACTTGAAAACACAACGCGACACACTTCACCACGCTCCATGCCCACTCTGCGTCACGACACCACAATAATGGCCACTACATCCACGATTGATAAGTATGGGTAGCCCTTTTCGAGACACTACGACCTCAGGGTGACCACAACTAAGGCGGCTTTCCAATATCCAATACCATCTTAGAATTTGGGTTTAGGACCTAACTCAACCCCACAAAACTGGCTTGTAAGATGAGGATTACCCAAGCTTTATAAGCATGACTTAGGCCACCATCTCCAGTTGATGTGGGATCTCAACCCGCTAAGAGCCAACGTCTTAGTGGCTCCACAATATGGCACTTCACTCGGCCTTTTTGGTCAACCCCTCCATAAGTAGCGCTTTATGAGACATTGCGACCTCAGGGTGACCACAACTAAGACATCTTTCCAACAATATGCTTCCTAGTGTCTTGTTCAAAACTAGAAAAGTGAATTTTACTGAATCAAATCAATCCGATAATTACTGCACAAGAGAATTTACATTATATATTATAAAGTATAGACTAATCCCTATAATTACTTACCTATAATAGAGCTATGTTATATGCTCTACAAATTTGTCCTAATAAAAGGCAATTAAGAAATGAAGTTGTACACAAAAATAAAGAAATGATAACTCTCAAAATAAAGGTTATTATTAGAATATTAAGATTCTTATGTGTAGTATAACTATAAATAGGTAATGGGAAAAAAAAAATCAATACCTACTACAGGCATTGGTTCTGGAAAGTTAAGATCATGATCAACTGCAGCAAGTCCATATACATAGGGATTTCCAGGATGAGCATGCCTGCAAGTTAAAACATTAAATCAACCACATGACAACTTGGAAAATACAAAATTAATTTGAGATAAAAATTATATGGAAAAGAAAATTTCATTTCCATGAGCTCTATATGGTTATCACGAAATACACTCACTATTATGCACAAGCATGCCAACAGGAGTTGGTTCAATTGGTAAGGATCAAAGCACAACAAATTGACCAAAATAGAAGTCTAAAGTCATTAAAATTTACAAGTAGTGACAATTTCAAGAAAAGAGAGTTTTCAATAATTAAAAAAACTGAGGAACAAGAACATTATGTAAGGTAGATCAAAACAGTAAAAGAGGTCTAGGAAAAAAAAAATCTTCATCCACACATTTCCTTTTACTTGAATTTGAGACTAGGCCTAACTCAACCCCAAAAGTTAGCCTATGAGGTGAGGATTGTCTAAGCCTTTATAAGCATTACTTTGGCTATATCTATAGTCGATGTGGGATCTCAACACGCACCCCTCACACCCAGGATTGGACATGAAAAGCGTGGAGATTATAGGACTGGTTTGTGTTTTTTAACATTGCATAGGGAAAACCACGAGGCTATGTAGGACAGGTTTTTTTTAATATTGCACTGGGAAAGCCACAAGGTCAGGTAGAATGCACTAGGAAAATCGCAAGGCCAGGTAGACTTATGGACAGTTGAGGGTGATCCAATATCAGATCAATGATAGGCTTTGATACCAGTGGAGCAAGTGGGATGCTGACGTAGCTGGTGAAAACAAGAGGATCGGCCTTTTGAGAGTCCAACTAGCCATGGGTAAGCTTGGAGAAGAGAGAAACAGTACTCAACAAAGTTGTCCAAGGGAGATGAGGGGCCATAGAACCCAAAAAGTACAAAATACCAACAGATGCTGGACACTAGCCTGCTGACAGCACCTGCAAAGGAAGAACCAGCCGAAAAAAGGGGCCTCACATGCCACCACATGCATCAATATGGGCACAGACGTGAGAAAATGACAACGGAAAAGATTGGCGTGTGTGAGCCGATGGTAACTTCGTAGGTCCTGAAATTTTAAGAGCTAGTAGATTAGCCCAACATAATTCTGGTCTGGTGGTGGTAGGTTTGTAGGATAACTCACCCAAAAAATTTTCGGTTGAGATCAGTAGAAATCAGAAACGAGAAAAGGAACACAGTTTCCTTAAAAATTTTGCACTGATGGGCAGTGGATCCATCAGGTAAACACAAATTAGGTTGGCCTTTCGTTAGACTGTAGATAACAACTTGAATACGAGGTTGGGCCAAACTTAATCCCAAAAGCTAGCTCATGAGCTGAGGACTGCCTAAGCCTTTATAGGCTTTACTTTGGTCATATCTATAGTCAATGTGGGATCTCAATACTTTTCAAATCCAAAATTAATAATAAAAATTTTTGAAATTATGATGATTTAGGTATATGGTACTGCTTGGATACCACATTGAAGTTGTGAGATTTAGGTGTACAAGGAAGAAGAGAGATTAAAGAGATTGAAACAATAATTGATATTAACTGAGATATATTACAATGTGTTGATGTGTTCGATATGGTCATAAAACCTAAAGCGCTCTTATTTATACTAATTATGATCCTAACTAATTAGGCAATCAAATCATGATAAGGAAATACGGAAACTAATCCTAAGAGATAACAAGGAAATAGGGAAACTAATTCTAGAGGATAATCTATTCTAACAATAATAATAATATGCATGACCAAATGAAAATCTTTGCACAAACATCATGGCTGATTTGTTTTTCCAAAAATAACCTGAGTTCATTTATGAATGACTGACCAGATTTGTTATATAAGCATCAAGGAAGCCCAACTTGAGTTATGTATATATAAGTACATGTAGTATCAAAACTAAAACATGAGGTATTTAGGTGTTTAACGTACTTTGGTTTCATTATCTTTTGATAAAGCTAAAACATGTTGCTATCTATGTGCATAGTGTAGCTAAATGATTGTCAAAAACCAAGTAGAGCAATCACATCACAAAGATGATTCCCACAAGACATAAAGTTAAATACTAGGAACTCATTTTTCCATTAACATAGAAAATCTGAGTATTATTGCTTGCTTTGGAATACAATCATGAGTCTGCCTATATATAGGCCACTGATAATCAGGAAATAGGGAAATAAAATCTTCCTAATTATTACCAGTAATCTGTCCTAAATACATGCTAATTATAGGGAAAAAATTCTGTCATAAATTAATTACATATTTACAACAAATAAAAATCCTGTAAATGTGGCAAATACATACTTATTTTATTACTGAAATATATTGATGAACACCGACAGCAGTAACTGAGTAGTGTAATATTAAGACAATAGAAAATGAGAGCCTAAATTCTTACAATGGCTATCACCAGAGCCTAAGCTCCTTAGAGAAAAAAATATTCTCTGTCAAATGACTAACCAAAAATGACTGGATGCCTTCCTCTATTCCCCCTCTCCCAATAACTAAGCTGCTTCCTCTAAAAAACTTGCCAGCTCAGCACCCACACTAATTCTCCCATCCTCTCTCCTCCATTTTCTTATGTGTATAGACTTTCCAGACCTTGGGCTTCCCATTGTTTGAGCCCAATAACTGATCCATATACCGTTTCACCTCACTAATTACACGAGGTTCATTATCCGGTACTCTATTATATATCTTAATATAATTGACAACTTAAACCAAGTATAGCAGAACATTAACAGAATTCAAAATAGCAGAGAGAAAGCTGTAGAAAGTGTGCGGAAAATCAGAGAAAATTAAAGAATTCAGAGAGAACTGAAACTATAGATCTGAAAATGTAATTTTGTAATTTCAGAAAATTGATCTCATCCGTACAAAACCTAAATATATATAGTTACATAGATAAGCTAATTCAGTTACAGCTAAGCAATAACTGTAGACAGATCTAAAGCAATTGCACCTAACTGTAGACAAGCTATAACAACTAAACACTATAGTTTACAGTTGTAACAGTAGTAATTTGACATCACTCCAATAGTCCCCCTCAAACTCAAGAGGGACTGATCAAAGAGAACTGATAAAAACCCTGAGTATGTGTTGAAGTTCTCCAAAATGCTGATGTCATGATGTGACAGCTTTGGTTAGAATGTCAGTACATTTGTCTAAAGCAGGAACACAATAGACTTGAAGGCTTTGCTTGTGCACCTCCCTTTCAAATAATAGGTCAAGTTCCACATGCTCTGTTCTAGCGTGAAGAAAGGGATTATGGGCCAGGGACACAATACTGAGATTGTCACATAGGATAGTAGGAGTACCGAATTCAACCCCAAGTTCTGTGAAAAGAGACTGCAGCCATAATACTCTTTCTTCTGTATGTGTCAAACTCAAATGCTTTACCTCCGTGCTCAATTGGGTCACCAAAGTTTGCTTCTTAGACCACCAAGAGACTAGGTTAGTACCAAGAAATATGCAGGACACATATGTGAAGATTCCAACATCTGGGTCAAATGCCCAATCAACATCACAATAGGCCTGAAGAACAAGGAGCTGAGCTGAATTTGCTGGTTGAAACAGCTTACAATGATTAAGTGTGCCTTTGAGTCGGCCAATATATTATTATCGTAATTATAACAACCAAATTGAAAGTGCAAGAAAAATCAGAGAAGGTGAAAGAAGAATTCTGAGAAAACTGGAACTATAGATCTGAAAATGCGATTTTACTATTTCATAAAACTGATCTCATCCATACAAAACTCAATTAGATATAGTGAGGTAGATAAGCTGACTCAATTACAGCTAAGCAATAATTGTAGAATGTAGACAGATCTGAAGTAACTGGAACTAACTGTAGAAACTGTAGAGAAGCTATATTAACAAAACACTGTAGTTCACAGTTATAACAGTTGGAACTTGACAATTACTCTAATGAGAAGTGCTAGCAACACTCTCTACCATTAGCTGGAATTTATTGGAAATTACAAATTTTGGTGGGCCCCATTTCTAAATCGGGAAAGAGACTCATTAAATGAAAAGTGAGCCCCACCAAAATTAGTGATTTCCAATAAATTCCAATTAATAGTAGAGAGAATATTAAAAAGAGAGTGTTACTAGCACTCCTTTTACTCCAAAAACCCTGTTGCTTATTTTCAATTTCAAGTTGGATTTCTGTCTGTTAAGGATGATGCCTTAACCTCTGTCCATATACCCCTTCCTTCTTTCTATCTATTAAATGCACAAATCATCAACTTTCGACTCGCAAATAAAACAAACATCAGTAAAAAAGACACGTTTTTTTTCCTCACAGATAACCACAGCAAGCTCTATCAATTGACCACACACCCCCACAGAGAGACCACCTGCATATACAGAATGTTGGACTTACCCAGATATAAAGCGGCGTTTCCTGGATCGAGCTTGAGTTGGGCCCTGAACTTCCTCCACAATACACTGTTGAGATCAAAATTTATTAGCAGCATGTATTCATAAACTGGCAAGATGGCAAGCATCATAACAATTTACAAACAACATATATAAGTAAATAGGGGTTAGTCACTTTGGGTTTCATTTTGAAGATTAGTCAACAAAAGATAGGATAAGTTCAGTCAGAGAGTGATAAAAATTAAAATAAAGTAAAAAAATGGTAGAAAACTATTTAATTGTTGCACTCACCACAGAATAACCATTTTGTGTGAGATCATCTAAAGTCTGTCGAAGATTCTATGACCAAAGAAAAGAAGAAAGACATTGTTAAATATATAAGAAATACATTCACAATTGTCAATATAAAATAAATTTCATGAGAAAATAAGCATAACAAATCACAGCAGCAATATAAAAGTTTGTCAACAAAAGATAAAAATATGTAACATCACACGAGTAGAATGTCAATACCATAACAGGACAACCAGCTCTTGGAATGCTATCTGATCGAAGACCACCAAAGGGATTTAATCCAGCATATTCAACGAGAATACAAGCATCTATTCCCCAAGCTTCATAGAAGTCCCCAACCTGGGCAAAAATTTAAAAATAAATAAATGATACCAAGAGAAAATTTACTTCAATGAAGGGTAGAAATAGAATGTTAACAAACCAGCAGAAGAGCAAACAGAAATTTTAATGAGAATTGGTAACCATGCTCTCTTCAAACTAAATTTACAAGAGCACCAATGTCTGACAAAACTCTCAATGAATGGTATAACTATTACTTACTCTACAGAGCAATACTTGACGTGGAAATTTTGACTTGAATTGCAACATTTCCCAGTTGAGTGTTCCCTCCTTTAGACTACACAAATGAAAATTGATTCCTTCATCAACTTTCTCATAATAATACCATCACTCGAAATAGAGAATAAGGGAGTTCAAGTATGTATGTGCAAGTTTATGGAACAATAACCAACATAAATGGCTAAGAATAAAGGATTATCAATTATATACAATCTTAAATTGCATTCTTGTTGACATTGGTCCATAGTTGTGAGCTTGTATCTGAGCAGCAAAGAACTTGTCTGTATTGCAACTTATGCAGGGGGGACCTAAATCCTTTTTATTGAGAATAGAATAAAAGTGCAGAATAAACCATGGCAACAGTTTGAATGTAAACATGTACCCTATAAAGTCCTAATAAATCCGTAGGTAAATGTTTAAAAAAAATAAAAAAACACAATTAACGTTTTCATACTTTTTTGGTTACAAAAATTAAAACAAAATATATAAAAGTAATAATCTCAATTTCATAAGAACTCACCTTCCATTTTTCAAGCTAGAATCCAGGCCAAGCAAATTAGAATATTCAAGCCTTTCAATTAGCTGGACAGTTGAAAGCTTTCTGCACATTTGCAACCTCTGCCATAATTTGAAAAGGAACCAAGAGCGAGAATGAAAAATTTTCTCTAAAGATCCATGGTTTATAATCAAAACAAAATTCAAGAATAGCTAATTTTGCAATGTCACTAGATGCAAAAAAGTAGATGTACCTACCTCCTTCCACCACAATATGTGAGGAAGGTCTTTATCATCTAAAACATTATTTGTTACTTTGGGCTTCTTGGTGACCCTACTACTCCCCCTTGAAACCTTCTTATCCGTATAACTCGATACATTCTCTACATGTCCTTTTATTCTGTTCATCAACAAGTTTCACAATTTAGATGCCATACCACAAAAAAATAGATATTTACATCATTTGGATTTCACCATGTCAAGAAAATATTACATCAACAAATTAGAGCTATTTTTTTCTGAATTCAGAATGACAACTTCACAATGTGTTGAACTTGACATCTAACACTATAGTAATAGATCTGCATCCAAGTATACCATTCACATTCAACAGACACAAGAATGAACTCAAGGTCAAACACTACTATTAGCATGAATAACTCACCATATGTAGTTGCTTTCAAACACCAAAATCTCAGACAAGATCTTTATGATTTTTACAATGTCTCTAAACTAAAATTCACCAAGACTATTTGCCTCAGTTTTTCACATTCAAATGAAATTTAAAAAACAAAATAAAATGCAGATGGCAAATGTGATGTTACCATGACACTCACAAACAAATGTAGCAATGCTCAGTTGCTTCCCCAACAAATTATAACATTTATAGATTAAGGAAGCATGCATATCTTTTAAAAAAAAAAACAATAGGCTATGTTTTACACCCATTGCTTGATAGATTTCCAAAAGGTTCATCAATTAATTCAAGATATATATCAGAATAAAATGATATTAGCATTAACTTCTCTCAATAAAGCCAGAAACTATCCATCTTACAAATTTCAAAGTCCAATGCATTAGCACAAAAAGATTATGAAATAAACAAAAAAACAGAAAAAAAAAAAAAGGCACTAATGATGAAGGATATTCATTACGCATAACAAATATAAATATTCAATCAATTTTCAACCAAAATGTTTCTATAGATAAACCAAATATTCGCTAAACAATATAATATAAGGAATGCTTGCTAGCAACACTTTCTTTCTAACACACTATCTCTATTATTGACTGAAATTTATTAAAAATTACAAATTTTGATAAATCCTATTTCTAAATCAAGAGAGAAACTGGTGAGACCCACCAAAATTTGTACCCATCAAAATTTGTGATTTCCAATAAATTTTCACCAAAATGTTAGAACAAGAGTGTTGTAAGCACTTCTCATATAATATAATACTAAATACTTTCTACAGATAAACAGAATGTTGGCTAAACAATATAATATAATACTAAATACAAATAATAATATATTATAAGATACGAAATTAAAAAAAGCAAGAGAGAGATTACCGAAGGGAGCGAGAGGGAACAAAAGAAATGAAAATGGGAAATGGAGGAGAAAGAGAGAAAGGAGCGAGAGAGCGCCAACGAGGCAAGAAAACGGCAGCGTTTCTGAGGGCTAGCCTGTACATTGCGAAACCGATGAATGAGTTTGTTGAAGTGAAGGAGAGAGAGAGCAAGCAAAGCAAGTTCCCGCCACACACACAAGGAGGGAAGGGTTCGGACTCAGACGAAAAATGAAAGTGAAACAGAAACCAAGAGCACGGGTGTCCGAATGTGACGGAATGTCCTGTCTCCTTGTCTTCCTTCTCTCATGGTTTCTAAGTATATTGATTTTTTGTAATTATTATTATTATTGTTTAAAATAATATAGTTTAAAATTTGTATTTTGGTTCTATAGTTTAATATTACGTTTAATATTTAATTTATTTTTTTATCATTCAGAAAGTAATATAATTAATAATGCATTTATACGCTTGTGATGCGCAAATTTTGTCCTTCAAAGATTTTTTTGTGAATTGTACCCACAATTTAAAAAATATCACAAATTTTGTCTCTACCTAAAACATTATAACAGTTTAAAAAAATTATCTTATGACAGTTTAAAAAGAAAATTGTCACAAAATTGTTTTAATTGTAATTATTATTTTATGTCAAGACAAAATTTATGATGTTTTATAAATTGGAGGACGAAATCTGGAGAAAAAAAATCTTTGAAAGCAAAATTCATAAAATTGTGAAATTTTAAGAACAAATAGTGCAGTTCACCGTATACCAAATGATAGCTAAATAAGATTTAGAAAAATACATAAGTGTAAGATCAAAATGAGGGATTTCCCTAAAAAAAAAATTAATAGGTATTTTACCAGTTTAGCTGTGACAATAATCATTATATTGTTAGAAGTGATAATTAGGTAATTTTTTTCTAAAACAAACACTTCTAAGAGTTTAACGAAATGTTAATCCATTTTAGATAATCAATAATGAATAATAAAGTGTCACATCATTGATAAATAAATAAAACATACATGAATAATTAAAAAATATATATTAATTTAAAAATACCAAATTAATAAAAATAATTCTAACTTAATTTGAAAATACCAAATTAATAAAAATAGTTTTGATTTATATTATTCTTTATTGCATTTACACACTTCAATTTTTAACAAGTCCAGGTCTCTCTGGTACTTAACAGTTCTAATCAAAGATAAATACACACAAAGGAGTAGAGTGTGTGTGAAACACACGGAAAACACAAGAAGGAGGGTTGAATTGTATTATAAAATTTTTGCAAAACCTTTTTCAAAGGAGTTTCGTCTGAACGACAACTTCAAAAGATTTCAAAAGGAAACATTATTAAAAGAAATATGAATGTTGTTTGTGAAACAAAAGAGAGCACACAACTTATATTGGTTAGTCTCATCCCATAAACTATGTTCAGTTCTCGGCAACAATCAAGTTTCACTAACTTATCAAAGTTACAAATATTCTTTCAGCAAGTGTAATACCCCCACTTTAACTTACTCGTTTGTTTTTCTAATTATTCTATGATTAATTGTGAAAAATCAAATGGGAATCTCAAGGGTATAATTCTCACAGTTATATTTATATTAGCAAGTTCTATCTAGTTTAGATTTTGTTTTTATTATTTGGGTTAAGGCTTGGAAGCGATAAAACAACTAGTTCATCCCTAAAAACTTGCTTAATAGGATAAAATAATAAAAATTAGCTAGAGAGGTTTAAAAATTATTTTTAAACCATATTTATATTCAAAATAATTAATAATAATTTTTTTAAAAATTGGAATTTTTTGAGACATTTTTGTGAAATGACCGGTATACCCTTAGTCGATGGTGAAAGCCAGCAAGAGACTTTTTAACCTCAAAAAAATTTGAAAATTTTACATTGAATATATTTTAATTATACCAATATTATTTTAAGTGAAAAGTCCGAAAAATATATTCATTTGACAAAAATTGGATTTACTGGCTTAATAAATGCCTTTTTTAGTGAAAAAATTATTATAAATAATATATACATGAGAAAAATCTGAAAAATTTTGTAAGGCTCAAAAAAATATACTTGAAAACATGGTGTGGCCATATTTTCCAAAAACCTACCCAAAATTCCTATCTAATTTTATTGTAATAAATTAATATTTAATTATTTTTAATATCTAATAATTATATAAATAATTTTTTTTATTTTTCAGACCTTTGACTAGCCTAGGGCATCACCTCTCATCCCACATGGGGAAAGTACACACAAAAATGATATTCTATTATTTTTAGTTCAAAAATTAAATCTAAAAGTACCTAATTTTGTCCTATAAATAGAACTCCTTCAATCACTACACTATTACTCTCTTCCTTCAGAAATCAGAACTCTCTCTCTCTATCTCCTAGTTGCTAGAAACGTGCAGCTCCTCCCTCCCCAAGCTCTTGAAATATTTTTTTCCACCTACAAAAGCTTTCCATTAAGTTTAGGCCATTAAACCTCTAAGCCACCTCTCCTCTTCTATTCTTCTACCAACAAACCATATTTGGAGGTAAGGGGAAGTGAGGTTTAGGCTCTAAATTTGTTTCTTAATGAGGGGGCTTATCCCTTAAATCCAATTAGCTTACTAATACTACTACTATTACTACTATGTAATAATTTATATTATTGTTCATTTAAATTCTTGCTTTATTAAGTCATTTACTTTAATGTTCATTTATTTTCTTATCTTGTTATTATTTCCATTATGTTGCCATTTATTTTTATTTTGTGCTTTATTTATATTTACCTTATGTCATTTACTTTATTGTTTAATTTTTGCTACTTAAATTCTTGCCCTTTAAATTCTTGCTTTACTTATTGCCATTTATATTTTGCCCATTTATTTTATAGTTATCTTAAAATTGTTATTTCTATTCTATTATTATTTACTTAAGTTTTATTTTATTGTTATCTTGATTATTGTCATTTATTTTTATGTTAATTTTATTCTTATTGTTGGTATCATATTATAACTTAAAATCCTATTATGAATAACCATCAATGAGCTTATTTTTATGCAAGCTAACTATTTTCTTAAAAACCAATTTAAAGCCTTAAGATCACTTGGAATAACAAATTTTGAAACCCATTTTCTCTTAGGGGCTCTCGCCCCACTTCATGAAAGAAAAGAATAAGAAATTATTTTTTTATGTCAATTAACCTATTAAAATGAGTAAGGTGGTTGAGAAATAATAATAGATTATAAAATAAATTTTGGAGCACATAGAGAATAGATTCAATTTCTAGAAAGAAAAATAAATAATTTGGGCTTTTTCTAGAAACGACATTCGACCTATTAAAAATGAAATAAGAAGAAAATTCTTTTAAAAATTATTTATACAAAGTTTAGATTTTTATAATGTACTAAAAATCTAAGTGACAAGGTAAAAATCCTCTTTTGTTTTAAAAAAGTAAAGAAGAAAATGAATTTCTTTTATTAAAGTTAAGCATTTTTTATAATTACTTGAATTGGTTCAAATTGGTAAAAAATAAAAATTAAAAAAAATCTTAGGAAAAGTTGAAGAAAAGGTTTTCTTGAAAAAGCAAGTTCTACTAAAATCTTGTGGATTAATTTAAGAAATAAAGTTTTGTCAAAATTAACTAAATGGACTTTAGGCCCAAACTAGGAAAAGTTTTTTTGAAATAAAGACCTTATTGGACAAAGTTTAATTTGTTACCATCCAACTATTATTTTGAACAAATTATGGCTAGTATGGAAATAAATAAATAATCTTGTTCAAATAAAGTTAACAAATGTTTTGGTAAAATACATGCAATTACATGATTTCTTCAAAAAAAATTAGAAGTCTTGGTTTTGTAAGATAAACACCCCCAAATTTTAGTAAAAGGAAACAATTAAAGCGAAACTCTAAGTATGTTCTATGGTTGCAGCATAATTTGACCTTCCACATCAAAAAATAACTTCTCTCAAATTTATTTAACACGTCCTAGTTATAATGGTAGATTGAAAAAATTTCCTTTAAATGATCTAGTTTGAAAAGTTAGAAAAGGAGAAAGATAAGTAATTAAAATAAGAACCAAAATAAATGCATGAATGTATGAGAATGAATATGTATGTAACTTTGATTGTTGATATTTCATTCCCTATAATATTCATATTGAATTAATTCTAAGTTTTATGTAAATATGATGGATGAATGAAATCTCTGCAATAAGTAATGCTGGAACTCTGTTGGATTATCCAAAGAGTATGTCTTGAAACTTAGAAAACAAAGTCATAGGAAAATCTTGATTGAGTTAGGACCATGCTAAGAAGCATGAGTGCTTGTGTCTAGGAAGTCATAGTTTGGTACACTGTGGCATGAAAGGCAAGGACCATTGTTCAGGTCTTGAGGGTAAAGATATTGAGTTGTGAACATCCCAATGGTCAGGTTAGCACCTTGAGCCGAGGTAAATCACGTAAACCGACTCAGTAACCCTGACACTTACTTAGCATCATCATGATTGGTGGAGTGTATATCCCTGATGGGTGTGTGGCCTTTTCTCAAGGATGATGATTACGACATGGATGTCTGTACCTTATGAGGAATTATACGAACTCTCAATCGCTTCCCAATAATTCCTAATGGTTAAGGTGAATCATCAAATATAGGTATAGATCCATATGTCAAGTAAAAGTCTGTAAGTGAGTGACAATAATATAGGTCGAACCTTAGGATTTCCCCGCTTGCTTGTTGAATTTGTTGTTTGTAGCCTATTAAGAAATGAATGAGGCTTTTATAAAAACCCCACTCCTTTCTTATTTTTTTTTTCATATATGATTGTGGTACAAGCAGATGGATTTTGAGGACTTGCAATGATGGCTACTCTATGTATGGCTTTTGTAGATTTTATAAGATGGGGTGGCCTAGTATAGACTTATACTGCTCTGACATAGGTCATTTTGTTGTACAGTTATGGGCGGGTTTTTAGGATGTACTTTTGTTGTATTTGCTGATGTATTCCTTATATATGTACTCTGATTTTGTATGAAGACTTGACGTATATTTCATGATTGTGGTTCTTTATATAATGTCTCTTGGAATTACTAAACGTTTGCCAAAAAAAAAAGGTATGTATAAGTTTTAAATCAAGCCAACGTTCTAACAAACGGATGAAGAAATAATAAAATAAAATGAATGTATGTCTTATTATAGTGGGTGTTATAGCATGCCTCTTCAGGCTCAACCCAAGTAGTCTTTAACTTGCATCTCCAAGCAATAACCCAAGTATTTTTTTGAATCAAAGTCTCTTCAGGCTTCTGCCAATTTCTTAAAGAAAAGGTTAAACGTGAGTTGCCTCACTAGTTTTAATGTCCTAACAGTCGAATATACAATAAAGAACAAATAAAATTTTTACAATCAGAGTATTACAAGATGAAAGCTTTTTTGATAGACAGAGATTTTAATTAGTCAGCCAACTAACTTTTGAGACTGAGGTTTCTTCTTTTATTTATAGGCTTTTCGAAACAGTATCTGTTGTGAGTGCTTGCAGGAAACAACCTTCATCTTGTTGGAAAGAGTCGTTGAAGCATTAAATACAGCATTTAATGCCTTTCACCAACTTGTCACTTGATATAAGATAAAGCGGTCTGCTTATCTTTACCCTTCAGGTACTCAATCTCATGTATGTAGTGATATATTTGCTTTTTCGTTCTGACACTCACACATATATTTTTTCTTTCTTTTCCACGTTAAAGTGTCTTTTCTCGAGGAGTAGGTACGTAGATTTCATTTATTCGAGATTGTTACGCTTTCTTACTTAGAGCGACTAGTGATGGTGACTACTGGGAATTCCGTTTGAGTGGAAAAGCACGTGAAAGTCTGAGTGGTTTTGGGACTACTTCTGCAAGTTACGTTTACGTTACAAACTATTGAATCGTTTGAGAACATGTCTGGAGATTAACAAACTTGAACGAACACGAGATAACGACAAAAGACGGATAGCGAGCATTAGATATTCAAGTAACCAGATGATTGTTTGAAAAGCTCTTTTTAATTGTTTGTTATTATCAAAAACATGGAGGGTTCTAAAATCGTCCTTGGTCTTAATAATGTGTTAAAAAAAATATCATTTAACTCCTTCGTGTCTCTTCTACTAGAACGTCCAGTGCTAGAGAGGATACACACTCCTTTAATATTATCTGCGACTTCTTTTTACTTTGTTCTACTTTTGAATGCCAAAATGCATAAATAAAATTGCTAATATAATATTTTATTTGTATCAAAATTGATTCATTTGTGAAATGTGAATAAATGCTTTTATAATAGATGAGTTGAGGTATGTGTACTCCCAGTCACTTCCCAAGTTTTGTTAAGAACTATTACTCACAAATAAAAAGTATAGATCCATACCAAGTCAAAGGTAGTGTAGTATAACTTAGAACAAACCCTAGGTTTTCTTCGTTAATTGTATTTTATTTCCTATCATACATGTGAAAGTGGTTTTAGAACAAATCACCTTACTCCATTGTTTTTCTTCCTTGTATAATTGATCGCGATTATTGAAGATGAAGACAATGCCTAATGATGTTGAGAACGAGTTAGAGGATACTCTTCCAGATTTGTAGATCTAGTTTATAATATTTTTCTTGAGGGATAAGGTAAATAAATATTGCTTTGTATAGGATCTTTTTTATGTATATATTGGGCTAGGTAGTATATATCTTTTGATGTACTTTTTTTTTACTGTTATGTATTACTCAAATCATGATGTATATACATATATATATATATATATATATATATATATATAAGCAATTTTTATCATTTCACTTCTATTTTCAAATTCTGTTAAATTTAGAAATTTTCTATTATAAAATTGGAAAAAAAAATTACTCACATTTTCATCAACTTGACTAAATAATTAAATTAATATGAATATTATTTAAAATTAAATGAGTGTTACATTTTGCAAGACCTCAGAAGATTAAGTTCACATCATCTCCACCACCTTGAGTAATTTTTGTGATGCATCAAGCTTGAAAGTCAACCTTGATAAATCCAAATTTGTTTGCTCCAAGGAAATAAATAGGTCCACAAAACTTGCTTTGAGCGTCATCTTAAGCAGTAGGTGCACAAAAAGCATAGGCAAGTATTTGGGATACAACATGTTGTTAGGTCGGGTAAAAAAGGTAGACTTCATTCATGTTGTTGAGAAAATCTAATTCAAATTGGCTTCTTAGAAAGGTAAACTTCTAAATAAGGTAGGGAGTCCTTGTTTGACAAAATTCATCATATCATCTATACCCATCTACATTATACAACCTTTTTGGCTCTCTTAAGGGGTTTGCAAGATGATTTATCAGATTTACAGTTAATGTTTTGGTTAAGATATATGTCTTACAGGCCTAAAATACCCAGTGACAGGAGGTGATTAAACCTAAGGACACAGGTGGCCTTAGGATTAGGTATACCATATTAGCTAACACTTCCCTGCTTGGTAAAATGATTTGGCAATCACTTCACTCTCAGTACAAGCCTCGGGTGCATATTTTTCACCATAAGTACTTACACACTTCTTCTGTCCTTATGGCTGCTCATAAAATGGGCGCCTCTTACCTTTGGAGAAGCATTATTAAAGTTGTTGCTACTCTTCATTAGGGATTTGGTGTGAGATTGGGGATGGTTCCTCTTCCTTTTGGTTCATGGATTGGTTAGGATTAGGAAATGTTGTCCTCTATGTTCGTATTAAGGATACACAACTCATAATAGATGACATTTGGCAGCAAGGTAGGTGGAACCTTGTGAGACTTCACATCCTTACCTCAACAAGTGGTAGACGTTATTTCCAGCATCATTATTCCTTGTATTTCCTCCCACACAATCAATGTTGTTTGGCTCGATGATGCTTTAGGCATATATATAGCTTCCTCTGGCTACCGCTGGCTTTTTCACTTGGACCTTTCTCCCCTAAATCCTATGTGACTTTGTTTTTAGCCTGTTTAGGTCCCAAAAAAGTTCACCTTTTCCTCTAGCGAATCTATGTAGATGTAATAACCCCTTACTTTAAAGGTATCATTGTAGTTTTTCCTCTCATCAGGGATATCTCTACTGTTCATCTCCTTCAAATGATATCCTTCATGCCCTCAAAGACTATCTTAATTATAGATATGTTTGGTGCAAACCAATTCTTACCAACACAAATCCACTTTCGTGGCTTCTATCATTGATCCTGCATAAACAAGGTTGGCTCAAGGACAAAGCTCAAGCTTTAAGCCCATCAATAAAAAATTATTTATTATTAGTTTTTATAAAACAAAAAGGCCACATATGTTGGCAAAAGGCCATATATATTAACAAAAAGACCCAACATATACCTCTCTCATTTAAAGTAAAAAAAGTATCTTTCAAAGTTTGCTTAAGGCCTCACTCAATGTTAGGTCGGCCTTGCACACAAACAAGCCACATTCTTCTCCATCATTATTTGGTGGACCTGGAAATGGTGAAATAGCATGTTTTCGGACACCAAGTGGTAAGTTGACATTGTTTGTTGTATGTTGCCAATGACATATATCTCAACATTGTTGGTCACTGCTTTATAGTCCTCGTGTCAAGATTAATACTAATGGTTGCTGGCTTTAGTTTAAGGATTGGATAGGGAGTCATTTAAGATCATGCTGGTTGCTAGCTTTATGGGTGCATTTAAGAATGTGGTTCTAGTAGCTTGGTGTTAGCGAAGCTGTTAGTAATTCATACTGGTTTGTAGGGGTAGCAAAACAAGTTTGACCCGCCCTTTTTGGCGGGGTGGGCAAGCTAGTAAAACCTGCCAACCCGTCCTGCCCAACCTGCTAGGCCAACCCGTGGCTTTCCACTTATTTTTTTTTTAAAAAACTCCCCTTCTTGATTTATTGTATTAGAGACATTAATTTAAAATAAAAAGTAAAACACACTTTGCAGGCACTGCTCTGCACTTGTAAATCACACTTTTGAATCGCAATGTTAATATGTTATACTAAAAAATATAATTCCTCACACTTTTGAATAAGAAGTGTTATTTATTTCCAAGTGTTATGATAAGTGTTATTTATTTTCTAGTAAATTATTTTTGTAACTTTTGAATGAAAAAATATAATCCCTTTTTCATATATTCAATGTGTATTAAAATAATAATAAAATTATATGACAAACAATCAAAGATTCAAAGTGATATAATGTGTATTAAAATAAAAATTATTTAATTCAATCAAATTAAATGATAACAAAAAATGTTTAAATTCAATTGAGTTTTTTTTTTTTTAAAGTTGGGTGGGTTGAAAGTGGGGCAGGTCAACCTGTCACCCCCTTTTTTAAACTTGCTAACCCATTTTAATAGGTCAACCAGCTAATCACTTTTTTGTACAACCTATCGACCCACTCATTATTCCTTGGCAGGCCAACCCACCAACTCGTTGCTAAATGAGGAGGGTTAAATATTCCAACCCACTTCTCGTTAGCAGGCAACTCGTCCTGCTCGGCTTTTGGCAAGTCGATGGCGGGTTGGCCTGCTTTGCCACCCATATCAGTTTGCTCAAGTGCTAAGAGTGTTGGTATCACACTGTGTGTTGTGGACCAGATTATGCATCGATTGTTTTTGTTTTAGACGATTAAACAAATGCTCAAATTAACCTGCATGCTTATTGTGACCCGATAAGAGATATTAAATAGTTGTTGTTAGAGGATTAGGTTGTGTCAATGAGGCTTATCGCTCATGATGCAAATACGACAACTGATGCTTTGGCTAGAGTAGGTGTACATATAAGGTGTGTCCTGCTAGAATGGTCCTTCCCACCTCCTAATGCTTTAGAAGCATATGTGTAGGACTCCCTTAGGGTCACGTAATTCCATTTTCTTACTTTATTTTCGTTGTTTTGCTTTTGAATGTACAAAAAAATCAAATCGAATTCTAATTAAAATGATTTAGATTTGAAATATCGCAGTTAAATTATAAAGCTCATACAAAAAAGTGATAAAGTAATGAATTAAAAATGACAAATATGTGGTATGTAAATAATATAAATTTTTACATTAATATTTATCAATGAAGTCTTTTTAAGCATGTTAGTTAGGGATTAAGTCTTAGCTAACATGCTTAAAGGACTTAATTATTTTCTATAAGATAAGCAAGGCAATACTATTATATGAATGTTATCTTATCTTTGTATTTATATATTTTCTGTAATTTATAAATTCAAATACCCACAATTTTTTTTTATAAGTAATGTTAGTAATTTCATTTCTTTACAATGTAAACATATTTTTTTTAAAGAAAAAAAAACCAATAATTACAAAGTGTTATATAAAATATTTGTTATTAATATTATGTATATATTTAAGTTATATATAAATGCAAATATATTCATAAAGATAATACATTTTGAAACAAATATTTCTATAAATTAAAATGATATAAGACATATGTGAATATACAATTAATTGAATATATATCAATATTCATAATAATTTTAATAAATTTTTTAAATATTTGTGAACATATATACTTATATAAAATTTAAAAATAATTTGGTATACATTAAAACAATAATAATATAAAAAATTTGTAGATTGTAAACTCAACATCCATGCAGAATACAAGTTATTACACTAATTATATTAAAAAAATTGATGGAATAAACTTTTAAATTACTTTTTAAAATTGAATAATTATGTGTTTGGATTGGCGATAAGAAATCATGATGAAATCAATACAAAAGCAACTATTTGCTGCTTCAAAAAATCATGGTGAGTGCAACTCATCATGTTACCAAATATGCAATAAGTCAAACATTTTAATCGGTTTTAAAAACTCTTTGTTAATTCTTAATTTTGTTAAAAAAATAATTAATCTTAACTCTTTATCATTTT
The DNA here is from genome assembly GCA_004329165.1 of Spatholobus suberectus. NCBI lineage: Eukaryota > Viridiplantae > Streptophyta > Magnoliopsida > Fabales > Fabaceae > Spatholobus > Spatholobus suberectus. The sequence goes on from CM014735.1 coordinate 70,620,492, forward strand.
ATATTTTTACCATCATTTTGTAAAAAAAATTTAAAAGTAAATAATATTTACAAAGTTAAAGATTAAAAGAAAAAAATAAAATCTAAAATTAAAATAACTAATCCATATAATCTCAATGGAAATTCCATACAGGTGTTATCGGGTAATTAGTATTAAAGTCAACAAACTTAACATATATAGTGGGTTGTAATTAGATAATAGTGTAAAATTGCTTTACACTATCAGCATATAGTCTATTTTCTTTAAAACAATTAACAAATTTATCGTAAATTAAATTACAATGTAAAAAACTTTTATAATTTTAATGCATATATTGTTTATTTAATTATTTTTACTTCCTCGGAAAAAATATAATAAATATCTTGCACTCACTTGAGGCTCGTATCTGATATCTTGAGCAGCCTATGTATCCGTTTCCAGTGGAGTGAGTAGCGAGGTTCTGCTTGTGGTGCACTCACCATAAACGATAACAATGGAACCCTTCTCATTCTCCACCTCACACTTATCCATACCCACCAACACCACCATTTTCTCCCCCAAACATCACCCTCCTTCCTCCGCCGCCGCCGCCACCACCACCACCACCGTATCCTTCTCTCTCAAACCGCCGTCAGACTCCAACAACTCCGCCGCCCCTCGCCGCCCCTCCAAACCCCTCAAAACCACTCCAACCTCAAACCCCCTCGCCAACAAACTCTGGCTCACAAGCAAGCTTTCCCCTCCACCTCCTCCTCCTCCGCCACCGGAAACTGAAGCTGAGACCGAAACCGCCGCGGAAGAGAGCGGCGGCGAAGGGGCGAATTCCGATTCCCGGACCGATTTCCGGCAGCCGGGAAAGATCTTCGTGGGGAACCTGCCGGCGTGGGTGAAGAAACCCCAGGTGGCGGAGTTCTTCCGGCAGTTCGGCCCCATACGGAGCGTGATTCTGATCAAGGGCCACCACGAGACGGAGCGGAACGCGGGGTTCGCGTTCGTGATTTACGACGGCGACGACGAGGAGGCGGCGGACACGGCGGCGATGCGGGCGGTGGAGTTCGACGGCGTGGAGTTCCACGGGAGAGTGCTGACGGTGAAGCTCGACGACGGGAAGAGGACGCGGGAGAAGGCGCGGGAGAGGGCGGTGTGGTTGGGAGGGAACGGCGGCGAGGGAGAGCACCGGTCCACGTGGCACGAGGAGAGGGACGGGTCAAGGAAGGGGTTCCAGAAGGTTCTGGAAACCCAGCCCGAGAATTGGCAGGCCGTTGTGAGCGCCTTCGAGAGAATTAAGAAGGTTCATCATCTTATTATATATGCAGTTCTTATATTAGTTGTTGCTTCTATTAACTCTTTATTTGAAGGTTCCTTGTGTGGTTTTTCAGTAGAGTAGAGAAGTAGTTACTTGCAGTAGAAACTTATTATTGGAAAAGGTTAAATGTGGATGAGGATTCCCTGCAGTCAGAGAGAGAAAGAATTTTGAATCTTAATTAACCCTTAATTTTATTTTTTAACTTTATAAAATTAATATAATATAAGAAGAAAAAAATTTAGCCGATAGACCATGACTGCAGCCTTGCCTGTGTGAAATGTGACTGCAGTGGATCCAGATTTGTTATACGAGCACCCCAAGGGGGTGTATGAGGGAAAAGAAAAGAGAGAAAGATTAAAAAAATAAAAATAAAGGAAAAGAGAGAAACTGATAGATGTAACAAATGATGTGATGAGAAATAAGAAGAAAGTTAGGAAGAAAAATGAAATGGAAGTGAGATGGAAGAGAATCTGGGTGTATGGATATGATAACCCTGTAATTGTAAGCCATTTGGTTTGAGAAAATATTTTCTTTTATTGTTTCATTTTCTGTTTTTATTTTATTTCTTGTTTCCTGAAGTTTATACAAGAAGTGAAAACAGACAATAATGAAAAGTTGTTTTCACTGTTTCTTATACATACTTTTGAAATCAGGAATGAAATGGAAAAAGAAAATAAAAGCAGAAAATGTTTTCTGCAACCAAACTTCCTATAATTGTAATTTGTAAGGGTCATCCATGAATTTTTCGGCCTGTGTCACCTAAATAGTAACACTGATGAGATATTGCTAAAAGTCATGTTAAAACAAGGGGGCGAATATATGATGGTTTGGAAATTAAAGAGAATATTTGATATTAGACTGATAAATGAATTAGTGCGGAATTAGAAGTGCAATTTTGAAGATATAAAAGTTGTTTTGTGGAAACTTGAACTGTGTGGTCTCTGTTTCACCATTACCGGATAGCAATTGATAAGAGCTTTTTTTTTTTTTTTTGGCCTTTTCTTGTCATGGGTGGCGGTGTTTGAAGAGATAGGACTCTAGCCTGTAGAGGGTAACTACACAGGAAAGATAATAGGTTCCTTGATTTTCTTCAATTATGCCAGTCTGATTTGTCTGATTTCTTGCACACTAATGTATGCAACGTAATGTGTTTGAAGTCCCATACCTAATGAGAAACATAAATCACTGAGATAAGGGAATAAGCATTATAGTAAATGCTACTTTTGTTGTCATTAGTTAAAAATTCATGTTTACGTTGTATTATTATCAAAGAGGGCATCAGAAATTATGGCAAAGTAGAAATAATGATTATTAAGTTTGGATTTAATGTGCACCTGTGAGTTGTGTTTATCTTCTGTAATTTGAATTACAAGTGATTATTCTTGGATTCATTTTGTTGTCATTAATTTTTCAGCCTGCTAGAAAAGAATATGGCTTGATGATTAAATATTATGCACGACGAGGGGACATGCATCATGCACGCCAAATATTTGAGAGTATGCGAGCAAGAGGAATAGAGCCATCTTCACATGTGTACAGTAGGTAAATTCTTCAAACAAGATTTTCTGTACTAGAGCTGTGGTCTAATTTTAATATCAGCTAAAATTGTTTTTAACTTTTAAGCTAAGGCCACATTCTGATTGGTATTTGTTATCTTTTCAGAGATGAACATGTGAATGAATTGACTTTTCTTTGCAAAGTTAAATATTATTGATTGGGGAAAAAATTATTTAACTGTTGAGTTTCTGTTATTTCAAATTTTTTACCCTTCAAAAGAAGTTCTCTTTAAATTTGTGTTTTCTTTTTTCTCTCTCCTTTTGAACTTACATTGATGTGCTTTGTCATGCTTATACTCTTGTTGGTGGTTAACTCAAGGATTCTGATAGATAGGAACAGGATCAGATCACATTTCACCACAACCACTATTATCATTTCTCTGTAGCTTACGACAGAATTTCCCCACTGGCCATATTGGCAGTTAGTTATCTGAAGTCATGCCAATTTTCTTGCCCACTCAGGGCTATGATCCCCTACAATTCTTCCTCACATACACCCTCATGATACAAGGGTTAGGGGTTCTGTTTGGTATTCTGTATTTTGTATGTTTTTCCATTTTTATTTTGTTCTTTAGTTTGAGGAGAATATTATTCCCATCTTTTTGCGATCTTTCTGTTCTTCAAAATTAAATTCTTTTATGAAAAAGAAAAAAGCACTATGGTTATTGTTTCTTCTGACTTAATAATTAATACATGTTAAATGTTTGCAGTCTTATTCATGCTTATGCAGTTGGTAGAGACATGGAAGAAGCTTTGCACTGTGCTAGAAAGATGAAGGAAGAGGGCATTGAAATGACTATAGTGACATACAGTATAATTGTGGGAGGATTTGCTAAAATGGGCAATGCCGAGTAAGCAAACCAGATAAATTTCCCCCTTATTGTATCTTTTTATCGAAAGTATTGTTTCTACTTGTTAGTTTTTTTGTTTTGTTTTGTTTTGTTTTTCCCATTTGGTCATGTACCTACTCTCCTTAAAGAGGTGAAGCTATAGGAATGGTTTGTCTCTAACTTGCCCCATTACCTTCGGCTTGATGTATGGCTAATAAATACCCCACTTCAATTGTGCTTAAATTTTTTAATTTTTTTTAATAAATTTATAAAGAATGTAGCCAGCAAGGATTGGATTCATACTACTTGGTTATAGAGCTTTGATACCATGCCAAAGGGAAAAAAATGAAAGGTGCCAAGAATGATTCTTGTGTATCTCTTGTGAGGCTAGTCCTAGACTTTCATTTTAGTTCCAGTTCAATGCACTGGTATGAATATTTGAAGGATAGTTTCTATACCCGTTTTTCTGGAAAAGCCTACTGTTGTGGCAGATAAATTGGAAATGAAGATGTCTTGGTTATATAAATAAAGAAAATACTTTGTATTTATTGTGTAACAGAGAAGTTGAATCCAAACAATAAACAAAACTTTCAAAATTGATGGTAAACTAATGCCAGAATGGAATCCTAGCAACTGATTACCACTGAACTTTAGAAGTAGAATGCCTATTTTTCCAGTTTATAAGGAAGCGATAGACCTGTATACTTTATTGTGGAAGTTGATTATCTAGGTTAGATGCCATTAGTAACTACCTCATTTATTTGGCCCTTCTATTCTCTTTTATCATAAAATCATGGTAAACTATAAAGTTGCATCAGTTACTGTGGAGCTCACTTGTCTTCTCACCCCCAACCACCAAAGTGTGAAGTGTACTGCTATGGTTGGTTTTGGTGTTTTCCTCTTACTAAGTGATTGGATATTTGGATTAACTTTGAATTTGCTGGTTTTTTCTTCACTTCTTCTGGTTTTTCATACTTCAATAACCCACTCTCACGTTTTCTTTATTTTCTTCCTGGTGATGGTGTGAAAGTTTTGATCTAGTTTGATATAGGGAAATAATTGGAGGGCCTATTCATAAATGAGTGAAGAGTAAAGCATCTGTTTTTTATCATGGAGATAACTATTTGATGTTGTTTTGGAAGTGCTGCAGATCACTGGTTTAAGGAGGCCAAAGAGAGGCTCCCATCTTTAAATGCTGTCATTTATGGGAGCATAATTTATGCGCACTGGTGAGCATTCATATTTCTTTTAATAGGTTCATTTTTATATGTATGACTATGTATGACACAAAACCTCTAATTGTCATATGTTGTAGGTACCGGGTAGATCATTATTGAATGGAGAATTATCTTCCAAATTTACTTGTGTCATTTCCTTCTTTTTTCCTTTGTGTAATCTTTACTTTAGCTGGGAAAAAAAAAAAAACTAATATAAGTAGCAATGTTTACCAAGACAAAATATTTACCACGCAAGTGGTTAATTAAATTAATATTAGGTTAAGAATTAAACACAGCAACCACTCAATTATTCACTAATGTGGTTAATGTTTCTGTCTCTTATTGTAACATAGATTTGTGTTTCTGTAAAGCGTGGTTTATGTTTCTGTCTATTAATGTAACGTAGATTTCTGTTTCTGTAAGTTTCCAATTTTTGTTCATGTGTAATGATTGTCATTTCTTTTCAACTTTCTTCCTCTGTTCATCTCTTTGTTTTTGATATCCTGATGCATTTTACAGTCAAACATGCAATATGGATCGAGCTGAAGCCTTGGTGAGGGAGATGGAAGAACAAGGGATAGATGCTCCCACTGACATATATCATACCATGATGGATGGTTATACAATGATTGGCAATGAAAATAAATGCTTGATTGTGTTTGACAGACTTAAGGTATAGCTTTTTCATAGTTTTATCATCATCATCATCATTATTACTATAGGCTTTCTAGTTTCTAGTTTTGGTTTTTTAGTGCTCATTGTGCTGTTATGTCCTTTAAAAGAAAATGCCCCACTCCATAAAAACATCAATGGTCAAAGGACTTAAACACAAATTCCTAACATAAAAATTCCAGTTTTCCAGATTGAATGTAGGATTCTCTTTGAAAGGGTAAAAGTCTGTCCTGTGCTTTTTGCTTGTACGCTAGCTTTGCTCTTGAATTTTGCACCATAATTTGAATTTTCTAGCAAGTTTTCTTATCAAATCACAATGTGTCTCCTCTAGATAGAAATTGTACCAATATTAAGTTTAATCCAGTTCAGTTCTTGTCTTTTTGATAGAATATTCAGATTCTTTTCTTAGGATTCTTATTATACTAATGTTAGGTGTCTTAGCTAGGCATGTATTAGTTATACTAGATTAGTTCTCAACCAAGAATATTTGTATAAATTTCTTAGGTTACTGTTTTGCATATGATATATTTCAACACATCTTGTATCATCACATGAATAATGTTAAAGATCTGATTTGATTTGCTATAAATAAACTAGGAAACTATTGTATAGCTGATTCTTAGGGATTTTTTGATTCTGTTTTCCTTTATTATTGTCATTCTATGATTATAAATAAATCAGCTTGTGTGTGGGTTTCGTACACACATAGTATCTATAATTCTTTATGGTATCAGTGGGTTTGATCCCTTCTCTGCATTTGTGCGTGACACTCTCCATGTGTGAACAGTGCTGTGCGCCTCCTCTGCCACTATTTGGTAGCCTTCCCATTGCCTTCATGTTGAAGCCCACCCTCGACCACCTTTGCCCCTCCTGGCAACCTCTGTGCCACCAATTGCGCCTCCAGCCATTGCCACACATGCCCCCATTCACAGCCTGAATCCAGCGTGTAAACTTCACATGCGCGCAACAGATTTGCACGTAGCCTTTTTCGCCGCTACCCATTGGCCGACGACCCTCAGCCCTGCGCTACCTTTGACAACCTTCCCTAGCCCTTGTTTGGTTGCTTTTTCATGGCCTCCATTGACCTTGGCTCCATCGTGACGTTTACAAATGTCCCTCTGATCCCTTGTGAAAAGTTAAGTGGATCAGCCAATTACAGTACCTGGACAGCGGCTGTCCAACTATGGTTCCATGGTCAAGGCCGTGCCGACCACTTGACCACTAAAGTCGCGAATATTCCCGAAAAGGATCACGCTCGTTGGCAGCAGATTGATACCTCTTTATGCAGTGTCCTTTTGTTCTTTATTGCTCCCAGCCTTCAACCTTAATACCAGGCATTCCCAACCTGTTATGAGGTTTGGACTAAGGCCAAGAAAGTCTACTCCAATGATGTCCATCATCTCTACAGTGTGGTGACCGCTATGATATCCACCAAACTTGAGAATATGGACATGCAGATGTATCTTGGTAAGCTCGATCATTTGATTGCTGATTTTAACAATCTAATTCCTTTCACTAGTGATGTAGAGGCCTTTTTAAGGCAGCGTAACCAGTTCTTCATGGTTCTTGCTCTTGTTGGTCTCCTACCTGACCTTGACTAAGTGTGTAACCAAATACTCTCAGGCCCTATTGTTCCTACCTATGGCATGATTAGTGAACAGCTGTTGAGTCTTTGCACTCCGCATGCTTTTGGGCATCCCTCTGTCCCTTCTACTGATTCCTCTGCCCTTGTCTCCCACTCTTCTCATCGTGGTGGACACGGCAGGGGCCGTGGTGGCAAAAGTTGTCCCTGTTGCACTTATTGTCACTGTTATGGCCACATTGAAGCGGAATGTTGCACCAAAGTCTGTGAACAACCGAAATCGGCTAATGTGGTCCAAGTTGCCGCACTTGCCCCACCTGCGAATGTTACTGTTTTTGCCGCTGAGTATCATGATTTCTTCCAGTTCCGTGCAGCCTAGCAACCTGTCACTGTCGTGGCTTAGTTTGATAATCCTGTTGCCTTTGTCTCTCAGCCCTCCTCCCTTGGACCATGGATCCTTGACATTGGTGCCTCTTATCATATGGCTGGTAACAAATCTCTTTTCTCTTAGTTGTCTTTTTCGGACTCCTTACTGTCTATTACCCTTGCAGACAACTCTCAGATTAAAGTTCATGGCATTGGTCAAACCATCTACTTCCTAACCTTTCTTTAAATTTTGTTTTGTTTGTTCCTGGTTATCCTTTCAATTTAATTTCAATTAGCAAGCTTACTTGCTCACTTAATTTCTCTGTCTTGTTTGTTAATAATTCTGTTCTTGTTTAGGATTGGCGTATCGGATGGACAATTGGAGCAGGACATGAATCTGGGAGATTGTATCTACTTTCATCACTGGTTGCTTGTGTCTCCACAACCTCTCTAGAACTTGCTCATTAGTGTCTTGGTCATCTTAGTTTGGAAAAATTACGCCTTTTGGTTCCTACACTCTCTTCACTAAGAGTCCTTACAGTGTGAGTCATGTCAGTTAGGAAAACATGTTCGTCATTCTTATAGTCCTCGCATCAATAAAAGTGCTACATCACCTTTTACTTTGGTTCACTTTAATATTTAGGGTCCTAGTCGAGTCTGTTCAACTTTAGCATATTATTATTTTGGCACATTTATTGGTGATTTTTCTCGTTGTAATTGGGTTTTCATAATGACATTTTTTTGATGGTTTCATGTATTTCAAGGATTCTTGTCGGAAATTTAAAATCAATTTGGGACATCCATTAAAATTTTACGCTCTAGTAAGGCTAGAGAATATTTGTCTTCCTAGTTTCAGTCATTTCTAACCTCACAAGGCATTATTCATTAAATGTCCTGTGCTCACACACCACAACAAAATGGTGTTGCTGAATGAAAAAATCATCACCTAGTTGAAATAGCTCGTACCTTCCTCCTTCACTATCATGTTCCTCTCTGCTTCTGGGGTGATGCACTTCTTATCACCTATTATTTAATCAACAGGATGTTTTTGTTTGTCCTATTCTATACCCTAAACAGGACCGCTATCTTGTTCCTCTCCATGTTTTGTCCATGATCTCACTCCAGGTAAATAAACTCTCTACTAAGTCCCTTAAATGTGTTTTTCTGGGTTACTCTTGTTTCCAGAAAGGATATCGTTATTTTTGCCCTCAACTTCAACGGTATCTTGTTTTTGCTGACGTCACTTTCTTTGAGTCTACTCCATTCTTCTCTATGCTCAGCACCAGCCATGTTCCTCTGGATGTTCCACCTGTTGTTCCAACCTCGGTCGTTATCTCTAATCCACCACCACTAATTACCTATCGGCGTTGCCCACGATTTCCTTGGCGGATCCACCTATTGATCCCCCAGCATCATCTCCTACTACAAATATCCCTCCACCGATGTCTTTTGCACATGAGCTTCTTATTGCCCAGCTCAAAGGAATTCGGTCCTCTTGCAATCCTCACCCATTATATGCTTGTACTCTTCATTATGACCGCTTATCTTCTTCCTATTTCTCTTTTATCTCCTCTTTGGATTCTGTGTCTATTCCTAAGTCTACAGGTGAAGCCACGACTGATCCCTGTTGGCAAAAGGCGATGTTGGACGAAATGGATGCTTGAGAGGCAAGTGGAACCTGGGAGCTAGTTCCCTTGCCTCTTGATAAGACTATTGTTGGTTGTCGCTGGGTTTATACGGTGAAGGTTGGATAGGATGGCACTATTGATCGGTTCAAAGCTTGCTTGGTGGCTAATGGCTATACTTATATCTTTGGCCTTGACTATGGGGACACTTTTTCCCTTGTGGCCAAGATCACTTCTGTTTGTCTGTTCATTGCTATGGGTACCATCCGCCATTGGCCGCTTCACCAGCTGGATATTAAAAATGCTTTTCTGCATGGTGAGTTGCAGGAAGAGGTTTACATGGACCAGTCCCCTGATTTTACTGTTTCTGATGGATCTCACCTTGTTTGTCGCCTTTGACGTTCTCTCTATGGCCTGCAGTAATCTCCCTGCGCTTGGTTTGACCGATTTAGCTCTGCCTTACTTCAGTTTTGCATGACTTTTTGTGAGGCAGACCACTTTGTTTTTTCCCTTCACTCTTCGTCTGGCCTATGCATTTATTTGGTGGTCTATGTTGATGACATTGTCATAATTGGTGATGACTCTGATGGTATTTGCTGGCTCAAATCTCACCTTCAACATCAGTATCAGACAAGGGATCTGGGTTCGCTCAAATATTTTTTAGGCATTGAGGTTGCTCAATTTGCCTCTGGCATTGCCATTTCCCAGAGCAAATATGCTCTGGATATTTTCACTGAGACTGGTATGCTTGACTGTCGCCCCAGTGACACTCTTATGGACCCCAACGCCAAGCTTCTTCTGGGTTATGGGGAGCCACTGGAAGACCCTGGGACGATATTGTAGACTTGTTAGTAGACTCAACTACCTCACTGTCACTAGGCCAGACATCACATTTGTAGTGAGTGTGGTTAGTCAGTTCCTCAATGCTTGTTGTGACAATCATTGGGATGCTGTCATGCGTATCCGTAGATATATCAAGAATGCACTAGGCCACAGACTCTTATATGAAGACAAAGGCAATGCCAAAATTGTCTGTTATTGTGATACTGATTGGGCAGGATCACCATCAGACAGGAGGTCTACCTTTGACTATTGTGTTCTCATTGGAAGGAATTTAATTTCATGGAGAAGCAAGAAGCAAAATACAATTCCTAGATCCAGTGCTGATGCTGAATACTGTGCCATGGCAGCAGTTGCATGCGAAATTACATGGCTTGAGTAACTTCACCAACAGTTACAGTTTGGAGACACTCAGGACACTTAGCTTATCTACGACAATCAAGCCCCCCTTCACATTGCATCTAATCTAGTCTTCCATGAGTGGACTAAACACATAGATTGTCAATTTGTGAGAGAAAGTGCTCTCAGGAGAAATCACCACTGATTTTGTCAACTTTAGTGACCAACTGGCAGATATGTTTACTAAGTCTCTCAACAGGTCTCGCATTGATTGGATTTGTAACAAGCTTGGTGCATATGACATATATGCTTCAGCTTGAGGGGGAGTGTTAAAGATCTAATTTGATTTACTGTAAATAGGGTAGCTAGAAACTATTGTATAGTTGATTCTTAGGGATTTTTTGATTCAGTTTTCCTTTATTATTGTCATTCTATGATTATAAATAAATCAGTTTGTGTGTGGGTTTCATACACACAGTTTCTGCAATTCTTCAAATAATATTCTCTCTCTCTCTCTCTTCCATCTTTTACCTTTAATTTCAACTTGTTATTTGAGTGGGTCCATCCTTCTTGTCCTGAACCACTGATGAGTTCCCAAAAATCTAGAACTCATTTTGTGTGGTCTTCCTCTTTCATGGTATATATGTCCTGTGGCTCTTCCCAATTTTGATTTTGGCCATTGGAATGTTTTTCTCCTACCCACAGCTGACATGTACCTTCCAAGCTAACATTAGTGCCTTAGCGGTTGTGTTCATATCCTCAGCGTGATTTTCTTCCCACTGCTGATATCATCTCTGTTTCTCAACGTTTGCAGTATCCAATCAATGATCTTTTAGGACCTGAAGTCTCTAGAAATCTCCCAGCCATGCACTTTCCACTCTCCAGCAGCTGGTTTTCATGTCAGCATGCCATGTCTCATCTTCAGTCACCTTTGCTGGCAACCATTTTAGATAAGCTCACCTCCCCATTTTCTGCATGTCCCTCAACCTTCCACTTGGTTATTTCAGCCACTCCTCTGCCTTGGTTAGCCCTGTTTGGCTGTGTATTTGGCTTTTCACGCTCCCTTGTTTGGTTTCTTTCCTGTCTGTATGGCCCAGTTCCATTGCCTCTGTTTGGCTTCAACTTATTTTGTTTGCCACGAATTAGCTTATTTCCAGGTGGGTTACTATGCTTCTGCCACTTTTTTGAATTTCCTTTTCCTCTGCCTTGTACTATTTGTATTAGAGTTGTCTGTTTGGCTATGGGTTGCTGTAGTCTTGGCCCCATTTGGCAGTTTAGCTCGGTTCTTGTGATGCTTGTTGTGTTCCAGCTGCTAGCTGCTAGCTGTTGATTAAGGCAATTCAAGCTGTTTTTGAACCAATTCATGAGAGATTTATTTTTTCACATTTCAACTTGTTTTTCAAGGAAATTTACCTTTCACACTATACAGAATTTAATAGTATTTTGATAATATTTGTATTTTTTTAAAAGAAACAGGTGGTAAACGATTTCAATTATTTATTGTAATCTAGAGTTCATGCTTCAAGTATATAACATGTTTCTTTACGTTTTGGTTCTTTGGACAGGAGTCTCTATTTTTGTTTGAAATTTGTACCCTTTTTTGTTAATTTAGCATGTGTTATATTACTCACATACCTTGATTTATTTGGATATGGTATCTAAAACTGTTGTGCATTATTGCACTCAACATTGAATGACACTGTAACATTTCTTTGTTTTGATGAAGGAGTGTGGTTTCTCTCCCTCTGCTGTCAGCTATGGTTGTCTTATTAATCTTTACACCAAGGTAAGTTATATTTCATGCATTTCATTAATTTGGTCATTTATGCTATCCTGTTCACTTATCTCATTCAGTAGTTACTGCCTGGTTTTCTTGCAAAAATTTGATTGAAGTTCCTATCATGTAGATCATACCAATAAAATTCACATTATTTAAACGCCCTTGATATTAAGATTGATATAAATATACATTTCAAATATATGAAAGTATGAATTATTTGTTGATGTTCAAATTTTTTTAACATATGCAAAAGATCAAGATGATGGGTAGTTACAATTCAATGGCTGTCCCGACAAAGATTATATTCTATAAAAGGTTATTGGGTGGTGTAAGTTTGTCAATTCTTACACCTGTGCCATTTGATCCTCCTTCCTCAATTACAATTACATAGTATGTAGTTCTCTTTCTTTTCGGTTGCTGTTAATGTTCAGTAGATTTCTTTAGTAATGCTTTTATACATTTGAAGAAATTTAGCTGTTGAGTGAGTTAGCTGTGCTGGGCCATGATTGTTGTGAGGTCAATTGCCGAAGTTGAGCATTGGGATACGGTTTTGGCAATATATGAACTTGTTATGACTGAAGCAATTGCTAAATGAATTGAAGTTTTTAGCAATGATACAGATGATGCTGATTTGCAACAATCAAGTCACTTTGACTATTGCTTCTAGTTCATTCTTCCATGAATAGACCATTCACCAACTTCTTAGAACTAGAAGTAGATTTTCATCTGGAGATAGAAAGCTGGTTAGGATGCATTGCCACAAGCCCTTTCAACTCTATTCACCAAGTGGCACATATATTCATCAAGTATCTTAGAGGTCCTATCCTAATGTTTGCTACCTAGTACCTGCATCTGTAAAATGCTTGATGCATATGATTTTTGAACTATTTAGGCTATGGTTAGTTTAAAGTTACAGAAGTACTTTGTGAATTCCAATGCAAAATTGCACATTCCAATGCATAAAATGAGAAGGAAAATTTTGTTACTTTGAGAGTAAAAGTACTTTGAGTCTCTCAATTTCAATCCAAACATGCACTTAGTTTAGCTATACATAGTTGACTCATATAATATTACTACTGTACTGTTTTATTTCAAGGTTATATGCAGCTCATTCTTACAATATAAGTACAACAGAAACATAGGGGACAACAAATGATTATACAATAGTTACTCTGTATTTACAGTAGCATTTCCTTACATCTAATATTGAAATGGTTTTATTTGTGTAACATTCGAAAAAAAGAGCCAGATTATTGAATAAGCTGAGAAAACAGAAGGGAAGTGTAAGGAATCCTCCATATGACAAAAATAAAATGCTGAAAAGGAAAATATAAGCATCAACTTGAAAGTTCTCTCCTGTCCCTCTAAATGTGCACCAAAGAAACCTCTTCAAAAAGACCATGTGTCTAACAAACTTGATGTGAGAAAAGATTTGTAGCAGTCTGAACTCTTGTGACACAACAAAAACATCTGGAGAGAGAAAAAAATTGGCTGTAGGAGTTTTAACCTATAAGCAAAAAAAGATCTTACTAAGATGGAGCTTTAACATATTGTCATATTAATCCCGTTTAGTACCACTTAGCAAACAAAAACTTAAACTTAGAAGGAGCTTTTTCCTTACAGAATTAACTAGTAAGGGTAGTATGATGTGTAAGGGTTCCTATTAGAGTTGAGAAAAAATTCTGAGTGAAAAATCTTATGTATTCAGAAAATGAATTCAATCAGTACAAAGGGGTTGAGTATCAGCTATTTATAGCTGTACTAATAGGGCAACTGAACACTAACCAACTGTAACTAATTCAAAAGTTAGTTAGAGGAAACAGCTGGTAGGTTAACAAACTGAAAGCTACCACTAACTGAAAACTACAGCTGTACTCAGTGTTATATCAAAACAATTACAGAGTTAAACTATAATCTAATACCCCCCCGCAAGCTCATGAGGGATGAGAAACTATAGAGTTAACCACTCTGAGCTTGGTTCTGAGAGCAATAAACGAGTGGGGGAGAGGGCCTTGGTTAAGATATCCACACACTGATCAGAAGCTGGAACATGCACAACCTCCGGAGATGTTTGTTGATGACCTTTTCATGGACAATGAAAAGGCCTAATTCCATGTGTTTGGTCCTGGCATGAAGAACCAGGTTATGAGCAAGAACCTCAGTGCTCATATTATCACAAAGAATCTTAGGAATAGTGTGAGGAACTTGCAGTTTAGAGAGTAAGGTCTGAATCCTAGTGACTTCAGCTGTAGCAAGGGCTAAACTCTGGTATTCTGCCTCAGTGCTTGAACGAGTAACAACAGTCTGTTTCTTGGACCACCAAGAGACAAGATTAGGACCAAGACAAACTGAAGCACCAGAGTTAGATCTCCTATCATCAGGGTCAGATGCCCAATCTGCATCACAGTAGGCCTAAAGAGGCAAAGGAGTGTGAGATTGGGCAGGTTGTAAGTAAAGCTCCCAATCCGCAACACAATAGCGCCACTATAGCAGCTATTTAATAAAGCTCTTTGCATCGCGGCTATGGCTTGCTCCATTGAAGCCCATCCCATCGCAGCTTGCTGTTGCGCCTGGACTGGTGCGAATCACAGACTTATTCGCTGCATTTGCAGGCGCAACTTTATTCATAGTTGAAAACCCCTGTTACCAACTCTGTGTTATTTAAGGTTTATTTAGGGTTTGAAATCGCAACCCTATTCCAAAAGAATCATGTGCCCTTGTGTCTCCGAAACATGACCCACTATTCTCTGGTGCCGTCTCCAGCTATTTCTGACATTTTCCAGCACCTTCCTGTTGTTTCCGGCCATGCTCTGTTCTCTAGCACCATCTCTGACATTCTGGTCTGTTGTTTCTGTTCAGTTCACTCTCTCTCAATTCCCTACTTTCTCTTAGAGATTGTTCTGCTCTTCCATTTCATTGCAGTAAACGCTCTCTCTCAGGTCCTTCATGGTTTCATCTCTGTTCTCTATTGCCAGCATATGAATGTCTCTAATTTTGGGTAATTTTTTATATTTGGGCACACACAAAAATATACATTATACGAATTATTTAACTTGTATCTAAAATTTCACAATAGTGGCCATCCTGCTATAGTGGTTTTGGGTTGGCCGCTTCACACTGCTATCCGGGATTGATAACTGTACCAGGTTCCCTATCTCAAGATACCTTTCCTGCTTTTGCTTAAAGCACACTTTCTAACTCACCCAATGACCCTTCTTGTAGTTAAACTTCCCAATCCTCTCCATCACTCCTATAGGAATGTTAAGCAAGTCTGAAAAAAAATACAAGGGAATCAGCCACTAGGATTGGGCTAGTGGTGAGGGTTTGGATAGTTGGCAAGAGCTCTCAGATTTAAACATCAAACGTCTATGCTACCAATTTGAACAAAAGTTGCTCATCCTCATAGAGAAAAATAGGCCCCCTTGCAATTATCGATCCATTTATTTATCTGTTAAATAAGTCTCTGTCAATCCAAGTCTCTTATCAATACTTAATCCTCACTTTTGATCCTTGCACTCTATTATGGACATGATTAGTTTTCTTTATCATGGATTCTTTTTTTGTTTCTTTTAATTTTGTCAGAACAGTTTTTAAGACTATCATACTAAATTTGAAATACCATGATTGAATGTTAATGTCTTGAATACAGAACCATTGACAGACAATTTGTTTGCAGCTAATAAACTGTCCTTCATGTCCAAGATTATGAGGCAGATAAACTCACCGATTTTTCTTTCATTTAAACCAAAAGGTCTCGTTTCTTTGATATGATTGTTCCTTCATTATATCTTTTATTGTAATTGCTTTCTTTATGCTTACTTTTGGCTACCATCATTTTAAAACATGGGGAAAATAATTTTGTTCAAGCAAGCAAATGTATGTGCCGCCGGTAATTCTGGCTTGTTGACACCAATATGTTTTATCTTTTTCAGATAGGAAAAGTTTCTAAAGCATTGGAGATTAGCAAAATGATGAAAATGACTGGCATCAAACATAACATGAAGACTTACTCTATGTTGATCAATGGATTCTTGAAGTTAAAAGATTGGGCTAATGCATTCTCTGTTTATGAAGACTTTACTAAAGATGGTTTGAAGCCTGATGTAGTACTCTACAATAACATTATAACAGCTTTTTGTGGGATGGGTAATATGGATCGCGCCATTTGTATGGTGAAGCAAATGCAGAAGGAGAGGCATAGACCTACTACACGCACATTTTTGCCCATTATACATGGTTTTGCAAGGGCTGGAGAGATGAGGAGAGCCCTGGAGATCTTTGACATGATGAGGAGGAATGGCTGCATTCCTACTGTACACACTTATAATGCTCTTATTCTTGGCCTTGTTGACAAGCGTCAGGTAACCCATGGTTGACAAACAATTGTTAATTAAAATACGCAAATGATGTGACTTGTTTCATACTTTTTCTTATCTTTTATATGTTTATTTATTTGATTTTCAAAAAGTGAAAATGAATAGCTAAAAGTGCTAACTGCAGTAAATTAAATAAAAATATGTAGTAGTTATATTGCAATTGCTTTCTAGAAGTGAATCTAAATGCGCCTGAATTTTTTTTTTTAATTATTTCTTAAAGTTCTTAGTTGGAAACTTTTTAATTTAATTGATTGCTATGAACTTGAAATTGGCACAACTGTGGCATGCACTGCTAGCTTCCATTGCTTCTTATTGTTATAAGCTTTCAACAGTGCTGCATTCTTGAAAGAATTGGGGAAACATTAAAATAAAGGCCAACCATTGATGATGAAAAATGCTAAAAAGATTTCTCAATGATTAACAAGATGAGTTTGCATAACAATACATCCAGATTATTGATTGGAAAACCTAAGAAAGAAGAGGTAAGCCACCGTGCCTATGTTTTATCCTCTAGTTATTTAGTAATCTTAGTTTGTTTCGGTGTGCATTCAGTAGTAATATAAAGTCTCAAATCTTTTCCTAATTCAATCAGGACTAGCCGCAGGAGTGCTAATCGGTTTTATGAAAACATTGGTTCCTAATAGAGCCTTCTGACATTGATTGATTAGTTTTACTACAACCAAATTGCTCTTTGGGAGATGTGGTTCAATCCAACCCTAGTTGTGATACCTACAGGACCCTAAGTGTGATGCCCGAGTTTCATTTCATCTTCTCAGCAACTATTCTGTCTTGATATTTTACACTACCCAGATTTATGTTCGCTGTAGATAGAACAAAAATCCATCCTATCAAAGCCCTAACTGTCTTTTGATTGATTTCTTCCTTAGTTGATTAAATTACAAACTGTTAGATATACATGGATATTTCTGTTAGTTTTATTGTTTTAGTGCATGCATAGTTAGCTCCTCATACATTATGTAACACTTTCTGTAAATTATGTTACATTTCTTGTAGATGGGCAAGGCTGTAACAATATTGGATGAAATGAATCTAGCAGGCGTTAGACCAAATGAACATACATATACAACTCTTATGCAAGGTTATGCTTCACTGGGTGACACTGAAAAGGCCTTTCAGTACTTTACAGTGTTGAGGAATGAGGGCCTGGAGGTTGATGTCTATACCTATGAAGCATTGTTGAAGGCATGTTGCAAGTCAGGCAGAATGCAGAGTGCCCTTGCAGTCACAAAAGAAATGAGTGCAAAAAAGATTCCAAGAAACACTTTTGTCTATAACATACTAATTGATGGGTATGAATAAATTGCATCTGACAATTAAAATTGAAGTTTTCACTTTATCTAACATTTGCTTATATATATTCTTGAATGATGGCATTGTCTATTTCTCTTGTTACATTTTTTCCCATGTGTACATACTTGGATTCTTTAATATTTTCGTTCATTCCTGGCTTGACAACCTGCTTTATATTTTAGTAACCTAGTTTAAATTTCTTAGTTGGGCTCGGAGAGGTGATGTTTGGGAGGCTGCAGACTTGATGCAACAAATGAGAAAAGAAGGAATTCGACCAGACATCCATACCTACACTTCTTTTATAAATGCTTCTTGTAAAGCTGGGGATATGCAGGTATGATGGTTGTTGAGACATATAATTTAGATTAAATTAATTAGTAGGTTTCTGAACTATTTGGAAATTTTTAATTAGATCCTCAAACTAAAAAAAATTGTAATTGGGTTCTTGATCTTGTAAAATTTTTGTAGTGGAGTCTTCACGGTTTTTAAAATTGTCACAAATTGTCATTTTTTGACAGTTTCAAGCCACTGTAAACTAATTCCAAGGACCTAATTACTAAAATTTTATAAGATCAAGGACCCAATTATAATATTTTTTTAGTTTAGGGACTTAATTAATTTTTTTTAAATAATTTATAGACCTATTAATTAATTTAACCTATAATTTATTATTAAGCTTGTGGTTACTTATAGTGGACTAAAAGTAAGGGTATAAGTGTCTCATTACGTGCATCTTCATTGTCATTTAGCATAACAATGAATTGTGTGTCAAGTCCTTGCATCTTATGAAATCTCATATCAATTGTTTCTGTTTGCTCTCACGAAAGATCTTGTCAGTTTATGTTTACATTTTTCATAATACTCCTCGTGCTGCATGTTAAACCACCTCATTGCATGGTTTTTGATGGTAGATTTTAAGATTTGTGTCAGATCATGGTAATTATTTATATTACCTCTTAATCAGTTTTTTTTTTTTTCCCTGCCAGAAAGCAACTGAGATTATCCAAGAAATGGAAGCATCTGGCATAAAACCAAACCTCAAAACCTACACCACTCTAATAAATGGTTGGGCACGTGCTTCTAGGCCAGAGAAGGCTTTGAGGTGCTTTGAAGATATGAAAGTAGCTGGATGGAAACCAGACAAAGCAGTGTACCATTGTCTTGCGACATCGTTGCTATCAAGAGCCACCTTTGCTCAATCATACGTTTATAGTGGCCTCTTGTCTATATGTAGAGAAATGATAGAGTCTGAGATGACTGTTGACATGGGAACTGCGGTCCACTGGTCAAGATGTTTGCGCAAGATTGAGAGGACAGGAGGGGAACTAACAGAGGCCCTACAAAAGACCTTTCCTCCAGATTGGACCTCCCATAATGTTCTTGATGTCAATAGTGAAACAGAAACTGCAGATCTTGAAAGTGATGATGACGATGATGATGATGATGTACATTATAATGCCAATGGAATCAATGGTGATGATGACACTGATGATGAGGATTATGATAATGTTATCTCATAGTCATACAGGTGATAGGTTTGAATTTTGTTATTGTAATGGGAAGTGGCAGGATGCCATGATGGATGCTATTTTTTTAGGCATTAAATTCTCTTTATTTTTCTTTGATAAAAAAATTAGTATTTTAGCTTGTGTAATATACAGGATAAATGTTTATTTTAAATGACTAAAATTTTTAATAATAAATATTTTTAAATATATAAATTATATTCTAATTAAAATTTATAATAAATAAATATTTTTAAACATATAAATTATATTTTAGATTTATAAATAATTTATATTGTAATATAAGATTATTTTTAACTATTGATAATTTTTTAAAAAATATAAAATTTAATTTAGAAATATGGATGAAAAGAATAAATTTAAGCATAAAAAGTCAAGAAAAATACATAAAAATGCTTTCGTAAAAAAAAGAGTTTGGAAACACTTGTTGAAGAATAATATTTAAAAATGTTTTTGTTCAAAATAATTATTCTAATTTATATAAAGAGAAAAATATGCTTTCGTTTAACTCAGCATCTAGAAATTGTTTGCTCAAGCAAATCAGGTGAATCCACTTTAAGGAACAAAGCCTTTTTGTTTATTTTATATTATAGTATTTGAAATCAAAATCTTATTTAAAGGGGATTAAACTTCTCGTTACTTGGATCAAAGTGTTAGATGTGTTTTGTAAAACTGAAAACTTAACAGAGTTTTTACTTTCAGGAAAGTTTTTATTTTAAAAATTTCCTGAAAGAAACTTGTTAGCATTCGATAATATGATAGAAGTTATACTGCAACAAGAAAAGGTCATTTAATAACTTAATCTTTGTTATAATGTTTAGATGGTGAACAGATTGTTGGCTACATTAACTAATTTATTTCAGTCCTTTCATCTGATCAAGATGAGGGGATTCATTTTAAAAAAATAAATAAAAGGATGAGAAAAATCTGTGTTCTTATCTCGAGAAATTGACCGATAAGAATTTATTAGAGATTTGAGAGATGGTGCGTGTAACTCTCATTTGACATGGTTACACATCATAAAATTCAAAGCAAAGAATTGCCATAGAAAATCATTATATTGATTAATTGAATAAGATTAATTTACAAAATTACATGCATTTATAAGTAAACAAGCGTGGTAAAGAGCTACACCTATAAAATCACAACTACAACTCGTACTGAGTCATCAGCTAACCAATTAGTTGACTGTTGCATATGTAAAGGTGGTGCAATGTCTCTAATACCCCTTTCCCTCGCAAGCTGGAGGGTGGTGGAATCAACCACAAGCAACTTGGAGAGGATTAGGGATGGTAAATGGATGAATTGGATAAATTTTGATTCAGATTATAATGGATGGATTAAATATAATTTATTAATTTATTTATATCCATTAATATTTCATTAAAAAATTTGATTCATCCATGATTCATTTAATAAAATTCATTCAATCCATCTATTAACAATTTTTTTTTATGGATGGATATCCATTCATAAAATTATTTTTAAAAATTAAAAAAATTATGACTATTTCAAAAATGCTTTTTCTCATTTGTTTACAAAAATATTTTCAACTTGGCCTCAGCCAGAGTAATTTTGACTCGGCTTCGGTTAGAGTGTCTTCAACTTGGTCTCGACCAGAGTATTTTTTGGCTAGAGCATCTTCCCCTTGGCCTTAGCTAGAGCATCTTCAGCTTGGCCTCAACTGAGACATCTTTAGTTCGGCCTCAGTCTAAGCATCTTTAGCTCGTCCTCAGCTAGAGGATCTTCAATTCAGCCTCGGCCATATGTTCCTGCTTAGCCTCAGCAAACCAACCTGTGTTCTTGATGCCACTTGAATTTGTTCATTCTTCCACTTGTTATTTATGACAGCCAAATCTTGTTTATTCATGCAGGTCTTGCTCCCCTGAATGAATGCTATGAATAGACTTGAGCTCCCCTTGAATTTATAAGTCCATGAATCTCTCCTTTTTGCCAATGTTGTGCTTTGCTCTCTAATTGGATTCCTGAAAAACAAGAACACACAACCTTCTCCTCTTTTTGACATTATCAAAAAGAATAAAACATTTTAAAATAAACCATAAAATCAAAGGTCATGTTCAGCAATGCACAAAATAATGGGAGCACCATATATTGAACAATTAAGCATATGAGCCACAGAAAACTGGCTAGCAAAAAGGATAAATATGACACTCGTTCATATTGAACACAATCCATGTTTAATTTATTACTTAATTAGTTATTTTAATTTTGAGATAGTAAAAATACGAGAAAATTTTTCGCATGCGTTTCATATTACGTGTGATTGTCATGCAAAACTCTTTAAAGTAGATAAATTGTAAGTAAAACAAAATTTGGAAATAGAAGTAAAAGATAAGAAAATAAGTCTTATCACATAATCATAAGTCAGAATCGAGTACATAGGTTTCTGCATACATCTGAGTTGAATACAACCTAGTCTAAATTGAAATACATCTAAAGTCATAAGTACAAGGAAATCAAAAAGTACACAAAAAGACACCGACCATCCCAACTACGTACATACAAAATATCCTAAATCAGAGCATTGTCTATAGATCTACTCCTAATCCCTGTATACAAAAGAAACCTGACCCGTACTGTCACTTCTCATTGGTCCAACTCGCCTCAAAGTCGTTGAGTTTGAATGATGAGCTTGTCTATTGGGCAACCCCTGAGGGGACCTAGCATTGGTGGAGTTGATGAAGGTGATGAGTGCTAGCCGTTGGCCATACCCACCTTATATTCCACCATTGGGGAGTCTACAGGTTAGTCAACCAAGACGACCTCCATAGGAGATCCCTCAAGGTCCTCGAGTAAGGGCTATGTGATGGAGGTAGGTTTATGGGTGGCTGCTCAGCTAGTGGTGTGAAGGCTACATAGGGGGCCATAAACGATATGGCAGGATCCTTTAGTGGCATCGATGGGGCGGGAGGACCATACTCGAAATCAAGCGACGGTGAAGAGGAGACAGAAATCGGAAAGGTTCATGACATAGGAGGCACATGCACTGCCAGAATAAGGGATAAAAAGGTGATCCTAACGAGGTCTCGAAAGGTCAAGTCATTAGTTGCCTGTCAGAAAATCATATCCTCATATCATTGTAGTCAATGTGCATGTTGAGTAGGATCGAAAACGCAGCCATCTTCAAGTATCAATCATGAACAGTTATGCATCAAGGAGATAAATAGAGGAGTGAGGTGATTTTGTTCTTAAAATCACTTTCACATAGATGGCAGGGCATCCTACCATCACACATAAATAAAACACAGTTGACAATAGAAAAAAGGAGAACCTAGAGTTTGTCTAAGTTATAGTAATTAACCTTGACACTGTATGGATTTATACTTCCCATCGATAAGTAATGGTTCTTAATAGAATTGGGAAGCAACTGGGAGTACATATAACTCTCTTAATATCATCAACATGGTACAATCCTCATTATCATCGAGGAACAGAGCAATGACTTAGGACATTCATCGTCCATCAGAGGTATACTTTTGCACCAATCCTAGAATGCTGAGCAGTTGTTGGGGTTGTTAAGCTTGACCAGGCGCATATCCTGACTCAAGAGTGCTACCTTGGTTATTGGGACCTTCATTGCTCGACATCGTACCCCCAAGACCTCCGCAAGTAGGTCTTTACCTTTCATTCCTTAGTGTACTAACAGTAACTTCCCATACAGGGTGTCAGGCCACTGCATGTCTCTCGCATCACTTGTACTCCTATTTACTAATCACTGTCTTTAATACTCATAATTTGGACAAAGGTTTCCTTGGTCTCAGTACATATGAGCACCAGTACAGTCTCTACTCAATATCTTTGTCTGTTAATGCAGAGGTCGAGTTTAATCACAGTATAATTCATAGGGATTTTAAAAAGCTAAGTAGACATTTAAAAAATCAAGAGAACAAAAGGGAAATTAGCAATGAAACTTTGATTTGTCTTAATGCCTTAAGTACCTAATTTAAGAGCTAAACTTACTTAGAAAAATCCTAAATTAGCCACTAATAATTTAGACTTGATTATTTAAAACCTTAACCTAAGTAGAGACTTAGGTACTTAATAAAGAATTCAACTAGTTAATTAAGATTTAGTGTGTAATCAGCCTTACATTTTAGGGATTGAATTGCATAAATCCTCAATACCATCATTAATTCATTTTATTAAATTAACTTCGATAGTTTGCCATGATTCAAAAAGAATTTAGTTAGACTATGTTATCTGTAACTTGAACCAAGAAAATAAGCCTTTTTAAAAATACTTGATGGGAACTCTTTTTAATTGGATAAAAACGTAATGTCATATTCCTTTTAAGGAAAATATGTTTAACTTTTACTAAAAGGGTTTACCATTAAGTTTTAAGCACTAAAAATATGGGATTTTGCAAACTAGAAAAATGTCATTTTTTTAGCTCAAAAACAAACTCTAGAGACAACATGTTTTTGCCTCGGTTTTGAATGTCAATTTGGATGGGTAAACGATTTTTGTTTGACATGATCCAGCAGGGATTTCTTTATAGTTTCTAAATCATTAAGGATCATCTCAAGCAAAAATCTACAAAAATAGATACGAAAATAAAAAAAAAGGAGGTTAAAAGACCCTACTAGAAGACTAGTAGCTCTTTTTTGCTATTTTGGCATCTTATCTCAATCTTTCAGCAACCAAGCCAATTTTTTTTTTCAGAAAGTGCATTAAAAATCCTTTCCAAAAAGTCCAAGAACTCCAAAAACCAAGGTCTATACTATTTATAGTGATTTTTCAAAGTTTATAGTTGTAAAAAGGTGTTACCCATCAGAAAAGTGTATCACCTCTCGATTCTAAAATTTATTAAAAATAGTAAACAAAGATAAATATAGGCAAATTGTATATCCCTTGAAAATCTTAGTGAATATAATTTCTAGTCGTTCTAAGAGTCTCGATTAACACCGAATATAACTTTCAAAATTCATTTTTTCACGCACATTATCAGTTACTGTTTTCAGAAAAGTAACTCCAACTTTTAAAAGGTGTAACTTTATCGTTTTTCAACTTTTTCAAATGCTTCTTGTGCCCATTTCGAAGAGAATTTTGTCTAGTTTCTAACAAAAAAAGAACTTAAAAATATTGGGTGTAGCTCAAAATATTACAAAAGAGTGACTAGTGTTCAGATATGATTCGAAGATAGCTTACTGGAACTCAAATACCTCTTCATAAAAATCACTCTTTTCATCAAGTTATGACTTTAAATGGTCAAAACGGAATTTATTGGTTCTTAGGTACATCAAAAGCTAAAATAATCATCATTACCCTTTACTAAAATTGTTATTTACTGGGGAGAAAAAATACTAATACTTGGTGTCAGCTGAGTCTGGGTTCAATTTTAAGAGTCCTCTCAAGTTCTTATTGTGCTAGGGTCCTTTGTTAATGGGTAAAGCTTCAAGCTTGTCTTAAGAAAGTGACTATATTTTAAGTCCTCTTTGGAAGGACTTGGCCATGGGTTCAAAGAGGGTCCAAGGTTCAAAAAGAAGTCTTCCTTTTTCAGCTTCTTAGAAAGTTAAGAAAAGTTTACTAGCCTTAAACTTTTGTTCATAGATTTTAGGGTTTTAAACCAAACTTTTACCATTTTATGACAATGTAACAACATAAACCAACATCAAAGTCTTAATAGCAACATTATACAAGCACTTCTAGCCACAAAAATGAAGTAAGGCAGCAGATCAAGAAATTAGCAACAACATAAGTAAAGGCAACAACAATAATAAGGAAAAATACGAATAAAAGTAGCAAGGAAACAAAATGCTAAGGGTTATAGGGGAAAACCCACCCTAAACCCATTCATATGAAAGTAAATAAATTAAGAACACCCCATTTCCCCCTATACCTCATGTGCTTGCCAAGGAGAAGAGGAGAAGATGAACTCTTGAAGCTTCCAACAAGGTGATGTGTGGTGGTGGTCTTGGAAGAGGTTGAAGGAGGAAGGGAAATAGAGACTTGATGATTTGAAAATTTTCAAAATACTTTCTAGAGAGGGATGAATTTTGGCCAGAGATTGGGAGGGGAGAAAGGTGAAGAAGCTGTCCCAATGCTAGCCTTTTATAAAGAAAGTAGTCGTCAGAGTTGTCATAAAAAGTAGATACAAAAGCAAGCCTATTTTCTTTTTGCATTTCTTTTTAATTATGTGGTAAAATCAAGAAAGTGGGTCTACAGAGGGAGAGTTTAAACATACCATATCTTTGCTTCCTAGGTCTTTGTGTTTTGTTTTCTCTGTAGACCAATCGACTGGTTCTGATAAAAATGTCTTAAACTTTGATATTTTGATTTTTATAGCAAATGAATGAATTTTTCATTGGAATTTTGTGAGCACATTAATTATTGATTAAAAATAATTTCTATAATTAAAAATTAATTTTTAATAATTTAATTCAAAATTTTAAGTATTTATTTGGTATTTTTGTGTTAAAAATTCATAGAAATTTCATTTTAACTGAGAAAATTTCAAAATTCTTATGGAAATTATAAAATTAGATGTCTAAATCAAAAATTAATTGAGAATGTTCACTTTGTCTCTCCTATATGTTAAGCCTATACTAGTTATAGTTTTAGTAGACAATGGAGGACAATTTGATCATTTTTTACAAAAATCTCAGAAAATTCTCAAAATTATATTTTAATATATATGACATGTTTTTAAGATCAAAATGAAAATTCAAGGTCATTTAGACCTTTTCCTCATATCCGCCCTCAATGTAGGGGAATTGAGAATAACTGCTAATTTCTTAATTCCTTGGTCTACCAGAGACAATTTCACAGATATTAAGAAATTAAATATAGTACTAAAATGAGAGTTACAATAAAGAGGGATAGTTTGCAACTAAGAGGAACACATGACAATTTGAAGAATTATAAACGTAGCCTAAAAAGATTATATACAATTCCTAAGTAGAAAGATTAGCAATAAAATAGGAAACTAAGTGAAACCTGTAATTTATATAATAGTAACAAGACTTCAACTACAAGCAAATAGTTAGAGGCTTGGGTTCCTGAAAACAATTTCTATTATCAATAAGGATACTCATCTCCCTAGTCTCTCAAGTGTTTAAGGCTTAATCATTTAGGCACACTTAGTTCCTTATAAACAAACACCTTGCCATAGGCTTGAAAGGTGATTCAATCATCCATTATTTATTTTGAATACCTGCAAGAACCATATGGTCTTTCTTTTGGTTATAATGAGGTTAGGGAGAAATGATGTCAAGATGAGATAGAGAAAGAAAAGGATACATAAAGGGCTAGTATTAATTTGAAAAATTAGAGCACTGATAATTGTCATTTTCACTTACTTTTATTGTGCATGTTTGGGCAATTATCTCCTTTCTTCCACAATTTGGAGCATTGTTTAGAACCTTTTTAGTTTAGTTTCATGCATTGTTAGAATTTATAGCTTTTCATCATTTGGTGAGAATTTATTTGTTTTTCTTTTTATTTTTTGTAGGATAAGAGGAAGGGAGATGTTCAACTTTTTGAAGTCTTTTTGAAGCCTTGTCAACTCATTAGCATTTAGCGTAGACACTCCAGAGATCAACATTTAAGCATATGGTGCTAAGCACATGATACTTGGTGCTTATAGCGCAACATTAATGCATTGGCGTTTTTAAGAGTGACAAAAAGCATATTTAAGTGTCTCATCATCACTTTTTGACCTAGTTTAGATACATTTAGGCTTTAAACTCTGTTATGATGGCTAGAGCTCTCTTACGGCTGCATTTACCATTTTCTTTCTCTCTTCATCGAATTTTGGCCTACAAATGTCAATGAGTAGCCAAACTTCCTTTGTTGGGGTTGGATGTAACTAAACTAAACTCTAATGTATATTTTATGAGTTATTAATCCATTTATGCTTTTATTTTTAGTGTTCTTACCTCTTTACTTAATGCTTGTTGTGGCTTGACTTCCATAGCTTGTTTATTGTTGATTTGCTGTTGGAAAACACTTGTTAAACTTGAACTGAAGTTAGAACACCTAACTTGTCTTGTATCTAGGAATATAGCTTAATGTATTAGTCATCTTGAGATCCTTATGCTTAAAGCAAGTTCCTTTGATCAGCTTACTAAAGGACTAGGAGTTTATCCAAGGAAGTTAGGCTCTATTTTTAAGGGATTAGGACTGAGTAATTTTGGATTGGTGTTAAAGATGAAGTATGATATGGATTAATGCTCTTACATTACATGAGAGGGAGGTTTAATGAAGTCTAACCCCAACATTCTCCATTTTATCGATTAAACCCTTTTCTGCTCATTTATGAATCTATAAAACCACTAAAATTTTTTATAACTTTGTTTTATTTACTTCAATTCAACATTTTATGTTTTAAAACTTGATTACAAACCCACAATCTTATATTCGTTCATCTAGATAGAAACTTTTCTATTTTGTACTAAATATTGCGCAAGTCCTCATGGGAACAATACTTTAACTCAACATTCGACTACTTGCACGACTTGGTTTACTTGCCAAAGGCGTAACAAGCACCCTTTTAAAGTATAAATTAAAAAGTAGAATTTAAAAACAATAGTCAAATTTAGAACCAAATTGCACTTTTCATCCTTCTTCCTTTTGCATCCTTTTTCTTTCTTTTTTATTTCTCTTTCTCCTTTCTTTTCCTCTCTTTTTATTCCTTTTTCTTTTTCTCTTTCCCCTATGAATTTTCTTTTTCCCTTCAGTGTCATGTCACAATTTCAAAGTCACATAAGAAATTTTCACCACTTTATATTACTAATCATACTTTAAAAGGGTACCATTAAATATTATTTCAATAAGAAAGCAAGGGTACCAATGAAAATCATATTTGTAATGTGAGAGAGTCAAAGTGGGCAACTAGGGGAAGTAATGTAACAAAGTCTGCGTCTAGAAAAAAGTCTAAATTACCTTAATCACTTTCAAGCAAGCATACAAACTATTAATTTACCTTGAAAGGGTTAAAATGCAAGTTTTAGAAGACATAGGCTTAGAGAAATAATCACATTCATAAAGAAAGTCGGACATATAATATGAATGTAAAGAATATCCATCAAATAGGACCAAACCTTACATTTAGGAGCTAAAATGAATAATGGAAATCAAATCAAGAAACTTTATGCTAATTATCAATTTGCTTATAGATTAGTCTTGTTTAAAGTGTATTGCTAGCAGGATTCACTCAATATGCCTATCTCACATCTAATATGAAAGAAGTTTTCCTTAGGCAAGACTTTAGTAAATATATTAGCCAATTGATTATGTGGTCTATAAATTCAAGTTGATAATCTCCTTTTTATGCATGATCCCTAGGAAAAGTGATGCTTGATTTCAATATGTTTTGTCCTACAGTGTTGAATGGGATTTGAGAGATTTATGACACTTGTATTATCACATCTAATGGTATGTTTTCAAGTTTAATTCCAAAATCTTGGAGGAGTTGTTTCATCCAAAGGATTTGAGGACAACAAACTCTAGTAACAATATATTCAGGCTTAGCAATGGACAAGGCTACACTTGCTTGTTTCTTGTTATGCCAAGAAATTAGGGAACTACCAAACAAGTGGTAAGCCCTATTAATACTTTTTTTTGTCCATTTTACAACTTGCAAAGTTAGAGTATCCCATTAAGGCACAAAGAGCAGCATTTGGGTACCATAATCCTATGTGTGTAATGCCTACCAAATATTTAAGAATTCTCTTAATTGCCACAAGGTGAGACATTTTAGGATTAGCTTGATACCGGGTAGAGCGGGGTATATGGGTCAAGAATCGTGGATGGCCCGTTTAGCTCACGGCTTATGCGGGCTACGTGCCTTTAAATATGGAGTCCAATTAGATGCGAGCTTTTTTGGCCTTGTCTCCATTACCCACAGGTTAAATAGATTTAGTCTGTGGGCCAGCAGATCATTTAATTTTAGTCTAAATATTAAAATATTAAGTGTTTAATACTAAAATAAATATTAAAACACTAAAACTAATACTAAATATTTGTATGTTTTTAAAATATTAAAAATATTTACTCATTCATTTAATATTTTTTTAAAAGTATATTAAAAGAATCACTAAAAATATTTTGGAGAATGTAAAATTACTTTTATTTTTATTAGTATACCTTAACGTTGTATCCCTAATATTTAAGCTAGCAAAATATAAAATTATAAAAATATTTCCTTTGAAATTGTGCGCAAGCCTTATACAATATAGTGTGAGTTATTGATTTTAATGAATGAAAGAAAATGATAAATAACAATGTATATAAATCATCACTTTTCTTTTTTTCTTCCCTTCATTCATTCACGGGCCACGAATTATGCGAGGCAAAGACATGCCTAAAAAGTTTAAACCGATTATTTCATGGTCAAGGCCGACTAGACCCATTTAAATTGCAGACCATTGTGGGGCAGACTTAAACAAGCGGGCCTGCTCGTATACCTAGCTTTAATAATGGGCGCACAAACAAATAATGAACATTATATTAGGCCTACAAATAGTAAGATAGAGTAAGGATCCAATCATACCTTTATATTTTGTAACCTCAATTGGCTTCCACTTTCATCTTAGTCAAGGTAATAACCTTAGCATTTTCCATGATAATTTTTTTTAAGAATTTCCAAGCAATAATTTGTTTGGATGATGAAGGTACATCCTTCCAATTACTTGATTTGTAGTCCCGAAAGAACTTAAATTGTCCCATCATAAACATTTCAAACTCATCATAAGGTCAGAAAACTCCTTACATAGAAATTTGAACAAGGAGCATATCATGGGCTTTACTTTTCACAAAAAAAGTAGTATTAACTTTACCCTTGTTAAATCCTTTTTCAATTAGGAATTTGCTTAACCTATCATACCAAACTCTAAGGGCTTATTTTAGGCCATAGAGAGCCTTATTTAATTTGAAAACATAGTTAGACAATTCAAAATTTTCAAAACTAAGGGGTTGTTCAACATAAACTTGTTCATGGATAAAACCATTTAAGAAGGCACTTTTCACAACCATTAGAAACAATTTAAAATTCATGAAGCATGCAAAAGCAAGCAATAATCTAATGGCTTCTAATCTAATGATGAGAGCAAAAGTTTCTTCATAATCTATTCCTTCCTCTTGATTATAGCCTTAGGCTATAAGTCTTGCTTTATTCCTGGTGATTATTCTAGTTTCATCAAGTTTATTTCTAAAGACCTATTTAGTTCTAATAACTTGATTATAAGAAGGCCTAGGAACTAAATCTCAAACTTTATTTCTTTCAAATAGGTTCAATTCCTCTTGCATAGCCATTAACCAATTTTCATTATTTATGGCTTCATCAACATTCTCTGGCTCAATTTGGGAAACAAAAGTCAAATGATTACACACATTATGGAGAAAAGATCGAGTGGTTATCCCTTTTGAATGTCACCTATAATGTTGTCCAATGAGTGACTTCGAGAGGTTCTCCATTCAGATGGCAGATTTGTAGTAGTGGCTTCTTCTTGATTTTTATCTTCCTTCTCCTTTTCTTTTTCTTTGGTTGCTTCTTTGGGTTCATCTAGATCACCTACAAAATCATAAACAAAAGCTTTTCCCTATTTTTGGGAGTCAAATTCATCAAAGTCTACATGAATAAATTCTTCAATGGTCATGGTTCTTTTGTTATATACGCTAAAATCTTTACTAGAATTTGAATACCTAAGAAATACCCCTTCATCAAATTTAGGATCAAATTTACCCTAATTGTCTTTTCCATTGTTAAGAACAAAGCCTTTACAACTAAGAACATAGAAGAGATATATTTGGTTTTTTGCTTTTATAAACTTCATAGGGTGTTTTCATTAAAATTTGTCTAATAATGATCCTATTAGAAACATAATAGGCAATATTAATAACATAAACCCAAAAATGTTGGGGGAGGAGGAATTCATGAAGCATATTTTTAGCAAGCTCTTCAAGCAACTTATTTTTTCTTCAACTACCCTATTTAGATGGAGAGTTCTAGAGGAAGAAAAGTTATGATCAATACCATGCTTATTACATAAATTCTCAAAGAGATGATTTTTAAATTCACCTCCATGGTCACTTCTAATGGCAACAATTTTTAAAGCTTTCTCATTTTGAATTGTCTTGGCAATTTTTTAAAGACATCAAAAACATCATTTTTATGAGTAAGAAATAAAGTTCGTGCATATCTAGAATATTCTTCCACAATCACAAGTCTATAGTAATTACCACCAAAGCTTTTGATCCTAGAAGGACCAAATAAATCCATATGCAAAATTTGTAAGGGTTTAAAGGTGGAGATAACATTCTTAAGTTTAAAAGAAACTTCTGTTTGCTTTCCTTTTTGGCACACACCACATAATTTGTCCTTTTCAAAGTTCAATTTGGGCAAGTCAATCATTAGATCTTTAAAGATTAATTTGTTTAGTTGGCCCATGTTAATGTGAGCAATTTTCCTATGTCATAGCCAAGGATATTCATTTTTACTTAAGAGACAATGCTCATGGTTAAGAAATAAATCATCCAAGGAAATCATGTATATGTTCCTAACTCTATGCCCAACCAACTTAACCTTACTTTTATGATTTTCAATGATGCAATTTCAAAATCAAATGTTACTTTGTATCATTTATCACAAAGTTATGCTTAGCAAGTTGTATTTCAAACCCTCAACATACAAAACATTATCAATATAGGTAGAAGAGGAGTTATCAACTTTACCAATCCCAATGATTTTTTCTTTATTATTGTCTTCATAGTTGACATTTCCTTTTTTTGGGGAAAGTTGAATGAATTTGGTTTTGTCCCTAGTCATGTGTTTAGAGTATCCACTGTAAAGATACCAATCATTGGTCTTGACCTTGAAGCGAACCTCATCATCTTCATTGTTGGCCATCAAACACAAGCTTGCTTTTCTGATCCCTCTAAGGAGATTTTGTTAACATTTCCTAGGCAATGGATACTCTTCTTCCTCTTTTCATACTTCTCAACCTTATTCTAGAATATGGGACATTCAGTTTTGAAGTGTCTAGGCTTCCTACATCCAAAGCAAGTAGGTGTAGGGGATTGCTTTTCTTTTTGGGGTTACTTCTTTTTCTGACTATAGGGTCATTTCCTCTTCATGAACTTGAAGAATTGTTTTGCTAATAGAAATATGTCCTCATTAGAGTCAGAGTTCTTTGTGAGTAGCAGCTATAAAAGTAATACTCCTTTTTATCTTCTCCTTTTCTTTTTCCTAAGCTAACCTACTTAGTTGAATTTTGTACTTTATGAATTTTTTAGAGAGGTGAAGTCCATGTCCTTTAGAGCTTCGGATTCTCCAATTGTTGTTATGCTAGTTGCCAAGTCCTATTCAAACATCTCAAAATCTTGTTAATTATCTCCTCATTGGTTAATTGCTTACCTAGACCAATGAGGTGATTTACAATATCAATAAATTGCTTTTGCATGTTAGAGATAGATTTACCCTTTCTTATTTTAAACATTTTTTATTCTTGGGTTAAGTTCTTAATGTTAGCCCTCTTAACATCACTAATACCCTTTTGAGTTAGCCACAGGGTATCCTACATATCTTTGCTAATCTTGCAATTAAAGATCCTATAAAATTCATCATAAGATAAAGCAACAATATTGATGTTTTTAGCTTTCAGATTATGTTGAAGCCTTTTTCTTTCATCATCAGTACAAAGGTTTTAGGTTTTAATTCAATGTTACCATTACCTATGTGAGTAGGCGTAGAAGCTCCATTTTCCATAGTATCCCAAACATCCATATCAATAGATTCAATGAAAATTTTCATCCTCTTTTTCTAATAATTATATCCTTCACCATTGATGGTTGGAGCACGATTTATAAAGCCGCTTTAATGCGAAATAGAGTTATTAAAGGTCATTGTCCTCTTAATGTTGTTGGACTTGATTCAAGAGTCAAGCTCTGATACCACTTGTTATCCATGTGGCCTCAATAATCAAGAGAGAGGATAAATTGAGTAATAATAATAAAAAATTTCAAATCAATTACCCCAAATTGTGAAGAATATAATTGTGAAAAGAGACAAAGAGAGAAATCCCAAATTATTTCAATTAACAGATATCAGAGTGAAAACATAATGAATCAAATAAGTAAACAATTAAAATAGTAAAAGAGTAGGGTTTGTAACGACCCTCTGTTGCCATGGTACTACAAACAAGCCCCTGTATATATATATATATATATATATATATATATATATATATATAATATCAATCCACAAGTTACTTTAACATATATAAGATATGAAAGAATGACTGTACACAGGCCCATTTATATACAATACCAAGGAAAATCCAAATACAAAACTCCTTATAGCTGGTCACTTTATACATCATTTTAAAAGAAATAAACAATAATAAGGAATATCAATTCCTTTAAGGAAAAGAACAAAAGATGATTCTCTATCCTTGTTCAATTTCGCCATTGGTTGAAACGAAGCTTCATCACCAACTAAGTGTAGCTAAACTTGCCAAAAACTCAATATCTACTCCCACGCCAAAGACGTGATCATCACAGGCACGAACCACACGTGCAAACAACGCAAGGGTAAGCTTACTTAAAATAATAACGATAACACCAGTACAACCATTACAATAACAATACTTTAACACAATAATAGCAACGATATTAACAACACCTCTATCACCAACATCACCCACCATAACAATTACAAACAACCACAATAATCAAGTAACAACAACAATACTAGCCCCGCTACCAACACATAACACAACCACAATAACAATTACCAAGTAATCATAGCAACAATGACAACACTGCCATTACTACCACCAGCAACAACTACATCAGGTAACAATAATAACAATTTCATCAACATACAAATTTGGAATCCTATTTCATCAGAGAATGAGTTTACATACATACAGCACAACACATCATGCCTTCAACCCAAAATGTCAATGTATAAATGACATGACTCTTGAGAGATTTCTACATTTCAGACAATCAGCCAGGTCTTATCCCCTACCATGGCCATACACCATTTAGGGATTGCTAAAACTCTGATCAGTTGGATAAGCTTATGGTTGTCAGGATAAGTGAATGTGGGTGGTGGTATACTGTGACACAAGGCCTGCACTGCCTTGGCCCCTTGCGGGATTTACCCACCCACTCATCCCCAAGGCCCAGCTTCCAGACCCTACTTCTCATCCAGGCACTAGGTTGGAGGCCCGTTTGAGTCGAAGCTCCGTTCACCCCCAACTTCTATGCCTACCCGTATACGACATGAGGCCTATACTACCTCAGCCAACAACAGATGCATGTATGCATGAGCCACAATACCACAACAAAACAATATATATATATATATATGTATGTAGTAACACAACAACAGCATCATAACACCACGTGGTCTACTTAGCACCACCTGTGGTCCAACAACTATTATCAATACCATGCAAGCTTATTCCAACCTCAAGCATAGTTAATAGGTCAGGCCTTATCCAAGCAGCCCACGTCATGAGAAACCTCATACAATAATATCATACACAACAAGTGGAGGTCCTATCTAAGCAACCTTCCATTTCACATCCAATCCAACAATCAACTATAATTTGAAAACCAAGACTTTCTTTGAAAACCATTTGGAAGATAGGTAAATCTTGAAATTCACAAAAAATCTTCGAATCATTTCATTTCTTTAATTTAAAGAAAATCATATCTCAATTGGACAACTCTCCATTATTCTTAAATAGAACCTTTGAAAATGTATAATACCCTTTTTATATGTGTATATACAAAATACTTTGTGTTTTGAAATGAAAACTGTGAAATCTTAAATGGTACATTCAGTTCTGAAATAACAAATTATGTATTGTAGTAACATATTATATCTGTTTAGTAAAAATGCACCAGATTTCATTTTTCAGCAGGGATAATCGATTATGGGTTTCCATAATCGATTATTTCTGAAACAAAATCATGAAAACAGCTTTGGAACTCCAGATAATCGATTATGTGATCCCCATTATCGATTATTTGCAACGATTTTTGAAAAAAACGCGATTTTCTATAGGGAAACTCAAACTTTTCAACCAAATAACCCAAATTTTCAAATTAATGGTGTTCCAACAACATCAATCCAATTATATACATTTGATTACACAATAAATTCAACATATCAACTCACAAATCATGGTTTCTCATTCAAAATTTCAGATTTTCTTCCAAAAACCCATTTTCATCCAAAATATCAAAACCACCAAATATATCCACATCCACAGAGATTCAACCGCTTACAAAGCAAGAAATCAACATATTAATAGTCCTTAGCACAAAATAAATGATTTGTAAGCTTCCCTTATCTTTAAAAGTCTCTGGATTTGAATTTAGGTTCTTTGAGAAACTTGTGTCTTGAGCTAAAAACCTTCCGCAGATTCGTTCCTTCTCTCACCATAATCACTAAGTCGGACTTGGAAATCCTCTGACACACTTATCAATTTTAGATTTTTAGAGAGACGTTGAGAGAGAAAGTATAGAGAGAGAAAGAGAATGAGGGAATTCCTCACTCTCCTTCCCTTATATACTCGACCTTCCTGGAGCTCTCACACGGACTTTTGGCCAACTGAAGCCTAAACCTCACTAAGCCACTTCCCTTATCTCAAAACTGGTCTAACTTAACTGTTTTCCCTCACAAGCCCAAAATCACACTCACAACATATCCAAATTGGCTCAAGCACATATCTCAAATTTTCTAAATTCAAACCTGAATTTCAAACCAACAACTCACACCATTGTCACCACATACTACATACCATACATAACAACAATTCATTTATTTCTTTTAATCACCTAGATTATATATCAAAATTTCACTTTTTCGTTATTAAAACACTTAATTATTCATGAAGAAAAACACATTGTTATAGGGTTAGAGAAGAGAAGAGTGCATCAAGATTTACCTTGGTTTGGTCACCAATTGTGACCTACATTAAGTTCCCAAGCCATGCTTGAGATTTATCCACTATGAAATTAGAGTTTACAATGCAACAAGCTTTTTACACTCAAGGACACCTACCTTGACATCCGCACCTGGGATGCTCCTCACCTTATCATTCTAATCGCCCACTAGGAAAACTTACCTTAGGGTACTACGAAGGAACCTACCTTTGAAACTTGAGAGACACCTAACTCCTAGAACTTAGTAAAAACCCTTTCCAATAACCATATGGGAAAACCTACCATTGGATTTCACAAACAAGTACATCAAAAGCTAATAAGCACTTTCAAAGTAGGGATATTACAAATTGAAGCACTATGACTCATAAGACTCATTAAGCACTGACTTAACAGAAACCCCAATTCTAATTCAATCTATTCTCTTTTCTCTTGTTTTGATTAGTTGAAAACATTCTTTATATAGGGATTTATAAGATAAAACCATCAATTTTCATAATCCTTGATGATAAGAATTGATAACAAAAAGATACCAATTAAATTTATAATTAAATCTTTTCTCGCAATTATGATATAGCCATTGAGAATCGATTCCTTCCTAGGGGAATCAATTCTTTTGCATAGGAATCAATTCCTCTAGAGATGGAATCGATTCTTTGCAAACAAACTATGCTCAAAAATCGATTTTCACAAATAACACTCAAATCCTTTTCGTGGAAATCAATTTCAAACAAGGGGAATCGATTCCTAAGCCAATGTTACCTTAGAATATTTTAATGAAAACTGTAACACCCCTACCTAACCTTTAGTTATATCTATTTTTCTATTTTCTTTTGATTTTATTTCTGAACAATTGGGCAGAAATTTCAAAATTTTGGTTGTTGGAACCAAAGAAATATGAAACGTCTAGTCCTTCAAATTTTGAAGATAACAAACTTATTAAGTTTTAAGTCTCTGTTGTAAAAATGTTTTTACAGCATCCAATATTGTGGCATCCAGCGCGTCAGTTTTAACAACCATCCAATAGACTCATATATGACGATCGGCTAAAAGTAAGTCTTTCTCTCAATGGCTAAGTGTTTAAAAGTTTAGGCTCATTTACAAAGTTCATCCAAGCGTAAGTCTATCTCCAAAATGACTAAGTGTTTAAATCTTGCCTATGCGTTTCTCACATGTATATCTCAACACTAATGCTTTACCTATTTTAAGAGATCTAACATTCAAATGTCTAAGCATTAATTGAAAGACAGATACATATTAGTGTATACGTGCAGTGTTACAAAAAAGGAAGTCAACTTTACAAGCTGCCAAGTTGGATAAAGAATGATAAGAAAAGTAGACCTCCAACGCAGTTATGCACTTTCCATTTTAGTGCAAGAACAAAAGCCATTTTTTCTGACTCCTCTGAAAGCTCGATATACGCGCACACCTTCTCTGTGTAACCCTGAAGCTGCTTTCTGAAGAAATTTTATCTTCTGTACTTAAACTTTCATACTCTCACGCTGTGAGTTGATTACTTTGTAAACAACTGTTTTCTGTTGTGAAAGCTTGGAGAGGCTTAATGAGAAAGAATACTTGGGTGGTTAAGCAATTTGTGTTGATTGCTTTGTAAAGTCTGAAGAGGTTGCAAAAAATACTTGTGTAACCTAAGGTTGGTTAGTGAATACCTTCAAATTGAAGGGACTAGACGTAGCTCAAAGTTGAGTGAACCAATATAAAATCTTTGTGTACTTGTTCTTTCCTTGTCCTTTCGTTAAATTGCTTTTTGAACTTGTTTTTGATTAAGTGGAAAGGTTTTTTAAAACACACAATTCAACCCTCCCTTCTTGTGTGATTTTTGCTCTTCCAATTGGTATCAGAGCTCGGCCTCTTAGGGTTGAGCATCTAACAGTGCAGGGGTTAAAAGATCTTGAGAACTATGGATAACAATGGACAAGCTGTCAACAGACCACCTCTCTACAAGGGTCAAAATTATGACTATTGGAAATAGAGAACGATAGCCTTTTTCAATGCTTGCTACATTGACACGTGAGACGTCGTGGAAACAGGTGACTATTTGCCTTTAGACCAAAACGGAACTAAGTTACCTAGAGGTCAGTGGACAGAAGCACATAAACAAAGGTATCTGCTTAACTCTAAAGCTCGAAATGTTATTATGTGTGCTCTATCTGAATTTGAATATGAGAAAGCGCACAGCCTAAGAAGTGCAAAAAAGATGTGGGATACCCTAGCTTTTGCTTATGAGGGCACCTCACAAGTAAAGAGATCTAAACTAAGCTTGCTTGTAAGACAATATGAATTATTTACTGTGGAAGAAAGTGTAACTATTGAACTTATGTTTGGTAGATTTCAAACCATTTTTAACAACCTAAGATCCCTAGGTAAAACTTATGATAATAATGATCATATTGACAAAATCTTAAGAAGTTTGCCTAGATAAAGACCACGGGTTATGACTTTGAGAGCATCCAATGACTTAACAACACTCTCCATGGAAGAGTTACTTGGAACTCTCAAGGTTCATGAGTTAGAGCTGAAGCAAGGTGAAGGATAGAGAAGAGGAAAATTCATTGCCTTAAGTGTCTAGCGTCCAACAAAGGGATCATCGTCCAAAGCCCTGAATGTGGAAGAATCTTCTGAGGAAGCGTCTGAAGAAGATGACTTTAACGAGGACGATATTTCTTTCATATTCAGAATGATACAAGCTATGTGGAGAAAGAAAGAAGGGTCCAGGGCTAGAAACTTTACAAAAAAGTTTAGTAAGGAACCCAAGGAGAAGAGTCCATTAGTTTGTTTCAAATGTAAGAAGCCTGGACACTTCAAAGTTGAATGTCCAAGTCTAGTGTAGCCATTACACTAGGCTACACGTCCAACACTGTAAGTGTAGGGACTAACTTAAAAAAATTTAACTAAAGTTAGATGTTTAAAATAAAAATAAAAATTGAAATAGAAAACTTAAGAAGTAGGTTTAAAAGTTTCTAGAACTAATTTAATTATGCACGTGTTTCAATTAATCTAACTAGATGACTTAGTTAAAGCCTACTTACTTGGAGAAGGAGGTTACCATAACTTAGAGATAATACCAAACGAATTAAAATTAAATAAAAACCAAATATTGCATTATCCAAGTAACATCATTTAAAGGACGTCATCTAGCTTTATAAATACCAAAAACCACTCATCCTTTTACATTTTTCTCTTTATGACCGAGCCCCTCACACCATTTTCTCTCAATTTTTTTGCTTCTCCATCTTTCCTAAACCATCAACATCCATTCCCATCATCACCTCTTATCATAAGTAAGCTTGAAAGCTTCAAGGCCCCTCCAAGGAGACCACTATTCTTGCATGTTCTTGCTTGATTTTTGCAATGACCCACAGTCGCTACGACATGACGCTACTTCTCTAACCATATTTAAGAAGAGGTCTAGTTAGGTAAAAGCCCTTTATATGGAGTTTTTCAAAAATAATATGGATTGATTTTTTATATTTTTTCATTTTTACACCATCGAAGGAGAAACCCAATAAACACCATATCATGAAAGAAAATTAACATCACATGCAAACACACTACACTACTATACTATATATACACTACTACACTACACATATACTACATACACTATATATATATATATATATATGTTTATGTACACACAACTGCCAAAAAAAGACTTATCCATCTCAAACAATACCATTATAACCCTTTATAACCCACAAAGAATAAATGGAACAGGAGGGATGACACCAAGGCTAAACTATACATCAATAAAGGGAAGAGGGATACAAAACACACTCCCAGGGTTGGTCACACTATACATCCTAACAAAAGATGAAACAGTAATCATAAAAACATCAAAAGAGTGGATGTGACTCATCGCGTCACACTACCTCCCGCTAACAGCTCTGTTCTCAGCTCTAGGTAGCCACATCCACTGAGGCTTCACTGTCTGCTCCCATGCCCAAAGACGTGATCATCACGGTCAAACAAAAAGCAACGACGACAATAACAACAACCACAACAAAGCAAGGATAAGCTTACTTAAAAACAACATAACATATAATCAAAGGAATCATCAACAATTCAAATCATCATTCGAATGTATACAATTATATAGTCTTACGGTAAATTCCATAATCTTAGGTCATATGATGCAACGATTTCACCACTACCATGTTAATGCATGAGGATACGACTCTTGAGAGATTTACAACAATTTGAGCGATTAGCTAGGTCTCACCCTCTAACATGGAATCAACAACACCTCGTCACACGTCTTTTAACATTTAGGGATTGCCAAACTCTGATCTACGGATAAGATTATGTGATATGTTAGGATAAGTGTATATGGGTGGTGGCTCACTACGACTCAAGGTTTGCATTATCTTGGTCCCCTGCAGAATCGTCCATCTACTTATCCCTAAAGGTCTATGACAATGACCCCACGTCTCATCTAGCACTAGGTTGGAGGCCTTGTTTGAGCCATCTGCTCCAGTCAGTCAACCAACTTATGTGCTTTGCTCGTACCACGACATGAGGTCCATCATCAGTGACCTCAGCTGCCAACATATGCATGAACGCATATATAACACCACAACATCAAAGAGTTAGTTAATTTTAACAATAACACCATATAGGCTCAATTCAGCGCTACACATGGCCAGACAACTACTACCAACCTTATGCAGGCTCAATTTAGCACCATACATGGTAAATAGGTAAGGCCCTATCCAAGCATCCCGTACCCTATAAAGAATCTCAAAACAACATCATTTACAACAAGTAGAGGTCCTATCCAAGCAACCTTCTACTTCTCTTATACACTCAACAATTCTCACAACAGATTCACACTAACACTCCATTTGGTAGCATGGGATAGCAAAGAAATGAGTGGAAGAGCGATGAAATGAAGAAAAGTAGTATACTTCTTTACGTTTGGTTGCGCGAAAATTGGTGCAAAATTTTTAAAATTCGTGTGGGCCCCACGTCAAATTTGGTTCCCTCAGTTTTGCAAAGAAATGCAAAGAAGTTGTTTTTTTCCATTAAATGCCCCTGGTTTTTTTATTTTATTTGTCTCCAACAGTGCCATATATTCAAATATGGGATTACCATATTCGAATATATGGCTTGACATATATTTGAATATGGTAATTAAATATTTGAATATATGTAGCATAATTGCATCTCGATTTTTTTCTACAAATAAGCCAGTAAAAAAAACAAGGGTATAAAAGTAATTTTATTCTTTTATTCTAAATCCCTAAAAGTCAAAAAGTAAATTTCTACTCTATTTCTCTCCAACCAAAGAACTTCTATTTCTTCTCTATTCCTTACATACTTCTCTTTTTTTATCTTTTTTTTACCTACTTTCTCTCCATCTATTTCTTTCCTCCCTACCAAACGGAGTATAAGAGTCCTCCTTAAACTATTTTCAACACAGTTAAATCTTTAACTTGAGACAATAATTGACTACCCAACTCACTTAGCGATCCATATGTTTGCTCAGCAAAGGTCTCCCTTACCAAGGGCCTACCTTCCTCCACGATGGTTTTTGCTCAGCGACCATAAGTCCCGCTAAGCGAATACCCACCCTAGACAGCACCCTTTTTGTCTCCAGAGTCTCTCGCTCAGCAATAACCGACATCGCTTAGCGAATACGTTCTAGGAATTTTCACAAATTCATCTTAATCATATTTCGTTCAGTGGTTCCTCTCTCGCTTAGCGAACCACCGCTCTATAGGGTAACCAAAATTTTAAAACATAACTCTTGTTGAGCGAACACATTACTCACTCAGCGAAAGGCTTGCCACAGAGAGCTACTAACTCTCCAAGACACAAAATCACTAAGCGGGTCTAGTCCTTGCCCAGTGAACCACTCCTAAGCATTATGGAATGCCCATACTTGCTCAGTGAACTACCTTTTGAAAAATTTTCAGATTTCCATGAACGCTTGCTTAGCGAATTTCTTCTTTTCCTCAATCACAACAACAACTTAAGAACACTTGCTCAGTGACATCAAGGTTCACTGAGTGAAGGTCAACCTGAAAGCTTCACTCTACTTCTAGGAGCGTTCTCGCTCAGTGAGAGCCCTTGTCGCTCAACGACTGCGAGGTAACAGAACCAAAGATTTGTCTAAAAATCCAAAAATCTAAACTTTACTCCTATCCATACTCTAAATCAGTCCTATAAAGGTCAAACAACATCGTCCATCATTTCACAACATCATATTCAACAAAATTCACAACCATTACAATATTTCAACAACAAATCATCACATTCATCAACAACCCCATTTTCAACAAAAATCCAACATAACTCATTCAATTTCGTTTTTCAGCACAAATCAAGGCAATATTCACACACAGCCATGTTCATACATCAAGGATTCAACAAGTGTAAACTTCCTTTACCTTTTAGAGCTTCTAAAATCTGGATTTGTGGAAGAGGAGAATGTGGAGTGGTGAACCCTTGAGCTAAATCTTCTGGGAGAGTAATTCTTCTCACCACAAGGGAATGGGATAGGTCTAGAAACCTTGCTTTTCTCTTTAAGGATTTAAGAGAGATTGAGAGAGATTGAGGGAGGTGGTGTTTAGGATAGTCTAGCAAAAATGAGAAGGGAGGGGGGCTTTAGGTGTCTTAAAGTCCTCCAAGGCCTCAAAAAGGGCTTTGGGCTCACTAAGGGCTAGGGTCCATCTAACCACTCCCTAAGACCCAAATTGTCCCTGACGTCACTGTTCACACAATAATCTAGATAGATACCATCAACAATTTCATTTAGCTTAAACAATATTTTCCTCAAGTTCTAAAAATTCAGACCAAAATTCCAAGGTAAAAGAACATATAACAACAATCATTTAGCAACAACTTATTTAATTTGTCTTAATTATCGAGATTGTATTTTAATTTCCACTTTTGGTTATTAAATCACTAAATCACACATTAAAGAAAACACAGACGTTACAATTTCTATTGAGGTATCGGGGGAAAGGGTATGGTTCTTGATCTTTGCTCTTTCACAAAGATAGTAGGATTAAGTTTTGGCCCTAAAACCCACCTACCATCTTTGGTTTCTGTTTCATTCTATGATTGTTTTCTTACTTCCATTTGTGATACATCTTGAATCCTATATTCATATGATGGGTTTTTGAAATGCTTTTGTGTGTTATTTGTGGTTAAGTTATTGTTTTTGAGTGATCTTTTCTTTAAAAATTTTGTGGGTAATGTTTAAAGTTGGTACCTTGATGAAATGATTTGTATTAGTGAAGTATGTTTTGTGGTCGTGCTGTTGTCTTGATTTTCAAAACTGAGACCCTTGATTGTTTTACTTATAACGTGAGTTGTGATTGCTATTTTTGAATGATTATTTTTTTTTATATGAAACTAGACTCAA
This sequence comes from Spatholobus suberectus, assembly GCA_004329165.1. NCBI lineage: Eukaryota > Viridiplantae > Streptophyta > Magnoliopsida > Fabales > Fabaceae > Spatholobus > Spatholobus suberectus. The sequence goes on from CM014735.1 coordinate 70,664,107, forward strand.
TATGCTTCATAGTGGGCTCAAGAATTAGCTTTGCTCATTTAGGCCTGCCCTGCAAAAGCCTGCAAACTAAATGGGTTGACTTGGCCTGGATTACGAGATAAATGGTCTTGATTTTTAAGGTCCACGTCTGCATCGCATAGCCCACGAGCTAACGGGCCAATCCATGACCCACGAATTAAAACACAAACATAATTTTTAAAAATGCAAAAAAATGATAAACATAAAAATAAATAGCAAATACATTAGTACAATAAATATTATTAGCACATTCAAAGTCTTACTTGCTTAATAAACCAAATATGAACTAATCCAAACACAATTTTAAAGTCTTACAAGCTAAATAAACCAAATATCCAAACCAAATTTTAAAGTCTTATATTTTAGTTGCACAATGCTTAAGAGAAAGGCATAAGAGAAATCCTAAAACAAGACTAAGTCACTTAAGAGTTAATATCTATTTTGTTTTTTTTTTAAATTGATATTAAAAGCCCATTGGTTAGCCCGTGAATTTGCGGATAAATCCATTTAAACTACAAGCTAAACGGACCGGGCTAAAAAGCCACAATCTTAAATGAGCCACATATTTTAAGACCGTAGCCTGTGTGGATTGTGGGTTAAATGCGGAGACCCACGGGCCTTGGCCCACATGCTAACTCTATCAATAATCATTTGAAAAAGTTAAGAAATAAAAAAGTTGTACCCGTTAAAAGTTGAACTTGTTGTTTGAAAACTGTTAATTTGGTAGTGTGCTTTTTTGCAATTCTAGAATCTTTGGATAGTTATTTGTTGAAACTCTTTAAATGAATGAAAACTATATTTCTTAAGCTTTCGATTGATATATGGTATGCTTATTTTTATAACTGTTTACTAGTTTTACCAAATTTTGGAATCTGATGGTTATGCACAGATTTTTGGCTGAAACTGTTTTCTGAAACTATTATATTTCAAAAATCACTATAAATCTTGAATATCTTTATTTTTGATAATCTTGGTCAATCTAGAAAGCTTATTGAATGTATTTTGCCGGCTTGTAATTTTTGTATCTTTTGTTGTAGATTTTTGTTTAATGTGATTTAAGATGTTTTAAAACATAGACAAAATTATCTTTTTAATCAACTATGGATCACATTTATAAAAATCATTTAGTTATTTAACTTTGGGGATCAAACTGAGCCACAAATTTTGAAAAAATCTATATACTGTTTTAACCCAACCTAAGTTTTCAATCTTTTTCACTAATTTTATATTAATTTAAATGAAAATTTTTAACTTTTTATTCCAAACTTTATAAGAAATTAAAATAAATTTTGATGAATTATTGGTAAATTAAATTATTTTATCTAAATTTTTAAAGTATTTTGGTGTAATAGAAGTTATCTAATACAAATATTTATCAAATTGATGACTTAATTATGTAAAGTAAATTATTACTTTGTGATGTGTTGTTGAGGACAAGTCTTTGTACGTTGAGATAGGGACAATAATGATGATGTAAATTGGTTCTCAGTCCTGAGACTCGAAATATCTCTGATTAGTACTTTAATGTGAAATAGGTATATGTACACCTAATCGCTTTTTGATTTTGATGTGGATGTTGCTCATCAATGGGGTGTATGGATTTATATTGAGTCTTCGGTAAAATAGGACAACTTAGACAAAAACCCTATATTTCTCTTTTTATAGTCAATTGTATTTTATCTTTGTGGTTGATGGTAGGATTTCCTATCTATCTTTGTGAATAAGATTTTGAGAACAAATCAACTCACTCCTTCTACTTTTCTTTTCATTATTTGTGCATGTGCATGGTATGAAATTACTACTAATAGTACACAGAGATGAAGGATGATAATGTCGAGATTGAAAGAGACCTAGAGAAAGGTCCTATTATATGAAAGAAGATGACAAACAATAAGGATGACGCTATAGAAGGTTAGTCGTAGTTGTGGAAGACACTTATGTTTTATTTTATGATAGGTGAGGGTCTGTATATAGCCACTAATCTGATGGGTAGTTAGAACCTAGTTAAGTATGCATATGTATAAATATGGCATATTCTTGCTCCGAATGATTGTATTCATTCTAATAACAGTGATGTATGTTTTTTATTGATGCATGATATATGAATGTACAACATATGTCTTAAAGTATTATTTTAACTTTTCCCTAATATTTAAATTATATGAAAATTAAATCCAAAATAAAATCAATTAGATGAATATAAATGCTTATAAGTATTAGGTTTAAGAGTCAATGTGATTGGGCTTCACAAAACCCATTTTTCTTTTTATTTTAAAATTAATTTATGCTTTCCCAAAATATCCTTTTGAGTCAGTCTCAATCAAAATTAATAAGCCTTACACATTTGCCTAGGACTATGACTCTTTGTTTTCATAGATACTTTTGTCTTGGCTTTGTCTTCATTCATTCTTTTTTATTTTTAGCTTTGCCTTCATGAACTACTTTTGGCTTTGGCTTTGGCTATGTCTTCATTAAAACTCTTTTGGCTTTGGCTTCATGAAAACTCTTTGCAATGATATATGCTCTACAATTATATAGTTAAATGTCTTGTGGTAAAGCAAATAGAGAAAAAAGATCAAACAACAAGTTAGAATTTTGCAAGAAGAATTTCAATGAGTTTTGCACAAATGAAGGAATAAGTCACTGTAGAATTGTGAAGCATATTTCATTGCAAATTGGCGTTGGTAAAACAATTGAATAAGACATTACTTGAGAAAGCTCAATGTATCCTCTCTTATGCAAGTTTGCCCAAATGTTTTAGGCAGAGGCAGTTAATACTGCATGCTATTTGGTGCATTAGTCTTTTTTTACAACTATTGATTACAAGACTCCAGAAAAAATGTGGTTAGGCTCTATAACAAATTATTCAATTTTACATGTATTTGGGTGTCCAACTTATGCTCATGTTAATGAAGGGAAGCTAGAGCCAAGTACTAAGAAATATATATTTTTGGGTTATCAAGATGGTATTAAAGGGTACAAACTATAGGACCCTAAGGAATTAAAGCTTGTAATTAGTAAAGGTGTGACCTTTGATGTGATATCCATACACAACCCAAGGCAACATGATGATCAAGATATTAAAGTTGAAATTCATAGTGCTAACAAGAAGGTGGAGTTTGGAATTAAAGCTCTTAAGCATAAACTAGGCCAGAATATGAAGATATTGTGTCAATAGAACGTGAATGTAACAACCCTCTGTCGCTACAGTACTACTCACATTACCCATATGTTTAGTCATTAAACATAAGAATGATCATATCACCATTCATAACTATCAAAATATATACAAATCCAATGATATAATTTACAAGTAAGGTTATATACAACAACAAAACTTCCTATAGCTAGTCAACTATACAACAGAGACATCAAAACAAAAATAAAAGAAAAAGAGCTTCCAGAAAAGCTCCATCCAAAAATGGCCTCCAAATGTCTCCATCTAAGACCTCCTCCATCAACTCTAAGAAGCTAGATCTACGGATGCCTCTCCCTCTGCTCCCACGCCAAACAACGTGATCATCACAGTCATGGCATCATACAACAACAGCAACCATACTAAAACAAAATAGCAAGGCAAGGGTAAGGTTATGAAACAAAAATCAACATATAATGTTTAATCCTACATAATCAAAATCATCAATCACACCAATATGGAAACCAAATTTGTCCAGAAATGGGTTTACGTACATTTCAGTATATCACACATAACATTACACACTATGCTATCAACCCCATATGTCAATGTATGAATGACACGACTCACGAGAGATTTCTACTTTTCGGGTAATCAGTCAAGTCTTTTCCCCTACCATGGCCATACACCATTCAGGGATTGCCAAAACTCTGGTCAGTTGGATAAGCTTATGGTTGTTAGGATAAGTGTATGTGGGTGGTGGTATATTGCAACACAAGGCTTGCACTGCCTTGGTCCCACTGCGGGATTACCCATCCACTTATCTCTTAGGCCCAGCTTTCAGACCAACTTCTTACCCAAGCACTAGGTTGAGGCCCAGCTGAGCCGCAGCTCCGTTCACCCCTAACTTCCATGCCTACCTGCATACAGCTTGAGGCTCATACAACCTCAGTCAACAACATATGCATGTCAATGCATGTATCACCACAATAATCAATTCTACCAAACAATCATCATATCATATATATATGTATCAACATATCAACACAACCATCAATTCAACCATAACAATCATCATATCATACATATATGTGTTAACATATCACCACAACCATCAACTCAACCACAACAATCATCATATCATGTATATATGCATCAACATATCACCACGTGGCCTACTCAGCACCACCTGTGGTCCAACAATCACCATCAACCCCAAATCAACCCCATGCACGCCCAACTAGGCCTCTTGCATGGTCAATAGGTAAGAAAATATCCAAGCAACACATATTTTTTGAAAATTCTTACACAACAAAACAAAATTTCACTCTCGCTCAGCGAATACCTTTCATACAAAGAGCACAATCTCTCTTCGAAAGTTCTCGCTCAGCGAGTATAAACCTCGCTTAGCGAGATTAGTTCCAAAGAGCAACCAAGTACCAGGTAGAATGCTTGCTTAGTGAACAAATGTTTCGCTCAACGAGACAGTTACAAGTTATCCAACAAATCTTCCACAATAATAATAAAGAAGAACCCAAAAACTAGTTTAGAAAACCATTTGATCATTTAATTAACTTAAAATATACATCTGACATTTACAAAAATCAATAAAGTCATCAACAACAAAAAAAATAATAAGAAAGAAGAGAAAACTCTGTTTTTCTCTCAAAACCCAAAATCTTACTCACAACATACGCACATTGGCTCAAGCACATATCTCAAGTTTCTAAATTTAAACTCAAATTTCAAACAAACAATACATAACCAACATCATATACAACAAACTATACATAACAACATTTCATTTATTTCTCTTAATCACCTAGATTACATATCAAATTTCCACTTTTTAGTTATTAAAATACTTAACCACGCATTAGGAAAAACAAGACGTTACAATGAACATATCTTTATAAGAGATGGGACAAAAAGACAAATCAAACCACCTCAAAGCATTGATGAACAAGAACTTAATTCATTCCATGAGGCAATGTGATGAAGTGTCATAATGGATTGGTGCCATGAAAAAAGAGCTTGAATCTCTCCATAAGAATTAGACTTGGGAACTTGTTGAAAAACCAATTGATTAGAAGATTGTGAGTTGCAAATGAGTATTCAAGAAGAAAAATAAAATAAGATTCAAACCAAGACTTGTAGTAAAAAGCTTTACCCGAGGAAAAGGTATTGACTTTAAAGAAGTTTTCCCTCCTGTTATAAAGAATAGTTTCATAGAGTGCTTCTTGCTTTGGTCTCTCTACTTGACTTAGGGTTAGAACAAATAGATGTGAAGGATATCTTTCTCCATGGTGATTTGGAGAAAAGGACTTACATGCAACAACTAAAAGGATTTGTTGTACCTGGAATAGAAGACCATGTGTGTTTACTAAAAAAGTCATTGTTTGGCTTGAAGCAGTCACCAAGACAATGGGATAAACGAGATGACTTATTTTATGATTAATATAAGGTATATACTGAAGTGAGTATAATAATTGTGTTTATCATAGAAAACTGTATGATGGATCTTATATTTACTTGTTTTTTTTATGTTGATGACATGCTAATTGCATGTAACCATCTAATTGAAATTAATAAGGTTAAGACACAATTAAGTGGTGAAATGAGATAAAGGACTTAGGTTCAGCAAAAAAATCTTCCATATGGAGATCATATGAGATCAAAAGGTTGGAAGGTTGTATTTATCTCAAAAAAACTATAGTGAGCAAGTTTTGGAAAGATTTTAAATCCAAAATGCAAATAAAATTAGTACTCATTTTGCTGCTCATTTCAAGTTATCTACAAAAGTGTCACTTGTAGCACCCCTACTTTTGCCTATTGAACTATTTTCCTAATTATTCTATATTTATTTTTGGATAACCAAATAGGAATATTAAAAATTTGATTATTACGGTTACGTTCGTAATAGTAAGTAATACTTAGTTTACATTTTTAATAATTTTTGGAGAATGAAACCAAAAAATTGGTAAAATGACTGTTTCGTACCAAAAAAGCAAGATAAAAAAATTAATAGACAAAAATAGTTAGAAGTGTTTAAAATTTATTTTTAAGTCATTAATATACTTAGAATAATTAATATTAATTTTAGAAATTTTTCAGTATTTATTGAGATATTTTGTGAAATAACAAAAATACCTTTAGTTGACTGCGAGAATCAACTAAAGACTTTTTAACCTCAAAATATTTTAAAAACTTTATACTAAGTAAATTTTAATCATAAAAATTTTATTTTGAAAGAAAAATAGTGAAAAATGTAACACCCATATTTCAATTTTTTAATTATTTTTCTAATGTTTGATAATTTATTTCTAAAAAATGGGAAGAAATCTCAAAATTCAGTTTTTCATGATTGAATTTAGAATGTTGAGACCTATCTAATCATGATTTTTAATAATTTTTTCAAAAATTAGAAAATGATGGTTTTGCCCTTATTTCTCAACATTAAAGACTGACATGAGAAAAAGATTCAATTGATATTAAAATGTCATGAGCTTAGAATCATTCATATATATTAAAATATATTTTGAGAATTTTGTGGAAGTTTTCGAAATTCTAGTGCAGAATGACCAAAATATCCCTAGGTGTCTATTAAGCTAAGTCAATATTGGTTTAATATCCAAAAATGGTAAAAATAATAATATTAGTTTGTTTCTAGGTAAAATATTTAATTTTAGAATTTTCATAAATTTTTTTGATATTTATTGAATTAAAATGGATTGTTTTATGAATTTTCTAGGTTAAAAATACAAAATAAATACATATAATTTGAAATAAATTAATAAAATTAAAATTAATTATTAGAAATTTATTTTTGATGAAAAATAATGTATTTGTCCAGTTTCACATTAAAATGCATTATTTTGATATTAAAAGTTAAATTTTCAAATTTAGCGATTTTATTAGTACCTGATTAATTTAAATACAAATAAAATTTACACTGATAACGCTGAGCAGCTAAGGAGGGCACGTCCAAGCCCTAAAAATGGCTGATTAATCACTCTAGTTTGTGTATGTTTCCTAAATTTAATTGAAAATAAATGAAAATCCTTATTTATGACATAATGGATGATATCTTTTGTTGGCCACCTAAGCTCCCACTCTTCTCTATAAATAGCCATGGTTTTGGATCATTTTTTCATCACCTCTTCCTCTCTCAAGCTGGCCAAAAATATTAGAAAGCTTCTCTCTCTAATTTTTTTTTTGCTTTGTTTTTACGTTAATTTTTTTTAACTAGTTTTCCATTAACTAGTAAAATTATCTTTCTTGGAGCTTTGCACCAACAATTCCATCATCTTCATCAACCAACTTAAAGGAAATGGGGGGAGGGGGATTGGTTCTGAATTATTGTCACTTTACATGTTAGTAGAAAGGGTTTTTTCCTAAACCGTTTAGGCATAAGTTTTATTACTATTATCATTATATTGTTATAATGTTTAATGTTAAACTTTAATAATTACTAAGTTGTTACTCTACTCAAATTTAGATTAGTAAATTATAACTTCTAAGTTGTTACTCTGCTCAAATTTAGACTATTAAATTATAATTGGTAAGTTGTTATTCTACCCAATTTTGGATAATTAAATTATAATTAAGTTGTTATTCTACTAAAATTTTAGTAATTAAATTATAATTACTAAGTCATTATTCTGCTAAAGTTTTAGTAATTGTTAAGTTGTCATTTTGCTAAAATTTTAAATTATGATTACTAAATTATTATTTTGCTAAAATTTTACGTGATTACTAACTTGTTATTTTGTAAAATTTTGGTATTATGCAATTTCTGCAATATAAGGCAGACATGTTGATTGTACTGATGCTTAAATTTAATGAGACTAGGGAAACCTTTGTTTGAGAATTTAGAAATTGATAAGTTAGTGAGTAATGTAAAGTAAGTGACACGTAGTGGCATGATACCTTGCTAGAGAAGCTACATTTTGGTACGTTGAAGAATGAAAGGCAGGAACCCACTTGCGGAGGTCTTGGGAGTGGGCATCAAGTGGTGAAGGTCCCAATGGCGAGGGTATAACCCATGAGTCGAGATGTTCATCTGACCAAGCTTGATAACCTTGACAACTGCTCAGCATTCCAGGATTGGTGTGAAAGTATACCTTTATAAATGGATGTCCTGACTGTTATGTTATTCCTCAATGATGATGAGGACTGTACCATGTGATGATGTTGAGAGAAGTATATGTACTCCTAATCACTTATTGGTTCTATTGAGAACAATTACTCACTAATGGGGAATATGGATCCATACCGAATCAAGGATAGTCTAGTGCAACTTAGAATAAACCTAGGTTTACCTCTATTGTCAATTGTGATTTATCTGTATTTTATGGTAAAATTCCTATGATTCATGTGAAAGTAATTTTAGAACAAATCACCTCACTTTATTATTTTCTTCCTTGTATGATTGATCGCAATTATTGAAGAGGTTAGTAATACCCAATGATGCTGAGGACGAGTCAGAAGATACTTTTACAAATGAGAATTTGTAGATATTGTTTATAATATTTTTCTGATTGTATGAGGGATAGGGTAGATTAACACTGCTTTGTATAGGACCTTTTTAATGTATATGTTGCATTAGGTAGTGTTTATCTTTTGATGTACTTTTGGTCTTTTGTATTTTATGACTGTTATGTATTACCAAATTACAATGTACAATTTTACAAGATGTATATATATATATGTGTGTGTGTGTGTGTGTGTGTGTATACATATATATATAGTCTTATGTTTCATCTTTTACTACCATTTCTAAATTCTATTAAACTTAGAAATTTTCTATTATCAAAATTGGAAAAAATTTAGTCGTATTTTCATCAATTCAAACTTAATTGCTAATTAAGTAATTAAATAAGTATGTGTTATGTACAATGTGAACTGGTGTCACATCACCATAAACAGAAGAGGATGAAGAGTTCATGCCCCGAGAATGCTTTACTTTAACGTAGTTGGAAGTCTAATATATGCTATGGTTTGTACAAGATTAGATATTACACATGCCTTGAGTGCTCTTAGTTGGTATACAGGGAAAATCCATGGAAGGCTCACTGGCAGACAAGTTATGAAGTGGATTCTCAAAAACTTGAAAGGTTTAATTGACATTGGTCTAATGTTTGAGGAATAAATAAAGTTATTAGTCATGCCACTCAATTTTGTGACTTATATTATGTTGGTGATGTTGATTATAGAAGGTATTTAACTGGTTATATTTTCATGCTTAGAGGTAGTGTTATTAATTAGTGTGCGACTTTACGATTCATTATTGCATTGACAATCTCATAGACAAAGTATATGACAACTATAAAAGTAGTAAAAGAAGCTTTGTGACTTAAAAGGTCTAATTGGTGATCTTGGTGTAAGTCAAGATAACATTACTGTGTTTTGTGATAGTCACAATGCAATTCGCTTAACTAAGAATCAAATGTATTGTGAAAAAATAAAACACATTAATGACATAATGCACTTCATTCATGATGCCAAAGAGACGTGTTAGTACAGAAGATTGTCATTTTTGAGAATCTATTAGACATGATGATTAAACCTCTTCTATCTATAAAGTTCAAACATTGTTTGGATTTAGTTGGCATTGTAAGTGTTTGTTGAGACCACAAGCAAGTGGAGCAATACTGTAAAAGATGGATGTTAAATGGCTTGAAAAATTCAAGCCAAGATAGAGATTTTTTTTATTTGTGGTTGTGGCTTGAAATTCTTTTATAATTCTAGTAAATAAAATCAATGGTTTAATGGCTTAGGATAAAAATTTTCCATTACCTATCATTATTTAGCTTGTATTCTAATATAAATAGATACAAAGGATCAATTATAGGATTCAATTCAAAAAACACAAAGGAATTCAATCCTTTAAAAACATATTTTTGTGAAAGACAATAATTCTTAGAGAAATCTTCATTGTAATTTTATTCTTTTCTTATATAAGATATCATTCTTTGTGTCACTTATATTTCGTATAATTAATTTTTCTTTGTTGTTAAAGATATTTTCACAACAATAAACGTACAATTTTCTTATATTCCATACAATGTGAATTCATTTTAAAAAATGAAAATATTCTTGTCAAAAATAGAATTCCTTTAGTTAAAATTAATTAACTTACAATAATTTTCTAATGAATTATGTGAATTTAAATTTCTCATTGCATCAGTAGATACATATGCTCATGATTGAACTTTATCAACCCAAAATTAATTATTCAAAATTTTTTCCATCATTGTAAATGTTTTTCATTTTTTTCTTTTTTAAAAGGGTTAAATAAATATTTTCAAAAGTTATTATAAATTTGAATAATCAATTTGAAGTATTGTTCTTTTAGTACGAGCGATATAAGATGCAAACACCTTTTCTATTTATAATTGTCTCTTGAATTTTTTTTCCAAAAGCCATTCTTTCTTTTTACTAGTATTTTAACCGGTGTATTGCACAGGTCAAATTAAACATATAAAATTTAAAGTAATGCCTTTTGTTATTTCTTAGTTTCCATTTTCCCCATAATGTGTTGATTGTAGAAGAAATAGATTTTCATTCTTCAAAATCATCATCTGGGGAAGATATTATAACATGAAGATAACTTGTTTTTTGAGGAAAAGATAAAGAAAAGCAATTAAAATCATTACTTCAATATTTTGTCATTTGAGATAACCCCAAAGAGAGAGATAATAAAGTGAATCTATGGATAAGTAATCAAAACTTTGGCCTCAAAATTTTTTGCATATGTTTGCATTAACATTAAGATTAAGATTAAAATTAAAAGTATGCAAGATGCGCAGGAAAACATTCATAAAATAAACAAATGTTTGACGTAGGATAACATCAATTAGATTTTTTGTTTATTCAAAGTGAAAAAAATAATTATGCAGTTTTGGGCTATCAGGATGTGTGGTCTCCACATCCTTATACTCTTCTAATTCCAGTGGTGCAAGTTCCTAAATTATCAAGTTAGATCATTAAACATTCCTTCAATCTCTTCATTGGAGAGAAGTGCTCATCCCAACATCTCTTGGTCATATCACGAGATTGTGGCTCCAATTTCATTGGATTCATGAAATTGTGATGCTTGAATGGATATATTGGACAAATTCCACACTCTTTCATGTTACTAACTCAACAATTATGACCTTTCAAGTTACTAACTAGACACGCATAATGATCTGATGATTCATTTGGTTAATTAGTTGCTCTAGGCATCTAAACTCACCTAATTGGATTAATATGTACAATGTAAAGCTAATGACTTTAACTCACACTTCAGATAATGAGTAAAACAAAAACTAAGAGCACATAAAGATGTTGGTGTCCTTATATCTTGATCATATCAATAAACATCGGCTTGTGACAGGAAATAAAAAATATAAAATAAATGACAACAAATAAGTAAATTGTTAATTGACAACACATGGGAGGGTAGTAATGAAATAATGGGGCTGAAAACTATTTCTTATGCACATCCCACCTTAGAATAGGATAGCAAATTCTATGAAATTAATACAAAACAGGATAGCCTTCTAATTACTCATCTATACTTGTTAGTGCATAGATGAGTAAAAATGTGGCAAAACGTATCTGGATGAGATATTGTTTTGAGTGGCATCACTTACATAGATGAACCCTACACAAACAATGGTTGGTCTTACTATAAGTGTTTTCAAGTGTCTCTCTTTTAACACAACATTGTAATGTTACATGCTACCATAGAGCTATTAATAGCAACATCTCTACAGAAAAAGTAATATATTAATTCTATAATTTAGGGAAGGAAAATACAATTTAGTGTTATAGGAAAGAAGATATAAGTGTTTCACCTGATAATTACACTTAAGATTCCTTAGACATTATCTTCACTGCTCAAATTTGTAGTTGTATAAATAGGCTTTAACTTCTGCAATTTTCATTAAAGTAAAAATTGTCTAAATGTTAGATAACTTATGCTTCACAATATTGGGGTCAAAAGAGTTATTGAAAAAAAAAGTTATTAGATTGGAAAATTAAAGCTAGGAACTATCAATTCAGTGTATAATAAAATAGATCTTAATTGTACCTTTTCTTGTTGTATTTCAATAGTAGATGATCTCTCAATTGATTGGCCTTCTAAAGGCAATCCATGTGTAGACCTTCTATTTTATTCTAATGATATACAAATATGGACCCATTTTAGAATTCAAGTATTACCAAGATGCATATATTGAAAAAGCTATTACTGCAAAGTATTTAAGGTGACTATTATGTTTATAACCTCCTTAGCCATATGTAAAAATTGTGTTCAGAAAAATACGTTGAGTTGTTTAAAACGATTCTAAAACAAAGTCCAACTTTATCATGTTTAGGGAACAATGATAGACAATGTGCCTCATTTTCTACATTATATTTTGAGTTGTTTAAAAATAATTATAAGACCTTCAAAAATCAGCACTCAAAGTTTCTAAATTATAAAAAAAAATTAAAAACTTATTAGGCAAAAGTTAAGAGAGATTAGGTTCTATCCTCCATAGATGAAACAATAAATTAGGCAAGTCTAAGTAAGTTTGTTTTTATAAGTTTTCATCACATTAGAATAGTTAAAATGGCACATGCATTTAGTCCTAGTCTAGGTTGAAAAATGGGAATTCTAGAAGATTATAAAGTTTAAGCATCTCATCATTGTCCATTTAATGATAAATTATATGCCATAATCTTTGTTGCTCTTGGGGATAAGTTTGTAACTTGAGCAGTGTAACCATCAATATCCATATTTGTCAAGTGACTCAATCTTATATTGGGAAAAATAAGACCAAATTCAACAACCTGCAGAAAGCAAAACAAGTAAAAATTTGATAACTTATTAAAGGAAAAGAAAGTGACCCTATAAGGATTATTTATGCAACTTTAGAAATTTAAAATGGGCATAAGCTTGCCTTTCCATTTGATTTCTCCATTAATAAGGCCATTCATTGCTAGAACAAACAATGAAGATAAGTAGCAACACAGTAAATGATAGAAAACATTATCATTTAGGAGCATTCACTTCTTCAACAACATATACCATTACCCAATTCCAAAATATTTAGTGGTCCCCAATAAATATCGACCTTAATTTTGACACATAGAACGATGTCACAGATCACTTATTTTATTTGACATGTAGAGAAAAATCATATTTTATCACAAATGATAATGAAGAGTGACCATCAACTGAACATAAGAATTTTTTTACACTCCAATAAACTCATAACTATACAATGAAGCTTCCTTAGGAGCTTCTTCACTGAAACCCTTAATTAATCACATAAATACCCCAAATAAAAAAGATTGAATTCTTAAGTTCCTCTAACAAAAAATTTTATGGCGGACAAATGAAATCTTAAAAAAGTGAAAATTTTACAAAAAGAAAAGAATAAACTGAAGCACAGGCCTGACTCACCATAGTTTATGTAGCCAAAAAAGCATGCGGTGTAATCATTGCCAACAAAGGATTATGGCAGTTGGCAATAAGGGAAAATGATGTAGGTTTCGTGCTTAGATGAGGGGAGAGAATAAATGATGAAGGAGAAAGAATGAAGAAGGAAGAAGAGCGTTCGGAATGTAGATTATAGAGTAATGCAATGAAATAGTTACTACTAATGAGAGGAATGAGAGAATTTTAGGAGAGTGGGGGAGGAAAGCTTTGAGGGAGATAAAGATTAAGGGATTCTTTATATTTGGCAGAGTGTAACTCGATAAGAATAAGAGTTAGAGGAGAAAATGAGGAAGTCATTTTGGTCACGGAGAAGAAAACTGTGAGCTTGAAAAAAATTGATAGAGATTTAGCAAGGTTGTTGGTGGGAGATTCGATGGGTAGAGAGATTTTCAGTGAATCAAAGATTTGGGAAGATACAACGAGAATCTCAAATACATTGTAAGCATGTGAATATCACTGGTGAAAGGAGAGATCAGAGTTTAAATGAAAATGAATGTGAGGGAGAGTGGAGAAAGTGGGCTTTCTAGTGACAAATAGAGGTTCTAATTTAATATATAAGGTAAATTAATTTTTTTTCCAAAATGTCTTTTCCAAATAAAGTAAAACAAGCAAATAGGGGTCACGCATTTAGTCGAGTCTTTCACTCACACCAATTGTGACTTTGGTTTGATTATCATATTTTCTCGGTTGATAGGTGTTATATAAATTTCATTATAAATCCTCACTGAATTTAATGGTTTTTCCTAGGGATGTCAAAATGAGTTGAGCCACGCAAGCCAACTTGCATAACCTAATGAAACAAGTTGGGTTGGGTTGAGAATTTAACCCTCAAACCCTGCATAACCCAATCTACTTAACCCGCCAACCCAATACGGCAAATGACGGGTTAGGTTGGGTTGACCCATTGGATTGGTTTTTTTTTTTCTTCATTGTATTATCTTAGAATTTTCACACAACTTAGAGAGATTGTATTATAGCTCATGAAATATTGAAATTTTATAGATCATGGACTAAATTAAAGTTTACTCTTTAAAGTAGACGAGTGATTGAGTTTATAACTTCTCTTTATTTAAATATGTGAAGTCTCAAAAAAGGTAAATTTTATAGCTTTTGGATTAAATTTAATATTTCTAACTTTTTTTCTCTTTTTTAATTATACTTGATCAAAAAATTTAGAGAAAATTTAAGATAAATAAAATTATTAAAAGTTTTATAATATTTTTTAATGGATTGGTGAGCCAACCCAACCTAACTCGCCAACCCACCATGGGTTGGGTTGAAATTTTCAACCCAACTCAACTTGTTTTTCGATGGATTGGTTGGGTTGACCAATTTAACACCCCTAGTCTCCCCTAACCTTGCAAGTGTGTTATTACTTGCTAGCACTTTTCTTTAAGTTTTAAACCTTACTACATCATATTAAATTAAAAATATCTTTCTTTATATAAATTAAATTTAAAATTATTGTAATCTTAGTCAATCTCAATTTAAATTTGATTTTTAATTTTTAACCTACCATATCAACAGAAATTGTATCCTGATTCACATAATTTATTCTATAAATTTTCTTGATTTTTAAAATCTCATTTGTTTAATTTTTCTTTTTTGGTTTTCCACATATATTCTTTTTCAGAGACAATCTTGTTCAAAACCTTGTTAGACACTAAATGTGGTCACCTCTTCTGACGAGGATTCAAACCTTGCTTTGTCATGTTGTGAAGGACTAATTCCTTTTGCTAAATTCAACCCTTGTTGATAGTTTAATTTATTCTTATATTATAAAACAAAGTTGTTATTATTAATAATGAAAAATAATTTTTATCCTCTTTGATGTATTTTTATTTATAAACTTTATTTAATCTACATCAATCGAAGAATGGCGTGTTTTTCTATAATTTCTTCTTCACAACATAATTCTTTATGCACATTCTTTATAAACTAAACTATTATTTTCTTGAAATTAATTAAATGCGTATCCTTAAATTTTTTTAATATTTTATCTTTAAATTATATGCTTATTAAATTAAATTACGTAAATGTTAATTAGTCATTTATTGTAACATTTTAAATTTTAAATAAGTGTAAAAATATTTTTAATCTTTTAAAATATTTTGAAATTTATTTTTAATTCTTATAATAATTCAATATATTTTTTAATTCCGATAAATGTAGAAACATAAAGATTAAAAACTTATTAATTTTTATAGAAGACGAAAACATATTTTACCCTTTATATATATATATATATATATATATGTATATATATAAACATATTTTATCTTTTAAATAACAATAAACCTCCATACCAAACAAGTTGCAAAACCCTAAATTTACAATACGTTAGCCTCCGCCTCACAAACTTGCATCCTCCTCAGCAACACTCTCTCTTCTCTCCACCGTCTCTCCAATTTATTTGGCTTTCTCTCTCCGTTAGGTCGTGAAGAATAGCACAGTAGAGAGCGCAAAATGGTGAAGAAGAGCAAGAGTGAGAGAACCCGTTCCTTGAACCCTCCATCACCGTCATTGTACAATACCTTATTTATTTATTTTTTTAATTTTTAATTTTTTCTGTGGCGAAATTGTTGCGTTGCAGAGAGTAAGAGTAAGAGGGTTTCGTTGAAGAAGAAGTACAAGATCATAAGGAAGGTGCGAGATCACAACAGAAAAAAAGCGAAGGAAGCAAAGAAGCTTCGCTTGAGTGGGAAGAAGAAGGTTGAGAAGGATCCCGGTATCCCCAACGATTGGCCCTTCAAGGAACAGGAACTCAAAGCCCTCGAAGCAAGAAGAGCGAAGGTTATTGAGGAATTGGAGCAAAAGAAAGCCGAACGCAAGGAGAGGGTAATTGTTCTTTCCTTCATTAAACTGCCCATTCCATACATTTTTCCATATATATATGATTGGTTGTGATTTGTCATGTTTCATGATAAGATAAACAAAGAAGTAAATGAAAATAGTAGTAGAAATTTAGTAGAGTGATAGAGCATATTGTTAAGCATCACTTGGATCTCCAACACACCCCCTTATGTCGAGGATTGGACATCTCGAGCATAAAGTTTACAGGATTGTACATCTGTGGTTTAGTGGATGGCTCAACAGGCTCAACAACAATTGATAGGATAGACTTTGATATTATCTAAGAATTTTGGGTTTAGGGCCTAAGTTAACCAAGTAAATCCTACCTATTGATTACTTCCTAATCAAGTTGAAAATAACAGTGATCCAGGTGATGTTTGGTTGATTAGGAAGCAATCATTGGTTAGGATTTGCTTGGTTGAGTTAGGCCCTAAACCCAAAATTCTAGGACGTATTCTTATACGAGTGAGCGCTGATTAATTGGGGTGGAAAGATGAGAGAGATAGAAATAAAAGAGAAAAGGTAGAGAGACAGAGTGAGAGATGTGATGGAAAAGGAAGAGAGATAGGAAGAAAATGGGATGTAAATGAGATGGAAGAGAAAGTGTGTGGATGTTTATGATTGTTTTTCTTATATTATATGAACCCTTGGTGTTCTCTCATATATCCTGACTTGTCAGCTGGATTGTTGGTGCAGATGTATTTTTATTAATATACTAGAACTATGAGATTTCAATCTGTAGGTAAATTGGTAGTGTGGATATGTATACGAGAAGATGCTGTTCTATTGTGGTTTTGACACGTTTAAGTGAACTCAAGAATGGTTCTGTGTTATGCTTCAGTTGTTATGATTCTGTTTTTCTTGTAGTTAGAAACTTTACTATGATTAGCGCGTGTTTCAGGCTCGGAAAAGGAAATTGGGCTTGCTAGAGGATGAAGATAACTCCAAGTTGGGCAAAATGGATTCTCTAAAAGATAGTAATGATTTTGCTACTGTTGGGAAGACTAGAGGTGTTAATTTATTTTTAATTGGCTGAAAATTTGCTTTATGTTAAGTGCATATTTGCCTCTGTTCTTATATTTGTTATTTTTTTGGTCTTATTCCATAGATAGCTCAGATAGGGCCTTTTACAAGGATTTGGTTAAGGTCATTGAAACGTCTGACGTAATATTGGAGGTCCTTGATGCCCGAGATCCCTTGGGTACTCGTTGCGTTGATATAGAAAAGATGGTGATGAAATCGGGACCTGATAAACGTCTTGTCTTGCTTTTAAATAAAATTGGTAGCTTACTAATTGTATTTTTTTTCCGTCTCCTCTCTCCCTTTTGGACTATTTCTTTTTTGCACTGGCTAATCATTTGGCTCTTAAAATAGATCTTGTGCCTCGAGAATCTTTAGAGAGGTGGCTCAAGTACCTTAGAGAAGAATTACCTACTGTGGCCTTCAAGTGCAGCACACAACAACAAAGATCAAACTTAGGGTGGAGATCTTCTAAGACAGCCAAATCAAGTGATACTTTGCAATTAAGTGATTGTCTTGGAGCTGATACTCTCCTCAAATTGTTGAAGAATTACTCAAGAAGTCACGAGGTAAAAGAATTGTTTGGAACATAGATATTTGCCCCACTAGAAGTATAGTTTTTCCTTTTAATGTTGTGTACTTGTGTTAAGTGTTCAATGGAAGATCATAGGATTTTTTGTTCAAGCTTTTCTTGCCCTTTCCTTCTATTTTCTGTATACATGTCTATGTGTTCTTCACTTTGTCTATATTGATATATTATTTATTTCAACTAAATTTGTATTTTGCTTGTGACAGTTTGTGAATGGTTTTTGGATGTGGTTCAATTACACTTCACTTTTTCTTTTTGTGGTTCAACGGTCATAGCTGTTTGTAAAATTACAATGTCATAGTGAAAGTTTTGTGCCGAATTAAGTGCCTGTGAAGCAGAGAGTTGTCACTTGATGTCGGATAGAGTAACAATTTTGTTTCTCTGTAGTGTGCTTCTTATGGCTACCTACATGGAGTTATTATCTGAGATATGCAGAGATTGTGCAGCCTTTATGCATTCTTTGTTGGTTTTTTTGGTGTGCATGGGTATGAGTGTGTATGTATTGCCCATGCATTCTTGCCTGAGATATTATAAATCTATCGTTTTGCTATTCTTAGCCTTCCTTGTATCATTTTCATGTCATGCTAGTTTATCCAACTCTCGTTTTTCTTTAGGATACCTCTGCTGGAAAAGTAAACTTAAACATTGACAATTTGACATGATACTTATGCTTTAAACCAAATATAAAATCAGAAGCTTTTGGAAATAAATATCCTGCACAGTTATAGCTGTTATTACTATTCAATTATTTCTCATCTTTGAGTTAAAGCGCATGCAACTTCTTAGGAGATTGTGCTTTTTATACTGTATAAACTTAGGGAGGAGTGGAGGACCTAGGTGAATTGGTTTTTATTTTGTTCTGTCACTTTTGTGTTGAGTTAATTTGAAGAAAAGTTAGTAGATGGATGTGTATTGTGCACCTGGCTAAAAAAGAAAAATAAAAGTAGTAGATCACACTCATCATTTCTTTCACTTGTTAGTAGAAATTAAATTATTACTAAACCCTATGTATGTGGTACATGCTGCTAAAATGATAACACCACTAGTTGGGACTTGAGAATTATTGGCATTTGATTGCCCTATATAGCGGATGCCTTTTTGTGAATCATCAGCTTTTGTGGTGTAAGAGAAGTATCAAATATTTTCTTGATTTTCTCTTACCATTGTGGTGTTGGTGCCATTTGATCTGTTGAAAATTATTTCTGTTATCCAATATATTTTCATTTGTTTGTTTCTTCATGTATGCATGCATGACACCTTTCAAGTTCTGGTCTACTGGGTCTAATCATGTAGCTAAACTAAATTGGAAGAGTATGCTATAGTGTGCCTCGTCATGGGTTATCATTGCTATCTGTTGGGGATTTTGCATTTGACTGATTATTTTCTTTTCCCTCTAATTCATGTAGTTCTCTTCAAGTCTTATAATTTTTGGTGCTTATCTATTAATTGTTTTGTTATTTTTGTAATTGTCTATTTGATTTTAAATCATTCATTGTCAGTCTTCATTTATTTTGCTTCCTTGTCTTGACAGATCAAGAAGTCAATCACTGTGGGTTTGATTGGCTTGCCCAATGTTGGTAAGAGTAGTCTTATTAATAGCTTAAAGAGGTGCCATGTTGTCAATGTTGGTGCTACTCCTGGGTTAACAAGATCAATGCAAGAGGTTCAGTTGGACAAAAATGTTAAGTTGTTGGATTGCCCTGGTGTTGTTATGCTGAAGTCTCAAGAAAATGATGCTTCCATTGCTTTAAAAAATTGCAGGAGAATTGAGAAGTTAGGCGATCCAATTAGCCCAGGTATATGAAGGCATTTTTTCCCCTTATTATCCAGTTATTTAGGTCTTTATATTGTAGTAATGCAATTCAAAATGGATGGTAGAAGCTTTATAAGAATATAATGTAAAAAAAATAGTAGAGATAATGAGCTTGCAATATTGAAGAAACACGCTCTTCAATTTTACAGCTGTATGCAGTTATGCTATTCTTTGCTGCATTTGGCTGGACCAGAATGGCTGTATATCTAAGGGTGTCACTTTGTCCTTAAATTTGTTATGTGACAAGATTATGTTGCTTTCTTTAGTGTTTTGCTCATGGCTGTTTTATAGTGGAGGTGCTATTGGCCCCTTTATACATTGTTGATTTAATATCTGTTTTGGTGAATCTCTTATCCTGTCCATGTTCCTCCATTCTCTCAGATAGAATTACTTTTTTATTTATAAATTCAAATTTCAGTAACTTATGTCCTTCCTCTAAATTCTAGACCCTGATAACGGTTCTTTTTATGTAACCTGAGTGACTGACGTCAAATTTCCTCTTGTATTTCCTACAATTTTTACTTGAAATATTATGCACAAGACACCTCTATCATTTCCTTTTGCTTATGGTACATTCTGGTCATTTTCTAGAGCAGAAGATGCTTCTTCTTGGAGGGAGAATGCAAAAATGTTATTTTACTCATCCACCCTTTTTATGTGTCTCATTTCTTCTATCTTTCACTTTTCTTTGTTATTTCCATTATTTGCAGTATTTTCAAACTTTCTCCATTATTCCAACTCTGTTTATTTTGTGTGAATAAATGATGGTGTAAATGTGGTTGGTTGGTCCATGCGGCACAGGGTCTGTACATTGTATATTGTGATGTCTAGTTTGTCCTGCCAGGTCAGAATGTTGATGAAACACTCTTTCATTAATGCTTATCTCTTACCCTATTTAGAAAATGTTGCGTTCTGTTAGGTTTTAGAAATGCAACTGATTGGTGTTGAAGTGGAACATTGGATTTTTCTATGCCTGTGCCATTGGATTATGTTTTACTTACTGTTATCTTGTTTTAAAATATAACTTCTTTGGTTGTGTTTTACTTTTCTAGATATAAATTAAAGTTTGATTTATTGAAGTCAATTCCAAAATGCTTTGAAGTTTGCACCAAACAGTTATTGTATTAATGGAAAATCTTTATGTTGAATCCTGATTTTCTGGTTATATTGACTCCTGTTTCCCTGATTAAATTGAAAGTCTTATTCATTCTCATTGACTTGGACAATGCAGTGAGGGAAATTCTCAAGCTCTGCCAGCCCCAGCAGCTCGTAACGCGTTACAATATTCAAAGTTTCAAATCAGATGATGTTGATGACTTCCTACGGAGGGTAGCTACAGTTAGGGGGAAGCTTAAGAAGGGTGGAATAGTTGACATTGACGCTGCTGCAAGAATCATTCTTCATGATTGGAATGAGGGTATGCATATACATGGAGTTTGTTAAATCATAAACAGGGAGAAACTGAAACTTGTTTGTTTCGAAGTTAAAATTGAGGATACCAAATTAAGAGAAATGTCCACTTGTATGTTTCAGGTAAAATTCCATATTATACCATGCCCCCAGTCAGAGATCAAGGGGAACCTTCAGAAGCCAAGATAGTCTCTGAATTCTCAAAAGAGTTTAACATCGATGAAGTCTACACCAGTGAATCTTCATATATTGGGAGCCTTAAATCTGCTGATGACTTCAATGCTGTTGAAGTTCCTTCAAGTTACCCTTTCAATCTTGCTGAGACAATGTTAGAGGTCTGTTTCTTTAAGACATTTAAAGTAGGAGAAAATGCCTAGGGAATTGACTATTGTTGATCTCAATCATATACTCGTATTTTTAGTCTTTTCACATTTACTAATTAAAACATCTTGCAAACCATGATTTTCTAGGATGAAACACAAATCAAACCATCTGAACAAGGTGAAGGTCACGGAAACATGGCTGAGGTTGATGAATCTATGGAAGATGATGATGATGTTGGCAAGAACAAGGGGAACAGTGCGGCGGCTAGTAGGCAAAATGAAAAATTATATGCTGCCGATGGTATGCTTAATACAAAAATGAGGCGAGCAGAGAAGAAGAAAAGGAAAAAGGCTAAGAAAGCCTTAGCCTC
Organism: Spatholobus suberectus; assembly: GCA_004329165.1. NCBI lineage: Eukaryota > Viridiplantae > Streptophyta > Magnoliopsida > Fabales > Fabaceae > Spatholobus > Spatholobus suberectus. The sequence goes on from CM014735.1 coordinate 70,686,114, forward strand.
ATCGGATCCCATGGATGACGATTATGACTTCAAAGTTGATTACTTCCGAAAGGGAGCCACAATGGATGCTGAAGAGAGCAAGAGTGAGGATGATGATGAACAAGTCAACTCTGATGAGGTGCCTATGTCTGGTATTCAGGTTGATGAATGATGGGGGAAATGGACACGGCCATAATTTAAACATGATATAAGGTTTTGCCTTTTAACTTCAATTTTAGTTCCGAAGATTTTAAATTGTTGCAGTTATTGTGTATATATTATTTTGGGATGGCACGAACAAAGTTTTGGATATGTCAACATTTTTGTCCAATTGAGGCATATGGTTTATGCATTTTTGTTTCTGGATTTTTTACTTTCTGCTCTCCCGTCTTAATCATTCGAATAACTTGTTATGCCCACTTTTATTTATTTATTTTTTTTGAAAATTTCATTAACTAAATTACGTTTGTTGATTAAGGCAAAGTTATATAAAATAACCTACGCATTTACCCCTTGAAATATTCTGAATTGTTTCGATAGGTTGAGCATCTTGTTAAAGGAAATCTGGAATGATATGTAAATTTTTAATTATGTTTGATTTCGTTGAGTAGCTTTTTGCCTGCCTGCTTGTTTATGATTGACTGAGGACTGAGGTGTCTGGCAGATCGTTTAAATTGCAAAGATGCTTAGGCGTGAATTGAGATTAGGTAGTAACTCTTAAAAATTTACTCATTTACTTGGTAATTTGTTTTGAGTTCTACAGTGAACGGTTTTATATTTATGTTTTATTTAACTTAAATTTGATCTTTTTGCAAGTTTGTACAAAACCATTCTTAAATTATTTACAATTTTAAGACAGAAAATGCTTTGGCCCTTTGTGGTTTCTTATTCCGATATAAACTTCATATCTTGTCAATCAAATAATAATGAGATGTTATTGACTTCTTTATACTTTCACACGTTAAGTAAATGTCAAGTTTCATCCACTTATTTTCTCATTTTTTTTCTTATTTAGCTTCTGCATTAATGTCAAGAATGAGTATTTTATATATTGGGCTTTATCATCAAGGTATATAATAATATTAACCTGCCAAAATTTAAAAATAGATACTTTTATTTGAATACTTTTAAAATTAATTCAGATTTAAAGAAAATTTTTATTAATGTAGTAAACAAACACTTTATTTTCCTAAAAAACAAGAAACAACATATCAATTACTTTCAACTAGGGTCACTCATTGCTCATTCAAATCACGTGAATTTCCAAACAAAAACAAAATGTAATTTAAATCAACTCCTCCACAGTATAAATTAACTAGAGCTTATGCCCCTTTAAAAGAAATAGTGATCTCCTGCAACTTGGCTGTGGAGATCCACATAAGCACTTATTGTGAAAAAATGAATACACACCAAAGCTCTGCAGATTGTCACCTTGAGGAATCTCGCCACACAGCCTACTGTAGCTGACATTCAAGAGCTGCAAATTTTGTGCTCCTACAGGGAGCTTCCCATAGATTCGATTGTGGCTCACATCCAATGTTGTTAAGTTCATAGGCAACTCAACTTTTCCCAGGTCAAAGGCCAACATGTTCCTTGAAAGGTGCATTATAGCTATCCCTTTGGTGGATCCAAAAAGCATGGATGCATCACCTTTAAGCCTGTTTTAAGACAAGTTGATAAAGTACAAGTTGTTCAAATTTGCAAAGGACACTGGGATTCTCCCTGAGAGATGGTTGTGTTGGAGGGTCAAAGTGAACAATTTCTTGAGGGACCCATACGAGTCAGGTATTGAACCTGTAAGCATGTTATTGTCAAAGTCAATGTCTGAGAGGCCATGCAACTGGGAGAGAGAAGGAGGGAGTGTCCCAGAGAGATTGTTGAAGGAGAGATCCAAGTAAGTAAGGCTTTTTGAGTTGGGCCAAGAAGTTGGGTATTGGGCCTGATATTCGGGTTGAGCTGATGGTGAGGGAATTGAGCTTGGTGAGGTTGGAAATGGCCTCTGGGATTGGGCCAGTGAGGTTAGGGAAAATATAGAGAAACAGGTTTTCAAGGTGAGGTAGGTTGCCTATGGAGGGTGGAATTTGAAACGGGTGGTCATCGTATATGAGGGTGATTAGGTGGACAAGGTTGGTGTGGGGTTTGCATCCTACACCTTTCCAATTGGAGTTGCAACAATCAGTGTGTGGGTTCCAAGAGGAGAGAAGGGTTGGGTTGTTGAGGTCTTTCTTGACTTGGAGAAGGGCTCTTTTGTCCTGTGGATTACACTTCGTTTCCGAGAGGGAAGATGCTGCATGAGAGAGCAATATGAACAGGAGAAACAACTCAGTTGCCATGGCCTTTTTTTTGTGGGTGTTGAGTTTGAGGTGGGAAAAATGGTTGGGGGAAATGCTTTACCATGATATGTATACTTATAAGTCCAAAACAACTGTCTAAGCTCATTGATATATATATATATATATATATATATATATGTAGAAATTTGTTAATATACACATATTTATTTTTTAGTTGGAGTATGCTAGCAAGTTATATCATTAGTGTATTTTAAGATATATTGTAGTTATAGTTTGTTAATATACTCTAACTAAAAAATAAGTGTGTGTATGTTAGCAAATACTTGTAAGGTTTGCTAATGTACACACACTTGTTTTTTAGTTGGAGTACGTTAGCAAGCTATACCTTGGTGTATTTTAAGATACATTGTAGTTATAACTTGCTAATGTACTCTAACTAAAAAATAAGTGTGTGTGCGTTAACAAATTCCATATACACACACACACACACACATATATATATATATATATATATATATATATATATATTAAAGAGAGGATTTAACATGTGATTCACAGAGAAGATTTAACAAGAGAATATTTAAAAGAGAAGCTTCAAAAATATGATTTAACATGTGATTGAAAGAGAAGAGAAAGGTAGAGAAAAATGTGACCTGATTATAAAATATAAAGAGTGTCAAAATATCACGAATTAGTATATTCATTTGATTTGCGTACAAAGTATTCTGGTGTCTGAAGAAAGGGTAGGCTTCAGATAGTCCTCAAAGTCAAATGAAATTTTGATAGCTAAGTAAAGCAAAGTCGTAGATTTCAATTTTGTTTCAACTTGATATGGCCCATAGAACCCAAATTAATCCATCATCTAGTGTCACAAATATATAGCATTATTCGGCTTGAGTTTGACGTTTGACTCCGCCCACACAACAATTATCGCTAATGATTAAAGATGCCAAGGCCATTTGTAATATATAATATACTTACACAGCAATAATCATTTAGACTTTTAGACAACAGTTTCAATTGTATGGAATGGCATTACGCCAGGTAGCTTGCAATACCGTTCCACCTTAACGTCCTGTTCCTATATAAAGGAATTGTGTTTCAAAAATATGATTGAAAAGTGATTCAAATCAAAGAGAAGAGAAAGGTAGTGAAAAGTGTGACGTGAGTATAAAATATATAAAGGGTATATAGGCTTTCGATAGTCCTCAATATCGAATGAAACTTTGCTAGCTAAATAAAACGAAGTCATAGATTTCAACCTGATATGGCCCATAGAACTCAAATCCATCATCATTCAGCTTGAGCTTGACTCCCTACCAATCCCATACAATTCTTGCTAATGATTAAAGTTGCTGAGGCCATGATAATATATAATACGTGTATATATAAAACAATGAGCTCACCTGTTTTAGACAACAATTCCATCAATTGCATGGAGTGACATTATGCCAGCTAGCTTGCAATATCCTTCCACCTTAGCCTCATGTTCCTAGCTATATAAACCCCACTTTCCCATCCATTTTTCAATCACCTCAAACTCCAAATCCACACCCGAAAAAAAAAAAAAAAAAGGCCAATGGCAACCAAGTTGTTTATCCTCTTCATATTTCTCTCTTACACTGCACCTTCACTTTCTAAAAGGTATTGCAACCCAGAACACAAAAAAGCCCTTCTCCAAATCAAGAAAGAATTCAGCAACCCAACTTTTCTCTCATCATGGAATCCAAACACTGATTGTTGCCATGACAGTTGGCATGGTACCCATTGCCACCACAAAACAAACCGTGTTGACTCTTTAAAGCTCTCATACAACAACAACCTATCATACCTGGAGACGCTTTTTCTGTTCCATTTACCAAGCCTCACTGGCCCAATTCCTCAGTCCATATCCAAGCTTACCAATCTCCAATACCTCACCGTTAGTGTAACCGACACATCAGGCCCAATACTCAACTTCCTGGGCCAACTCAAAAGCCTCATTATTTTTAACGTCTCAATTGCCTAATCTCACAGGGATCTTTTTAGCCAATAACAAGCTTACAGGCCCAATCCCTTCTTCATATGGGTTCTTCAATGATAAGAACTACAACTACCCAAATTTGGACCTCTCTTATAACCAACTCTTGGGGAGAGTTCTAATGTCCTTGGGAAGGATTAACTTTTCATCTATTTCCTTGTCACATAACAAGTTTGAAGGTGATCCATCCATGCTGTTTGGGTCCACCAAAGTGACAGCTAGAATAGACTTTTCTTGGAACTCCTTTGTGTTTGATTTTGGGAAAGTGGAGTTGCCTAAGATAACATCAATGTTGGATGTGAGTCACAATAAGATTTATGGGAGCCTCCCTGCGGGGATAGAAAATGTGATGTTGTTGAATGTGAGCTACAATAGGCTATGTGGTGAAATTCCAAAGGGTGATAATGCGAATAGATCATGATGTGTACACGTAGGTTCATAATAAGTGCTTGTGTGGGTCACCACTTCCGAGCTGCAAGTGACCACTACTTTCCTATGATGAGACGTAGTTTAATTTCTTCATTTATACTAAGAAAAGGTTGATAGATAATGTGTCATTTTTAAACGTTATGTGTGTTCCCCCCCTTTGTTTGATTAAGAAAAGTTTAGGATTGGAGAGATTGTTGTCTCCAAATTCAAGGCATTTTTTTTAATGTGAAAGATATGTATTTTACCATACAACAATGATATGTGGACACTCTATAATTATAAATACTCATATGATATTCCTTATTTTTCTCTATATCTTCTTATCAGTTTTGTAGGATTTTAATCATTTTTTTCATGGGGTTATCCAACTTACTTCAAGTAAAAAAAGGGTTAAACAACTTCATCAAAGATGATTGGTATAATTTTCTATGTTATACTAATCATCTTTAACTATATAAAGAATTGCACTAATCATATTTGATTTGATTGTTTAACCTCATTTTTACTTAAAGTAAGTTAGACAACCCCTAATAATTAACATAGTGGCTGGTGTGTTTACATGTGGGTGTATTCATATGAGAATGACATTCTTATCTGATAGCATTATATTAGTGCATGTAATATCATTTTGATCTGATTTTACCACATTTCAATTCATGCCATTTTCATTTTTTTAAATATCAAATGATTCACATTATTTTTAATTCCGTATATAGTATTTTTTTTATTTTTAATTATTTTCTTATTCTATTATATATGCTTATTTTTAAATACTACTTTAAAATTAAAGATAATAATAAAAGTTTCCTTTAATTATACAAAAGACATTTCTTTCCAACTTTTACATTAACTTTATCCTTTTATTTTCTTTCTTCTTTTTTTTTTGGTCAAACTTATCCCATTTATTACCTTTGTTTTTCTATCTTTTTTTTTTTTTTTATAAGTGAAAATTTTATTGAAATTTTGCTATCACCTAAACATAATAAGGTATACATGCCTAAGATGATATAAATTTTTCCTATCCATCTTTTTATTCAAAATATATATAACTTGAAGAGTGTGAAAATTAATTTTTGTGTGTGTTAATTCTGCTAACATAATATATATTGTGGCAAACTGGCAATATGTGTTGTTCATAGTTTGAACACGGTGTATTTGTGATATATACTTATGTGTGGGAAAGTATATAGACACTCCTATTATTACATTATAGTTTTATTTTAAATTATTAAGTGAATGATATTATGGCACCCACTTAATTAACTTTTAAGTCTAAAATTATATTTCCACTTGAAATTATATTAATCAAGTTAAATCAGGGATATTTTATATTGAATTAATATATAATTAAAACTTTATATAAAATAAAAAATAAGTGAAGATAAAAACTTGAAAAAATATAATAATTTATTTGTTTTTATCTTAACTTGATGATCCAAATCAAACCAACTTGACCTTAACCAAATTGATTTGGCTTGGTTTGACCGATAATTTTTGTAAAACCCAAATCAACCCTATAAATATAATTGATTCAAATTAGATTTTTTTCCCGAAAATTAAACCAATTCAACTCATGAATATTCCAATAAATTGCCAAAAAATAAAATTAAAAATCCTTTATTCAACCAAACAACACATTCTTATTCTTAAACGATGCATATTACATATGGAAAGAAAACAAACATCCAAACGTTACATTAAGGAGCATGAAGCAAACATTGGCAATGGAAGCCTTTATTCTTATCATATCACCACATCATTTTTTTTAAGTTCATCGTTTTGATTAGGGTAAGGTTGTTCATGATTGTGATGGTCATGCGAGTCAACTCCTTTATTATCTCGAGGCAAAATGCCACGAAAAATGGGCCAACCAGAAAGGATTGGTATCACTTGGCCAATAAAGTACTCATTAGTTCTACCCAGGGTGAAATAGATACACACATACTTCTCTCCTTTGAAAAGGTAAGCTTCGCCCTTCTTATGAGAAGCAAATGTGGCATCAATTCCACATGTAAAGAGGGTGCCTCAAAAAATTGGAAACCCATCAATGATGCGACGAATGTTGCCAATAACCTCCTTGGAATCATAGTGTATGCGAGCATACTTATTGCCCTTGAACAAGTACACTTCTTTGCCTTCGGTTGACCTAAATTCGGTGTCTATGCCATTCTCAAACACTGTATCTTTGAAGAAGGGAAACATGGCATCAATTATCACAGGACCTGAGAGTATCTTGTCATCTAGAGTTCTCGAAGCATAGTCTATATAGGTACAAAGGTTGGCAGAGAATACTGGGAAAAACCCAAGTCTTATATCGACTAGAGATAGTGCCAAGATAGAGTATATAAGTGAGATACAACCCTCACCTTATGAGTTAACTTTTGGGGTTGACTTAAGCCTAAATCCAAATTGTAAAATGGTACCAAAGCCTATCCTAAATCTATTAACAGGTCACTTACCATATTATCTAAGCACCAAGCCCAATAGTGTTGCTCGTGAGGAGGTGTATTTGGAAAAACCCGAATCTCGTATGATAAGTTAGGGCAAGCCCAAATTCAGTTTCAAAGGCACAATCTATTCCATTTTCTCCAAATGGCATATCAATAAGCGAAGGAAACCCATCAAAAATCAAACATGGCCCAGTTAGAATCTTGTCATCTGTTGCTCTAGGAGTATAATACACCCTCATATACTCATTTTTGAAGAATAGATAAACTTCATGTGTTAGATGAATGAAATGCAGCATTTACATAACTAGGTACCACTGCACATATATCTTCTTCTGCTACGAGCTGTGGAAACTTTGATGCACACTCTCTCGATGGAGAATTTGGAGGGATTGACATCTTTCTTAATATAAGAAGAAAGCTAGGTAGATAGGTTTCAAATCCAGACTTATTTTTTAAGGATAATTTTGTTGGGGTACGAGGATATATGGAAAAATAGTAGACACGAATTAGTGAGGAGGTAAAATAACTTTTTATATATCAATATTGATATGCAATCAGAAACTATGGAAGAGCAAAATTAATCGCAATTTAACACGCTACAAAATCAATCTCGGCTTGTAAAAGATATTTGTAGCTCACTTTCAAATAATTAACTTGCAATCATCGCCAAGGCACCTATTTAACTTAGAGGAGTGCTAGCAATATACTTTTTAATATACTCCTTCTAAAACACTCTCTTCAATTGATTAAAATTTATTGAAAACTACAAGATCATGAGGGAGGTTCATCAAATAGGATGTGGGATCTACAAAATTTTGTAATTTCCAATAAATTTCAACCAATAGAAAGGAGTGTGTCATAAATTATTTGAGTTCAATACCCTACTTTTGGATGACTTATTTATCTGGCGGGTTCTGCTGCATTTGCTTCAGCATTTCTTGTGACTTCTGCGTTGTATTCTTCTAATCCTAGTCACGAGTACTGGCCTGTTTCCTATCAATTATATAAAAACAAATTAAGGGGATGTGAAATTCTAAACCTTTTTCTTTCTTTCTTTTCATGTACCTATTTATCTTTTAGAAAGAAAACTATTAGAGATAAGATTGGTTAGGAAGTTGTTAGTAAAGAGTTACTTTTGTTACCATATAAAGGCCTTGTGTAAACCCATTGTATTCAACTTTTGTTACCTATATTAGAGATAAGATTGGTTAGAAAGTTGTTAGTAGAGTTACTTTTGTTACCTATACAAAGGTTTTGTGTAAACCCATTGTATTCAATTTTTCTCATTATCAATATAACCATATTTTCAGTTTTATACACTTTTTCACAACTCTCTTCTCTAAACCATGAATTCCAACATGGTATCAGAGCCTATCATAGCGATTGTTGTTGGGCCTATCGGGCCACCCGCAGATGTCTAGTTTTACAAACTTCATGCTCGAGATGTTCAGTTCTCGGCATGAAGGGGGTGTGTAGGAGATCCTATATCGACTAGTGATATGGCTAAATAAGTGTATATAAATAGGGGGCAACCTTTACCTTACAAGTCAGTTTTGTAAGGTTGAATTAGGCTCAAACCTACATTCTAAGATGGTATCAGAGCGATACCACCCACCTTAGAAAAATCATTGCGTTGCTTTGTACTTTTCTTCTTTTCTTTTCGTTTTTTCTATTTACCTTTTTTTTTCTTTTTCCTTAGATAATCAAAACCTGTACTAGTTTGATTGTGGAACAATCGCACCCATTATGCTTCACAAATCCTTCTTCGTACATCCTAGTTTCAAGAGATTCATTTATCTCCATCTGAATCAGCCAAACGGAACCATTCTTGATACGTCCTCGTTTTCACTTAAGAACGCGATTCGATCTTCATCTTCGAAATCGCCTTTTGCGATTCAACTCGATTGTAGTTCGATGGTGTCATCTTTGGGTTCTTGGTTTGTCACCACTGCCATGAGTGCCACCATTCTCAGCCGTGGGAGGCAATTTTTGGCCACCATCGGGTTTGAAATGAAGAAAGTTCTTTGATCTATTTATGATGGCATGATCTTGGATTCTTCATCAACTCTGCCTCTGTTTTTGTTCTTCGATCTGTTTATGATCGACACGTTCATGCTCTTCTTCATGCATGTTCTTTGATTCTTGTTCAAGTCTTGATATTAATGGTCAGATGTGTTAATTTTCTTACATTTGGTGACTGATTTTTGGTTCTGCCGATGCAATCTTCCTACCTCTACTGATGGATTTGTTGTTCTGGAGTTGAATCTTTTCTATTGCTCTTTATGTATACATATCGTGTTACAATTTGAATTGTGTTCATGAAGTGTTTGATGTAATGCTTGAAAGGAGTTTAGTTTCTTGGATGACTAGATCACACGGTGTGTCAAAGCAGGAGTCTAATTCAGGCTTTGGAGCTATTTAAGCAACTGGAAGCTGGTGATGGGGTGCTTGTCTTTGTGCATATTTGATTGTGGTGGAGCTCTCTGCATATGTTGATGTTGGGGCTCTTGGTTTGGGTCAGTTCATGGTTGTGTTAAGAAAATAAGCTTGGAGCTGGTTGTCATAGTGAGCGTGGTTTTAAAGTAGTTGATGTTATTTTTCTTTCTGAAATTGTTTCTATGCCTATAGCTCCTTATGCACACTAGGTGTTTGGTGATTTTTTTTTATCCGATATATTTCCAGTTTGTTTCATTGTATTTCCTTTTGTTTTGCTCCTTGTACGACTTATCCCAAGCTCAAAGTGTTGTGAACACATTCCAGCTTGTGGAGGGCTATTAGAGATAAGATTGGTTAGAAAGTTGTTAGTAGAAAGTTATTTTTGTTACCTATATAAAGGTCTTGTGTAAACCCATTGTATTCATTTTTTCACATTATCAATACAATTATATTTTCAGTTTTATACACTATTTCACAACTCTCTTATTTGAACAATGAATTCCAAGAAAAACATGGATACTAATAATTTTCCAGTTTTCTTTTCATTCCAATGAAAGGAAACAGAAACAAGTATATATTAAAAAAAAAGTGGAAATCTATGTATGTCTTTGGGAAGCAGCTGGCACCTGTGTTGCTTTTGTCGAGTCTTTTTACTTCCCCGAGCGGAGTCATCCGAATTGCTTGGCAACTCGACCCGACCTGAGTCAATCAGCGTCACGTCATCAAGCAATGTGCGGTAGTGTTCCATCTTCTCGCCGTACCGTTACAGCTGTCAACCTAACTGCCATGCACATCCACTGCTGCGCTGATATGCATATGTGCACGTGGGTTTCTCAGTTTAATTTCTACTTCTATTAGAATATATCTCCTCAAACAATAGCTAAATTAATTAATCTAGTATCTTTCATCTCCAACGAATAAATAAAAATATATTTTTCAGTTTGAAACTTCGACCGAAATGTCCTAATTTGTATAGGAAACTATTATATAATATTTTTTTCATTTTATTTACAAAAGTTTAGATGAATTGGATGTCGAATTCACTCATATATACTTTTGAGGTTCAAAGAGCATTTAATTTTTTTTTATAGATCTCCTGTGAGCGAAATCGTCATATCAATAATGGGATTAAATTTTGCATCTTTTAATATCTACTTTTAGTTGTTCTAGCTAGCTAATAACTTTTTATATTATTTTAAGCTAGTTGATTTTACATAGTTTAACTTTTCATATTATGCACGATTTAATAATTATTATATTTCACTAAATATCTTTAATATAGAATATAAATAATATTTATAAAAAGTTCATTACAAATAATATTAACTAAATGTATATATATAATTCAAATCTAACGACTTACACTTTCATTTTCATGTTGTAGGCGATTTCTGTGAATGATGATGGACAAGATAAGTGAAAATAAAAACGTCTAAGATAGCTATATATCAAGGATAAAAGTAAATGAAATTTTAGGTTTTAAAATTCACAGCAGATCTACAAGACTGATTAGGCGCCCACATGACCACCTTAGAATGTGTCTTTTAGTGATGATCCTTTTTAAGTTTCCAAACTGCACCCCTTGATTGTTGCTTGGATTATATTGAAAAACTACTGATATATTGGGGAAGTTGCATTCAACTCTGCAAAAAATAAAGTCATCTCCAATTTTGTTAGCTACATATTGTAAATGAGTTGATTAATGTTGAAAAGAAATGATAATCATAACAAAAGGTAAATCATATCTGTTAAAAATAATAACAACTGAAAGTCAATAAAGTAGAAATATGTATTCGAATGCCTAACACATGTACACACAATATGGCTATATATGGTGAGGAAAAAGAAGTATTAGTGAGGAATGCCTAAATTGACAAAATAATTTGTATGTAATTTTTAAAAAATTTGTTACTAAAATTTTTATGACTCCAGTATTGGTGAGGAAAAAACAGTTTTTATCACTATATTTTGTCATTAATTCATTGAATTTTTGTAGTATATATACGTCTTTGATTAGAAGTTTATGGCATACCTTCCACGGCCAACCATGTCTATTTTCCCAAGGTATACTTTCGTAACACCGCATAGCTTGGTGTGTTCAATGTGAACTATTTCAACATCAATTTCAGAGGGATCTTCAACTGAAATTTCAAATTCAATTGCAAAGTCATCTAGTGAATTCGTCTGCAATATTCCTTGTGCTTGGTGTAGTATTTGCAGTTGCTGCAATTCTGGAGGAGTCCTGTTTTGTAGATTATTGTGGTGAGGATCCATATGTTTGTCCTGTAATGTTATGTCATGAATGCTTTTTCTTTTACTCTCTTTGTTTGAAACTTTCTCATGAAGGAAATATTTTTGGGCATGACTAGCCACTTGAATATGAGTTCTTGACTTGACATAATGTTTTGAAATGCTTTTCCAATCTCCTTTCCCATATTTTTTGAGTCCAATAAGAAATAACCTATCTCAAAAATTAAACAATATGTGAGAAATTTAATTTTTAAGCAAAAAATGAATGAAAAATTGAAACAGACATCTCAAAACAATGCAAAAGTATATATTGCAGACTATACCTAAACTAGTATTTTTAACTTGTGGATTGTACAGAATAAATATTTATTTTATATAATTTAAATTTTTAATAAATAAATACTTCTAAATATGTAAATTATATTATAATTGAAATTTTTAATAAATAAATATTTTTGAACATATAGATTATATTTTAAATTTATAATAAATGATTATTGTAATACAATGTTAATTTTTAATTATTGATAATTTATTTTAAAAAAATATTGACATTCAATTTAGAAATAAATATATTGAAAATGATAAATTAAAATAGATAAGAGGTTAAAACAATTCCTAAAAACACACTCATTGAAAAATGATAATTAAAAATGTTCTCGTTAAAGAATAACAATTATAAATACTGTCGTTTAAGATAGCTGTTCTCATTTAATATATAGGGTGAATTTTTCTCCCCCTCCCCCTTTTTCAAACTGAAGTCATTTTAATGAAGAAAATAGTTAAAAAGGTATGTAGTTTTTTTTTTTTTTTCCATTGTGTACACTTTTATTTCAATCCAATGAAAGAAAATATATTAATTAATTAAAAACTTAAATATATTTTTAGTCTTTAAAAAATGAGGATGCTTTAATTTTGGTCTCTATAATTTTATTTATTTATTTTCATCCTTCTAAAATCTACGTTCATTGTTTTTTGTTTTTTGTAAAACAAGTGAATTTTAGTTTGGTCTATGTAAAAAAAAAAAAATCTAGTTTTCATCCTTGAAAATTGAAAATCATTATTTTAATCCCTAATATCTATTTTATGGTAGATAAATAATATTTATTTTATAGATATAAAAAAAAATTTAGACGTGTCAATGTTGATATGATACCATAAACACTATTAAATGTCACTTAATATTTTGTTAGACACATAAACAGTTAACAAGTATCATATGATAGTAAAGACCAAAAATAATGATTTTAAATTTTTGAAAAAAAACACAATCCCTACAAGGACCAAACAAAAATTCGTTTATTTTACAAGTATAAAAAATGTATTTAACCCTCAATTAAAAATCATCAAAAGCACAAAATTTTTCAAGTCATAAAAATGATATCAAATAGAAAAATCAAGTTAAAAAGTTAAATCAAATGCTCTCTATTTTATATGAATAAATAATCTTTAATTGCACTTTTAGTTATCTTACAATCTCCGTTTCGTGAATTTGATCTTCTGACCATTTTAATTGTGTAATTTTGATTTGTCGGTTAACTTAACTGGAGATTCAATATTTAACAAAAATGTTAACATGATATATTTTATTGCACCGTCATGTCAGTATTTCTGTTAAATATTAAATGTCAAATTAATGAATAAATCAAAATTGCATAATTAAAATAATAAAAAATAAGTTTAAAAAGGAAGAAGAAGAAGACCAAATTCGTGAAATGAGATAGTAAAAAAAATAAAAATACAATTAAACTTAAATAATATACGTACTGAGAGTATACAAGATTTTTCACTCTCTAATCAAGCCTATTTAAATTCCTTTATACCTGTGTTCATCCTCAGTCCATGGCTTCCAGGATGTCCCTTTTTTCCTCCTAACAGAATTCGGCGAGCTAGAGTCCTCCACCGTTGAGTCATCCGAGTCAGTCCGCAACTTGAGCCGGGTCGACTCAGTATGGATCGTGTCGCGAAACAATGCCTGATGATAGCGTTCCATGATCTCGTCGGCGAATTTCTCCCACTGGCCCTCCCCCTCCTCCTCCGGGAACATCGGGAATGCCCTGTCCTGTGACCGAGTCAACTCGCTGGAAGAGAACTGAGTCTGCGACCGAGTCCACGTATCATTCATTCTTCTTCATTCAGTGTTGAAATCTACGCCGAACTAAGTTCTCGCTCACTTCCCTGCGTTTTGGACATTATGGGCATATATATAATATATACTAGGGGACACATTTTTTTAAAAATAAAATAAGAGAGAGAATGTAGATTGTTTAGAGACTAGTTAAATGATAAAATTATAGATATTTTTTAAAGTAATTAAAGGGTATAGTAGTCTAATAAAAAATAGACCGTTTAAAGAAAAATAATCTCTTTATTATATATATATGTAAGATTTGCTAAACGTGCATATACTTGATTTTTAATTAGAGTACGTTAACAAGTTATAATTTAAAGTTATCTTAAAATATATCAACAGTATAGTTTGCTAACATATTTCAACTAAAAAATAAGTAGATGTACATTAACAAACGCTTGTGGAATTTGTTAACTTACACCAACTTATTTTTTAATTAGAGTACGTTAACAAATTATAACTAAAAATTATCTTAAAATACACCAATGGTGTAACTTGCTAACGTATTTCAACTAAAAAATAAGTGAGTGTAGATTAACAAACCATATATATATATATATATATATATATATATATATATATAGGGAATGGACGCTGTCAGTTACAATTTACAAATTTGTATTTCATTGAACCTAGCATTCTGATATAGTAAATAATTAAACTTTACTTAATTAATTAATAAGATGGTTTTTCTTTATATATATATATTTGCCAAGGGAATGGACGCTTTCAGTTACAATTTACAAATTTGCATTTCATTGAATCTAGCATTCTGATATAGTAAATAATTAAACTTTATTTAAGTAATTAATTAATTAGATGGTTTTTCTTTTAAATTTTAAATATTTTATTTAAATCAAATATGGATAAATATTAATATCATTATTTCACTTCATTTCAAACTTTAAATGTAGGGTGTTGGGGGGGGGGGGGGGGGGGGGGGGGTGTTGTGGGCTTGGTATAAAATATTATTTTATATAAGGAATTATTTATTAACATAAAATATATTCACAATACTCTTTAATTAACAACATATATTTATAATTTCTTAAATTTACCTCATGTAAAACTAATAAAGCTTATATAATTAGTAATAGATAATTGGTGCTTTTAGTTTTTAGTAAGTATCAATTAAGGCACATTCTTTGTAAAAAGAAAAGAAAAGAAAAGAAAACTTAATTGAATTTTTTTTATTAAATAATTTTAAAGCTGCATGTTACTCCATAGAATGTTTATATAAAGAGTTGGATTTTTTTTATTTATTATTTACTTATTATAATTTAAAGTAAAATGAAAAATTCACCCGAATAGTATTAGATAAGAAGAAATTAATTTGCTAATAGGGGCTGGCACATCTAATCGAATTTTTTGCTCACACTAGCTTTGACTTAGATTTAATTATCAGATTTTTCCTGTTGGTAGACGATTTGTAAATTCTACTATAAATCCTAACTGAGATTAGTAGTCTTTCTCTGGCCTTGTAAGGGGATGTGTCTTTTCCTAATTAATCTAACTTTTTCTAACAAAAAACATAAGAAGAAATTCAAAATTTTGTAATGTTAAGATATTTTTTATTATTTTAATATAATTTAAATAAATAAATAATGACATGGATAATATTAGATAAGGATAAGTTTAAATTTTTGTATTGATAAGAATCTTTCTAATTTATTAATAACTAATATTTTAGCTTGTGCATTGAATAAGATAAATGTTTGTTTTTTTATAATTAAAATTTAAAATAAGTAAATATTTTTGAATATAT
The DNA here is from genome assembly GCA_004329165.1 of Spatholobus suberectus. Lineage (NCBI taxonomy): Eukaryota > Viridiplantae > Streptophyta > Magnoliopsida > Fabales > Fabaceae > Spatholobus > Spatholobus suberectus. Next base: position 70,701,868 of record CM014735.1, read on the forward strand.
AAATTATATTGATAATTTCTTTTAAAATACTATTGAATTTTAATTTAGAAATAAAGATAAAAATGAGTAGATTGAAAGAGATGGACGGTTAAGAAAGTCAATTGTACATATAAAGATAAAAGAATGGTAGTTTAAGATGGTTAAAAGATAAATTTTCTGGATAGTTATAAGATTAGCATGTGTAATGCACATCTAAAAGAAGAAAAAGAATATTGAGAATGTCTAATTGAGAGAATGTGAAAAAAAGTGATAGGCTTACTATCCAATTGTGTATTCTAATTTATAATATAGGAGTATATTTTTATTATAATTTTTATAATTTAAAATTAAATGAAAAAAATACATATAAAGAGAGTGAGAAAACTTTATTACCAACAGTGATTGTATGTTAAAGTTACAATAAAAAGAGAGAAGAGAGGAAATATGGATAGTGACTAATTAAGAGAATGGGTAAAGTGAGAGTCTCACTCTCCAAATTGTATATTTTAATTTACACGTGTACAGCATTTATAAATGCTATACAATATATAAAATACTTGATAGTTTAAATAAATGGTTTGGTAGAAAAAAATAACTTTTGATTTTAACAAATTTGTGATAGTAGGATTTTTTTTTCAATTATAAATGCATACTAATTTTATTTTTATGCTATATAAGTAACTAACATCTAATGAGGAAAGTCTTCATTAATTAATCATTAACACTATTCATAATTTCATTTTTTTTGTAACCATGTTGTAGGTGTGAAGTATTTGTTAATTTTGCCGATGACTAATCTTGACTAGGAAACCTAATTGACCACTTTTAGTGGAGTTTCGTCTCCCAACCTACTTTTTTTTTCATTCATAAAACTTGAACTCGAGACCTTCTTTAAGGTATCTAAACCTATTTTTACTTAGGCCTATGTAATGTTGGTATTCATAATTTCATATGATTAGACATCTTTAATTTCTTTAATTATTTTAACTTTTACTAAAATCTCTTCAATCAATATTAAATAAGATGGATATTTGAATATTATTAATAATAATTGATTAATTAAAATATTCATTAATATTTTTCAAAATTAAAATTTTCAAATGAATTTCAAATATTTTCCATAAATAGTACATATACACACACACACACACATATATATGTATGTATATATATGTGCATACAATACATAGAATACTTGATAATTAATATTTACTACTTACTCCAACTTTTTACCTTTTATGGTTTCATTTTCAATGCCAATTTCTAATTAGAATTATAACATCTTCAAATTTTTAAATGCATTTTTTTTAAAATTTTAACAAATTAGTTTATTAATTTAATTGCTATTTTTTTTTTATAAATTCTTAATATTCCAAAAGATAATAGAAGAAATAAATTTAAAATTTATTATAAAAGTATGGTTTTATTCTTAAATTTAAGAAAAATAATATCAGTAGTGTCTTGAAAATTTAATGTTAATTAAGTTCTTTATGATAACTATAATTTAATAAAAATATTAATGAGATGTTATAACTAATTAAACATTTTCAAATCTGAAATTATTTTTCCTAATTAAATAAAATAAATTACATTGCTTATGTGTATTATATTATATAATGTATGTTAGTAAAGTAAAAATTAAATAAATAAAATAAGGGAGGGGGGGGGGGGGGGGGGGGGTGTGGTTGCATAGAAAGCACTAAGAGGAATCACCGAACACGTGGATCAACTGACGTGGGGTTGTTCTAATTTAATCAGTGTTATCAAGTTCGAGTCTTGGATATGTAATTATGTTAAATACTTGGGGGTGGCAATCGGAGGAAAGAATGTTATCTCCCATAATAGTCATACCCGATTAGAGCAAAATTACTCCAATGGAAGATGCATGTGGTCTTTACCCAAAAAAGAAAGCACTAAGAGAAAAAAGGAGTTGAGCGTTTTGCATTTTAAGAGAGAGAAATCTGGTAGAGATGGAAGAAATAAATGAAAATTAAGATAAAATAAAAGAGAGGAAAATATTAAGACCCTGCATGGTATTTGTGAGAGTGATATGGAATGATATCTTGGAGTTTTGAGAGTTTAGTTATACTTTTGTGTTTGAATAATTGAAAAGCATTGCAATGCTGATGAAATGGAGTTTTAGAGGTTTGAATAAAATGTTTTATTATGGTATACTATTGATTATTGGAATTGATGTATACGTTATGAATTGCGTTTTTCTTAGATTGAACGAAATATGTTTTTAAATAGATTTTGGAAGAAGGACTTTTGTAGAACGTTGCAGTTAATAATACTAAGTGTTAGTGCAGGTTTGTAACATGCATGATATATTTATAGGCGAGAAACTTATTTAAGAAGGGAGCTTAACATTATGATTTTAATTTTAGGCAGGAGAGTTTGAGTTTGACTTGGATAAAAGTACTTTCAAGTGGAAAATCTATATAGTTTTACCGAAGTACTATTTGGGATTCTATTTTTTTTTTTATCAAATTTTTAGTTATGTCTTATATAAATATTGGTTTGGATTTAAATCAAGTCTTGCTAAATTTGAATTTCTATTATTTGTAAAAAATTATAATTTTATATTATACGTTGGCAAGTCTGACTTATTATATTTCTCATTATTTATTCACTGGCTTGTAATTTTACTCAAGTTATGGTTGTATGTTTTTCAGATAAGGGCAAGGAAACAATTTCCTATTAATTTGATTGTGGGAGTAATATAATTGATTGCCTCCTACACACTGTCCATATGTGAACAAAAGTTAGATTTTTATTTTGTTATTATAAATTATTAGAGTTGCTTCATTATTATCTTTATATATGGGACGAGATGGAATTTTTTTATATTGTTTAGTGGACCTTTAATTTGTGGTTGGAATTCATTCTGTTTGTGGGAGACTATGGTTGGCTAGCCAGTTGTTGATGTTATGAATTAACAGTGGCTGTTAATATTTATTGTAAATTATGATTATTTATATTCTACCTTAATACTATTAAATTATTTGTAATCGTTCAGTTACAATTTGTACTTGTAAATAGGCTACTCCATTATTGAAAATATTACAAGAAATTCTCCATTTTCTCTGCTCTCTTATTTTCTCTATTCTATATCTTCGGTTATAAATTCTTATCGTTTTATATTAATTTTCATAACACATCATCAACACGAATGTCTTTCCTTCGTTGATCATATTTATTATTGGCATTGCAACCTACAAGAAAAAAAAAAATCTTCGAATTCATATTTCAAGCTCAACTTCTCTTTTTAATCATATTTTTCATACTATGCTTTTGGTAGAATATTTGTATTATTGTATTATTTACGTAAATGTGAAATTCATTTAGATGTAATGAGTTTTGAAGACTCTATCAAAGAAATAAATTTTAAGAATATTTTTGCCTCTTGAAGACACTATCAAAGAATAAAATTTTAAGAATATTTTTTGTACTAGAAGTGAGAAAATATTACAAAAGTCAAAAGAAAATAAATCTCACCATAAGTTGAAAAATTGTGCAAATAAAAAGTGAAAAGGAAAGAAGATTTTTTCTCACCAGAAATGAAAAAGTATTGTGAAAAGAAAAAAAAATGGACAAAGAAGAAACATGATAAAAATATATTATGTTTGATCCTTTTATCGATATTGTTAAGAGCACTAGGTGTTTGTTCAATTATTATCATCATCATCATCATAATATTAGATAATATGTTATATTTTTATTTGTTTATGTTAAATATTGATTTATGTTAAGAAAAATTATTTACTTACAATTGGCAATATTAATATGCAATTACAGATTATTTTTATTTCCAATCTGGTTGAATTTCTTTATCTCCATCATAAGATATGATATATTCTTTACTATATTTTATGTTATGATAATATGCAATGTCAATATCAATTAATTGAAAATTATTAATTATTTTTGTTTGCAATTAATTGTTATAAATCAAATTAATACTAATAGTTACAATTGACTATATTAATTGCCTTATTGATTTATAATTTTAATTCCAGTTGAATGATATTGTAACAGCAAGTGAAGAATAAAAAGCCTTTACATGAGTTGAATGAATATTAAATTTGTTAATATGTATGGTTTGCCAAAATATATTAATTCATTATTGTATTACAAAGTTATAATATGTCATATTATAATAATTAAGTGAATATATACATGATTATTTGCATAATATATTTGATAACTTAAGATATGTTATTATATAACATCTTACTTTATATGTTATAACATATTGGTATTATTGACAAGGTTTTTATTTTATGCTAATCATTATGTGATTAAAAATGAGTTATAATATATTTTTAAATGTGATTATTATATAATGTATTGTCCTCAATAATGTTTATACATTGAATATTTACAATTATTATATGTTAAATATTATATGTTATTATTTAGGTGTTATTACTTATATTGTTATTAGAAAATTGTGATTCTCCCAAAAGCTCATTACAATTAAATGCATTTACTTTTATAAGATTTTACAACTATAAGTGAGTATAATGTTGTGATATTTAGAATTCTTTTTCAATTGAAATTGTATGCAAAAAAATTATCGATGGTAATAAATTAGAAAAAAATTCTTCAATTTTCATTAATCTAATGTGCTCCTACGGCAACAATATTGAGAAATTTTTTTTAAGAAATATTACGAGTTAATTACTTGTCTCCTTGAGGCTAAACAAAAATAATGAGCTTTAGATGAAAAATCATAATACTTGTTTGGCTGACATTTGCTCCATTCCCTGAAGTGAATGTAGCAACCTAGGTATTTTTATAAAATAATTGTTTGAATAATTTATTTTTATGATATGAGCTCTAACCATTATGGTCAACGTTGCACTTTTTATTTTATTTATAATTAACACTTATTACGTATGATTTGAATATCTCAAATTGATTTGGGATTATAATTCAATAGCTATTAAATGGTAAATGATTTCAATTTTTGAATTGATTATAATTTAATTAGATTTTTTCATATTGATTATTTATGCTTCTTATTTTTATAAAGAATGAATCTTGCTGATAATGCAACGACTTTTCAGAATTAAAAAAATATTTTCCTTATTCAGAAATGCAATAAGTCATTGTTAATACTATACCTAGTATTACAATGATAATTGAAGGCTTCGAAAGAGCTAATGTATTTTTATATAAAAGAACACAATTACACATTGTTATTACATTATATTTTTCCAAGTTTTATAGAAACTTATTAAGTTTCAACGATATTCATCTAATAGATACTATATTGAAACATTAAATGTGAGAAATGTTTTTATATCATGAGACTTAGACCAAGAAATGTGTAGAAAAAATGATACATTTTTTATCCGGTTTGTATTACACGTATATTAGTACATATTGAAACCCATAATATTGTAAACCAGAAGTTTACAAATCTACATAAATTTATTATTTGGCATGACTGGTTCGAGCTATCACCAGATATATTATGATGTGAAGAATAATAAAAAATTCATGTGAATGTACACCTATTTAAGAGCCAGAAGATTCTTCAATTCAATAAATTCTTACGTACAATTTATTCCTAAGAAATGTTGATGATAATTTAACAATCACAAAGAAAATAGAGAATGAATTTCTCACATTTTTAGAATGTAGACAGGATGATATTTGTAGACCAATATACCCACCATGTGAACCATTTATATATATTTTATGGTTTTAATTAATGTATCAATTAAATGATCGCATGTTTGTTTGTTGTCAACTCATAACTAGATGTTTGCAAGATTGCCTGCTTACTGGTGAATTTACATTTTAGGATTTTAATGAATATTGTATGGAATTGAAATTGAACACCCTGTAGTACCTGTTCACATGCAAGATGGACTTGCAAAATCATTTATTAAATGTTTAAAGTTAATTGCAAGATTGTTACTGAAGAGATCAAAACTTTCAATTTATATTTGGGGACATGTAATCTTACCTTTTATGATATTAATTCACATCAAGCCAATAAGTTATCACAAGTTTCCCTCTTTACAATTGATTTTTGGTAAACAACCTAATATTTCCTAGTTAAGTTTATAGATGTGTTGTATGCATTTCAATTATTGCACCACAACGCATTAAGATAAGTCCTCAAAGAAGGTTAGAAATATATGTTGGGTATGAATCTCCATGTATAATAAAATATGTTGAATATCAACAACAGATTTATTTATGGCTCAATTTGTCGGTTGTTATTTGAATAATTTTTTCTAACATTAAGGGGAGAGAATAAACAGTTAAAAAAAGAGATTAGTTAGAATAGATAATCATTTTGATTCTTGAACGAAACACTGTGAATCAGAAGTTCAAAAGATAATTCAAAAATTAAATAAAAGAGAAAGATTGATTTCTAGAAACAAAAAATATTTTTTATAGAATATATATTTACATTTTAGAATAATTGTATATAAGGATCCTTATCTATTATTTCGCTATGGGCCTATAAAATGTCAGAAGTGATCCTAGAGCTCGGTGGTGAATCATATCAGATATAGATGTATTAGTCTAATCTAATAATTTAAAAACATACTAATTAAAGACTTCTCGAATTCGAATTCAGCTTTCCTATTTCTTTTCAAGCATTTTGTCTTGATTTTCTTATAACATCAGCAGACAGAAGAATCAATACAGCCTTTCTAATATCACCTTAATTCCGGCTCACGATTTCAAATCTCAATTCAAGCTGAAAATAATTTTTACATTCGAGTATTAAAGATTCGAAAAACAAAAATGAAAAAGAAAATTCGTCACTTAGAGTCAAGTCTTTTAATTTATTAATTAGTTCCATTCGTTCATTGGAGATTTAATATACTAAGATTCCTTCCCTCAGAAAAGCATCGGTTAACCCATAATAATTAACACCGTAACTAATATTATTTAATTAATTTGTAAATGAATAAAAAAGACGATCCAAAGTTCACTATTAGAAAGATTAAGGTTATCTTCTTCATATATTATATCAACTAGGAGAGCTATAAGGGGGATTTTTTTTTTTTTTTTTACTGGAAGGAAAGAGGCATCAGGCCCACAACCACAATAGATTAAAAACCCCTTGGGTACACAGTACAATTTGCATCCCCCATCAGAGGGAAGAAAATAAAAGACGGTGCAGTAGTAAAAAACTGAAAAATTACAAGCTAAAAATAAACCAAACTTAGTTAAACTATCAGCCACTTGATTGGCTTCCCCCAAGACATGAGAGATGCGAAAAACTATGATACTTCTCGAAAGTCTATGAATCTCCTCAACCAAAGACGAACAAGGATGTTGTTTGCTACAACTAGTAGAGACCAAAGACACTGCCACTTGAGAGTCCGATTCCACCAATAAATTTCGATAACCAAAACGGCTAGCCAAGCACAAACCATGAATAACCGCCCATAACTCAGCAGAGGCAATGGAGCAATAACTAAATTTACTGGAAAAACCAAGCACAAAATTTCACCTATCATCTCTGAACACGCCACTGCATGAAGCCTGAGAAGTTGCGACATTTACAGCACCATAGCAGTTTAATTTCAGCATTCCACTTGGTGGGGCAACCACCAAATGTGCTCATGTGAACCAGTAGCTGGTGAAACTGGATTCAAAGCCAGCTCAATAGTTTTTGCGTGCCGTACATCTATGAAGCACGGACTTTGACACGGGCACAAAACATGACATGGACACAGACACGGACACTCCAACACAGCTAATGTCTAAAATATAGGACACTAAGACATCGCATATACACACAAAGAAAAAGACTCCAATAAAATGAAATATGAATAACATAAAAAAATACAAATTGATGATATATTCATCTTTTTAAATCAACCTTTTATGTTTTTTCTATAATAACAAGCCTCAACAAAGGCAAGGAGACATTATTTTTTTAATATTTTATATTATATTTTAAGCTAACTTATATAAAAGTTAAAAAATGACTATTTTTTTAATAATAGTAGTGTGTGTCCATTCATATGAAAGTGTCGGCTCAAGTGTCAAAGGTGTGTAGAGGTGTCGGTTTAAGTGTCTAAGCTAACAAAAATTATTTTTTTAATTGGATATCTAATTAGAAGTATCTAACATATGTTAGACAAGTGTCGGAGAGTGTCGGTATTGGAAACGTGTCCGACTGTCAAGAATGGGGTTCATTACTTTCTGACACCCCCAAACTGTCTCCGATCCAATCCCACAAATTATCAAAATAGAATGACGGTGGCAAGGCACACCTCTTCTTAATCTTTTCCAGACCTCATTAGCAACCACGCAATCACGAAGCACGTGAAGTGAAGATTCCGGATATGCATGGCAAACCGGACACGTTCCTTCTATGGCCATGCGCCTACGGACTCTCAACTCATTTGTGGACATCATGCATAGTCTTCCACAAAAGAACACAAATTTGCTCCGCCCCCCTCCACCGCCAAATCAGTTGGAAGAGCGGAGCATGAGGACGGATGAAGCACATATGAATGCTTTCATAAGCAGATTTGGTAGAAAAATTACCATCACTAGTACATGCCCAAGCCACAAAATTGTCCCCCTTATATCCCGCAGGAGGAAGAATGGCTTTTATCTTATCAATAATATGTTGTGGAAGTAAGCGAGGCATCTTCTCCACATCCCAATTGCCCCCTTCATTTACGAAAAAACAAGTAGGCCCTGAAATACGCATTAGAGCAGTATTGAATCTATGCTCACTCAGTTTGCCACATTGTGGAATCCAAGAATCAGCCCAAAAGTTCACCTGCCAGATGGTATTATCAACTACACTATCCCAATACTTTGAAACTGTAATACCTGTCTTTTATAATCTGTGCATAAGTGGTTGATAATCTAAAAAGGAAAATTAAGTTTAAATTCAGTTTAAGTAAATAATTAATAATAATATTTGCTATGTAAATTTCAGTAGAGTTTTCTATAGAAATTGAGCCTACTCAGATTCTAGCAATGCAGAGATACACTGTGTGAAGGTTGACAATGTAAAATCTGTAACATGTTGATCCCTAATTAAGTGATTGGATAATTAACAAGAGGAATTAAATTTAATTTCTAATGAAAAAATATAGATAATTAAAATTACATGTTCTTGTTTGAGATTCTGCAAAAATTTATGCAAGAATCTAGTCTATGATAATATTTGTTGAGTCGATATTTATCTGTACAGTTGATGAGCAATACAAGACCATGGAATTTAATTATAATTAACTTTAAAGTAATTATGATTAGATTCTATTTTGTTGATAACTTCCTTACCCAAAAAAGTTTAGAACACCGGGTTTTTCCTCTATTGCTATTTAGGACCATTTATCAAGAAACCTGTTAGATAAAGTAAATCTAACTGCTTGACTTGGGCAAAGACAGTTTAGCCTTATTCAGAGAAATTCTAAAGAGTCATAAACTCATTTAGATTCTAAAGTCAATTAAATTATTTTAATTGATTCAAGTGCTAGAAAACCTAATTTCATCAATTTCGATAATTGATAGCATTTTTAGTATTTGTGTGAGAAATTTAAAATTTCTATTGGCTGGACCTAAGATCCACACATCCCAAGCTCAACCCAACTATGCTAACCATTAGTTTCTTGGACAAACTAGATTTGTTGCAACCTAATTAGATGTCTCTTCATTAGTTCTACACATTTTCCCATCACTAGTACTTAAATGTACCAAAACCACCCATGATTTTTGGGGTTGGACGTCCACTTCTTCTTGTAGAAGAAGTTGGATTTTTTTTTTCAATTACCAATAAAATTGTAACCATTTTGTGAGTTACCATTATACCCTTCACTTAAGTTGACTTATAAGTGGTGTTAAGCACATTTTCCTCTCATTTTCTCCCCTCAAAACTGTAAGCTAAGAGAGAGTTCCCCTCTCTTGTTCTAAAAATTTCTAAGTGCTAAGGAGAGTGTTGAAAGCTTGAGTGTCCAAGAGAGTTGGTTCTAGGTAAGTTTCATCCTTTTCATGCTTTTCTATCTTCACATTTCAATTTCTATCAAAATCTAAGTGGTCTAAACCATTCTCTATGTTTCTATGGTTCTAAACCTTGTTCTTTTCTTGTGTTCATCTCATATATTGACCATTCATGGTGATGGATGATGTTGGATCTTGTTAAAAGTTAAAAGGAGATACATATATTTTGTTATACTTTCTTTTAAAGCTTTGAAGGACCGTGCTTGAAAGTAAGGAAAGCTAACCTTTTCCTTGTGTTTGGATTGTGGTTATTCTATTTTTGGTGTGGTTTGTTGCTTAAAAATATTGTTGGTATCTTAAAAGTTGTAAACTTGGTGAAAAAAAAACCATTTTCATGCAGGTGTACAAAGTGTTTGTGATGATGTTTTCATTTTTTACCTGACCATGGTTCACTATTTTTGTTATATCTGAAGCTGTGCTTAATATTTTTGAGTGCTTATTATTTTTTTGTAAACTATACAAAATTTTATCCAAAATGGACTCAAGAAAAGTGTTAAAAGGTTAACAAACAAAAAAGTTAAGCCTTTTGAAAGTTGTGCATGATTTCTAAAAACGCTAGTCTGGCAGTGAGTAGTAACATGCGGCTTTGGAAGATTTGGTTGTGTACTTGTGGAAACTCTTGGAACAATAAAAAAATAGACACAAAAATATTTCTAAGAATGTACGGTTTTCCTATATTTGATACGGTTTTCTATTTTTAATAATTTTTAGAAAATGAAGGTTATACTTGTTTTCTGATTGAAAGTGGTTTTGAAAATCGTGAATTTCAAAAATCATATAAAATTGTGTAGACCCTTAATTTTAATGTTCTTGGTTATTTTGAAAAGGTTTTTAAGTTTAATTTTAGAAAATAAATGGTTTGGACTCTGTAAAGTTTTGTTTGTTTATGAAAAATAGCAAAACATGTTCGTTGGTCTTCCATTAGGTAATGTTGACCTTACTATCTTGTTATTTTTGTTTTTTTTTTTTTGTGGATTTTTGCTTGAGGTGATCTTTAATGTTTTAGAAAATAGACAAAATTTAATTTTCAACCATATATGAATCATGTTAAGAAAAAATTGTTTACTAGTTCAAAATGATTTTCAAAATAGAGGCTAGAAAACTAGCAGCTACTGGAACCTATTTTTAATAAAATGTTTTATAACTTTTTGTATAACTTTATAAAAACACTATATTTTGCACTTAAAAAACTTAATTGTGAATCTTTCAAAATAAAAGTTAAATATGAATTCCAATAAAATATATTCTTTTCTATTTTACGTATTTTAAAATGTATTTTTGGTAATTTCATTAAAATGTGATTAATGGTAAGGCTCGTAAAACTATGTCTTAAGAAAACCTAAGACCCAAGCTTTAACTAGATGATTTCATGAAGGTATTTTCTTATTTAACTTTAACATTTTAATATTTTAAATACAAAATTTACATTAATATATAAGACTTGCTAAAAGTTGGATTAAAAGAGTTTCTTGGTGAAAGTTGCAAAAGGCATGACCTTGTGAATAATTATGACTTGATGGTACATTGATTATGTTGTGAAACTGTTGATAAAGGCTTGTTCAGGTGTGAACGATAAGCAGTTGTTGATAAATGTTGTCATCAATGTCTATTTATGATGAGTTGTTTGTCATGCACACATGCATTGTTGTTATGAGCACATGGTATCGAAGGTGTTGGTATTCACGGGAATGAGGTACAAGCCGAGTGTGAAAGCTTGAGGACTACAGATGGCGCGATTGCATAGGAGATCAGGGCCTTGCAAACCTTAGGTTGTGGTGGCGGTTCCTCCATACAGAAATCTTGACAAGTGCACTAGTTCCCATGATTAGTGGTTGGTTTTCCCCAAATAGTTTTGGCACGTGCCGCTTTAAGAATCCTAGTGAGGGTATTTGTGTTGATTATACCATGATTAAGGAATATCTGGGTTGGTTGCTTAGTTTTCATATTTCCATGGAGAGTCTAGGATCATGGTTTACGTATGCTTGGTCATAGTTTGATTTGGAATGATAAATGAAATGGAACCCTTGTATTATGCCTACATGTTGTGAGTAGGTGTATATTTGTCTTCATGCCTAGTATGTTATATGCTTGTTTTGTTATGTTTATTCTTTGGGTAGCTTTTCCTTATTTGTGTGTTTTGTGTGTGTGTGATTGTGAAGATCGTGATGACTTGTTATCGCCGGAGGAGATGGATGGAGATCCTTCTAGACCTCGAGTTCTCTTTTACCTTTTGGGAGTGCATATCTGTATAGAAGGACGACACCTTCTGGATCTTACCACGGTCAATGGACAACAAGATGGAGAAATTGTCTTTGTATATATGTCAGATCCTGACATTCCTGTGGAGTTTAGAGGAGTTACTTTTCGATCCTTTCGACGACCTATAGCTTCTTCGGTTTGGCATCATAGGATGCCCTCAGAGGCAAGAGGCCTACGTACATAGAGGTGGTAGAGGTAACTTAAGCTATACCACTCGCCTTGTACCTGAAGCTTTAGTTATAGAGATGAGATTCGTATCAGTTCATTCCTCTTTTGTTATGTGAATCAGTTTTTATAACTAGCTTAGATTAGCGAGTGTCCATAAGTATAATCCCCCTCCCCTTCTCGAGATGCATTCATAGGTTGGTCATATGTATTGGCATACACTTCACCTTAGAGTATTTTAATTACTTGTATACATGTAGTGTTGATGTTTCCATGATTATGAGATTTCCTTATTTCATGCTCATTGATGTAGATTCTAATTTCTATTATGAGTTGGCACTAGTATTATAAAAGTATTTTTGAAGTTGCTAAAAGTTTCCACTCATTTTCATAAATAAATTAATAAGAGAGTGTTCACAATAAATAAATCAAAATAGAATCCCGGTCATGTTAATAGAGTTTTCTTGTGACGAAATTGGGTCGTTACAGAAACACCTCGCCAAAAATTTGAGCTTGGTCATTTAGCATCAATAGAAGACACATGAGTGCTAATCCATAGTGATATTTTGCACGAATTATCTATACCCAAAGCTCATCTTTCTGATTACATAATCTCCACCCCCTTTCATAAGCAAAGCTTGATTAGCATGTTTGGCTTTCCTCAACCCTAAGCCATTAAACCATTTTGGTACACAAATAGTCTCCTAGGCCACCTAGTGGACTCTCCTATTATTTTCTAAATCACCCTAAACAAAGTCTCTACCTTTTTTTTTATTTTTTATTTTTATCAATTTCATCATAAACAGAGCAAGGTAGTAAAAGTAGACTGCATTACATATGTGGGTAAGACCTGTATCATGGACTTAGTAAGTGTAAGACAAACAACAAACTTTTGGCTTTCCAACTGGATACTCGTTGGTTAATTTTATCAACAAACAACTGTATAATTGATCGTGATTATTAAAGATGGCAGTAATGCCTAGTGATCTTGAGGACGAGTCAGAGGATACTTCGATGGGCAAGAATTTGTAGACTTAGTCATAGTATTTTTTTAATTTTTTTAGGAATAGGGTAGATTGACATTGCTTTGTATAGAACCTTTTTAATGTATATATTGGGTTAGATAGTATTTATCTTTTGATGTATTTTTAGTTTTTCTATATTTTATGACTGTCGTGTATTATCAAACCATGATGTACAGTTTTACAACATATATGTATATACAGTCTTTATTTTTCGTCTAGTAAAACAGGAATCGAGGTCTTCCACAAGCATTGAAGAAGTCAAGCATCATAGGTAACTAGTTATTTTGTGCAGATTTTTAGTTCCATTCTTTATATCTGACGCATATAACTAATTACAAATCATGTAACTAGTTAATTTTTTATGCAGCCCCCTTATTTCCTAAAACATGGCTTACGAATTTAATTGGTTGCAAAGCTTGTAATCGGTTATTTTAAGTGTAGCCCCCTATTTTGTGTATGATGGCACGCGCACTTAACTGATTACAAAGTTTGTAATCATTTTTTTTAATGCAACCCCATTTATGCGTTGCGCAAATAATCAGTTACATAAAAATGTAACTAGTTATTTTATGCAGCTTTTGTGTGTTTCATGTGCTTTTCGAAAAAGGTGTCTTGAATAACCAATTACATAGCATTGTAACTAGTTATTTTTTATTTTGTTGGCCTGCACCTATGTTCATATAACTAGTTATATGCAATTTTAACTAATTATTCCAAAAAGTGAAACAAATATGTGAATGTCGAGCTCTTTTGTAACTTGTTCTATTGTTTTTAAATGATTTTGTCATTATAAATTCGTGAAACAAAGTGGGTTTTGCATCACTCAATGTTCTAAATCAAGATTCTCAATATCTTTGACACCTTCTCATACTCCAAATCACATTCATTCACATTTTCACACACCAAATCACTACCTTCTCGCTTATATAATTGCTTGAATGCTAACATCTAAGGGGAGTAACCATGCACAACTCTCATTTAATGCTAGAATGATTTGTTTAGTATTAGGATTGTTTAAGTTTGTTGTTGGTTATGTTTTTGTTTGTTATGCATTTCTTGTTGATTTGAATTAAAACTTGTTGCATGATTAGCATGTCTTTATGGTTGTAATTGTTGTTTCTTGATTTGGTGTAATGAGTTTGCTATCTGTTTACGTTATATTAATGAAATCTACCTATGTTTAGTTACATTGTTTGCTGCATTTGTTGTGATCTTTATCCTTCCTATTTCTTTTTAGCTTTCCATGCTTTCTTTTGGTTTTATGTTTTTGATGATGGCCAAAGGGGGATAAATGTATGTTTTTGCAAATTGCAGGAATTAAATCATGATGATAGCTTGGATATACCTACAACACACAAGTTGCTCAAATTGATCAAGTCTTCATCAAGTGGTTATCATCATCAAAAAGGGGGAGAAGCAAAAAGAAGAATTGTTCTTGCCCCCAAGAAGCATTACTTGAGTTTTGATGATTTAGCCTCTTGATGAATGCAAAGTTGTATTGTCTATTTAAATGTGTGTGTGGTTGTGTGTCATGCATGATTGATCTTTATCTTTGAAGATTTGATGGTGATGAGCTCTAAATCTAAGACTTGATGGATTAACAAGTAATAACATGTTTGAATAAACTTAAAATTGAATCTAAGATGAAACAGATGTTAAAATATGGTTTTAATTTGATAAAAAATGATAGCTCTATGTTAAACTTCTTAAAGGATTCAATATTATGTTTGGAAATGATTTAATCGGTTAATTTGGTTTGGTATTTGGTCAATTTCATTATTATTTATGTTAGAAAGCTTATTTGAATTTGATATATATAACCAGTTACACGATTATGTAATCAGTTACATTTTAAGATGCTGAATTATGGCTATGCGCGAATAACTAATTACATAGTTATGTAACTAGTTATTTTAAATAACTTGAAATAAAAGCTATGCGCAAATAACTAGTTACGAAGGGAAATAACTAGTTATTTTCACTCTAAGTTCATTGTCTAGATTTACAAAGAATAAAATAACTAATTACGAGACTGGATAACCAGTTATTTCAGTTTTCTCTCTATAAAATGTGAACCTTATTGACTCTTTTTACATGGCTTCCAATCCCTAAACTTTTGTGAGAGTTTTTCAAGAGAGAAAACACATTTTTTCATCATCATTACAATAAATTTTTCATCAAATTAAGAGCTCACACATGAATTATCTTTGTAGATAAAAAGAAGTCATCTTATTCAACAGATTTGTTTTGTGCTTCATTGTTTACATTCATCACAAATTAAGGTGATATTTAACCCTTACTTTTGGTACAATTTTCATTCTTAAGGAGGGTTTTCTCAACTCTTTCTTGTGGTAGAGTTCCACAAGAATTGGTTCAAGTTTTCTTGATAGGTTTTTAAGAAACTTGGTTTTGGGTTGTGTTTGTGTGTGATTCTTATGCATTGTACTTGTAAATAAATTGAATTACATAGTGATAATATCAATCAGTTTGATTGGAAACCGTGACACTCATTCACATTGGACACAACTCATGTTTGTTTAAATAATTATTTAGTTATTTAATTTTCAAGTTAACAAATAATACGAGGAAATTTTTCATGTTCCAATTTACAGGTGATCGTCTCACGAAACTTTTTTAAAATAAATGAATTGCAAGTTAAATAGAATTTGGAAATAGGAGTAAAAGATAAAAAAATAAGATATACCATATAGTCATCGCCAGAACCAAGTACATCTAAGTTTCTAAGATACAAGAGAAGATGGATACATTGTAAACGGAATACATCTGAAATCATAAAAATACAAGAAAATTAAAAAAAGTACATCAAAAGACACTGGCCATTCCAGCTACGTGCAAAAAAAGTATCCTAAACTAGAACAGTGTTTATGGATCTACTCCTAGCCCCCATATACAAAAAAAGGTACTACCCTTACACTGTTAGTCCTTATCTGTCCATGTCTCCTCGGAATTGTCAGAAGCTAGATGGTGAACATGTCCGTTAGGCATCTCAAAGGGTGACCTAACATTAGAATGAACCGATGACTATGAGGAGTACCAACCATTAGCCATGCCAACCTGGTACTCAACCATCAGTGACTCCACAAGTGACTTAGCTAATACAACCTCCATCGAAGATCCCTTAGGGTCTTCCAAAACAGGTTATGCAGTAGGCAGCAAGTCTGCATATGGCTACATGACGGGTGGAGCAAAATCTAGGTAATGAGCCATAAAAGGCACTACAATGTCCTTAGGTGGAGACAATGGTGTCGAAGGGATGTACTCAAAATGAGGTGGAGGCGAAGAGGAGACAGAGATCAAGAATGTCCATGTCATAGGAGGCATGTGTACTCTTGGGATGGGGTATAAGAAGGTAACCTCGACAAGGCCTCGAAAAGTCAGATAGTCGCCTCATCATAGGACCAAGCCCTCGCATCATCGTACTTAATGTGCATGTTGAGTAGAATTAGGAATGTGATCATCTTCAAGTATTGATCATGATAGGTCATGCATTAAGAAAGTAAATAGAGGAGTGAGGCGATTTTGTTCTTAAAATCACTTTCACATAGATGGCAAAGTATCCTACCATCACATACAGATAAAACACATCTAACAATAGAAAAAAAAAGGGGAACCTAGGGTCGATCTAAGTTATAACAACTACCCATGACATTGTATGGATCCATACTTCCGAATGGTTCTCAATAGAATTGAGAACTGATTAGGAGTGCATATATCTCTCTCAATATCATCAATCATAGTACAATCCTCATCATCATCGAGGAATAGAGCAACAGCTCAAGACATTTGTCGTCCACTCAGAGGTATACTCTCACACCAATCCCAGAATGCTGAGCAGTTGTCGAGGTTATCAAGCTTGGTTAGGCGAATATTCCGACCCAAGAGCGCTACCTTGGTCATTGGTATCATCACTGCTCAACACCTCCGCATATGGGTCCTTACCTTTCATTTCTTAGCGAACCCACTATAACTTCTCGTGCAGGGTGTCACGCCACCATATGTCCCTTGCACCACTTCTACTTTATTTACTGTTGTTAACCCTCATAATTCGAGCAGAGGTTTTCTTGGTCTTAGTACATTTGAGCACTAATACAATCTCTACTTAATATCTCTGCCTTCTAATGCAGAGGTTGAGTTTTACCACAGTATGATATATAGGGGTAAAAGCTAAGTATAATTTCAAGCAATTAAGAGAACAATGGGAATTTAGCAATCTATTTGTCAAATATTGGTTCACTTTAAGCACCTAATTTAAAGATTAAACTCACCTAGGGGAAATCCTAAATTAACTAGTAATAGTTTAGAATTGACCATTTAAATCTTTAACTTAAATAAGAACTTAGGTGCTTAATAAAGAGTACAACTAGTTAATTAAATTTTAGGGTGTGATTAATCTTACATCTTAGGAATTTAATTGCCTAAGGTCTTGATGCTATCATTAACTTGTTAAATTAACTCTAGTAGTTAGCTATGACTCAAAAGGAATTTAATTGGATTAAGTATATTGCAATTTTGACCAAGAATTAATTTGTGAAGACCCTTTTCTAATTGGATAAATCATAATGCCACATTTCTTTTAATGAAAATATGTCCAATTTTACAAAAAAGGTTCACCATTTAATTTTTAAGCAAATGAAGTTTTGCAAACTAGAGAAATGTCATTTATTTAGGCTTAGAATAGATTTCTAGAGGCGATAGATTTATGACTCGATTTTGAATCTCAATTTGGATGGGCAAACAATTTTTGTTTGACATGATCCATAGCTTGTTGGAAAGGTATTTCTTTTTAGTTTCTAAATCATCAAGGATCATCTCAAGAAAAAAATATACAAAAATAGATACAAAAATAACAAAACAAGGACCTTATTAGAGGACCAATAGTTCTCTTTTGTTATTTTTGCATCTTACCTCATGCTTTTAGCAGCCAAGCCCACTTTGTTCAGAAATTACATTAAAAAGACTTTTTAAAAAGTTCAAGAACTCTAGAAATTTAGGTCTATATGATTTATATTGATTTTTCAAAATTTATAGTTAAAAAAAGTCATTACCCAATCAGAAAAAAGCAGCACCTCTAGATTCAAAAAATTTATTAAAAATAGTAAACAAAGGTGAATATAGGCAAACTATATATCCCTGACAATCTTAATGAATCTATTTTCTAGTTGTTAGTTGGTAACATCTAATAAAACTTTTGAAATTTCTTTTTTGTGCACACTGCCAGTTACCATTTTTAGAAAAGCAACTCAAATTTTAAAAAATGTAACTTCATAATTTCTCAACTTTTTAAAATTGTTCTTGTGCCCATTTAGAAGAGAAGTTTGTCTAGTTTTCAACAAAAAAACAAGCACTTAAAAATATTGAGTGTAGATCGAAATATTACAAAAACAATGACTGGTGTTCAAATAGGATTTGAAAGCAGCTTACTAGAACTTAAGTACCTCTTCATAAAAATCGATCTTTTCACCAAGTTATGAACTTTAAAGGGTCAAAACAAAATTTTAGGTTTTTAGGCATATTAAAAGCTAAAATAATCATCTTGAACCTTCACCAAAACTGTGACTTATTGAGGAGAAAAAATATCAACATTCAGGGTCAGCTGAGTCTGGGTTTAGTTTTAAAAGTCCTTTGTTGGTCAATAAAGCTTCAAACTTAAGAAAGTGACTATCTTTTAGGTCCCCTTTAGAAGGATTTAATTAAGGGTTCAAGAAGGGTCCATGGTTCAAAAGTCTCTTTTTTTTCAACTTCTCATTTTGTTAAGAAGAAAAGTTGCAAGTTTTTAACCTTAGCTTTGGATTTTAGGGTTCATGTTCAAAGTAATGCCGTGTTTTTCTTAATGCATGATTTAGTGGTTTAATAACTAAAAGTGAAAATTAATATGTGATTATGGTGTTTAAAACAAATAAATAAATAGATTGTTGTTGATTGTTATTGTGTGGTGTTAGTTTTATGTTGTTGACTTGGAATTCCTATCTGAGTTTAGGGAACTGAGACAAATATACTTGAGCCAAATTGAGAATGTTGTTGGTTTTGGTTTGGGTTGTTGAGAGAAAAACAATTAAGTTAGACCCGTTGTGAGTTTTGGAGAGTGAATAGACGGACCCTAAGCTTTAGTGGGCGTGAAGCCTCTGTGGGGCCAAGGAAGAGTTTTAAAAACCCTTTCCCTTCTCATTTCTCTCATTCTCTTGTCTCTCTCTCACTCTCTCCTCTCATTCTCTCAATTTTTCCTCTAATCCTTACTTAGATTCTTGAAGTGTAAGACCCAAACCTAGTGAGGAATCCCGTTTCTAGGTGTTGGAGAGCTGTTATTGCTTTGCTTTCACGGAGTTTGGCTCAAGGTTCTGTGTCTCTCACGTTTTCCCTTCCCCAAGCTCAGATTCGGAAGCTCCAAGAGGTAAGGGAAGCTTACTCTTGCTAGATTTGCGATGTATAAATATGTTTGTGTGTAAATATCACTTTAGGTTGGTCCAAATTCGGATTATATGTTGGTTGTGGTAAGATTTTGAATGAAAAGGGTTTTGGGGAAAAATATGAATTTTTGAGGAGAAACCATGATTTGTGTAATGGAATGTTGAATTTGTGGTGAAATTTGTTGCATATCAGCTTGGTTGAGGTGGATTGATGATATTGGAAACTCATTGATTCAAAAATTTGAGTTTGGATGATGGAAGTTTGAGTTTTTGCTGCAGAAAATCGTGTTTTTCGACAATCCTATCGCAAATAATCGATTATGGAAGTTGATAATCGATTATCTAGAGCTTTAAGATCAGAGTTTGTGAAATTGGCTCGGCAATAATCGATTATGGGCATCTGATAATCGATTATCTGGGTTTCAAAAAAATTTCTGTCGATTTTGGTTATGCAATAATTGATTATGGAGACCCATAATCGATTATCCCTGCTGAAAAATGAAATTTGATGCATTTTTACTAAATGAATATAATCCGTTACTACAGCACATAATATGTTATTTCAGAACTGAATGTGCCATTTAAGATTTCACAGTTTTCATTTCAAAATGCGAAGTATTTTGTATATACACATATAAAGAGTATTATACATTTTCAAAAGCTCTATTTGAGAAAAGTGGAGAGTTGTCAAGTTGGGATATGATTTCTTTAATTTAAAAAGGCGAATTGTTTCTACGGTTTTTGTAAATCTCCAAATTTATCTATCTTCCAAATGGTTTTCAAAGAGGATCTTGGTTTTAAATTATAAATTGGTTGTTGGATAAGTCTTTGAAGTGGAAGGTTGCTTAGATAGGACCTCCGCTTGTTATGTATGATATTGTTCCTCACGAGGTGGGCTGCTTAGATAGGGTCTTACCTGTTGATTATGATTGAGGCCAGTTTGTGGCCGATATGGCGTTGATGGATGTTGAGTGGTCATGTGAGGTAGCTGACGATGGACCTCTTTGCCACTAGTTGTATTGATATACATATATACATGTCGTATGTTTATTGGTTGTGGTTGAGTAGTTGATGGTGTGTAGTACATGCATTTATGCATAGTTGGCGACTGAGGTAGTTGACGATGGACCTCATGCCATGGTGTGGGCAGGCACGTAGGTTGGATGGTGACCAGAGTTGGAACTCAGATTGGCCTCCAACCTAGTGCTGGATGAGACATGGGGCAGCTGACGATGGGCTTTCAGAGATGAGTGGATTGGCGACTTTGCAAGAGGCCAAGGTGATGCAAGCCTTGTGTCGCAGTAAGCCACCACCCACATACATTTATCTTGACAAACCACTAAGCTTATCCGTAGATTAGAGTTTGGCAATCCCTGAATGGTGCTTAGATAGGCCATAGTAGGGGGTGAGACCTGGCTGATCGCCCGATATGTTTTAAATCTCTCGAGAGTCGTGTCATCATGCATTGACATAGTTGTGATGGATTGGTGGTGATATGGAGTTCTGGATTGAGAACTCTTTGCCATGTAAATGAATGCTTTATATATGTACATCTGTATGTAGATGTTGAGAACTCTCAATATATGATGGTGTGCCATATACTTGTGATGGAATATTGTGAGTTGTTGATGATTTCCATAATCATATGCTATGCTATTGTTGTAGTAAGCCTACCCTTGCCATGTGTTGTTGTTGTTGGTTGTCCTGTTGTTGCTGTTGTGCTGATGTGCCTGTGATGATCACGTCTTATGGTGTGGGAGTAGATGGCGGGGCTTCCGTGGGTCTGGCGACTCGAAGCTGAGGATGGAGTCGAGAGCTAGAGATGTTTGGCTTGGGAAAGCCATGTTTTGTTGCTTTAGTTATGATTTAGTTTCTTTATATTCTTTTGATGGGATTGTATAGATTGACCAGCTATAGGGAGTGAGTTTTGTATCCCACATCTTCGATGTTGTATATTTGGATATTTTGATATGGGCTGGTGTTATCCCATAGTTGTGTATGCATGATGATGACAGGAGAGATAGATGGATCTCTCATTTGATGTGTATGACTTATATACAGATATGATTGCTTTTATTCACCTAATATGTGGATAAGGTGTATGTTTAATAGGGTTGTTTAATAGCGATAGTTGGGTCGTTACATTCAAACCTTTACCATTTTGAATTCTTCACACAAATAAACATTTTAAAGTTAATAACAACATTTAAACAAACTTTTAAGTCATATAATTAGATTACGGCAGCAACGAAAAGAATGGAAACAACATAGATAAAAGGTAATAAACTAAAGGTTTTGGGGGCAAAACCCACCTAAACCATCTACATGAAAGTATTTAAACCAAGCACAACCCCACTTCCCACCTTATACCTCATATGTTACCAAGGAGAAGAGGATAAGATGTGCTCTTGAAGTCTCCAACAAGGTGGTGGTGGATGGTGGTCTTAAAGGAGGGTGGAAGTAGGAGGAGAATGGAGACTTTGGGTGTTTCAAATTTTTTTGAATGAACTTGAGGGAGAAGGGGAGTGTCTCAGCCAAACTAGGAGAGAGGAGAAAGTGAAGAAAGCTGTCCCAACATAGCATTTTATAGAAGGAATAGGTTGCTAGAAAGGGGGCATAAAAGTAATCTCACTTTTTCCTTTTTAGATTTTTCTCTTTTTGACATGTGAGAAATATAGAGAGTGTGGGTCTACAGAGTAGCTAAAAACGTGCCACACTTCTACTCCCTCAAGTCTCTGCGTTTCGTTTTCTCCATAGGCAAATCGACTAGTTTTGATAAAAACGTTTTAAACTTTAGTTATTTGATTTTTATAGCATTTGAATGAATTTTTCCTTAAAACTTTGTGAGCACCTTAATTATGATTAAAACAATTCTAGAATTTGAAATTGATTTTTAATAATTAATTTCAATTTTTTAGATATTTGTTTGGTATTTTTGAGTTAAAAATTTATAGAAATTTCATTTTAACTCAGGAAATTTCAAAATTTTTATGGTAATTGTAAAATTAAATATCCAACCCAACAATGAACTGAGAATGTTCATTTTATCTATTTCATACATTAAATTTTAATATATATGACATATTTCTAAGCTCAAAATGACAATTCACAATCATTTAGACCTTTTTCATATATCAGCCCTCAGTGTAGAGAAATTAAGATTAATCGCTTGTTTCTTAATTTCCCAGTTTATTAGAGACATTTTCACAAATATTAAGAAATTAAGTATGGTACTAAAATGAGGGTGTTACAGAAATTGGATCTAGATCACAGTGGTGGTGATCGAACAGCTATAAATCTTGTATGTTCTACTCCTTTCTCTACCCTTCCTCACATATATTGAATATTGATCACTTTATCAATTGCATATCAATTCATGATAATCTTGTTCATGGTTGCATGGTAAAATCAAGTTAATTGTTCTAATTCTACAACATCTATATCACCAAATCAAATTGATTCAAGGTTTTTTGAAAATCTAGTTTTTTTAAAAATCTCTCTTTGGCTAAGCTCCAACAAACTCTCCATTTTCTTATTCTTTGGCTAGAAAAGTTATTGTAATTTTCTCTGAATTTTCATATACTTACTCAGTGAGTAGATTTTTGTAAAACAATCCTTAGTGTTGTGAAAGCCTGGAGAGGCTTTGTGACAAGAGAATACTTGGGTTATGTAAATGGTCTGGGGTGATCACTATTGTAAGTCAGAAGAGGCTGGTAAGAATACTTATTTGTAACCAAGGGTTGGTTAGTGGAAATCCTACTAGATGAAGGTACTGGATGTAGCTTAGGTTGAGTGAACCAGTATAAAAATATCTTATGTGATCATTTTTCCTTATCCTTATCTTGTTTTATTTTTTTTGCACCTTTTTAATTATTATTTAAAGTTTTGCGAAATTTTTTTTGACCACTCAATTCAATGCCTTTCTTATGTGTTCCCATTATTTCAATTGGTATCAGAGCTCGACCTCTAGGGGTTGCGCATTTAACAATGCAGGGTAAATGATCTTGAGTAATTTATGAACAATGATGGACAAGTTGTCAACAGACCACCCTTATTTAAAGGTCAAAACTATGACTATTGGAAACAACGTATGATTGCCTTCTTTGACGCATGTCATATCGATATGTGAGATGTTGTAGAGATAGGTGACTATCAACCCATTGATGAAAATGGAGTCAAACTGCCAAGAGGTCAGCAGACAAAAGCACACAAATAAAGGTATCTGCTCAACTCTAAAGCTAAAAATGCTATTATGTGCACTCTGTCTGAATCTGAGTATGAAAAAGTACATAACATAAAAAGTGCTAAAAAGATGTGGGACACTTTAGTTCTTGCTTATGAAGGAACCTCATAAGTAAAAAGATGTAAGCTAAGTTTACTCGTACGGTAATACAAGTTATTTACAATGGAGGAAAACAAAACTATTGAACTCATGTTTGGTAGATTGCAAACCATTGTAAATAACTTGAGGTCTCTAGGTAAAACTTATGATAATTATGATCACATTGACAAAATTTTATGAAGTTTGCCTAGACAATGGAGACCACAAGTTACAGCCTTAAGAGCATCCAAGGATCTAACTATTCTCTCCATGGAAGAGCTTCTTGGAAAACTTAAGGTACACGAATTGGAGCTGAAGCAGGATGAAGAACTTAAACGAGGAAAGTCCTTGGCCTTAAGTGTCCAACATCCAGCAAAACAGTTGTTGTCCAAGGCTCTTAATGTTGAAGAATCTTTTGAGGAAGGACCAGGAGAAGATTCTGATGAGGATGATATCTCTTTTATATTAGGAAAGATACAGGTCATGTGGAAGAAGAAAAGAGGATCCAGAACTAGAAACTTCACTAGGAAGTTCAACAAAGACTCTAAAGAGAAAAGTCCTTTTGTTTGCTTTGAATTCAAAAAGCCTGGACACTTCAAAGCTAAATGTCCGAGCTTACAAAAGGAGAAGAAAACATCTTCTTTAAGAAGAAGAAGAAAGGACACATGGCGACATGGAAGATGTAGACCTATCTTCCTTTGAAGAAGAAGGAAAGGAAGAAGCAAACTTATGTTTCATGGCAGATACAAGTGCAAAGAGGTCAGAGAACGAACAAGAAGAAGATGAGATAAACTTCAATGACTTAACCTCTCTTCAAGAAGCATACAATGAACTGCTTTTTGATTCTTCAATTCTCTTTATTGCACACAAAGATTTGAAAAAGAAATTTTCAAAAACATTAAAAAAACTTGACTCGCTTAAAAAGTCATGAAGATATTTTAAAAGAGAATGAAAAATTAAAACTAGAAAAACCAAAAACCTATTTGAAGTGAAATCACCTGAGGAAGCATTAGAACTTCATAAGAGGTAAATCACTTAAGAAAAAGTCTAGCCAAATTTGTTAGTGGAACTGAAATTTTGAACAAAATTCTATCTTATGGATAAAGTCTACATGACAAATCTAGTTTTGGTTTTAAGAAATAATCATCTGAAACAACTCAAGCTACTGCTTTTTGTAAACATTGTGGAAAAAGCAAACATGAATCATTCAGATGTGTTCATCATCCAATGAAGAAGGCATGTTCAGAACTAGCAAGAGAGGACTTAAGGCCATTTGGGTACCTAAATCCATGATTATACCTATTGCAAATTTGCTTGACAACATAAAAAAAAACCCAATCATGGTATATGGACAGTGGCTACTCACGACACATGATAGGAGAAAGGTTTATGTTCCAAAGCCTCCAACAAAAGAATGGTGGATAGGTCACTTTTAGAGGAAATTAGAAGGGCAAGATAAAGGGAATAGGTAAAATTGGTAAGCATCCTTTACCTTTTATTGACAATGTTTTATATGTTGAAGGACTCAGACATAATCTACTAAGCATAAGTCAATTGTGTGATAGTGGACATAATGTCTCCTTCAATAAAGATGAATGTATAGTCAAAAACATGGATGGATCCATCCTGTTTCCCGCAAAGAAGCAAAACAATCTTTACAAGATTGATTTGAGTGACTTAACAAATCAAAATGTGTCATGTCTAATATCCATCAAAGAGAATCAATGGACTTGGCATAAGAACCTTGGACATGCAAGCTTGAGATTAATCTCAAAGCTAAATAAGCATAACCTCGTGAAAGGACTTCTAAATCTTATCTTCAAATTTGATGTTTTCTGTGATGCATGTCAAAAAGGGAAACAAGTCAAAAGCTCTTTTGAATCAAAAAATATTGTTTCCAGTTCTAGACCCCTTGAATTGTTACATATTGATTTGTTTGGACCAACTAAAATGGCCTCGCTTGGTGGAAAGCGATATGGATTAGTCATAGTGGACGACTATACTAGATGGACATGAGTTATGTTCCTAAGGCCTAAGGATCAGTCTTTTAAAGTCTTTTCTATATCCTGTAAAGGAATTCAAAATGAAAAAGGTGTTTGCATAGCCTCAATCAGAAGTGATCATGGAAGAGAGTTTGAAAACAAAAGTTTTCAAGGGTTTTGTGAGGAGAACAGAATTCTGCATGATTTCTCTGTACCTCGTACACCTCGACAAAATGGTGTGTTAGAGAGAAAGAACAACTCATTACAATAAATGGCTAGAACTATGCTTAATAATAACTCAACTCCTAAACACTTTTGGGCTAAAGTTGTAAACATATCATGTTATTTACAAAACAGAATATATATATACATATACATATACATATACATACATATATCAGACCTATCTTGAAAAAGACTTTCTATGAATTGTGGAAGGGACGAAAACCCAACATAGCATATTTTCATCCTTTTGGATGTCAATGTTTTATTTTGAATACTAAGGACAACCTTAGAAAGTTTGATTATAAGTGTGATGATGGAATATTGTTAGGCTATTCTAAAATGTCCAAGGCATATAGAGTTTATAACTGTAGAACCTTAACAGTTGAAGAAGCCATTTATGTTAGATTTAATGACAGTAAGTCTAACAGAGAACTATCAGAACTAGACGAATCCTTTGCAGATATGAAATTGGAC
Source organism: Spatholobus suberectus (assembly GCA_004329165.1). NCBI lineage: Eukaryota > Viridiplantae > Streptophyta > Magnoliopsida > Fabales > Fabaceae > Spatholobus > Spatholobus suberectus. The sequence goes on from CM014735.1 coordinate 70,728,725, forward strand.
GATAAGAAAGAATCGTTGTCTAGAACTCTGTTGGACGACTCATCAAAAGAACATAGAGAACCAACTAGATAGAACTGGAAAATGAAGAACTACCATCCAAAAGATCAAATCCTAGGAGATGTACACAATCATGTAAGAACAAGAACAACCTTCAAGGAGTGCACTACAAGAAACGTATTAATAGTGGAGGTTTTTCTTTTTGCGTTTAGTGGAGGTTTTTGACCTCCGCAAATTAAATTGCGGAGGTTTTTAAAAACCCCAAAGTAAAATTCGCCACAAGCAATTTGCGGCATTTTTTAAGAACCTGCGGTACATTGATTATACTATGGCGGTTTTGTTGTGGAAGTTTTAAACCTACGCTAACTGTGTAGGTTTTTTAATGGAGGTTTTGACCTACATAATAGTGGAGGTTTTTTAATGGAGCTTTTAAAACCTACGTCCTTAATAGAGGTTTTTTTGTAGAGTTTCTAAACCTCCCTAATTCCAAGTTTTGTAAGGTTTTAAACCTTCCTTAATTGGACAAATTACGAGGTTGGATACCTTTCCATGTGACCAAATTTTGTCTAATTTTTATACTCATTATAATTTAATAATTTACATGTATTGCAAAATTTTCATCTTCATTTGCAATAGCTATAGACATTTTAATAAAAAAAATACCCACATATCATGAATAAAGAAGGTTCATTGCCAATAGCCAAAATAATGTAACATAGTTCAAAGATGTACAATTCAAGCACCTATTATAAATCCAGATACAACTTAAAATTCAAAACAACTTAAAACTAATCTTGTACTAAACTTTAAAAATCAAAAAACATAACAAGCAAACTAAGAGTTGCTAGCAACAGATGATCCTCTTGCATCCAAAGGTGTAGTAGGAACACTTGAAGCATCATTTGGCTAAAATAAGAAAAATAACATACTTAGTTAGAATAATCAAAAGTACAATTTAATAAGTAAAACCTCAATATAATAATTGAGTATTCTAATAATTCTATAAAAAGCCATATTCTTTGAAATTTCAAAGGTGAGGCTCTTCATGAAATAATATTAATCTAGATTAGGAAGAATTGGAATTAAAATAGGATTGATGAAGAATAATAAGAATTATTCCAATTAAAAAGAAGAAGGGGTGAGGAGTAGAATTATTCCACACTCATTTTTATGTTAAAGCTACTACCATGTGATAGTTGTGAAAAAGTGTCAAATATCTAGGTGTGGTTAGTATTAAAATTCAAAAATCTAGTAAATTGACATGTACAAAAGTTACCTCCAAATGCAACACTTGCTCCTAAAAATATTCACAAAGGAAAAAACTTATGAGAAACAATAGAACAGTGCAATCAATGCTAAATAACCAATAGATCAAATAAGAACCAAATATTAGGTGTTTAAAATAAGAACCAAAAAACTATGTAATTCATGTTCTTATTAGACTTAGTAGATAACATCAATGTGAGTGAAATCAAATAACTAAATCAGTCTCAGGTACATTTTTTTGTTTTGGTTTCATAGCACAACATATCAATGTTACATATGGTCTTAAGTTAGTTTAGTCATAACATACTTATTGTAGTAGCAATTGTTGAGATATAAGCAAGTCACGACATAACTGGTTGTTAGTGAGTTAAGTGTGTAAATACCCTCTTGGTTCTAAATGTAATTATCTCAGAGAATGATATTTATCTAAAGGACAACATAGTTGACCTATCAATTCTAGACAAGGTACAATGCTATTAATCTAAGACAAGCTAGGTTAGTGCATGTGAGTCCTAGCTTTCTTGCAAGTATGTATGTATGTATGTATGTATGTGTATATATATATATATATATATATATATATATATATATATATGAAAAAATGTGAACATAGACTCCAAATCCAAATGATTTATATTGATAGTGTTCTTTATTATTTTTCTAATGGGAGAAATGTTATCTTTTTCTTGTGACTTTTTCCTTATGTTCAAATATTGCATATAGTAACTAGTTAGCTAAAAGGTAATAAAAGAAATTAGGATAGTTATCTTAAGCCAGAGAGGCACCACCCTACATCAATACAATCAAACGAAAACATATTAGAGGGGAATTGATGTGGAAAACTGCAAGTGCACGGTTGTCGTCAAGTAATAATTAAATATTGTATCCACAGGGACTGCGTGTTTAGTGATTATTGCTAAATAAAAATTAAACAAAAGAATTTTGATTGGGATGTTTAGGGTAGAGCAATTAAAAGAAAATGTAATTTAGAAATTAAATAAAGCGGTAATTAAAATTGGATGTAGTTCAACTAGGAAAACTTCTAGGATTGGGGTTTCACACTATGATGCTTAATGCCTTAATTTCGCTACCTATGTGTTTCGCTTGTTCTCAATGAAGGTGAATTAACCTAAGGTACCTTTCGTTCTCTTTCAAGATACAAAGGGGTATCTAACCAAAATTACCACCTACTGTCGTGATGGCTGTGTTCAATTAGACCCATTAAGTTCTTTGTTAATTCAATTGTTCCTCGAAGGCTTACTTTTGTGGTCTAAACCTAAGTTCCCTTCCTATAGGTTCGGTGCTTTGGGTTCACCTCTCAGTACTTCCCCAAAACCCTAAGATGATAAAAAACGCTAGCCGATTCGTTTCGCATAAATAAATTAACAGGAAAAGAATCAAAGAAGAACAAGATCGCACATAGACAAACAAAAATCAATTCATTAACTCAATCATAGGGCTATGCCCAATCCCAGAAAGAAAGGCTTCTACTCACACATAGTCATGAGAGAATGCTAAATAGAAAATAAAAGAAACATAAAACTAACCCAGAGATTGAAGAAGAAGAAGAACAATTATCCCCAATTCTCCGTGCTTAGAATCGAGTTCAGCAGATAAAAATTAAAATCCCTAGAGAGGTCTATTTATTTCTAAATTACAATTGGGCCTAAGCTAATCCTCAAAAGAAAATTAAAACTTGTGAAATCCTTCCAGAATTTTGCCCATTGCGCGGTGATACACATCACCAACTGGTGGTAGACGCGCAAGTGTAAAAATTGCTCCAGGGGGTGCGCCACCACGTGGTGGTAGGTACCACCACATGGTGGTAGATGCGCAGGGACTATTTCAGCATCAGGAAAAGGTGCCACCAGGTGGTGGCAGGTGCCGCTAGATGGTGGTGAAGTCTCCAAGCCTTTTTCTCTAAGATTTTGCTTTCCAAATGCTTTGAGATGACTCCATTACCTTCCAAAAGGACTTCCAAGTGCTCAAAGGTATTCAAATCATCATGAGGACTTCCAATTATAACTCTTTTTGCTTTCAAAGCCTAATAAACCTACAAGATTTTTCTAAAAACAATGACAAACAAAGAAAAAGTCATAACATGATACAAGAAGGGAAAAACATGCAATTAGATACCTAACTACTCCTAAACCTTAATAAAATGCAAGCAATCTAGTGAAAATAACTATGCTAAATGAGTTATAAAATGCATACATCAGGAATGTGGAACAGAAGAAATTAAGAAAACCATGCATAAAGCCACTCATACAGTAGAAGAAGAAATTTGTACATGCAACTTACAAGAACTTTTGGATCACTTCCTAATGGTTAAAATTTCAAACTAGCTGTTAAAACAAACTCCTTAAAATTTGAATGGGTTGCTAATCTAACATGATGGCCATAGTCCAGCACATGAAGAAAGAATTAAAAAAATAACTCAACTTTGAATGCAAAAATAACTTAAATACAAATTATTCAATTCATATATTTTCCTTCGATAAAAAGGTAATGACAATATTTTCAGCAAAAAATGGAAAATTTCCATTAGTAAATGACAATGAAATGGGAAGTCATAGAATCTAATCATATAGCAAAAATATAGCAATCGCAAATATCAGAGCCAAGTGAAAGAGTAGTACCAAACATGGAATCACGTATTTGTAATATTTCTTTTCTCTTGATTTGCTTAAATGTTTTTAGAAGAACATTTTTCATATGAGAAAAAGAACACTCATGTATGCTTCTGTCAGTAGAAATACAGTACCCAAACATCAAGTTGAAGAAGCCACAAAGCATTTAACTTCAATAGATCAAAAGCAAAAACATTAGGTAGATCAAGTGGAAAGAAGGGTAAGATTAGATTTCTAGTAATAGGTTCAAGCTTTTACTCATTTTCAGGTAAATATAATTCTTTTGGAAATATTTTTTAAATTTCAAAATTTTCCTACCAAACTAGAAATATGCAACTAATCCTGTTAGATACAGTTATATGTAGTGTTGCAATTAAGCAAAAAACAGGAAGTAAATGTTGCTTCCACATAGACAACCAAGAAATAGAAACTACACATGTAATGTAAGAGAAAATAAGTCTAGGAGTCAAGATTTAGAAATAATTTCAAATGTATTGTAGCTATCTTGTATCTATATTAGAAAAATGAAGTGTTTATCCATCAGTAAGAGCTTTCCTTGTTTTGTTCCTTTGCTAATTTTTATCACCACAGTAATTTGAAAGATATATATTATATATACATAAACTAGTTTGAACCTTGGCAGAACAGGTTTTAAACAAGTTGTGGAACCTATTTTATAAATGCTTTTAACACTAGCTCAAAATTGGTTTCCAATTTTCGAAATTGGTTTTGAACAGGTTCATCTAAAATAAAAATTTGTTCTACAAAGGGAAAAAATAGTTTGGATTTTTATGAAAAAACGAAACATGTCCTTGAATGGTGTAGTCTTGTGACAAGGGAAATCCTCACTTAAGGCTTGAGTAAGCTAAAATTGTTATCCTTTGGCAAAGCTACTCAACCACATACCAGAAATGAAGACCTAACAATTGGAGCAATTACATTAAGGAAAAGAAATATTCTCAAAGCTTAGAGATCTTCAAAAGCTCCTGTCCAAGATATATGTTGGAGTTCAAGGCTTTTGACACTTGTTAAACAAAGTAACAGACACAGAGGAACTGAATTTCATGAGTATCTTTGTTTACATTATTAATTAATTGTAGAGAATATCTTGAAGTTGATTTGCACTGACAAACGCACCAAGCAAGCACATGGTACACTCCAGTGATAAAATATCCAAATTACCCCCCCTAGGGGTTTGATAAAAATCTCCAAATTACCCAACATTTGGATGTTGCTTATTTTGGGTCATTTTCTTATCTAAATTAACTATAATACCACATCAAAATGACTAGGGTAGTAGCCTTTGAACTGTTGGTGGTGCACTATAGCCAGCACTAGCAATGGAAAAAGAGTGACAATAACAAAAAAAAAAAAAAATAGACAAAGTGAGTAGTGCATGCCTATTGTAGCGAATGAAGGGAAAGGGAAGGATCTGATAAAGGCCAGTAAAGGCTCTGATCATTCCCTTATTTCAAATTATTGGTATAAGAACTTTTTCATTTTTTGGTACAATGGAAAATAAAATAACTTTTATCTAAATCACATTTGGCTCTTCATCACTACTTTCATTTAACAAAAGAAACTCACATTCGTTGATGAAGCTCGTGGATTTCCAACAATCCAATCGTGTTTTTCCAACAATACAAGAGCATGTCGCCACAATTCGTGTCCTGAAAAGCAAAACGTCAAATTGGATTATGCATTGCCTCAACAGGGTTGAGCAAAAATAAAAAAAGATAACCTAACCAAATTTGGCCAAAGTAAAGGGATCCATTTTCGTTGGCCTTTCTTGAGCAAAAACAAAAAGATAACCTAACCGAACTAGAGGCACGAGAGAAAGAACGATGAAGCCAAACAAAGCAACTTGCATGATGGAGCTAGTCACTAAATACAAATAGAATCAAATATGGACTAAATGGTACAATGCCCTAACATTTTAAGTTGCAAGAAGAAGAACAATTGAAAGAAAGCATATGAGTTGGAGTGTACAAGTGATTTGGGAGCACCAGTTGAGAGAGCGTACAAGTGGTTTGGGAGACTACTAGCATACCACTGCAAACAAAGGGAAGGGGAAGGGTTTACGGGTTAAAAGAAGTGACAGAGAAGTTTGGGTGGGAAAAATTTAGTTTTATTATTTGTTTTGGAGGAAAAAGGATTTGGGATAGGTAGGGAAAGGAAGCAAAAGGGGGGAGAGAAATTAATATTTTAATTAGAAAAGGTTATAAAACCTTTGCAATTTAAATAAATTCTGGCATTTTTTCACCTTAATTTGAGACACAGCGTTCGAGTGTTGCATTTTTATTAATTTAAAGAGGTTTTTATAAACTCTACAAAAAAACCTCCACTATTTAGCTTATTTTTTGTAGTGGAGCAAGCTCAAGCCACCTTGATTTCTCAGATGGAACCAAAGGCAGTAGATGAAGCCTTATTGGATGAAGGTTGGATTAAAGCTATGAAAGATGAGCTAAACCAGTTCAAAAAAATAACGTGCAAAAATTATTTCTTCTACCTAAAGACAAGTCAATAATACGAACAAAATGGGTATTCAGGAACAAGCTGGATAAGACAGGTAAAGTAGTGAGAAGCAAGGCTAGACTAGTAGCTCAAGGTTACTCACAACAAGGTATTGACTTCACTGAAACTTTTGCACTTATAGCTAGACTAGAAGTCATTCACATTCTACTTTCATTTGCTGCTTATGGTAACATAAAGCTCTATCAAATGGATGTAAAGAGTGCATTCCTGAATGGCATAATAAATGAAGAAGTTTATCTAAAACAACCTCCTGGCTTTGGGTGTGATACTTTTCCTAAATATGTTTTCAAACTCAAAAAGGCTTTATATGGACTCAAACAAGCTCCTAAAGCTTGGTACGAGAAGTTGAGTTCCTTTCTATTAGAAAATGGTTTCATAAGAAGAAAAGTATACACCATTCTGTTTCGCAAAAATGCACATTCACATTTTATTATTGTGCAAATATATATGGATGACATTATATTTGGTGCTACTAACAAAGCTCTATGTAAGGATTTTTCTGAGTTTATGATGACAAAATTTGAAATGAGCATGATGGGAGAACTAAAGTTCTTCCCGGGATTGCAAATTAAGTAGATAAATAATGGTATATACACACATCAAACAAAATATGCTAAGGAATTGCTTGAGAAGTTTAAGATGAATGATGTCAAAGAAATGAGTACTCCTATGCATCCATCTTCAATACTAGGATTGGATGATACGTCCAAAAAGGCAGACCAAACCACATACCAAGGTATCATTGGGTCTCTACTATATCTTACTGCGTTCAGACCAGATATCATGTTTAGTGTATGTCTGTGTGCACGGTTTCAATTTGATCCTAGAAAAGTTCATCTTAGTGCTATAAAGGGAATCTTTAGACCTAAACGGAACCACTAACCTTAGTCTGTGCTTTAAGCCAAGTAAAGAATACAAGTTAGTTGGGTTTTGTGATGCCAACTATGTCGAAGACAGAATAGAACGGAAAAGCTCCAGTGGGGGGTGTCACCTCATTAGAGGCAATCTTATCTCCTGGACTAACAAAAGGCTAGCAATAATTGCCCTATCCACAATAGAAGTAGAATACATATCAAAAGTGTGTTGTTGTTCATAGCTTCTGTGGATTAAGCATCAACTAGAAGACTACAAAATATATAGGAGTAAAATTCCTATTCTTTGTGATAATACTACTGCCATTAATCTTTTGAAAAGTCCTATACTGCATCCCAGAGATAAACAAATTGAAATTAAACATCACTTTATTAGAGATTATGTTCAAAAAAGGATTATTAATATTCAGTTCATTAACATTGAAAATCAACTAGCAAATATATTTCAAAACCCCTTCCTGAAGATAAACTTGTCCATATAAGAGAAAGTCTTGGTATGGATTTTATAAAGGAATGAATAATTTCATTTGTCCAAATGACTGACTGTTTAATGGATTGTAGCGTCCATTTGCATCTCGGCATCCATTATGTTTGCATCCATCTTAGATTGAATATTAAATGTTCTCTTTGACCATCGATATTAGCAAACTTCTACAATCATGCTTTTACTGACAATGATTTGAAATAAATGCTTTATTCCTTATTTGAGTCATTTTTGTGGTGTAACTAATATCAAAACTATATAACTGCCTGTACCTGCATTGAATGCACCTTTTCTCTCCTCAAAAATTCAAAATACGGCCAAAACAAAACCCTTCAGTTACTTCCTCTACACTCAAAATCCTATATTATTCTTTTCCAAATACCAAATCCTATCGCTCTCTAATATCTGAAATCTCTTTCCATTTTTGCTCTCAAAACCCTAAATCCTAAAGTCTCTACTTCAATCAATCAATCATGGCTAGCAATAATCCAGACACTGCTATGAAAGTTGTTGCTAAGGTTGATGGCTCTAACCAAGGAGAAGATGTTGTCCTTGTGGAATAAAAGTTTGATATTGACACCCTTGATGATATGGGTATGAAAGTGAAGGACAACCTCTTAAGGTGTAGAATTCTCAACTATTTCTACCTGAATGAGATTATTTACTTAGAACTCATTCGACGTTTCTAGGAGACTACTAAGTTCACAAACAATAGTATAGTCAGTATTGTTCTAGGAGTCAAGGTACTATTGAACTTGGAAGCATTGCAAGAGCGATTGGATGCGAACGTGCTAGGTCTTGCATCAAGAATGGCTGGGAAAAAGATTATTGTGGACATGCAACTATTAATGCGCACACTGATGGGTCCTGAGGCTGAAGGACATGTTGAATATAGCAAGATAACCAAAGAAGGGAAGGTCTTTCAGTAATTCCTCAATAAGGGCATTTTGCACAAAGCCAGCTCGAAGGATAATGTCACTTTCCTTCACCGCTTTACCCTCTTTCACGTGATCACTAGGCAATAATTCAACCTTCCACATCTCATCCTGAGCAATATTTTCAGCAATATGAAGGGTAAAGAAATGATTGATCAAATAATTTATTCTACTTTACTAAACATTATATTTTGGATGCAACAAGTCTACCACAAATTCTTCACTTTACTAGGCATTGAACAGGTTGAGATCAGGCAATTGGGTAGTGGTCAGAGGATAAGTTAGCTACCTTTTGGGCAAAATAACATTAACCAGATGAAGGCTAGGTTTGTTTTGAAACCCATTGAAAAAGGATTAAAGGCTGGTGATGTACCCAAGGAGGAATTAGTGGAAGTGCCTCCTCAACCAACAGTAGAAAGAATGGGACAAGGCATCCAGCCTAACGAACCACAAGAAGATGAAGCGCTTTTCGTCCAACCTGTGTTTGTAGCGGCCAAAGCTATAGCATCTAGAAGACAACTGTCCCAGGTAGGGCGTCCAAACAACTTGTGGCGTCCAGAGCGACAAGATCTAAATCCCAATAAGAACTGGCACCAATGGTTGCCCTTCCATCTACTTTGCCTCCTCCTCCTCAGCCTACTAAAAGAAAGCTAAGGCTGCAAGAAGATTCTGATGATGAGGACAGTGAGTCAATTGTTGTCTTACTGAAGAAACAAAGGACTGAAAAGATTGCAGTTCTTCAACCTGTTGAAGCTCCTACTGAGCATGTAGCAACCAGAGAGAAATTGTCCAGAGTCAAAACTGCTGTTGAGAAAAGCAAAAGGAGTAAGTCATTTGTAGTTGACTTTGATAATATGATAATTGCTTAACATGATTTAATTGAATCAATTTTCACTAAACCTGTTGAACCATAAGCCTAAACACAAGCCCAAACACAAACCTAAACACAAGCCCAAACACCACCTCAAACCCCAACCTATGAATTGCTATTAATAGACTACCCTCCATGGTATACACTAACCCTTACTTAACTTGATCCAGACATGCTTCTACCTGGTGATGAAGGTTATATGTGTAACATTCCCACACCCGGCCTAGTTAAACCGTTCCTATCTGTCAAGCCACCAAAATAAGGAAGAATCCCTTATATTGAATGGTGCACTCCAAAGCCTATTCCTGCAATTGTTTATAGACCAAAAACGGGCATTAATCTTGATGTAGCTTTTGCATTTGAAGGACGAGCAAAAAATTGGGTAGCATGTAAGAAGAAATGGAGGTTGTTGTACGAAAAACAAAATAGGCAAAATCCTATGGACATAATCCTATTATTTGGTTTCCAAAGCCATACCTTGAACCAAAATATAGATTTAATTATTTTCCTATTCTTGAGAATCCCTTCGTCCATGATTACACTCATTAGTCCTTCGAGGAATATTTATGTTGCCACCTGAAGCAATTGTAAGCTTCCCTCTCAAGCTCTTCATCAGAAAGCTATATCTAGAGATCATACTTGCATGGCGATTTGATGTGCAACATCTAGGGATACTTCAACATAGGGCACCTCCCTTGGATGATTTGGAGATAGCAAAGAAAAAGAAGGAAAAAGGCATGGGTGAGCATGTTCATATCTGGCCAGCAAAACTAAAGTTTAGGTTGCTTGATCCAACTGAAGCAGGCTTCTTTCCCACTCCTTTTGAGCATATGTTCTGTATAACCTTTAGGCATTGAGACTTACACCATTCGACGCCTACTCCCAAGACCTCCTCAAATGGGTCCCTGCCTTTCATTCTTTAGCGTACCAAACTGTAGCTTCCCTAACAAGGTGTCATGTCACTACATGTACCCTGCTTTACATTACTCACTAATCTATTAATTTCTAAAGGTTCACTTTGGTCTCAAAAATTTGAGCACCAGTATAATTTCTACTAATATTTCTACCTTATATTACATAGATTTGATCCATATATATCGTTCACACAATTCATAATTCAATTTAAAGCACATAATGAATAATTCAATAAAAATAAAGACATACAAATTAAAATAAAGATTGATAATTAAGAAATAAATCATAGAATGGTAAAATTTTTTCATAAAAATAATTTTTAAACTAAGAAAAATAATTAGAATTTTATCATGAATTTTTGGAAATTTTTTTGAAAATGTTTGGAATTTAATGTTTTTAAGTAAAATGTGTCCACAAACACTTATAGAGCACAATTAGAAGTACTAAATAAGCTTTAAATTTAAGAAATTCTTACAAATGGTCTATTAGTGTGTCTAGACCTTACCTGGACGATAAGAACTTAATCTGAAATTTCTACTATAGTTTTCTAAAAATAAATTTATAAATGGCTCATTAACTAAAATTTTTGTTCAGTTTTTTTGTTATTAACTCTTTCACTTATTTTTTTTTACTATTTTTGCTAGATTATTTAAGTTTTACTAAACTTTGGCAATATGAAAATTTAATTATCTAATATACTAACTATTTTTTTTTTAAATTTTGGACAGTATCATAGCGTAGTAATTCTACTATAATTGTTTGAATTTGAGCAGTATAACAACTTAATAATTATACTATAGTTGTCTAAAATTGAGCAAGATAACTACTTAATATGTGTATTTTAATTATCTAAAATTGAGCAGAGTAACAGCTTAGCAAATGCATTTTAATTTTTTAAAAGTGAGCAGAGTAACAGCTTAGTAAGTGCATTTTAATTTTCTAAAATTGAGGAGAGTAACAGCTTAGCAAATATAATTTAATAATTTAAATTTGAGCAAAATAATAACGTAGCAAAAATTAAAGTTTAACATCAAACAATATAATAATAATATTAATTGTAACACCCTAAGGGGTATTACCGTAATTAAGCCTAGATTTCTAAGAACAAAAACAAAAAGACTTAAAAACATAGAAATAGCATGTTGAAGTGACTTATAAATACAATTATATTCATATAAGAATAATACTATAAAATATCATACATGCCTAATACACCTCATCTATCTCTCGAAGGTGTCATACAAAACATATAGAAGAATATAAGAAAGCACTATAAACTAGACTATGTCTTCTTGCACGTGACTCCAAGCCCCATCTGTACATGTCTTCACCTATATCCTAAAAAAGGGAAAACTTAAAAGAGTGAGACATAATGTCTTAGTGAGTTTTCTAAGGACTCTACGGCTGGGCTAGACTCTTCTACTTGGACAACCTTCATCATTTATCTCTTATGGCTTTAAACTCACTAGGTCTCTCATAATTCTTCCAACTGTTATATTAGTTTACAATCTCATTCTTAACCTAAGAACTCTTTCTTACCCAAAACCTTCTCTAGTATTTAAACTCTTCATGTTTAGATTTTACTCTTCTTCCTTTTGATATTTAGGGTTGTTCTCTATGGGTCAAGTCTAAGGTCATAGACATTCTAAAATACTTTAGACACTCCCTTAACACTCACCTTAATACCCTCATTCTGTTCTCTCTTACTTGTCTTATACCTTTCTATTACGCTGTGTGGGGATTCACTCTTTCTTTATCTCATTCACAACTATTATTATCCAACTAGAACCCTCACAACACTATCCTAGGGCCTAGCATCTCACGTATCCTTAAGGTAGCAAACATAATTCTAATTGCAAGAATACATTTATTTCACATCTTTTTTCCTAGTAATTAGACATACGTATCGTTTTGTTTCATCAAACAAGCATAAAATGAGCACATATACATAATCTTGACAATTTATCACAATACACAATCACATTTTCACACATATACATTACATCATTTGCTTATGAACAAGGTCACATAGACTTCACACAATTATGTAGCACAGTTCAACATATCACATTGCAGCAAGATGCATATGCATACTAAGTTCCTAAATCTCTACTCATGCACATGTGGTACCAACTTAAACTTACCAGAAAGTCGACCAGGAGTAAATGCATGGCCATAAGATGCATCATCGGTACCGATGCCTTCGGCTCTCGCACCTTCAACTAGTATGATATCCCCCGGCGACTAGTCAAGGCTACCCAGTTTTTTTACTATGCCCTGGCTCCATGGGATTAGCATGGACCATTGGAGTTTTCTTAACTAGATAACCCCCAAGGCTAGGGTTAGAAAACCCATCACGGCCTCTACCAGCCAAATTCCTATGTATTTTCCTCATCACATAACTCAAATGTTATGATGCATGGTCACATATAATGCTTACAACTTTTCATAGACTTTTATCATGAAACATTGACACAATTTCATATCACACTAAGTTTTTTCAAGGTAAATAACAATCATACATTATAAAGTTAACAAGGCATAAAATAAACAAATAACAATGAGTTAAAAACTGCAAAATAGAGTTCAAAAGCACAAAGAATAGAATAGCAAAGGTCTTATCCGCCCGACAGGATAGAAGTTCCGCTCGGCGGTCTAGCGAACCCGCCCAGCGGGTCTACGCCGGAACCCAACCCGCCTAACGGGTCTACACCGGAACCCAACCCGCCCAGCAGGTATTGCATCTCGCCTAGTGGGTCCGCGCGCCTAGTGGCAACGTAGAATCCAGTTTTGAAGAAAAGTTGCCCAGCGGCTATCTAATCCTGCTAGGCGGATCCGAGGTACTAATTTTAATTTATTTTTCCTATTGTCTTGGGTTTCTAAATGCTCCAAAATAAATAATTAGATTCTTAATCATTCTTCTACATTGATAATTGGTCAATTTAATCTATAATTCCTTTACTCCCTCACAATCCCCTCAATCCATCAAATTCCTAAATTTAGGTATAAGGAGGGAAAAAGATAGATAGATGAACAAGAACAACATAAAGGACAAGCAAAGACACAGGGGAGAACACTCACCTTTAGGAACATGCAAAGTTGAGTTCTAGGGCTTGGGTTCTCCGGTTTCTATTCTCTTTCTTTCTCTTCCTCTTTTTCTTCCCTTTTTTCCTCATTCTCTCTAACTTCTTTCTTCTTATATTTTATGACGGCTAAACCTAACCCTCCTTCTCTATTCTCTTCTTATAACATGTGGGTGAGTATGTGGCTTAGTGGACTTTAGTCTCTTATTGGGCCTAGATGCTCTTTTGGGTTTTATGATAACATTCCTACTAATTTCTAATACTAAGGTGTCGATAATAATAACACTAATAATAACAATAATAATAATAATATAATAACAACACCATAACAAAGAATTAATAATAATAATAACAACAACAACAACAACAATAAATATAATAACAATAATAGGAGCAATAATAATAATAAGTGATCTAATAACAATAACTCGTAAGGCGTCTTTTGTCTAATAACACATGGGAAGGGTCCTACTACGAGCTACCTCATGGTTTATTTTTAGTACCTGAAATTTGGAGTGTTACATTAATAATAAAACTTAAGCCTAAACGGGTTTAGGAGAAAACCCTTTCTACCAACATACAAAGTAATTAAAATTTAGAACCAACCCCACTCCCCCCATTACCTCAAAGAGTTGGTGAAGTTGTTGGTGCAGAGCTTCTAGAATAAAGAGGATTTTGACTAGTTAATGAAAACTAGTAGAATTTTGGTATAAGATAAAAAATTTATGGAGGAAGGTGACTATGGAGGCTTTGTAGAACTTGGGAGAAGAAGAGGATGTGCTGAAAAATTGTGCATGAAGGTTGCTATTTATAGGGAATGGAAGGTGCATATGTGTCTCCAAATGACATAATCCGTGATGCATTAATTCTAATTTTAATTTATTTGTAAATGCAATTTAGGGACATATCTCCAAATTAGGTGATGAATCACCTATTTTCTAGAGTGAAACGTGTTGGTTGAGTTGTCCCAAAGCTCCTCAGTATAATTTTTGACTATTAATTAATTAGTCAATACCGATAAAATCACCTAAACTTGAAAAAAATAACTTTCAATATCAAAATAATTAATTTAAATATAAATATGAAAAAATGTATTATTTTTCATCAAAAAAATTTCTAAAAATAAATTTTAATTTTTTATTATTTTTTTTCGAATTATATATGTATATTTTGTATATTTTAAGCTTAGAAAATTCATATTAAATCTATTTTAATTCAATAAATGCTCAAATATTTATGGAAATTCTAAAATTTCATACTTTACTTAGAGATGTACTAAAAACATCATTTTCATCATTTCTAGATGTCAAACCAATACTGGTTTGGTTTATTTGACAGCTAGGAGTATTTGGGTTACTTTACACAGAAATTTTCCTAAATTATATTTTAATACATATAACATGATTTTAAACTCAAATTGACATTTTAATGTCGATTGAATCTTTTTCTCATGTTAGACCTTAATATTGAGAAATAAGGACAAAATCGTCATTTTCTAATTTCTCTGGGCTTTGACTTAGAAAAATTATTAAAAATCATGATTAGATAATTTTTGATATTCTGATTTTAACCGTGGTGATCAAAATTTTTAGATTCCTTCCTAATTTTTCAAAATTAAATATAAAATAAATAGAAAAATAATTAATTAAGTAAAAGTGAGGGTGTTACAATAACTATACAACAAAAAGATCTATGTTAGAGTAGTATAAACCTATACTAGGCCACCCCATCCAATATGATCTACAAAAAGCCGTAAGCCGAGCCGTTATCACTGCAAATCCTCAGAGTCTATTGTATCGGTGTCCTTTATGTCCACTATATCCTTGTCCTTATCATTAGAAGGTACATGACCATTGGGCAATTGCCCAAGGCCATCAAAGCTATTGACAATGCTGACCTTAGAAGAAGAAGAGATCCATCCGTAGTTCTCACTCAGATGATAAGAGGGATCAGATGAAGACTCGGTGGTGTCAGGGTAAGGTGGAATCTCGACTGATGGCTCATAATACTAGAGATATGGTGTAGGGATCGCCATGATGACAATGTTTGGAATAGCATCCATCTATGAAATGGAGCATCATCCATCTCAACGTTTGTAGGTGATGGTGGAGGGGCCTATGGTCCTTTGACATAGCTATTTGGAGCGGTCGTAGATAGGGTCATAAGAAGTGTAAGGTGCTGCATAGGTAAGAAAACATCTGGGATGGGGGACATAAAGGTGGAGGTCATCCATTTGTGGAAGGTCGAGTACTGAGTAACCGGGTCATAGACCCACAGTCCTAATGGGTAGTGCGATATGTGGATGTTCGCTATCTTGTGGAAGAAGTCCATTTGCTTATACCAAGATCATATATGAAAAGAAACAAAAAAAAAAAAAAGGAGTGAGGTTTTTATCAAAGCCTTATTCCTTTTCTTAACAGGCTATAACCAATAAATTAAGCAATCACTCGAGGAATCCTAAGGTCTGATCTACGTTATTGTCACTTATTTACAAACCTTTACTTGACATATGGATCCATACCTTTTTGATGATTCATCTTAACCATCAAGAATCATTGGGAAGTGATTGGGAGTTCGTATAATCCCCCACAAGGTACAAATGTCCATGTCGTGATCATCATCCTTAAGGGAAGGCCCACATGCCCATTAAGGATATACACTCCACTAATCATGGTGATGCTGAGCAGGCGTTAGGGTTACTAAGTCGGTTTACATGATTTATCCCTACTCAGGGTGCTAACTTGACCATTGGAATGTTCACAACTCAGTACCTTTACCTTCAAGACCTGAACAATGGTCCCTACCTTTCATTCTATAGTGCACCAAATTGTGACTTCTCAAACATAGGCACTCATGCTTCTCAGCATGGTCTTAACTCAACTGGGGTTTTCCTATGACTTTGTTTTCTAAGTTTTAAGATATACTCTCTAGATAAACTAACAGAGTTTCAGAGTCACTCTTTACAGAGATTTCATTCATCCATCACATTTACTTACAACTTAGAAACAATTCAAATGGATGATATAGTGAAGAAAATATCAACAATTAAAGTTGCATGCATATTCATTCATTTATACATTTATTATAGTTTCTTATTTTAGTTGCTTTGATTTATACTTCTTCTTTTTCTATTATTCAAATTAGACTATTTTTAAAGGTAAAACTTTCAATTTACAAATATAACTAAGACGTAGAAATAAAATTTGAGAGAAGTTCTTTATTGATGTGGAAAGTCAGACTATATTGCAACCACAGAGCATACCTAGAGTTTCTCTTTAGTCATTTCTTTTTGCTAAAATTTGACATGTTTATCTTAGAAAACTAAAACTTCTAATTTCCCAATTCTTTTTTTTTTTTTTTGCGAAAGAAAAACGTGTAAGTGCATGCATTTTATCAAAACATTTACTAATCTTATTTGAACAAGATTTATTTACTTTTTCCATACTAGCCATAAATTATTCAAATAATAATTAGATGCTAACAAATTAAAATTTGTTCAAAAAGGTTTTTGTTTCTAAAGACTTTTCCTAGTTTGGGCCTAAGGTCCATTTAATTAAATTGACTTAAAGCTTTGTTTCTTAGATTAATTCATAAAAATTAATAGAATTTTCTTTTTCAAGAAAACTTCTTCCATCTTTTCCTAAGGTTCATTTTTACCAATTTGAACTAATTTAAGTAATTGTCAAAAATGCTTAATTTAATAAAAGGAACTCATTTTTCTTAAATTTTATTCTAAAGGGCCGTGAGCCTATTCTTTGTAAGCAAAATCAAATTTTCATTTTGACACTTAAAGTTTGGGTACTATAAAAATTAAAATTTCAAATTTAAATTTGGTATAAAAAATTTCCTTCTTGATATATATATATATATATTAATGGGTCGAATGCCCTTTAAAGAAAAGCCCACTTTATTTGTTTTTCTCTCTAAATTCATGCAAAAGTTGACACATTTACTAAGTGGTCTAAAAAATTCATTTTGTAACTTATCATTATTATATATATATATATATATTAATGGGTCGAATGCCCTTTAAAGAAAAGCCCACTTTGTTTGTTTTTCTCTCTAAATTCATGCAAAAGTTGACACATTTACTAAGTGGTCTAAAAAATTCATTTTATAACTTATCATTATTTCTCAACCACCTTTATTCATTTTTATTAGTTAGATGTCATAAAAAAATTTCCTGGTCTCCCTCTCATTAAAAAGGCCGAAAGCCCATAAGGAGAAATACGTTCCAATTTTTTTTTTGTTCCAAGTGATCTAAAACTATAAATTTGGTTAAAATAAGTAACTTGCATAAAAGTAAGCTCATTGATAATTAATTATAGTAAGATAATAAATTATAATGAGATGCCAATAATAATAAAATCAAGGTAAAATGGAAAATAAATGACAACCATTTAAATAACAATAAGATAAAGCTTAAGTAAATAATAATGGAATATAAAAATAGAAATAACAACTTTAAGACAATAATAAGATACATACCAATAAAGTAACTAGCAATAATTTAAATGGGCAAAATATAAATGGCAATAAGTAAAGCAAGAAATGAAAATGGCATGGAAATAAATGGCAAAAATTTAAATGATAAAGTAAATGACATAAAGTAAATGGGCGAAAAAATATAAATGGAGCAAGAAATAAATAGCAACATAAATGAAAATAATAATAAGAGCAAGAAAATGAACAAGAAGGTAAATGACAATTAAAGTAGAGTAAGAAATAAAATGGACAAGAAATTAAATGATTACTTATACATATGTATATATATATATATTTATGGGGCCAACATAGTCTCTTAAGCTGATGATGTTTCTCTAAGCATCACCGGCTTGGGGGCAACTGTTTTGAAGGTTACTCGGACCTATAGATCCAAGTTGGCTCCCACGTCACCTATCCCAGATATCACGACCTTGGATACCGCAACTCATAAACCCTTACTATCTCGGACCGACTCCACCTCTACCCCGGCATAGCATGGGAAGCGCTTAACGGCAAGGAACACGTGTAATTAGGCACCCAAACGCACGCTACCACGTGGCACCTAGCTGTGATAGAATTTCCCTCCAAAACACACTATATAAATGACTCCACACCCATTAGATATACACGCTTTCTCTTATATCCACTCACATTTGGATCCTTACTAACTTTAGCATCAAAGTCCTTGCAGGTGCCACCACCAGAGACGTCAACAACCATCGTGGGAGCTCATCGGAGATGCATTTTTGTGTTCACCACACAACATTGGCGCCATCTGTGGGAAACATTTTCTAATTCTCTTTTCTTCATTTCATTTTCTTCGTTCTTTGAAGATCGTGATGGTAAACATAAGAAACCGTAAGTCCGCTGCGGCACCTTTGCCACCAATGCTTCCACCACCGTCGCTTAAGGATGATGAGGCTACTTCCACCACTCTTGAGGAGGCTCCTAGCGCGAACGTTGTTCTAGCACCGTTAGTCACCATGGCAAACCTTGCTGCGCTGCTGTAGCAACAGAGAGAGGTGTTGAAGGAGCAGGAGAAGATCATCGTTGAACTCTGGGCAGAGAGAGATAGTAAGAAGGTTATAGAGAATGTTTATGACCACACTGAGAGATCTGCTACATCCGCTCTGAAGCCTGCGCTGGAGATGCATGACGCGCACATGGCAATGAAGTTGGATAAGGAGGAGGAGATGATTCCGTTCAACCTTCTTTTTCTCCGAGGATCCTGAATTTGCAGGTCCCAAAGCAGCTGCAGCAGCTGCCTTCTCTAGAATTGTATGATGGATCTGCTGATCCAAACAATCACCTTTCAGTGTTTGAGTTAGATATGTCGTATAAAGGAGCGTCGGCTTCGTTGACATGCAGAGCATTCCCACTCTCGTTGAAGGGAGTGGCGTTGAAGTGGTTCCAATCTCTAGAACTGATGTCCATTGACTCATGGATGATGTTGAGGAAAAAGTTCAAGATCGCCTTTGCGACTAGGAAGACCAGGCCAAAGACTGAGGCTATCTAAGGAGGATCTGCTAGGATGCGGACGAGCCATTGATAGAGTACATTAGTAGATTTAACCAAGAGGCAAGTGTTGCTGAAAATCTACAACCCAGAGTGGTTCTGATGCTGGCTAAAGACAGGGTGAGACCAGGCTCGCCTTTCTTCATGTCAATTGCTAAAACACCTTCGACTTCAATGGGGGAGTTTTTGAAGAAGGCAAAGAAATGTATCAACTATGAGAATGTGCTGGAGGCCGGGCAGGTGAAAACGGCTGAGATCGCATAGCAGAAGAAAAATCCACAGGCTAAGGCCGACAAATCCCTGTGTCATGAAGGCTGAGGTTTATACAAAAAAGGCCTGAGATTTGAAGAATATACACCGCTGAATGCCTCTGGAGCAAGAATCTTCAATGAGGTATATAATGTGGAGTTTGTAGAGGAAGGGATAAAATCCCCGAAGCCAATAAGAAATAGAGAATCAGGAGATTAGTCCAAGTATTATTGGTTTCACAAGGTGTCCGGCCATGACACAAATGAATGCTTTCGGCTGAAGGATGTAATTGAAATGCTGATTAGACGAGGGAGACTAGACCGTTTTGTTAAGCGAAATAAGGGTCGCAGTGACAAAGGATGACGCCCCTCACTGTAACACCCTAAGGGGCATTATCGTAACTAGGTCTAGATTTTAAAAAAACAAACTGAGAAAGGTAGAAACAACATACAAATACTACTCATAAATATAATTGAATATTATATACGAACAATACAATAAAAAAAACATACATGCCAAATATAACTCATCTATCACTTGAAGGTATCGTACAAAATATAAACAAGAATACAAAAACATAATATAAACTAGACTACGTTTTCTTGCACGTGACTCCAAGCTCCATCTACACGTGTCTTCACCTGTATCCTGAAAAAGGAAAAACTTAAAGGAATGAGACATAATGTCTCAGTGAGTGCTCTAAGGACTCTACGGCTGGGTTAGACTCTTCTATTCGGACAACCTTCATTACTTATCTCTCATGGCTTTAGCCTCATTGGGTTTCTCATAATTATCCATACCTATGGTTGAGTCTACACCTTTCAACAGTCAATACTCCTTGTTAATTGCTCTCTCATTCTCACAACTATTATATTGGTTTACTATCTCATTCTTAACTTAAGAACTCACCCTCATTATTTATACTTTCTTACCCAAAACCTTCTTTAGAATTTACTCTTCTTCCTTTTAATATTCAAAGCTGTCCCCTAGGGTCAAGTCTAAGGTTACAGACATCCTAAAATACTCTTATTTCATTCTCTCTCTTACTTGTCTTATACCTTTCTATTACGCCATGAGGAAATTCACCCTTCTTCTATCTTATTCACAACTATTATTATCCAACTAGAACCCTCATAACATTATCTTAAGGTCTAGCCACTCACTTATCCTTAAGGTAGCAAACACAATTCCAATTACAAGCATATAATTGTTTCACATTCTTTGTCTAGTAACTAGACATATACCTCGTTTTGTTTTATCAAACAGGAATGACACTCGTGCAAGATATGATCACATGTCCACAACTTTAACATTTCATCACAAGGCACAATTGCATTCTTACATAGAATTCACATAAATAGGGTCACATAGAATTCACATAATTACAACATAGCACACTCTAACATATCACACTATAACAAGATACATATGCGTGCTATGTTCCTAAACCACTACTCATGCACATGTGGTACCAACCTAAATTTTTCGAAAAGTAGACTAGGAGTAAATGCAGGCCATAAGAAGCGTCATTGGTACTGATGCCTTCGGCTTTCGCACCCTCAACTAGCATGATATCCCCCGGTGACTAGTCAGGGTTACCCAGTTTTGCCAGTACGCCTCGGCTCCATGGGATCAGCATGGACCATTGGAGTTTTCCCAACCGGATAACCCCCAAGGCTAAGGAGAGTAACTTTAAAGTAGGAACGGATGGAGTCATTAGACTTCAGGATAAGATCTATGTACCTAGAGTGTTAGAGCTTAAAAAGATTATCTTAGAGGAAGGCCATAGGAGTGGTCTGAGCATCCACCCAGGAGCCACAAAGATGTATCAGGACCTTAAAAAAATGTTTTGGTGGCCAGGCATGAAGAGAGAGGTATCTGAGTTTGTATATGCTTGTCTAGTGTGTCAGAAAGCTAAGGTTGAGCACCAAAAGCCATCAGGTATGTTGCAACCCTTGGACATTCCTGAATGGAAGTGGGATAGTATATCCATAGACTTTGTGGTGGGTTTACCTAGAACCCCCAAAGGGTTGGATGCGATTTGGGTAATAGTGGACAGGTTAACCAAATCTGCTCACTTTATTCCAATTAACATTAGATACCCTTTAGAGAAGTTAACTACCATATACATTAGTGAGATTGTGAGGTTGCATGGTGTGCCTTCAAGCATAGTTTCTGATAGAGACCCTAGGTTCACCTCTAGATTTTGGGAGAGTTTGCATAGGGCCCTAGGGACTAAGCTTAGATTGAGTTCAGCTTACCATCCACAAACGGACGGTCAGACTGAGCGAACCATCCAATCCCTAGAAGACCTTTTGAGGGCCTGTGTGTTAGAGCAGAGTGGTAGTTGGGATAGTTTCTTACCTCTTATAGAGTTCACGTATAACAACAGTTACCATTCTAGTATTGGGATGGCACCTTATGAAGCCTTGTATGGGAGGAGATGTAGAACACCTTTATGTTGGTTAGAACTAGGTGAGAACCTCATTTTAGGACCTGAGGTAGTGCAATAGACTACTGAAAAAGTTAGGATGATCCAAGATAAGATGAGGACAGCTCAAAGTAGGCAGAAGAGTTACCATGATAAGAGAAGGAAAGCTCTTGAATTTTAGGAGGGTGATCACGTGTTCTTGAAAGTCACTCTGTGGACTGGGGTTGGTCGGGCATTGAAGTCTCGTAAACTTACTCCGCGTTTCATTGGTCCCTTCTAGATCCTAAAGAGAGTCGGTGAAGTCGCCTATCAAATTGCTTTACCTCCGTCTCTTTCAAACCTTCATAGTGTCTTTCATGTTTCTCAACTCAGAAAATATGTTCATGATCCGTCACATATAATTGGGTTGGATAATATCCAAGTGAAGGAGAACCTGACTTTTGAGGCATTGCCATTGCGAATTGAGGACCGAAGGGTGAAACAACTAAGAGGAAAGGAAATTCCCTTAGTCAAGGTTGTTTGGGGAGGAGCCACAGAAGATAGTGCAACTTGGGAGTTAGAGAGCCAGATGAAGAAGTCTTATCCAGTGTTGTTTGCTTCAGGTAAATTTTGAGGACGAAATTTCTTTTAAGGAGGGGGAATTGTAACACCCCAATGTTTTCCTTTAATTATTATTATTAGTATTATTATTATTCGTTTGCCGTGTTTTTAATAAAATGATATTTTGAGAAAAAGAAATATTGGGCTTTTAAACTGGGGTTTTGTAATTAGAATGTTTTTAAAAGTTTTAAAACCCTTTTATTGGGCTTAGTTTTATGAGTCCAAAGTTAGCTTTAAGTATTCTTTAAGTTTCTTGAAAACCTAATCCTTTTTCCTTATTCTTTCGCTTGTGCCTCCTTGGAGATACCGTGCCGTCAGAGCCTTTGCAGTCAAGAAGTGAGGAACCTTAGAAAGACGCTACTGCACCGTTCGCATCCTCTTGTTGGAGATCGCCTCTTTCAAGGTAAGGGGGGAGTGAGTTATCTCGGTCATGGGTATGACTTTGGTCGTGGGTAGAGGGGTTGGCCCTAGACCCTAATTGTTTGTGAATTATATGGTTGTATACGTGCAAAGGGGAATGCGATTTTCCCCAAATTATTAATATGCTTTATGAGAATTCTATGTTTAATTTATATGGATTATCATGGATTGTCTTTTTAAAATCTGTACTTTGGATCCGCCCGGCGGGGCTAAATAGCCGCTGGACGAGCTTTCGTTGAAAACTACACTCCGTGTTGGCGCCGGGCGGGATGAACAATCCGCTGAACGGGTTGGGTCCTGACGTGAACACGCTGGGTGGGGCTCACAACCCGCCAGGCAGATTCGCTGCTGGCACAATGAGCGGATACGATTTTGGCTATTTCGTTCTTTGTACCTATGAATTCCTTTCTTTGCAGTTTTAAACTCATTGTTGTTTCTTTTTATGCCTTGTTAAGTTTATATTGTGCGACTGTTGTTTACTTTGAGAAAATTGAGTATGACATGAAATTGTGTTAATGTTTCATGATGAAAGCCTGTGAAAAGTTGTAAGTATTGTATGTGACCATGCATCATAACATTTGAGTTATGTGATGAGGAAAGTATGTAGGAATCTGGCTGGTGGAGGCCGTGATGGGTTGTTTAATCTTAGCCTTGGGGGTTATCTGGTTGGGAAAACTCCAATGGTCCATGCTGATCCCATGGAGCTGGGGCGTATTGGCAAAACTGGGTAACCCTGACTAGTCACCGGGGGATATCATGCTAGTTGAGGGTGCAAAAGCCGAAGGCATCGATACCGATGACACTTCTTATGGCCTGCATTTACTCCTAGTCTACTTTCCGACAAGTTTAAGTTGGCACCACATGTGCATAAGAAGTAGAAGCTAGGTATTGCATTACATATGTTTTTGTGCATTCTGGTTTTTTGCAAATTACTGTTAATTGATTATGTATGTGATGTGTATTCTACCTGTCTCCATTGTCATACTTTGAGCATGATGTGAGATGTATCTCACCCCCTTGTTTTCTGGTGTTTTCTGTATGTGTCTATGATATACAGGTGATGTTCAGCAAGACCTTGAGGAGGAGTCTTAGAGTAGGGGCATTGGCCTCATTGCAGTTTATTTTACAGTTTCTTTACGGTTTTGTCAACTCTGATAGTAATATGACATCGGGGTCTTAGTTATTTATTATTTTAGCTTTTAAACCTTAGACTAATAGTTTTACTTTTAAATTGGTTTATTTTATTTTATTTGGACATGTATGGTCAACTATGGGCCACCATTATTTGGTTAATCAGTAAAGCATCTTATGGAGCTTTAGTAAATGTGAGTTGTGCATGTGATGTCCTTTATCGTGTGAAGAAAAAGATTATAAACTATCGTTTTATTTTACAAATGAAAAGTATGTTATATTTTCGTAATATTTATTTAATAATTAGCTTTGGGGTAAAGGGTGTCACACTCACCACCAAGGAGAAAGAGATCCAAGAGCCCAAGGAGGGGGCGCTCTCTACCTCAGAGAGACAAATCACCATGCCAATATAGTCCCGCAAGAAGCCACTCACCACCCCGGCCATTGCGAGATGATGTTGAAGTACATGCTATATGCCGCCAGTCTCCCAAACCGTCGTCATCTCAGCGGCCCACACGATCTCCCGCTCATTCTCCTGTGCGTAGTCATAAGATCATATACGTCATTGCAGGTGGATTCTCAGGAGGAGGTTCGTCGAACAACACGAGAAAGAGGCATGCTAGAAAGGTAATGGCGACTTCTTTCGGGGTTCGTGTTGGTGAGAACCTCGCGAAGAAGAGGGCCCTGCCCTCGATCTTTGACGACTCTGATTACGCCGATGTTATGCTGAATCACAATGATCCTCTGGTGGTAAATGCCTTGATGGCAAACAAAGAGGTTCATAGATTACTGGTAGTCATCAGCAGCTCTGTCGATGTTATGTTCTACGAGCTATTTCAAAAGCTGAGGATCCCGGAGTTTGAATTGATGCCGCACAACAAAGACTTGATAGGATTCTCTGGACATCACATAATGCCGGTGGGATACATAAAGCTCCACGTGACATTTGGAAAGCCATTATGCACAAAATCCGTAACCACGTGGTTCATAGTTGTGGATGCTAAATCCTTATATAATGCAATCTTAGGCAGACCGACGTTGAATGCATTGGGGGTCGTTATCTCGGTCTTGCATTTGGCTATAAAATTTGTTGGTGATAACATCGAGGTAGTCACCCTTCGGGATAACCAGAGGAAGGCAAGGGAGTGCTACAAGGAGTCCCTTAAAGTCAGTTGTAACCTCGAGCTTCGACCTGGACCCTTTTTGTAGATGGGTCGTCCAATAAGAAGGGAAGCGAGGCCAGCATACTATTGGAGTCCGTGGACGGCGTTGTGTTGGAAAAATTGTTGACTTTTATGTTTCCCACCTCCAACAACCAGGCAAAATATGAGGCATGCATAGTCAGACTCATTATGGCGGCCGACATTGGCGTCATGTTGTTGCGCGTATGTAGCGATTCCCAGTTGATGATCTCGTAGATTAATGGGCCTACCAAGCTAAAGAGCTGATATTGCAAAAGTATCTGGCAAAAGTTAAGACTCTCATTGCAAAGTTTAATAATATACACATTATCTACATTCCCCAAGAGAAGAATGTCAAAGCAGATATTTTATCAAAGTTGGCTAGCACTAAGTCTTTTGGCAATAATAGGACGGTCATTCAATAGACAATTCGTGAGCCTAATCTCGTGTTGGTGATTGAGTTGGAGCAGAGTTGGATGTCCCCTATTATTAACTATTTGAATGAAGGCGTCATCTTGGAAGACAGAAAGGAAGCAAGAGGGTTAGAGTAGTCCACAGCTCACTTTTGCATTATGAATGACAAACTATATCGGTGTGGCTTTTCACAACCGTTGCTTAGATGTTTGAGAAAGTTGGAGTCTGAATACGTGATGGCCGAGATACATGAAGGATGTTGTGGCCAACACTTGGGAGGTAGAGCATTGTCAAAGAAGATACTCAAAGCCGGTTATTATTGGCCGACGTTAGAAAACGACACTATGGAGTTTGCTAAAAAGTGTGACAAATGCCAAAAATGCTTCGACATTCATTTGGCCCCCCCGGAAGATTTGAGCACGATTACATCCCTATGGCTGTTCATATGGTGGGGTATTGATATACTCGGCCCCTTTCCCAAAGCGCTCAGCCAGGTTAAATATTTTGTGGTAGCAATCGACTATTTCACCAAGTGGATCGAGGCAGAAGCACTAGCCACTATCACGATGAAGAATGTGGAGAACTTCATTTTTCGACAGATTATTTGTAGGTTCGGGATACCAGACGTCCTAGTGTCAGATAACGACACTCAATTTACAAAAAGAAGCTTCCAAGAGTTCTTGGCTGGGTTGAAGATCAAGCAACACTTCACATCGGTTGAACACCCCCAAACAAATGAGCAAGTAGAGGCAGCAAACAAAGTCATCCTCAAAGGGCTCAGACAACGTTTAGATGTAGCAAAAGGGTGTTGGGTTGAGCAACTACCACGTGTCTTATGGGCATACTGCACGACCCCCTACTCTTCCACAAGAGAGTCTCCTTTTTGCCTTACGGTGTGGAGGCAATGATCTTGGCAGAGATTGGAGAGTCGACGTGGAGAGTGGCTAACCTAAGGTTGGAGGATAATGATGGATTGCTGTGCTCAAAGTTGGACATAGCAGAAGAAAGGAGAGAAGTGCCTGCCACAAGAGAAGCTGCTTTGAAAAGACAAGTTACGGCAAGGTACAATAAGAAGGTTGTGCATCGTTCTTTCGAGCCAGGTGATTTGGTCTTGAGGCGTGCCAACATAGGAGGGAGAAATGCCAGACAAGGAAAACTCGCCAAGAAATAGGAAAGCCTGTACCAAGTTACCTCAAAGACTAGAATAGGTGCTTACACCTTAGAGATGCTACCTGGGATTGCCATCTCACGGACATGGAATGCAGGCAACTTCAGATGATACTACAGTTGAGGCATGATTGGTAATGCTAGTTTTGATTTATTTAAAGTCTATAGTATAGCTAGAAAAAGTCACATACTATAACTTATGGCTTTTGTAACATTTTTTATCCCACATGATTAATAAAAAGAGAGTTTTCTTGCTATACAAAGCTAAGTACAGGGGTGAATGAATACATAGAAGCAAAAAGTAAATGCGAACTACCCCGTGTACGTGGATTCGCTTCATCTGGGGTAGGAAGATCGCTAAAAAAAAATATTGCGAACTACCCTGTGTACGTGGATTCGCTCTAGCCGAGGTAGGAAGATCGCTAAAAATGAAGAATGCAAACTACCCTGTGTACATGGATTCGCTCCAGCCAGGGTAGGAAGATCGCTAAAGAAACTACCTTGTGTACGTGGATTCGCTCTAGCTGGGGTAGGAAGATCACTAACGAAGAAGAAAAGAATATTGCGAACTACCCCGTGTACGTAGATTCACTCTAGCCAGGGTAGGAAGATCGCTAAAGAAGAATATCGCGAACTACCCCATGTACATGGATTCGCTCTAGTTGGGGTAGGAAGATCACTAAAAATGAAGAATGCGAACTACCCTGTGTACGTGGATTCGCTCTAGCTAGGGTAGGAAGATCGCTAAAGAAACTACCCCGTGTACGTGGATTCATTCTAGCCGGGGTAGGAAGATTGCTAAAGAAGAATATTACGAACTACCCCGTGTACCTGGATTTGCTCTAGCCAGGATAGGAAGATTGCTAAAGATGAAGAATGCGAACTACCCCGTGTAGGTGGATGCGCTCCAACCAGGGTAGGAAGATCGCTAAAAACGAAGAATGCAAACTACCCCCTGTATGTGGATTCGCTCTAGCCGGGGTAGGAAGATTGCTAAAGACGAAGATAGAGACAAAGGCAGAAATCAAGAAGCATGTAAAGATAAAGGCGAACAAACATAAAAGCATTTAGTGAAAGCACGAAGAATAAAAGGGAACAAACATGAAAGCATTTAGCGAAGATGCGGAAAGTAATCTTTATATAAAGCAAAGCATATATGTTAAATCGTACTCAACAAATGAGACATTGAAAGAAAGGATTGAAACTTGTCATTTACACTCAATGTATTGACATGTATACAAAATCTAAAAGAAACATAAACAAAAATTACAAAGTAAATCGGTATCCCGACCCTTCAATCTCCGACGTTGGTAGCATCTTTAGAGACACCGGCATCTCCGAGTTCAGGATCATCTCCTAAGATCACCACCTCAGTAGAAGGGATAGTCGACGTCACTTGCGAGGTCGATATAAAGCTATTTGCAAGTTCCCTAGCGACATCTTGCTTATCTCCTTGAGCCTTGAATCAACCTCGACACCCTGGTGCCCTTTAATGGCTTCATCTTCCTCAGCATTGTCGTTAGTGTTGGAGTCAGTTGTTGCAATGGTAGGATCAGCCGGCATCATTTCACCATTCACATTCTCGTGCCAAACGCCATCGATTACTTTACAGTCCAGTCGAGCGCACGTTAGGTCCATATTCCTTTACAGGAGGAAGCATACTTGTTCCATTGTATTCTTAAAAGATAGCTGGACAAATTCAATCCAGTGGTGGTGCATCAAAAGAGATTCCTCCTGGGAAGCTGCCATGCTGGCCTCTAACTCCTGCACCACAGCCTCCAAAATTTTGACTTTATCTTCTGAAGCTTGGAGTCAGAAAGATAGATCCATATCAAGCTCGACATATTTGCATCGGTGATAGATAGCTTCACCTGGAGGTCAACTTCGGTCTTGGCTAACTGTAATTTAGCAGCTTTTTCCTCCGCCAACTACCCCTTTAGGGCTTGTACTTGCTCCTTTAGCTCGGCGACCCTTCGGTCGAATTCTTCTTTTGTCGAGCGTGCCCCTTCCTCGGCTTGTTTTAGCCGGGATATGACTGCATCTTTCTCAGCCAAGATGTCTAAAATAGAAAAAGCGCACAAGAAGGGGGGGTTGAATTGTGCGTTTAAAACTTTTAAAACAAATAAATAAATTCGAAAGCATTTTCAAGCTAAAGGATAAAGAGAAAGATAACATAGAGAATTTTTATACTGGTTCACTTAACCTGAGCTACGTCCAGTCCTTTCACCCAGAAGGTATCCACTAACCAACCTTTGGTTACAAGTATTGTTCGCGGCCTCTTCAAGCTTTACAAGGCAATCACCCTAGATTGCTCAACCCAAGTATTCTTTTACACTAAGCCTCTCTAGGCTTTCACGACACAAATAAGTGTTTATACAAAGGTATCAACTCACGTAGTGAGGATTTGAAAGATTAAACTCAAACACTCAGAATATTTTACAAAGCTTTTTCACTATCGTCCACTGGACGCTTCTAGCAAAATGTATAGAAGATTTTTGATGCTTGCTAAGATTTTCACAAGTAGCATGTGTCGCAGTTCTCTGGTCTTTTCGTCTCTTCCTTGGTGCATATATAGTCTTTAGGAAAAAAGATCCATTGTGAAGATTTGACTTCGTTATGCAAGGAGAGGCATCTAAACTATGCTTTTAGAAAGATCAGGCGTGGTAGCTTTTAGAGTTGCACTAAAATAGAAAGCACAAGACTGTGCTGGCGATATGCTTTTTTGAATATTCTTCATTCGGCATGACAGCTTGATAAGTTGACTTGCTTTATTTGTTTTACTGAACGTTCAAATAAAACTTAGCCGTTTGAAAATTTGTCATTGGAAGCTTGTGTCTGATGTTTGAACTTGTTCACGAGACAAGATTTTCTTTCAGACAGTCATTTTCAGTTTGTTCACTGGACGGTCTTCTTTGATATGTCTGCTGGACGGTCTTCTTTAACACGTCTTCTGGACGTTCTTCTTTAGTGTGTCTTCTAGACGGTCTTTTTTAGCACGTCTACTGGATGGTCTTTTTTAGCATGTCTTCTAGATGGTCTTCTCTAGCACGTCTATTGGATGGTCTACATAAAGGTAGCTTGTTTGCTGTGACAGGGTTAGTCCTTAGGTGGAAACTTGAACATTAATAAGTTTGTTATCTTCAAAACTTTGAGGGTTTAGACGCTTCTATGTCTTTGGTTCCAACAATCTCGCCCTTTTTGATGATGACAAACCTTATTAATTTTTAAGTTTTTGCTTGAAAGTAAAGAGACGCATAAAGGAGTTTTGAAAGACTTATTGTGCTCCCCCTGAGTCTGATATTCCAAGTTTTGTATACTTTGAGACACAAGATATATTAGTTTAAATCCATATCGAATATCATACCAAGTATCAAAGTATATAACATTTATAAGTTTAAACATAAGTAGAGCAATGCTTGAAACATGTTAGAACAAATCATGTATTTTATTGTATTGGAAGATCATACATAGCTAAAATATTAAAAAAAAACAAAAACAGCAGAATGCTTTAATTCTCCCCCTTTTGTCATTAGCAAAAAGCAGACAAAAAGAAAAGGGAGGCATCATCACTGTCACTATGGCGGGGGTGGAGGAGGAGGTGGGGAAGGTTGAGAAGGATGTAGGAGTGCTTGTTGGTTCTAGAGAATATGGTGAAGATAGGTTGAAGCTGGTTGGCAATGTATTGTTGAACAGCGAGGTCAATAGGGGGAAAGGGTGAGGGGGCAGAAGTAGAGATGGGAAGGCTTGCGGAGGCTTAGGAGCCAAGAGTAGGCGGCGGTGGAGGTATTGGTGACGGTGGTTGGGAAGGAGTTGGTGGAAGAACTTTAGTGGGTGGAGGAGGTGCTTCGAGAAGTTTTAAGTTTGGTATTTCGAGTTGGTAAGGACGCAGAGTGGTCCAAGGGTAGGGCGGTTGAAAATTGTTGGGGTGAGTGAGAGCAGCAATCATAGTGTATAGAATGGAAGTTTCTATACCAAGGAGTGGATACTCATTCAATGGACAGACAAAGGCAGCTGAAGTGTCCGAAAAGTGAAACACACAAGCTAGATGCTATGTGAATTCATAATTCGTTGTAGTTGGGATATCGGCCTTGTCGTCTGGTGAAACTCCACTACTGGACGCTTCTTGTTCGCATAGGAACATATGTTGATGCCAGAAGCATTCAGCATCGGCCTCATCCAAGTCTGTATAAAGACGCTAAGCTAGGAACCATTCACGGGAATGGGTTGGATATTGTTGAAATTTCGCTCTGGACGATAAAGGCAAGGATGGTGCCTTGGTTAGAATCTTCATCTTTTTATGGTTAACATCTATGATTGGCAGCCTTGGGCAGATGCGATCTAGTTGGATGCGGATGGATGTGGAAGGTCGGATGTGTTGTGATGGGGGAATGAAGAGTTGATACTTCAAAGTTGCGGAACCTTTGAGAGTGTTGTAAAACATATGCTCAAAGGTAGATGGAAAGAATCCATCTTCTTCAGAGTCTAAAGGCCGAAACTTCAAAGCTGCAGGCCTTATATGAATGGTTCACTCGTCCCCTGGTTTCCTTTGATGTAGAGTTGGCTCAGTGTCTTCTACTGGAGGTACTTTGTGTTGAAGTACTCCAGGAGGATGAGCATTGAGGCGCCAAGCTCGTACAACTCTAGGGTACCTCCATCTCATAAACTGCTTGAGTGGCAAATGTTCAATAGCTCCAGGAGGTAGTGCCAAATAAGCTTCCGACGGTTGATGGACATAGTCGTGCATGTACTTGTCCATATTAAGTGGGGAGTAATCAAAGCCGAAGTCTGGCTCAGGAAGCTCTGGACGCAAAATAATAACATTGTCGTCCACGAGGTTTTGGGAGTTTCCTTTAACAAAAAGTTGAGGCCATTTCTGTTTTATATTTTCCAAGGTTTCTGAGGTGGAAAAGGTAGGGATGGGGATGATGGCTGACGAGGAAGGTGATTTAGGGGGTTTGATGGAGAGATGTGGCTTAAAGATGTCGGGGGTGGGGATGGTGCAGGTATAACCTTCGTCACTAGGCAGCAACATGTTTGGTTCAGGTGTGGCTTGTGTTTGAGTAGGTGTTTCAGATGGTTCAACAAGAATTAATTCAACAAAGTCACTAATAGGTTCATCAGCAGTAGGAGAGGAAAGCTTACTTTTCTTGGACTGTGCTTCCCTTGCTAGTGTTTATGTTGGTCGTTTGGATGAGGCAGATGGTTGTGGTTGTGGTTAAGCTAGAGGTTGTGGTTTAGCAAGAACATCAACCATGGCAGCTTTCTGCTTCTTGATAAGCTTACCAATTGGCTCATCGTCTTTGTTGTCAGAAGCGATGATCAATAGTCTCTTCGTAGGGACTATTGTTGGAGCAAGAGAAGGAGCAGAGGTAGCGATAGGAGTAGCTGGAAGAGAAGAAGATGGAGCTGAAGGTCGTTGGGTCTTGGACCTTGTAACTCTGGTCGCTTACGTCTTGGAAGACCTCCTCTTGGTGGACGGTCTAGCAGCAACTGGATTCACAAATAGTGCCTCGTTGTCCATCAGTTCAGCATGCTAGAGGATTGGCTCTACTGTCTACAGAGGTGCCATCTCAACAACTTTTTCTTTAACGTCCACTAATTTGGACGTGGTCTCTAAATGCTTCAACACGAACCCAGCCTTCATCTGTGCAACATTGTTGCATCCAAACGACAATTGAGTGCATCGATAGCCACCACCTAGAATCTGAATCTAGTTTTGCTCTCTAAGAGATAGAGCAAAGAAAGCATGATACACCTATTGTTGCTAGAAAAGTCTGTTAAGGAAAGCGGCATAGGCAATCTGGTCGCTCTTTCCACGTCCTCTCATGGTCCTGAAGATGTTGATCAGGATGAGGTGCGGCAGGTTGAACTGTTGGCATGTGATCATGTGGAACAGTGCAAACCTATGTAGGAAGGTAATGCTGTCCTTCGATCCAGCCTTGTGAAGAATTCCCTTGTTCAGAAACTACTGGAATATCTTCCCCTATTTTATCAGCTTGCTGTATTCTACTGGCCCTTTGCCTTTTAGACCCAGCAGAGTAGTGTCAACCATGTCATGTCCTCCAAAATTGTCATCCTAGCCATTCTTGATGCAGGACCCAGCCCGCTCACAGCCAATGGCTTGGGCAACAGAGCCAAGGTCCAATGTGACCTTAACTCCTGGAGCATTTCCAATGATGTCCGTCTTTAAGAAAGCAGTAGTGTTCCAAAACTGTCTAATGAGTTATAGGTATATGATCTCGTTCAAGTGGAAGTAGTTGAGAATTCCACATCTGAGCAAGTTGTCCTTTACATTCACACCTATGTCGTCCAGTGCTTGGATATCGAAACGGCTTTCGATAAGAACAACAGCCTTGTCTAGGCTCTCCACATGAGCCACGGCCTTTGCAACAAGACCAGCCTTTTCGATTGCCATATCTAAGAGCTTGAGGGATTGTTAGGGTTTGAGAGGTTGAGAAAGAGAGAGAGAGAGTTCAGGTGGATTTGAGAAAAGGTGAATGTTGGTTTAGGTTTGAGTGTATAGGAAGAAACCGAAGGGTTTTGCTTTTGGCAGTTCTTTCAATTTCGAAGAGAGAGGTGATGTGCAATAAATGCTTGGTCAGGCGCTTACATTTCTCGAGGTTGGTTATACAGCGCATGAGTGACTCAGACAGGAATAAAGCATTTATTTCAAATCATTATCAGAGAAAACATAATTAAGTACATATAAAGATTTTATGCACACATAAATGTAAGTTGTTATGGAATGTGAAAAGCTATACAAGTGGACAATGAAATATTGGATGCTACAAACCATTGGATGCTCTCATCCTTGGATGGTCAAGGCGTGTTGAATAAACTATTCATTTATAAGTTCCATACCAAGAAGATCTCGAATATGGATGAGTTTATCTTCAGGAAGGGGTTTTGTAAATATATTGGTTAATTGATTTTCAATATTGATAAATTGAATATCAACAACTCCCTTCTGAACATAATCTCTTATAAAATGATGTTTTATTTCAATGTGCTTTGCTTGAGAATGCAAAATAGGATTTTTAGTCAGATTTATAGCAGCAGTATTATCACAAAAGATAGGGATGTTACTCTCGTAGATATTGTAGCCTTCTAACTGATGCTTGATCCATAAAATTTGTGAGCAACAAGACGCAACTGAGATATACTCTGCTTCCGCTATGGATAGGGCAATCGTCCCTTGTCTTTTGCTCGTCTAGGAGACTAAATTCCCACCAATGAGGTGACATCCTCCACTGGTGCTTTTGCATTCTATTCTGTCTTTAGCATAGTCAGCATCACAGAATCCAACTAACCTGTAATCTTTGTTTGACTTAAAACATAAACCAAGATTAGTGGTTCTTTTTAAGTATTTAAAGATTCTTTTTACTGCTGTTAGATGAGTTTCTCTAGGGTCAGATTGAAAAGGGCACATAAGCATACACTGAACATAATGTTAGGTCTGGATGCTGTGAGATATAAGAGAGACCTAATCATACGTCGGTATGTAGTTTGGTCTACCTTTTTAGACGCATCATTTAGGCTAAGTACTGACGATGGATGCATAGGTGTACTCATTTCCTTGGCATCGTCCATCTTGCACTTCTTGAGAAGTTTGTTGACATATTTTGTTTGATGTACGAATATGCCATTTGCAGTCTTTAGTCCTCCCATCATACTCATCTCGAATTCTGCTGTTATAATCTTAGAAAAATCCTTGCATAAAGCGTCATTAGCAGCACCAAATATAATATCGTCTACGTATTTTTATGCAATAATAAAATGTGATTTGACGTCTTTGCGAAAAAGAATGGTGTCTACTTTTCCTCTAGTAAAACCATTTTTTAAAAGGAAGGAACTTAGCTTTTCATACCAAGCTATTGGAGTTTGTTTGAGTCCGTATAAAGCCTTTTTGAGTTTGTAAACATGTTTTGGAAAAGTATCACACTCAAAACCAGGAGGTTGTTTCACATAGACTTCCTCATTTATTATGCCATTTAAGAATACACTTTTTACATCCATTTGATAGAGCTTCATATTACTATGAGCAGCAAATGAAAGTAAGATGCGAATGGCTTCTAATCGAGCTATTGGTGCAAAGGTTTCGGTGAAGTCTCGCTTTATTTCTTACCACTTTGCCAGCTTCGTCTAACCTGTTGCGGGACACCCATTTTGTTCCAATGATAGACTTGTCCTTGGGTGCAAGAACCAGCATCCAGACATCATTCCGTTCGAATTGACTAAGTTCATCCTTCATGGCGTTGATCCAGCCATCGTCCAAGAAAGCCTCGTCCACTGTCTTTGGTTCTAGTTGGGAGATCAAAGCATTTTGAGCTTGCTCCTTGCAGGTTGATCTTGTCCTGACATGATCTTGTACACTTCCAAGAATTTGATTATCTGGATGATATATCTTCATTTGCCAAGATTGTCTAGTTGGTTCCTTTTCTTCTATTTTTGGATCGTCCAACTGACTTTTGGACGCTAAAGGTCTGGCGTCTTCCAGCTTCATATCTGTAAATGAATCATCTAGCTCTAATATTTCTTTATCAGGCTTATTGTCATTGAACTTAACATGGATGGCTTCTTCAACTGTTAAGGTTCCAGAGTTGTAAACTCTATAGGCCTTGGATGTTTCAGAATAGCCTAACAGTATCCATCATCACATTTAGAATCAAACTTTCCAAGATTATCCTTAGCGTTTAAGATGAAACATTGACATCCAAAGGGATGAAGATATGATATGTTGGGCGTTCGTCCTTTCCACAATTCATAAGGAGTGTTTTTTAAAATAGGTCTTATATAAATTCTATTTTGTAAATAACATGCAGTGTTACGGCTTCAGCCTAGAAGTGCTTAGAAGTGGAGTTATCATTGAGCATGGTTCTAGCCATTTCTTGCAATGACATGTTCTTTCTCTCTACCACACCATTTTGTTGTGGTATCCGTGGTACAGAGAAGTTGTGGAGAATTTCGTTCTCCTCATAGAACCCTTGAAAACTTTCGTTTTTGAACTCCCTTCTGTGATCACTTCTGATTGAAGCTATACAAACACCTTTTTCATTTTGGATTCTTTTGCAAAAGATTGAAAAGATTTTATAAGACTCATCCTTGTGTTTTAAGAACATAACCCATGTCCATCTAGAGTAGTCGTCCACTAAAACTAGTCCATATCATTTTCCGCTAAGGGAGGCTGTTCTAGTTGGACCAAACAAATCAATATGTAGTAGCTCTAGAGGTCTAGTTATGGAAACAATATTTTTTGATTCAAAAGAGCTTTTTACTTGTTTCCCTTTTTGACAAGCATCACAGAGAATATCAAACTTGTAAGCAAGATTTGGAAGTCCTCTTACAAGGTTATGCTTATTTAGCTTTGAGATTAGTCTCAAACTTGCATGTCCAAGCTTCTTGTGCCATGTCCATTGATTCTCTTTGATGGATACTAGACACGATACATTTTGATTTGTGAGGTCATTTAGATCAATCCTATAAAGATTGCTTTGCCTTTTAGCAGAGAATAATATGGATCCATCTAGATTCTTGACAGTACATTTGTCTTTGTCAAAGGAGACATTGTGTTCACTGTCACATAATTGACTTATGCTCAATAAATTGTGTCTGAGTCCTTCAACATATAAAACATTTTTAATGGAAGGGAAGGAGTGCTTACCGATTGTTCCTATACCTGTGATCTTTCCCTTCTGGTTTCCTCCAAAGATGACCCATCCACCATTCTTGGGTTGTAGGCTTTGGAACATACACCTTTCTCCCGTCATGTGTCGTGAGCAACCACTGTCCAGGTACCATGACTGGGTTCTTCTTTCGGTTGTCAAGCAAATCTAGAACAGGTCTTATCATAGACTTAGGTACCCAAATGGACTTGTGTCCTTTTCTGTTAGTTTTGAAGGCATTGGACGCCTTCATTATTTGACGATATCTACACTTTGTTGGTTTATAGCCATTCTTTCCACATATTTTACAGAAGGTCATGTTTTTACCAATTTTGTAATTTTCTTTCTTAACAAAACCAAGTCTAGATTTGTCATAAGGACTTCTTCTATAAGATAGAATTTTATTTAAGTTCTTAGTTCCGCTGACAAATTTGGATAAACTTTCTTTTAGATGAGTAACTTCTTTTTGAAGTTCTAAGGCTTCATGAGAAGGTGTGTCTTCTGAACTGTTCTTTGTTTTTAAAAACTCATTTTCTTTTAAAACTTCTTTGTGTTCTTCTTTGAGCAAATTGAATTCTTTTATTACTTTAGAAAATTTCTTTTTCAGTTCTTTATATCCCAAAGATAGAGTTGAGGAGTTAGCAAGCAACTCATTGTAGGCTTCTTGAAGAGAGATTAAATGATTGAAGTTTACCTCTTCGTCTTGCTCATTGTTTGAGCTATCAGAGCTGGTCTCTGCCGTGAGACATAGATTGACTTCTTCTTCTTCTTCTTCTTCTGATGAAGATAGGTCCATGTCTTCCCAGATAGCCATGAGACCATTTTTCTTGAAGAACGTCTTCTTTTTATCCTTTTGAAGACTGAGACATTCAGCCCTGAAATGTCTAGGCTTCTTACATTCATAACAAACTGAAGGACTCTTTTCTTTTGGTGCCTTGTTAAACTTCTTTGTGAAGTTTTTGGCTTTGGATCCTCCTTTCTTCCACCATATAGCCTGAATTTTTCTAGAGATGAAGGATATCTCATCCTCATCAGAGTCGTCTCTTTCAGATTCTTCCTCAGAGGATTCTTCCACGTTTAGAGTTTTGGATGATGATCCTCTGGGTGGATGCTTAGGGTGATGGACTTTTTCTTTTGTCCTTTGTCTTGCTTTAGCTCTAGTTCATGGACTTTAAGAGTTCCAAGTAACTCTTCCATTGAGAGTGCTGTTAGATCCTTGGATGCTCTTAAAGCTGTAACTTGCGATCTCCATTGCCTAGGCAAACTTCTCAAGATTTTGTCAATGTGATCATAATTATCATAGGTTTTGCCTAAGGATCTCATGTTATTTATTATGGTTTGAAATCTACCAAACATGAGTTCGATAGTTTCACTTTCTTCCATAATAAAGAGTTCATATTGTCTTATAAGTAAGCTCAATTTGGACCTCTTTACTTGTGAAATACCCTCAGTATGCAAGTGTGAGGGTGTCCTACATTTTCTTAGCACTTTTTAAACTATGCACCTTTTCATATTCAGATTTAGATAAGGCGCACATCATAACATTTCTAGCTTTTGAGTTTAGAAGATACCTTTGCTTGTGAGTTTCTGTCCATTGACTTCTTGGTAGCTTCATTCCATCTTGGTCAAGGGGCAGATAATTGCCAATTTCTACTATGTCCCACATTTCTATGTGACATGCATCAAAGAATGCTATCATTCTTTGCTTCCAATAATTGTAGTTCTGACCATTAAAGAGAGGTGGTCTGTTAACGGCTTGTCCCTCGTTTTCCATGAGTGATCAGGATCGTTTTACCGCTACAGTGTTAGATGCTCAACCCCAAGAGGCTGAGCTTTGATACCAATTGAAATAGAAAAGTTCACAAGAAGGGGGGGTTGAATTATGTGTTTAAAACTTTTAAAACAAATAAATAAGTTCGAAAGCGTTTTCAAGCTAAGGGATAAAGAGAAAGATAACACAGAGAATTTTTATACTGGTTCACTCAACCTAAGCTACGTCCAGTCTCTTCACCTAGAAGGTATCCACTAACCAACCTTTGGTTACAAGTATTGTTCGCGGCCTCTTCAGGCTTTACAAGGCAATCACCCTAGATTGCTCAACCTAAGTATTCTTTTACACTAAGCCTTTCCAGGCTTTCACAACACAAACAAGTGTTTATACAAAGGTATCAACTCACGTAGTGAGGATTTGAAAGATTAAACTCAAACACTCATAATATTTTACAAAGCTTTTTCACTATTGTCCACTAGACACTTCTAGCAAAATGTACAGAAGATTTTTGATGCTCGCTAAGATTTTCACAAGTAGCACGTGTCGCAGTTCTCTGGTCTTTTCATCTCTTCCTTGGTGCATATATATAGTCTTCAGGGGAAAAGATCCGTTGTGAAGACTTGACTTCGTTATGCAAGGAAGGGTGGGGTAAACTATGCTTTCAGAAAGATCAGGCATGGCAGCTTTTAGACTTGCACTAAAACAGAAAGCACAGGGCTGTGCTGGCGATCTGCTTTTCTGAACATTCTTCATTCGGCATGGCAGCTTGATAAGTTGACTTGCTTTATCTGTTTTGTTGTGCCTTTGCATTAGAAAGAATCTGATTACATTTAATGCTTCAAACAATTTGAACGTTAGATCATAAGACTGGTAATATGTTAGTTTCGAGGAAAACTATTATAAGTAAATTAAACGTTCAAATAAAACTTAGCCGTTTGAAAATTTTTCGTTGGAAGCTTGCGTCTGATGTTTGAACTTGTTCATGAGACTAGATTTTTCTTTGGACAGTTATCTTCAGTTTGTTCACTGGACGGTCTTCTTTAACACGTCTTTTGGACATTCTTCTTTAGTGCGTCTTCTAGATGGTCTTTTCTAGCATGTCTACTAGACGGTCTTCTTTAGCGTGTCTTCTAGATGGTCTTCTCTAGCACGTCTAGTGGACTGTCCACATAAAGGTAGATTGTTTGTTGTGACAGGGTTATTCCTTAGGCAGAAACTTGAAAATTAATAAGTTTGTTATCTTCAAAACTTTGAGGGTTTAGACGCTTCTATGTCTTTGGTTCCAACAATGTCTAGGGGCTTCTAGTTTTCGAACGCCTCCTTCATTAGCACGTATTGGGAGTAGGCACGAAACATATGGCTGAAGAGGGAGGCTAATCCATCAAGCCTGTTTTTTACAGCGCCTAGCTCCCCCCTCATAGCGGTCACCTCATTGAAATTTTATCTTCAAAGATGGCCGCTTTCCTGATCAAAATATGCTGATCCGCCAGCTCCACGGTTAAGGAAGAAGACTGGTCATCTCGACGCCTCTTTGTAGGTGGTGCCTTCTTTCATATGTCGTCAGTTATGGCCCTCTTCCCGGAAATGACGTTGGCAAGATCAACGCAGACAAAAATGGCTTTTGAAACCCTGGCTTGCGCGCCAACCTTGGAAGATGTAACCTCGGCCGCAGTCGGTCTTGTGGATGCAAGCGCTTCCCAGTCCCCGGCTTCCCTAATAACTATGCCCTTTGCCGCTGTAAGGGTCGAGGGGGAAGCACCTTTGTCTTCTCCACCATTTTAACCTTCCTCTTAGCCCTCCTTGGTTCTTTGGGCTTAGCCACCTTATCCTCTTAGAGGGCCAAGGCAAAGTCGACCATCTTCGATTTCACCATTGTATCTGCAAGAAAACATAAACTCGGTCAAGTTATGCACAAAAGTATCGAGACAATCAAAAGTAGACATATAAAAAGTTCACACAAACACACCAAAATTGTTGCGATACTCAGAAGGAGTGGTGCCGATTAACCACTGGCAAGGAATGTAGTCCTGCAGGTTCTTTATCACGGTAAAAAAATGGTCCTAAGCTCAAGCTTTTTCCGGGGTCAGGTCTTCATCTCGGACTAGGAACTTTCCAGGATCTAGGCAATGATGGTTTGACAACCAGTATAGGGGGAACTACGGCTCGATAACATTCTCCCTTGCTCTGCAGACTATAAAAAATGCCTCCCAACTCTTTGTGTGAGGGTGTAAAAAGAAAAATTTGTCTTTGTAATTTTTGTAAGAGTCCTGGAAGAGTTTAAGCAACGCCAGACCCCGGACGCTTCAAAAGGAGACAGAAGAAAACTTATTGTCATAAGTTTGGCAAATGAGGGTGAAGTAGTACAAAAATAAATTCTGGCTGCAGACAACCCCCTCCCAGCTGCACAGAATTTCGAACACCATGAGGAAGCCTAAGAGTTGGGGTGAAGCTGGTACCAAAGCATGGCACAATGAAGTGCAAACTAGTCTTGACACAATAATTTTTTGGGTGGTAGTCATAGGTGATGGTGGTTTAAGAGTGACACCATAGGTTAGCTCTGTGGTGGAAATTCGCATAAACAAAAAATATGGTGTCACCATCATAGAACCTTCATACAGGTTTGGTCACATAAGTACGCCTTTTGGGTTGGCTAAGCCCTCAAACTAGTAGACAAGGGCTTAAAAATCAGTTTGTAATATATAAATAAGCCAAGCTCAAATTTTGTAATTATGAACCAACCCAGGTTCAAGATTATAGTATGGCTTGTGTTCCACCTTAAATGCTTATTTCATATTAAATTTTTTAGATAAGTCTATTTTATATTTAAGCATTTATTTTATATTAATATTTATTTTAAGATTTAAGTATCTTTCATCCCTGCAAATATATCACTCTTTTTTTTAGTCCATGAAAATTATATATATATTTTTTATTTTTAGTCCCTATAAATTATACTTTTTGTTTTTACTCCTTACTAACATGAAACAACTTAACTCGCACTTTTGGATGATGTTGCACTTTGTAATACCATGATTTATTGACATGACACTTGTCAACGTTAGCAACCGCAAGCCATATCATTAACTTTTAACGCTAAACACTAACAAAAAAAAAAATTCTAAAGACCAAAAATCAAAAAGTAAGTAAATTATATGACCAAAAATATTTTTAAGTTTTTTTTTATTTCTTTCTTGCATTTCACAAACTCTTAGTTATGAAACAAATTTTAAAAATCAAAACTCAAAGAAGACACCAGCATACATGTGATCGGTATATGGCCACGTTGTTGTCTAATGACCCAGCAAAAGTACGTTGACCCACCAAAAGAAGCCGAAGTAATGGCGTGTTCATATGTTGTTGGCTCTTGAGGAGTTGTCACTATGAATAATTATTGTATGCTCTCTCGTTTGCTGCACAAAGAAATGTTGAGCAAAATTGCAGCAATTTTCTTGATAGGCTTTTTGGCCCTGGCATATCAAGCCATTCACCCTCCGCCTCAAAGAACATGCGGTTCATCAGGTGGTCCACCCATCACAGCGCCAAGGATTAAGCTCAGAGATGGAAGACACTTAGCCTACAAAGAACATGGTGTTCCTAGAGAAGTAGCTAAGAAGAAGATTGTATTCTTACATGGGTTTGCTTCTAGTAGACATGACGCTGTGATTGCAACAAACCTTCCCCAAGTATATATATTTATTAATTGAGTCACATGTATATATGATCTTGGTTTAGTCCTTTTTGTGTTCACTTTGGTTTATTCTAGTTTTTGTCTTGGGGTGGAATGATTAGGGACTTCTTGAGGAACTAGGAGCATACATTGTGTCTTTTGATAGACCAGGGTATGGAGAAAGTGACCCTGATCCTAATCGAACGGTGGAAAGTTTGGCTCTTGATGTTGAAGAGCTTGCAGATAAGTTGGGACTGGGAACTAAGTTCTATGTCATGGGATTTTCTATGGGAGGACAAGCTGTTTGGGGTTGCCTCAAGTTCATTCCTCACAGGTATGTAAGAGAAAGAGTTGCTGTTTCTTATTTTCCCCTTCTTTAAGATTTTGTTTTATTTTCTTTCCCTCATCTTTTATTACGATCAAGTGGCTGGCTTACCATTTTGAATTAAGAAATGTTAGGGAATTTGAAAATTTGTTTTTTTTTAAGGCCCAATAAATCTGGAAAATGCAGAAATTACGTGGTTCTCGTTTTCGTAGCAGTTTCGTAGAAATCAACATTAATGGTTGTCAGAAATTATATAAAATTTCTAATTTTAATTAAAAATTAAATGTTATAACTAACATTTGTCCTTTTTCATAAAATTTTGGAGTAAATTGTCATGGTTGGAAGAGAAAGATAGAAATAAAAAATAAAAAATGAAAGAAACTGATCATTCGTGAGACTGTCTAACTAATGGGGTTGTTTACCTAAACCCATTTTTATTTTGAATAAGGTAGACAATCCATATCATAATACGTGTCAATTGAAGAATGCTATCAGGATATTTTATAACAAACTCTTTTCAACAAACCACTTAATTAACAAGTGAAAAATTTGTTGGTTCAACTTGATGATATGGGTCCGTTGATATGAATTTCATTTAATAGCAAATAGCTTATTAAAATAAGAGAAAATAAGGTTATGCACTGACACTATCATTTATTATGTATGGTAAGTTTGTTGACTTTAATAATAATTATCTTATAAATCATACTAAATATAATTTTCGATTGGTTGATAGTGTAAAAATTTTTACACTGACAATAAATAACAATTAAACTCTTAAAATAATTGCATTGTTAACCTTTCTTCTTTTGGCAAATAATATCATATCATATACATAAATATTTTAAACTACTACATTTGATAAGGTTTCACAGAATTTTATTTTAATTTTCGTACAAAATTATAAGATCTTTGACTGAACAGCTCTTATATTTCCACTTTGTGCACACATTAATGAGGAGTTTGGTCCTTAGTCATAAATTGAATGGTTCTGTGATTATGATGCTAACAGACTATCAGGGGCGACATTAATGACTCCAGTGGTCAACTATTGGTGGCATAACATTCCTTCCAACATGTCTACAAAGGCCTACCATGAGCAACCCACACAAGACCAATGGGCACTACGAGTTGCTCACTACCTTCCATGGCTAACATACTGGTGGTTTATTCAGAAGTGGTTTCCTTCATCCAGTGTTGTACAACGTAATCCTGCTGTTTTCTCCAATCAAGATTTATCAATCGTTTCCAGGTTCTTTATTAACAGACAACATCAGGTACTATAGCTACCATGCACCTCTTCATGATCATTTTTGCCACTTTTCTCTATGTCTGGCACATATAATAGCCCACTATGATTTTGAATGAAAGTAACTATTATTATAATTTAAGCCTAAGAGGAGATTGAACCCAAAAACTAACCTATTTGGTATATAGGAAAGCCTGATATTTAGTTAAGTTTATAAAATTGAC
Organism: Spatholobus suberectus; assembly: GCA_004329165.1. NCBI lineage: Eukaryota > Viridiplantae > Streptophyta > Magnoliopsida > Fabales > Fabaceae > Spatholobus > Spatholobus suberectus. Next base: position 70,772,804 of record CM014735.1, read on the forward strand.
GTGTAATCTTTGTATAAATTCTTAATTAAATTAACATCTATGACACTTTTTTATGTAATAATTTTTCATTGAAAATAATTAATTTATTTATTCAATGCTGTCCTTCATATTTATTTATTTAGTTGTAACAAAAAGAGTTTTTTATTTAGTTAACATGCGAACTTTCAAAAGAGTCTCCTCAACCAAGTTTCATATTTTGCTGTTTCTTGAGGTGCACTTTTTTTCTTTGGTAGCTAGCTAACATTTATTGAATGTAACCCCCAGAACATTATTTCATATAATAAATACTTATAATTTATTATCTATACTATGAATATGAAACTAATATATATATATATATAAAGAGAGAGAGAGAAAGAGAGAGATAGTTTAATGGTTATATACTGTCAGTGTAAAAAATTTTACACTGTCAACCAATTAGAAATCACCATTATTATGACTTTTAAAGTAGTCATTATAAAGTCAACACACTTATCATACATAATAATTTGTGATTAGATAACAATATAAAACTACTTCACACTGTCAGTGCGTAACGTATTTTCTCATATATATTTAACAATCAATTAAGATATTTCGGGAGTGAGAATAGGTGAAATGAACTACTTAGTTAGTCTATTTTAGGTTTATTCTCACCTCATTCATAAACTAGCCAAATTAAGATTTTATTAGAAAATTTTATGTAATTGAAATATTTTATTAATTGTCTGAAGATACTTTAGTTAAAAATTAAAAAGAGTATTTATTATTAGTTTAATTACTTAAAAGAAAGCATTAAATAGTTTAACTTTTTTTAAGTAAATATTTGTAATTTTTATTTGATAGAGTTTTTATTTTATATTTTATACTTTGAGGACAATATATATATATATATATATATATATATATATATATCTCTCAAAAATACACAATAGTGTAGCTTGTTAATGTACTTTAACTAAAAATAAGTGTGTATACGTTAGTAAATGCCTGTGGAGTTTGCTAACATACATGCATTTATTTTTTAATTAGAATATGTTAGCAAGTTATAACTGCAATATATCTTAAAATATACTTATGGTGTAGTTTGCTAACGTATTTTAACTAAAAAATAAGTGTGTATATTAGTGAATCTCTCTCTCTCTCTCTCTCTCTCTCTCTCTCTCTCTATATATATATATATATATATATATATATATGTATGTATGTATGTATGTATGGGTCAGGATCCATTGACACTAGGTGTCAAAGTTAGTCAAATTACACCTTCAATAACTTTTTGTAAAATGCAAATGTAACCAATCCAACCGTTGAATTTTATCTTCTTATTAATTAGATTAAGTATACAAAATTTCATACAATTTCAAAATTATTTAATAGTTCATCTCATCACTTTATTTAACGTACAATATGATATTAAAATATATGTAAATATTCAATGTTAGATAACATATCTAGCAAAGTTCAAATGATGTGAAATTTGATATACATGTTCATGAAGATAATATCACACAATTTAATGGTTAGATTGGTCAAATTTACATTCTATAAAAAGTTATTGAAAGTATAATTTGACTAACTTTGATATTTTCTGTCAACGGATCTGATCCATATATATATATATATATATATGCAAGTTCTAGCTGTCAATTGAATTTTATGCCTTCTAACTTTGGAAGAAGCAGTATCCCTAATAAATGTTCCATTATGAGTGTGGGGCGGGGGAACTTGTACACTTTAAAATATTGAAATTAATCCCTAAAAATTATAATTAACAATGTTTGATAATTTTAAGAATTAAAATAATAATTTTATAATTTTAAACACTAACAGTAATTTCAAAAATTAATTTGACATAGAACTCTTCTCTATTTCTTTTGAACAAACATTGAGAACTTTATTGTTACATAATTATTTAATGATAATTTATTTATTATATAAGATTTCTTTTGTATAATCATTCATTCAATGATTCACACATTAATGAAAAGTTTAACATAAAAATAGTTATAATAGTTAAGCAAATTACTTTGGTATTCTCTTTTAATCTATTCCTTGGGTATCAGTTCCTTAAGATCAGTCAGATATACCCATGCTCTTAATTAATTAGATATCAGGAAGAAGTTGTTGTCAAATTTTAATTTTATTATTACTATTATCATGATGATGATGCTTGTTATTATTGTTGTTGTTGTGACAACCAAAAACAGATAAATTGTGGGTGTTCATGGGCCATAATCAAATCTAATTCGAATTTGATCTTCTAGTTTTAAATTAGTTAGCCCCTGCTTAATCTGAACCGTGAGCTCTTTATTATTGAATGGATTTTACGTAAGTCTCACTGTTATTTATGAAACTCGTGTAAAATTTACCTAAAAATAAAGATAATTTATTAAAATTATTATAATTTTATTTTAAATTTTAAATTTTTTTAAGACATAAATTATTCATTAAATTATTGAAATTAATTTCATTTGACAAACTTAAAAATATTTAATGTTGAAATTAATGATTAAATAAAATAGATTAAATTATGATTAACTCAATCTGATTATATATATTAATTAATTAATTTTAAAAAAATTAATAAAATCTTAGATAAGGTCAACAATATTTGAAAAAGTGTGGAGAAACACTGACAGATGAGAACCTGAAATTGCAAAAGGAGCTCTACAAATAAAAAGATTCAGTTTTTTTAGTTTATTTTATGACAAATTAAAAGGAAAATTAGTTTCACGTAGAACTAAAAAACGTAATACAAACAACTACTAAAGAAGAACATTGCACACATTCACATCAACCACACCAAACAAATAAAGTAAAGACACTAACCCAATAACTTTCTATTATAACTTTATGGGAGGACAACTGCTATGTTGTTCGCTCTATGTAAAAGATTAGAAATCACAATACAGGTTCTAAAATAAGGGGTATACCTTACGGATTAGGGGGTGGTTAGTCATTAATTGAAAAGTTAATGGTTGATATTTAAATAATTACATAATTTAATATATTTGTGTATTATTTAATTTTAATTTTCATTATTAATTTTTCAGTCAATGATTATAACTACTCACTTTAAAGAAATCAAATTATAAAATGAAGGGATTTTTTTTTACAAAAATATATTTAGTTACAACCAATAGTATTATTATTTATTAATTAATCCCTCACTTTTTTCAAAAAAAATATTATCAATATCTCATGGCTTTACCTCAAGGCCAACCCTTATGTGAGCTAGATGTCAATTTTCACCAACTCCACGCATTGGAGGCATTCATGTTAATTAATGAACTTAATGCAGTCACAGGTGCAACAGCAAGGAGAAGCTGAATCCATTTGTCGTGACACAATAGTTGGGTTTGGAAGTTGGGATTTTGATCCAGTTGATATTGATAACCCTTTCCCTGATAATACAGGCCATGTTCATCTATGGCAAGGTGATGAGGATAAGCTTATCCCTGTTATGCTGCAACGCTATATTGCCCAAAAAATTCCGTGGATTCAATATCATGAAGTGCCAGGTGCTGGGCACATGTTTCCATACTTAGAGGAAGTGAGTGCGACTATCATCAAAACACAATTAGCGGATTAAAAATAGTGCGTTGAATATTGTTGATTTTGGCACGGGCATTTTTCTAATTCAAAGTCGTGCAATCTTTTGTTTTTCTTTTTGGTTACCGTGCAATATTTGAACATTACATATACGATATGTTGGACTTTTTGGTTCTTTGTTGATTAGCATTATGTTTTGGGCACAGTTTTTTTTTGGGTACAGAGCATTGTTTAATTATTAGATTAATTTTGGATTATTAAATAATATTAATTATGACATTAATCTTATGTTATTTTGATAGATATTTGTTATATGGACTTATATTGTGAATGAGCTTATGATGGATTGAACTCTCACTTGGAGATGAAGGGTCTTTGCTTTCGTTTGGAGGTTATAAAATTTTTATATTATTATACAGTTCCATGATGCACAACATTGTAGAAAACTCTAGAGGCTAAATAAAGAGAGTTCTCTCTCATTTTGTTGCCTATGAATTTTATCAAGGTTAAAGGCATGTATTAGGCTTTTCTTCAAGCAAACACACTTTCTAAATGCATATAATTATTTTGTGTATTTTGAACATATTATAATTGTGTATCATTGTGTTTTGTAAAGTGTAACACCCCAAATTTTAAGTACTAGAAATAAACCACGAGATAGTTTTTAGTAGGACCCTTTCCATGTGTTATTAGACAAAAGATGTCTTAAGAGTTATTGTTGTTATATTTCTTATTATTACTGTTCCTATTATTATTATTATTATTAGTGTTATTGTTATCGACAACTTAGTATTAGAAATTAGTAGGAATGTTATCATAAAATCCAAAAGAGCATTTAGGGCCCAATAGGAGACTAAAGCCCACTAAGTCACATACCCACCCACATGATATAAGAAGAAAATAGAGAAGGAAGGTTAGATTTAGCCGTCACAAAATAGAAGAAAGAAGTTAGAGAAAATGAGGAGAAAAGGGAAGAAAAAGAGGAAGAGAAAGAGAAGGAATAGAAATCGGAGAACTCAGACCCTAGAACTTAGCTTTGCGTGCTACTAAACGTAAATGCTCTCCCTTGTATTCTTCCTTGTCCTTTATGTTGTTTTGTTCCTCTATTTACCTTTTCCTCCCTCCTTATGCCTAAGATTAGGGATTTGATGGGTTTTGAGAGGATTGTGAAGGAGTAAGGAGTTTATAGATTAGATAGTCTTTTGGCAACTTTTTTTCAAAAACTGGATTCCGCATTGGTGCTAGGTGCGCAGACTTGCTGGGTGGGGTGAAACACCCACTGGGCTGGTTGGGTCCTAATGCGGACCCGTTGTGTAACGACCCTTTGTCGCTACAACACTATATAAAAGATTTTACTTCATGAAGTTATTCAGTCATTTAAATTAAATATCATCTCAATCATCGTCCTCTATACATATATGATGTAGAATCAAGCAAAATATAAATCAGTTTATATACAACTCATGGAGTATACAAAATTCAAAGTTCCCTATAACTGGTCAGCTATAAAACATATACATCAATCCAAAAGTAAACTAAAGGAGCTTCCAGAAAAGCTCTACTCAAAACAAAAAGGGTTTTTCCACAATTTCCATTTGAGACCTCTCTCATCAATTTTGAGAAGCTGGATTTGCAAACAGCTCTCCCTCTGCTCCCACGCCAAGATGACGTGATCATCACAGTCACAACAACACGGCAACAGCAACAAGACAACCCAACAACAACATAACAAGGCAAGGGTAAGCTTACAAAACAAAAACCAACATATAATATTTAATCCAACATAATCAAATACATTAATCATCTCAATATGGAAACCATATTTATAGAGAAATGGGTTTACAAACATTACAACATAATATATCATGCTATCAACCCCATATATTGATGTATGAATGACACAATTCTTGAGAGATTTTCAACATTTCAGGCATAGGCACTAAGGTGGAGGCCCATCTGAATTCCTACTCTGGTCACCATCCAGGCCCATCTGAGTTCCTAATTTGGTCACCCTTCAGGCCCATCTGAGTTCTAACTCTGGTCACCTTTCCACTTTACATGCCTACCCACATCACGGCTTGAGGCCCACACAACCTCAGCCCATACATATGCATGTATGCATGATCCACAATAACAACTCAATTACAATAATCATCATCAACCCATGCAGGCCCAATCCAGCTTCTTGCATGGTCAACAAGTAAGGTAATATTTTTCATTTTCACCTCATTCTACAACTAATGGAGGTTTCTATTTAGATAACCTTCCACCCAACTACTATCTTTCCAACAATTATCAACCAATCCATGACAATAATAAAGTAAACAAATCACCACGTTTGAATTCATTTTTCTTTTAAAATCTAAACATGAAATCCAAGGCAAGCAACTACATTTCACATTCTTTGTTGGATCTAAGTCTTACTCAACTAAAATAAAACAAAAAGAGAACAATTTCATTTTTTTCTTCAGCATCCCACCCGGCGACATACTTTTGAGATCCATTTTTTTGGCCTTGGGTTAACTGTCGCCCGGTGACGTTCTTCCAGGAGCCACCTTCTTGGCTCGGAAGAACCTCGCCTAGTGGGAGAGGGCCATTGCCCGACGTGTGAACAGGGTATATAGGATGAAATTCTTCAATTCCTTGGCTTTTAATTACTATACAATCATTCCAAATCAATTCTAAACACTTTTATTGCATTTCTAACTGATTATACAACAATTTTAGCCATCAAACAACTTCAAATCTCAAAATTTCTTTCAAAACCCATTTTGTTTCAAAACTTTCATACTCAAAGTTCCACCAAAATCAATCCATTCCAAGGCAAGAAATCAACACATCCATGATCACAAATGCGGAATCAAGCAATAGTAAGCTTTCATTACCTTTAAAACTTCCAAATTTGAAAGTTGGGAAGATGAGGATGTGAGAGAAAAGACTCTTGAGCCAATCTTCCTAGAAATCCACTCTTTGCACTCAAGAACACGAAATCGGGGTTGAAAAACCTCTAACACCCCTAACTAATTCGAGAAATCTTGAGAGAAATAGAGAGAGATGAAGAAAAGAGAGAGAAGGGATGAAAGAGAAAGTGAAGAGAGAGAAGGAGAATGTGAGAATGAGGGGTCTTCCCCCCTTTCTCCTCCTTTTATAATCCGACCTCCCCAGAGCTCTCGCATAGACTTTTGGCCAACTGAGACCCAAATCTCACCCAACCACTCGCCTTGTCCTAAAACTAATTTAACTCAACTATTTTTCTCTCAAAACCCAAAATCACTCTTGCAACATATCCAAATTGGCTCAATCACATATCTCAAACTTCCTAAGTTCAATCCAGAATTCAAACAGAAAATACACAACCATCATCATATATTACATATCATACATCAAAACAATTCCATTTATTTCTTTTAATCACCTAGATTACATATCTAAGTTTCACTTTTAGTTATTAAAACACTTAATCATGCATTAGGAAAAATAAGATGTTACACTGCCGGGCAGGGTGCAATACCCGCTGGGCAGGTTGGGTTTCGGCGCAAACTCGCTGGGCTGGTTCGCTAGACCGCCAGGGTGGGCTTCTGTCCTGCCAGGCGAATAAAACTCTTGCTATTATGTTCTTTATGCTTATGAACTCCGTTTTGCAATTTTTAACTCATTATTATTTGTTTCTTTTATGCCTTGTTGAGTTTATAATGTATGATTGTTATTTACCCTGAAAAAACTGAGTGTGATATGAAATTGTGCCAATGTTTCATGATAAAAGTCTATGAAAAGTTGTAAGCATTATATGTGACCATGCATCATAACATTTGAGTTATGTGATGAGGAAAGTATGTAGGAATTTGGCTAGTGGAGGTCGTGATGGACTGTCTAACCCTAGCCTTGGGGGTTATCTGGTTGGGAAAACTCCAATGGTCCATGCTGATCCCATGGAGCCGGGGCGTACTAGCAAAATTGGGTAACCCTGATTAGTCGTAGAGGGATATCATACTAGTTGAGGGTGTGAGAGTCGAAGGCATCGGTACCGATGATGTTCTTATGGCCGTGCATTTACTCCTAATTTACTTTCTGAAAAGTTTAGGTTGGTACCACATGTGCATGAGTAGTGGTTTAGGAACATAGCATGCATATGCATCTTGTTATGATGTGATATGTTAAACTATGTTACGTTGTAATTATGTGAAGTCTATGTGACCTTGTTCATAAGTGATTAATGTAATGTGTACACGTATGAAAATGTAATTGTAATAAAATGTCAAGATTATGTATATGTGCTCATGTTATGCATGTATGTTTTTCTTGTTTGATGAAACAAAACAATGCATATGTCTAGTTACTAGGTAAAAGATGTAAAATAAATGTATGTTTGTAATTAGAATTGTGTTTGCTACCTCAAAGATAAGTGATAGGCTAGGCCTTAAAATAGTGTTGTTAGGGTTCCAGTTGGATAATAATAATTGTGAATGAAATGGAGAAAGAGTGAATCCTCACACAACGTAATAAAAATGTATAAGACAAGTAAGAGAGAACAAAATGAGGGTATCAAGGTGAGTGTTAAGGGAGTGTCAAAAGTATTTTAGAACGTCTATGACCTTAGACTTGACCCTTAGAGAATAACCTTAAATATCAAAAGAAGAAGAGTAAAATCTAAACATGAAGGGTTTAAATACTAGAGAGGGTTTTGGGTAAGAAAGAGTTTTTACGTTAAGAATGAGATAGTAAGATTGTATAACAATTGTGAGAATGAGAGAAGAGTTAACAGGAAACATTGATTATTGAAAGGTGTAGACTCGACCATAGGTATGGATAATTATGAGAGGCCTAGTGAGGCTAAAGTCATGAGAGATAAGTAATGAAGGTTGTTCGAGTAGAAGAGTCTGACCTAGCCATAGAACTCTTAGAGCACTCACTGAGACATTATGTCTCACTCCTTTAAGTTTTCCCCTTTTTTTAGGATACAAGTGAAGACATATACAGGTGGAGCTTGGAGTCACGTGCAAGAAGATGTAGTCTAATTTATATTGTTTTCTTGTATTCTTATTTATGTTTTATTTGACACCTTTGGGTAATAGATGAGTTGTATTAGGCGTGCATTTTTCTCATTGTATTGTTCGTATATAATATCTAATTATATTTATGAGTCACTTTAACATGTTTCTATGTTTTTAAGTCTTTCTTTTTTTTTTCTTAGAAATCTAGGCTTAGTTATAGTAATACCCCTTAGGGTGTTACATAAAGTCCATCAATTGGTATCAAAAAGCCTAGCATTTTTTTTATAAGTAAAATATTATTAAGAAGCAAAGTACAAGGAGTACTTTAATCCAAATACTAAAGTTTTACAAGGTCAATTCAGGGGGATAAAAAAAGACAAGTTACATTATCAATACACCAACTAGAAAAAGAGCACTGAGCACTACCTATCTTGACCTTAAACCATGTTTAAGATTTGAATTTTATCAAGTTTAAGTGCTATCTCGTACCCATCCTCACATAGTGATGCATAACACTTCACACCATAAATAGTATAGGTTTAATATAGGTTTGTATGCATTTTGTGTTAATTAGGATCATTTGCACCTTTGTTTCTTTTAATTTTTATCACTTAGGACCTTTGAGGTTTTGTTTGTGTTTTCGTTCTCAGGGAGGCTTTTTACTGCCAGAAATTTCCTGTAAACATGAAGATTAGTAACTTAGAGTGATGTTGAGACACGAGAAAGGTTTTGGAGAGCTTATTGGACATTGGAAAATGCACAATATATAGAAGACCACAAACCAAGAGATGTGAAGAAAAGTGAGAAAAAAATTTGGAAAACACACCCACTAGAGGGTGCTATAACTAGAGTATGGCATTTGCCACGGGCGTGGCATGCACTAGGATGTTTGTTTGAGCTACTAGATTTGTCGAAGCCCTAGGCACGGCAACCACCACGGGTATGGTGAGTCATCAGGAGACACATTTGGGCTACCAGACTTGACCACACCTAGGGTATGGCAAATGCCATGATTGTGCCACGATCCTACATTCAAACTTTATTATTTTTCTTTTTTGCTTTTAGTTGTATGGGGTGGGGGACCTTTTTGTTTCTTTGGTTTTAAATAGACCTTTTAGGATTCGTTGAGGCATATTGAACCTTGCCATTGAAAGCTTGGGATTACCTTCTTTGCCTCTTTATCTTTTCTGGTTTGATGCTTCTCTTTTCTTATTGCTTGTTTTCTATGGCTATGTTTGAGTACTCATTCTTATTCTAGGATTGGGGTTTATCCCTAAACAATTATTATGCTAATTGATTTATCTTGATGTTTTTTTGGTATCTCCTATTGACTTCTCCTTTATTGAATTTCTTTATGTGAAGCATCTTTCTTACGTTTTTCATAATCATAGATTCTTAGGGAAGAACTGAAAGGTGAATCTAGGTGTCAAAAAATAGGGTAGTAACTTAGATCTAAACCAAGAAAGTAGTTTAAAACCTTTGAGAAACAACTGAATTAACAGAGAACCTAACGGGCCTAATTGAACATAGCTACCACGAAAGTGGGGTTAACTCAATTAGGTAAATCTCCGTATCTTGTGTAACGACCCTCTATCACTATAGTACTACTTATTACTTTATAACTTATAGAGATATTCAATAATAAATATCACATACTATTATGATACCGTACATACTATAAAATATATGTACAAGATATGAAATAGTAGGATATACAAGCCAAGTTATACAATACCAAGGGAAAGGGATATACAAAAAGAAACTCCCTACAGCTGGTCAACTATACAACATATGCATCAACCGCAAAAAGAATCAAAAAAGCTTTTAGAAAAGATCCACCTATAAAGGGCCTTTTACCATCTCCACTAAGACTTCCACAATTAACTGTGGGAAGCTAGATCTGCTGAAGCTTCACCCTCTGCTCCCATGTTAATATGATGTGATCATCACAGTCACAACAATACATAACAACAACCAGCAACAACAGCAACCATAACAAAACAAAACAGCAAGGCAAAGGTAAGCTTACAAAACAAAGATGAACATATATTATCAAATCCATTTCATTAAACCATTAATCATACAAAATTAGGAATCTAATTCATCAAAGAATGAGTTCACATGCATTACAGCACAATACAGCATGCTTTCAACACCCACATTTCAATGCATGAATGACATGACTCTCGAGAGATTTACTACATTTCAGGCGATTAGCCAGGTCTTACCCTTACCATGGCCTTCCAAGCACCATTCAGAGATTGCCAAAACTCTAATCGACGGATAAGTTTAGTGGTTTGTCAGGATAAGTGAATGTGGGTGGTGGCTTATCGAGACACAAGGCCTGCACCACCTTGGCCCCCTACAGAATTACCCATCCATTTATCACCAAGGTCCGTCTTTCCAACCCCATATCTTATCCAGTACTAGGTTGAAGGCTCATTTGAGCTGTAACTCCTGTCAACCAGCCAACTTACATGCCTACCCACACACGGCTTGAGGCTTGCACAACCTCAGCCAACAACATATGCATGCAAATGCATGATTCACCATAACATCAACACAATCACAACCATTCATCAATATCCATACATATATGCATATTGCAACACAACACCACGTGGCCTACTTAGCACCACCTGTGGTCCAACAATCACTACCAACTCCATGCAAGCCCAATCCAGCCCCATGCATGGTTAACAAGTAAGGCTCTATCCAAGCAGCACATACCTCATAAAAGATCTCACATGTCTTAGGTGAGGTCCTATCTAAGCAACCTACACCTTCTATGAAGTATCTCACCACCATAACACAACATAACCAATGGAGGTTCTACCTAAGCAACCTTCCACTCAACTACCACTTTCTTACAAATTCTCATACAATTCAATAGAATAACCTGTTTGCTTAACAACCCATATGCTCGCTCAGCGAGTACCTTTCATACAGAGAGCACATTTTTCCTCTCAAAGGTTCTCGCTCAACGAGTATAAGTCCCACTCCGCGAATTCAACTCCAGAGATGACCCCCTTCTCTGTACCCAGGGTTCTCGCTTAATAAATCCAAACTTTCCTCTCACCCTTCGCTCAGCGAACATAAATGTTGCTTAGCAAATAGCCATTCTATAAAGTAGCCAGGTCTCAGACATATCTCTTGCCCAACTAGCACATTTCTCACTCAGCGAAAAACTCACAACATATAGCACCAACTTTCCAGGTCTTCAATTCGCTCAGCGAACGTAGGTTTCGCTCAACAAACTTCCTCTGAGCACTGTGAAACAATCAACCCTTGCCCAGCGAGTATTCTACTCGCTCAGTGAACCACTTTCTAGAAAAATTCCAAAATTCTTATGATCACTCACTCAGTGAAGTGATTTTCACTCAGCGAATCTCCTCTTTTCTTTACTCATTCATCCTACCTCAAGAACGCTCGCTCAGTGATAGTAGGGTCGCCCAGCAAACCATCAACTAGACAGCTTCAACTCAGTCCCAGGGCACTCTCGCTTAGCGAGGCCCTGAGTCGCTCGGCAACTCTCTTCGAGGAAAAACACAAAATCTAATCTTTTCTCTCATCCTTACCCTAATCTAGCTTAAACAAGATCCAACAAATGTACACAACATTCAAAATCAATATATTCATCAAAGGCTTGCAAACAAAACAATATACACCAACAAATCATCTAAACTTAAGCAAAACCCATTTTGACACGTAATTCCACAAAATTCTCAGCCAATCAGTTTTCAGCACAATCCAATGTAAGAATCACACTTAACAACAATCAACCAACTAAATTACAACTTAAGTAAGCTTCCCTTACCTCTAAAACTGTCAAATCTGAATTTAAGAAGATGAGAATGTCAGAAAAGAGCTTTCTTGAGCCAACCTTCCAAGAATTAGTCCTTCTCAACACGAAGATAGCAGAATTAGGACTCGAATCCAACTATACTCTTAGGGTTAGGGGGAGATTTAGAGAGAGATAGAGAGATGAGAGAGTGTGAAAATGAGGAAATGAAAGAGAAGTCCCCCTCCCCCTCTTCTCTTATACTTGACCCTCTAGAGTGCTCACACAAACTTTAGGCTATTTAAGGATCATAACTCATCAAACCACTTCCCATAACTCATAACTGGTCTAACTTAACTGTTTTCTCTCAAATGCCCAAATTAACTCCGACAACACACTTAAATTGGCTCAAGCACATATCTCAAATTACCTGAATTTCAAACAAACCACTCACAACCATCATCACATACAACAAATCATACATAACAACAATTCATTTATTTCTTTTAATTACCTAGATTACATATCTAATTTTCACTTTTTAATTATCAAAGCACTAAATCATACATTAAAAAAAATAGGATGTTACATCTTGAAAGGGAACGAATGTTACATTAGGTTAATTCACCTTCAAAGAAAACCAATGAGAGAATTAAGATAAAGATATTAGGTCAATAGGAAGTATAAGTGTGAACCCCCAATCTAGGAAGTCTTTCTATTAATGGTTTTCTCTCTATTTTAATTGATTACGCAACTTTAATTCAAATTCACATTCCATTTCTTCTCAAATCTAAATTCCCCTCTTTTTAAAATAAATTCTTTCAAGGTTAGTTTTTATCAAATTTTTATAATAATCACTAATTCAAACACGCAGTCCTTGAGGAAGAATGACAATTATTACTCAACAATACCGTATACTTGCGATAGCACATCACATAATGCTTCTTTAAATAATTGTTATTTAAGTGTGTATTTTATTTTTTTAAGATTTCACATAATACTTCCCAAAAAGAGTGTTCCAAAACACTACAATAAATTGCCTCATTTGCTTTTATAGTTCTCTCATTTGTCCTAAGCTATCTTTCAGATCTCGAAGATGTAGAGCATGACTTTCACCTTCTCTCCCTCCTTAACAACGCTCCTCTCATCCAAAATTACACCCCTATCCCCCTTCCTCCACCACCCTAACACACGCTCCCACCTCCAAACCCTAAACTCCACTCTCACCTCTCCTTCTCCCCCAAATAGCAATCTCCACCCTTATTTTATTCAATGCACTCAATCTACTCACATGCCACTCTGACAATGACTCCCTCTTTTTCCACTTCTTTTCTAACTCTGGCCTAGTCCTCTTCCTCCTCACCTGCATTGACTCCCATCATAATGCCCTCCACAACTCACCCTTTCCCTCTCCCCAACCTCAACTTTAACAATGACACCAAGGGTGTCCTCGCCCACCTCATTGTCATCCTTGCCATTATAATTTTGATAGGTTTTAAAAAGTCATTAACTGGTAGCATATTTTAAACAAGAATGTCCAAGGGTCTCTAGAGACTCATCATGAAAGGTCACTTTGTATCTTTTAGCAATGACTGCTTCCAACACCTACAATGCAAAATGCAGATACCATTAATGCAAATATCTTTAAAATATGTGACAACTAGATGATGATGATGATGATAATAATAATATAATAATAATAATAATAATAATAATAATAGAAATGCTAGAAACATACTCTATAATATATTTTTTTGAACACAATATCTCCTATTGGTTGAAATTTATTGAAAATTACAAAATGTTGTGGGTCTCACGTGTTATTTAATGAAGGGTTAAATATGTTTTAGGTTCTCTAAAAGTATGACAGAATTGGTTTTAGTCCTAATTTTTTTTCTTTGAATAAAGTTCCTCAAATATTAAAAATACCCTAATTAAATCCTTGTGCTAAACTCTATTTAACTTTTCTATTAAATAATGGTCACATTAGCATCATAGTCACTATTAATTTGCTAATGTGGCCATCCATATCAATTGTTATGTACAAGTCAGATTAGTAACACATTTTTTAGATAAAATTATTATATGTTTAACCCTAAACCACAAATTTTTTTTAACCCTAAAGCAAAAGTAATTACATAATTTTTTATTAAAAATTATCACTAGGCACTTCAGGTAATAAAATACTTTACTTGTAACCTGATATGACCATTATTGAATAGAAAAGTTAAACAGAGTTTAACACAGAAATCTAATTAGGGCATTTTTAATATTTGAGGAACTTTATTCAAGAAAAAAATTCCTAGGTGTAACACCCTCATTTTAGATTTCTATTTAATTCATAATATCTGTAAAATTATCGAGGAATTAAGAAACTAACAGTTAATCTTAATACCTTTACACTGAGGGCTGACATATCGAAAATGTTTAAATGACTATGAATTGTCATTTTGAACTTATATATATATTATATATATTAAAATATAATTTTGAAAATTTTTTGGAAAATTTCTGACATCTCCGTGGAAAATAACCAAACTATCATCCATTGTCTGCTAAAACTGTAATCGTTATGGGTATAATAAGTGAAACAGGAAAAATGAACATTCACAGTTCATTTTTAGGTTAGATATTTAATTTTATAATTTCAATAAAGATTTTGGAATTTTCTGAGTTAAAATGAAATTTCTATGAATTTTTAACTCAAAAATACCGAATAAATACTCGAAAATTCGAATTTAATTACTAAAAATTAATTTTGAATTTTGAAAATTATTTTTAATCAATAATTAAGGTACTCACAAAGTCCCAAACAAATTTCATTCATTTGCTACAAAAATCAAATTTACAAAGTTTAAGACGTTTTTGTCGAAATCAGTTGATTCCTTACAGAGAAAATGAAACGCAGAGACTTGAGAGAGCAGAGATAGGAAACAACTACCAATACTCTACAGACCCATTCCCTAATTTCCTCACATGTCATAAAAAGACAATCCTAAAAAGAAAAGAAAAAGAGAAAAAAGTAGACTTACCTTTTTATCCTTTTAGACCACCTAGCTTCCTTTATAAAAAGCCTATTGTGGACAGCTTCTTCACCCCCCCCCCCCTTTCTACCCAAGGAGCACGTCCAGCTCCTCCTCTCTCTCGCTAATTCCATTTTTAAAACTTCCTTACACAAAAAACCTCTATTCTCTCCTTCTTCCATCCTCCATTGAAGCACCATCCACTACCACCGTGTTTGAAGCTTCAAGGCACTTTGTTTCCACCTCTTCTCCAACCAACACTTAAGGTATATGGGGGGGGGGAGTGGGGTATTCTCTTTTCATTTGCTTTCATATAGATGAGTTATGGGTAGGTTTAGACCCAAACCTTAACATTTTGTTGTTCTACTCCTCCCATTACTATTTCTCTTGTTGTGTTATTTTAGCTTCACTTGTGTTGTTGTTTATTTTATCATTTGCTACTCGTCTTCATTTCATGGCTGGAGTTACTTATTTTTAAGTTGTTATTAACTTTTAATGATGTTTATGTGGCTAAATTGCTCTAAAAATGGCAAAGGCTTGGTTAAAAACTCCAACACCTCTAAATTAAGGCTTAAAGTTGTAAACTTTTCTTAACTTGACAATAATCAGAAAAAGGGAAGACTTTTATGACATTTTAACACTCTTGAACCCTTGATCTAGTCCTTCTAAAGGGGACTTATGAAAATGGTCACTTTCTTTAGACAAGAATAGAACTTTACTTACCACCAAAGACACTAGAACATCAAGAACTTTTAAAACTAGAACCAGAACTCAACTAACCACTAAATGTTGGCATTTTTATTTCCCTTCAAATCACTGTTTGAGTGGAAAAAAAAGGATGATTATTTTAGCTTTTGACCTACCTAATAAGCCTAAAATTTTATTTTAGTCATTAAAAGTCCACAACTTAGTGAAAATAGTGATTTTTGTGAAGTGGTATTTAAGTTCTAGCGAGCTGTTTTCGGTTTTTGTCTGAACACCCATCATTGTTTAGTAATATCTAGAGCTACTACCTAATATTTTTAGGTGATTAATTTTTTTTTGAAAAGTATATAAAATTTTCTTTGAAATGGGCACAAGAATCGTTCAAAAAAGTTAAGAGAAGACAAAGTTACACTTTTCAAAAGTTGGGGTTGCTTTTCAGAAAATGGTAACTAGTAGTGTTCACTTAAAAGCGATTTTCGAACTTTCTAGTGCGAGTTAACCGATTATTATTAAAAAAATATAAAGTAGACTTATTAATATTTATGGGGATATATATTTTTCCTATATTAATCATCGTTTGCTATTTTTACTAAATTTTACCATCAAGATGACACGCGCTGTTTCTGACCCTGAAATGTTTATTTCAATAGCATACTTTGAAAAATCTTCATAAATTGACTAGACCTTAATTTTGGACTTCTTGGACTTTTTGAAAATTATTTCTAATGTAGCTTTCTGAAAATAATCTCCTTGGTTGCAAAACAATTAAAGTGGGATATGAAAATAGCAAAGGAGTGCTACTAGTTCTCCAGTAAGGACCTCCTGACCTTTCTTCCTTGTTATTTTCATATTTATTTTTATAGATTTTTTTTGGGTTTATCTTTAATGATTTAGAGAATAGACAAAAACATCTTTCCAACAAGCTATAGATCATGGCAAACAAAAATTGTTAGCCCATTCAAATTGAATTTCAAAACCAAACTTAAAACTTGTGCTCACTAGAGGTCTGGTTTTGGAACAAAAATTAAAGAACATGCTTCTAGTTACCAAATTCTCATTTTTCTAAGTACTTAGGACCTAAAATGAACCCTTTTATTTAAAGTTAAACAAAATTTCCTTTAAAGAAATAAATCCTCTCTGTTTTGTGTGACACCCTTTACCCCAAAGCTAATTATTAAATAAATATTACGAAAATATAACATGCTTTTCATTGGTGAAATAAAACGATAGTTTATAATCTTTTTCTTCACACGATAAAGGACATCACATGCATAACTCACATTTACTAAAACTCCATAAGATGCTTTACTGATTAACCAAATGATGGTGGCCCATAGTTGATCATACAAGTCCAAATAAAATAAAATAAACCAATTTAAAAGTAAAACTATTAGTCTAAAGTTTAAAAGCTAAAATAATAAATAACTAAGACCCCTGATGTCACATTACTATCAAAGTTGACAAAACCGTAAAGAAATTATAAAATAAACTGCAATGAGGCCAATGCCCCTACTCTAAGACTCCTCTTAAGGTCTGCTGGACGTCACCTATATATCACAGACACATACAGAAAACACCAGAAAACAAAGGGGTGAGATACATCTCACGTTATGCTCAAAGTATGACAGTGGAGACAGGTAGAATACACATCACATATATAATCAATTAACAGTAATTTGCAAAAATCAGAACGCACACAAACATATGTAATGCAATGCCTAGCTTCTATTTCTTATGCACATGTGGTACCAACTTAAACTTGTCGGAAAGTAGACTAGGAGTAAATGCACGACCACAAGAAGCATCATCGGTACTGATGCCTTTAGGCTCTCGCACCCTCAACTAGTATGATATCCCCAGTGACTAGTCAGGTTACCCAGTTTTGCCAGTACACCCCGGCTCCATGGGATCAGCATGGACCATTGGAGTTGTCCTAACCGAATAAACCCCAAGGCAAGAGTTAGACAACCCATCACAGCCTCCACTAGCCAGATTCCTACATACTTTCCTCATCACATAACTTAAATGTTATGATGCATGGTCACATACAATACTTACAACTTTTCACAGGTTTTCATCATGAAATATTAACACAATTTCATATCATACTCAATTTTCTCAAAGTAAACAACAGTCGCACAATATAAACTTAACAAGGCATAAAAAGAAACAACAATGAGTTTAAAACTTACAAAAAAAGGAGTTCATAGGCACAAAGAACGAAATAGTTGAAATCGTATCCGCTCGTTGTGCCAGCAACGAATCCTCCTGACGGGCTATATATCCCACTTAGCGGGTCTACGCCGCAACCAACCCGCCCAGCGGGTTGTGAACCCCGCCCAGCGGGTCCACGTCAAGACCCAACCCACCCAGCGGATTGTTCATCCCGCCCGGTGCCAATACGGAGTGTAGTTTTCAACGAAAGGTCGCCCAGTGGCTATCTAACCCCGTCGGGTGGATCCAAGACACAGATTTTAAAAAGACAATCCATGATAATCCATATAAATTAAACATAGAATTTTCATAAAGCATATTAATAATTTGGGGAAAATCGCATTCCCCTTTGCACATACACAACCATA
Organism: Spatholobus suberectus; assembly: GCA_004329165.1. Lineage (NCBI taxonomy): Eukaryota > Viridiplantae > Streptophyta > Magnoliopsida > Fabales > Fabaceae > Spatholobus > Spatholobus suberectus. The sequence goes on from CM014735.1 coordinate 70,791,420, forward strand.
TAATTCACAAACAATTGGGGTCTAGGGCCAACCCCTCTACCTATGACCAAAGTCATACCTATGAGCGAGATAACTCACTCCCCCCTTACCTTGAAAGAGGTGATCTCCAACAAGAGGATGCGAACGGTGCAGCAGCGTCTTTCTAAGGTTCCTCACTTCTTGACTGCAAAGGCTCTAACGGCACAGTATCTCCAAGGAGGCACAAGCGAAAGAATAAGGAAAAAGGATTAGGTTTTCAAGAAACCTAAGGAATACTTAAAGCTAACTTTGGACTCATAAAACTAAGCCCAATAAAAGGGTTTTGAAACTTTTAAAAACATTCTAATTATAAAATCCCAGTTTAAAAGCCCAATATTTCTTTTTCTCAAAATATCATTTTATTAAAAACAAGGAAAACGAATAATAATAATAATAATTAAAGGAAAACATTGGGGTGTTACATTTTGTATAATTTAAGAGGACTCTTCCTTAATTAAAATATAAAGTCTCATTTTGATATCATAAAATAAGTAATTTGTTTTACTAAATCTTTTAGAATCATGATTAACAACTACTAATTAATTTTGTTAAAATAAATTAATGGTGGCATATAATATTATTAGGTAATTTGGTACATAAGACATATGGATACACTAAGCATTAAGTTAAACTTTTCATTAAATACCTAAGTTTCTAATTAAGGATTTAAATGATTAAATCAAATCACTATTAGCTAACTTAGGGCCTCTTAAGTAAGCTTCATCTTTAAATTAGGCAGTTAAGATAATGGAGACAAATCAATACTAATCTTCTAGTGTTCTATTTATTGTTTTGCTTTCTCAATTATATACGTAGAATCCCCCTATATTATACTATAATAAGAACATCTACATTAAGAGGAAGAGATGTTGAGAAAAGACTGTGCTGGTACTCAGGTGTACTGAGACTAGAGAAAGCTCTGTCCAAATTGAGCAGGTTAAGAAAGGACGATAGTGGAATTGTAAAATAGTGTAGTGCGAGGGATATGCTAGGCATGACATCCTGCATGGGGAGTTATAGTTAGTATACTAAGGAATGAAAGGCAGGGACCCACTTGCGGAGGTCTAGGGGGTTAGGCGTTGAGTGGTGAAGGTCCCAATGACTAAGGTAGCACTTTCGAGTCGAGATATTTGCCTGACCAAGCTTGACAACCCTGACAACTACTCAGCATTCTAGGATTGGTGCGAAAGTATACCTCTGTGTGGACGATGAAGGTCTTGAGCTATTGCTCTGTTCCTCAATGATAACGAGGATTGTACCATGTTAAGAGAGTTATATGTATTCCCAGTCACTTCCCAATTTTATTGAGAGCCATGTTGGGAGTATGGATCCATATAGTGTCAAGGGTAGTTGTTATAACTTAGACAAACCCTAGGTTTCTCCCTTTTTTTATTGTTAGTTGTGTTTTATTTGTATATAACGGGAGAATACCCTACTATCTATGTGAAAGTGATTTTGAGAACAAAATCGCCTCACTCCTCTATTTTTATTTTCTTGTTTTGCATGACTGTACATAGTCGGTACGTGAAGATGACGGCTTTTCCCATACTCTTCAACCTGCACATTGATTATAATGATCCAGGGGCGTGGATTTATGATGAAGAGATGGACTACCTAATGTATAAAGGTCTCATCATCGTTACCTTCCTATCCCCCATCCCGAGAGTGCACATGCTTCCCATGTCTTGGGTCATCCCTATATCTGTTTCATCCTCCCTCTGTCACATTTCGAGTACGTTCCTCCCGCACCACTTGAGGATCTTATTGTACCTTTTATGGCTCTTTACTTATACTTCGCGCCACCTGCCGAGCAGCTACCTATGGATCCGCCTCATGATGTATAGCCTTACTTGAGGACCCCGTGGGATCTCTTTTGGAGGTTGTGGTGGCTAAGTCCCTTGAAGGTTCCCCCTTGGTGGAATATCAAGTGGGCATGGCCAACGAATGGCACTCCTCACCTTTGTTAGCACCATCTAGTGCTAGGTCCCCTCAGGGTTTGCCTATTGGACAGGTCCACCACTCAGACTCTGACGACTCCAAGACGACATGGACCGACGAGGAATGATAGTAGGGGCTGGGCTTCTTTTCTTTTTGTATACAGGGACTAGGAGTAGATTTGTAGACACTGCTCTAGCTTAGATATTTTCTTTTGGATGTACGTAGTTGGGGAAGGCTGGTGTCTCTCTATGTACTTTTTTGATTTCCCTGTACTTATGATTTCATATGTATTACAGTTCAGACTCTGTTGTATTTAACTCAGATGTATTTAGAAACCTATGTACTCGGTTCTAACTCATGATGATATGATATGTATTATTTTTTTATCTTCTACTTCCATTTCCAAATTCTATTTTACTTATGATTTATTTATTTTTAAAGTTTGTATGACAATCATATTTGATATGAAACGCGAAAAAATTTTCCCATATTATTGTTAACTTGTAAAATTAAAATAACCAAATCAATGATTAAATAAACATGGGTTATATTCAATGTGAACGAGTGTCACACTAGGGACTAAAACCAATTTTGTCATATTTTTGGAGGACCAAAAACATATTTAACCCTTTAATGAACCTCTTATGATTTTGTATTTTTTAATAAATTTTAACCAACAGGAGAGAGTGTGTTAAAAAAAGGTGTTAAAGTTGTTAAGCATAAGGGCTAAATCTAAGAAAGGGATGAATTGGATCAATTAAAATTTTAAAGATCCTTAAACTATTTTCAAGGGCCTTCAATGAAACTTTCAAAACTTTTTGAGTCAACCTTGATTTGGCAACACAATTGTGGTAGATTAATTCATCTTAGTTAGGGTATAGTATGCTTACATGAACAAGATTATCATGAAATCAATTTACACACCAAGATATACAACTAAGTAAGGTGAGGAAAGAAAGTTAGAGAGAAGAAAAGGCACTCAGAATTTCATACTAGTTTGATCACTATCACTGTGATCTACATCTAGTTTCTCAATTAAACTAATTGAGATTCCACTAAACAATTTTCAATTATACAAGCACATAGCACATGCAGATGCAAAAAATAGAGTATATAAGGTTCTTGACACCCTTAAGAAACGTTTCCCCAATCTTGTAGATATCACTACAAAATTTCCTTTGAGAGACCTTTCTCCAATCTTGCAGATACCCACTACAAGATTTCCTTTGAGAAATATCCTTAACGAAGCATTTAACATGAGAACATAATAAAAGGATTGATTTCACCTGATTGATGATGGATTACAAAAGTTTAAGCACACTTATCAAGCTTTCACATCATGACTCCTTGAGTTCATGAGAGATCCAGGATGATCTTTTGATTTGAGTGAAAAGATCTTTGGAATTTTTCCTCAAAAGGTATTTTTGCAGCTCATTGATCTCTTAGAAAGCCTATTTTTGAATTTGCGAAATGGAGGGAGTTGTGAACTGAGATAATCGATTATTTAGATCTTGAAATCACCTGGGTTTCAATTTGATCAATATAATCGATTATTTCTTAGGAAAATCGATTATTTCCAAACCCTTGGTTTTGCTCATCCTCGAAATAATCAATTATTTGCGAAGTGTAATTTTTCAAGAAAATAAAGCAAGGGTAAATAATCAATTATTTTGTTCTTTGAACAAATTTTTACATATTTTCAAGTTTAAAACATGTTTCACTTATCTTAACCATCTAAGTTTTAATTATTTGCATCCCAACACATTAAGCATTTGAAAAAAACCATTTTAAATTTTCGAAACCACGTCTTAGTTTGATTTTAAAACATTTTTCTAATTAGGCATGGATCTACTCAATTACTCTTTGGATCACCACACATGAAAACTTACCTACCAATGACACACACGCACATACAAACTAAAAGCAGATAAAGCAAGCCAAACAACTTACAACTTGGCACTCATCAAGTGAGGCACATCAAAACTAAAACCAAAACCTAAAACTAGTATGAAATAATGGGAACACACAAGAAAGGGGTTGAATTGTGTGTTTTAAATTTTTTTTCTCAAAACTTTAAACAATAGTTAAAAAAGAACAAGATAAGGATAAGGAAGAGAAGCACACAAGGGACTTTTATACTAGTTCACTCAACCTGAGCTACATCCAATACCTTTGTCCAGAAGGATTTCCACTAACGAACCTTTGGTCATAAACAAGTATTCGTACTGTCTCTTTAGGCCTACAACAGTGATTAACCCATATCACTTAAGCAACCCAAGTATTCTTTGGTCACAAAGCCTCTCCAAGCTTTCACAACACAAACAGTGTTTTACAGAAATCTACTCACAAATTGAGGATATGAAAGTTCAAAGCAAAATACAACAACTTTGCTATCGTAAAGAATATGAAGGGTAGGAGTATATTCAAGGACCGTCCAATATGAGATGTTTTCTTTTTGTTTGTTGTTTGCACAACGTTGTTCTTATTTCACCTTTCTTCAAACATCGACTTTAAGTCTTGAGACATATATATAGCCTTGAAAAGATAGCTGTGGAAGTAGGCATGCTTCAAGCTTTAGAGACACATTGTAAAACTTGTCCTGTGTAATAGTGTGTGTATCGAGCTTGCAGGAAAAGATAGAAAAACACCTTTTGTGGCTGCATCAAAAATGATGGTGCAATTCTATGCTTTAGAGTTGCTTTTTCTAAACATTTCTTATTCTGGTTTGATAGCTTGATAAGTTGACTTTCTTTCCTACAAAGTTGTACTTATACATAAACATATATCTGTTGGTATATGCACTTGATATCTAATATTGAGGCCCATTATTAAGAGAATCTATAGGGTCGCACACTTAAGACAAGCCCACTAGGAATAAAAACTGGTTGGACCAGAACTAGTTTAATGGGCCAATTCGTTAGAATTGAGCCTATTATTAGTGATGCTCTTTAACCCTAATTACCTCATATTAATACATGTTGTAGGAGGTATGGCCGTACACAATACACTAAGATAGAAATTAGGGTTAGCCATCACCTCCTTCTAATTGCGGCTAGCACAACAAAGAGAAACCCTAGTGCGCGCATGAAGACTCATGCTTGTCTGTGTGCACACCTGTAGAGACATTGCTCGCTTGCATCGTTCAGTGGATCAAGAGATAACTCTTTATTTTATTCTATATTATAATAACCTTGATTCGTGTCATTCATTTGAACAATAAAGGGACAAATAGTTTTAGTTCTGCTGCATTGTCCCATCTCTCGATCCTTCAATATTTGCTTTTTTATTTAATGCGAGATATATTTGAACATTAGTGCTCATAAAAGGAATAAGACATTCATATTAGAGCGTATAAGTATAAATCGATTTGAACCTTTAAACTTAGTTGAATTCTAAAAATGTTTCAAATAAGATATTCGGTTTTCAAGAAGAGAGCACATAGTTAAAGTGAAGCACTAGATGCTTGGTTTAAAATGGTGCATTGGACACCAAATTTTATAAAGCATACTGGATAACTTTTGTTATCTTCAACACTTGAGGGTTAGATACTTCATACATCTTTGGTGCCAACAATCTCCCCATTTTTTATGATGACAAACCTTATTAAATTTTGTGAGTTTTTACTAGATACAATCACAGAAAGCGATCAAAAGGTTCTTGAGATGTCAAGCATACTCCTCCTGATTCTAATATTTCTATTAGAGCAAAGAATGGAAATATATTAGAAACTCAAAGAATCGTATCAAAGTAAAAAATGAAAGCATAAAGAATTAGAGGTAGGTTTAGAGCAAATATAAGTATATATGATATATGTATACTTGTATGCTTGTGCATGAATGAAATGGCTCATACTCATTAAAAAATATACACCAAAAAGTAAATAAAAAATCCTTCTTAGTCTCCCCTTTTTGACATCAGCAAAAAAAAGAACAGAGAATTAGACATCATTGTCACTGCATAGGTGGAGGTGGTGGAAATGGTCAAGGAGTGTTTAGAATCTGTTGTTAGTTTTGGAGGATTTGTTGGAGAAGTGTCATGATGGGTTGAATTTGGAGATTGACATAGGCTTAGACGGCAAGGTCAATAGAAAGTGCTGGTTGAGGAATAACAACAGTAGTAGGAATGCTTATAGAGGTTTGGGAACTAGGGGTTGGTGAAGGTGGAGGTATAGGTGACGGAGGGTGAGGTTCAGTGGTTGGTGTTTCATTGGATAGAGGAGGTGGTGCTTCAAGGAATTTGTGAGTAGGAAAATGTATATGGTATGGACGAGGTTGTTTATAGTAGAGGAAGAGGGATTCCCATGGAAAAGGTGGTTTCATGTACCGTGTGTTGGTCAAGGCGTCCACCATGGCATAAAGTATCTCCGTTTCAAGGACAATTAGTGGATGACTGTCAGCAGGGTTTAGGAAAGTAACAAATGTATCATAAAAGTTAATTACATGAGCCGGATACTACATGTAGTTACTATTCTGCATTGTTGGCATTTCTACTTTGTCTTCCTTAGACAATCCACTTCCTAAAGCTTTTTGTTCGCACCTTCACATATGTTGATGCCAGAATCTCTCAGCATTGTCTGCAACTATATCTTGTACCAACCTTCTTGACATATACCACTCCTAAGTGACTTGCTCGTGCTTTTGAAATTCAACCTTAGAGTCAGAATCTTCACTTTCTTTTTATTCTTGTCCAGGCTAGGCAACCTTGGACAAGTTTGATCTAGCTAGATACAGACAGTTGTTCATGATGATACATGTTGGAACGGAGGGATGAAAACTTGTAACTTGAGCTCAACAAAGCTTTTGATTGTAGCATAGAACAGTTGCTCGTAGGGACTTGGAAAGAAGCCTGCTTTTATTAGATCCAACAACCTAAACTTCAATTCAACTAGCTGGATATGAACATGCTCATGCATGCCTCTTTTCTTCTTTTTCTTTGCTATTTGCAAATCATCCAAGGGAGGTACTTTATGTTGAAGTATCCCTGGATGTTGTGCATCAAATCGTCGTGTAAGTATGATCCTTAGATACAACTTTCTGATGAAGCGCTTCAGAGTGAGGCTTACAATTGCTTTTGGTGGCAGCGATAAGTATTCCTCATAGGGTTGATGAATGTAATCATGGATGAAGGGATTCTTAGGAATAGAAGAATAATCAAATCCATATTCTGGTTCAGGGTATGGCTTTGGACGCAGAATAATAGGATTTGTGTCCATGAGATTTTGCCTGTTTTGTTTTTCATACACCAAACTCCATTTGTTCTTGCATATTGCCTAGCTTTCTACTTGTCCTTCAAATGCAGAAGCTACATCCAAATTGATCCCAATTCTGGGCTAGAAATAGTTATTAGCCTTTTCCCTCTTTTTCTTTTTTTTCTTATTTTCTTTTCTTTAAATTTTCCCACTCTTTTTTTTTTTTTTGCATATACATATATATAGACAAGAAAATTTTAATGTTATTGTACCTTAACCCCAAACTTAAGCTGTTGCTTGTCCTCAAGCAACCCCAAACTTAGAATCCAGTCACAAGTAGTATGTAAGAGCAGATCCCTTAATTCCAATCAAGAAGGACAAAATTGTTTTTCACTTTTAGGCTTGTAAAGAGATAATTCAAAGAACGAATGGAATAAGGCTCAAAAAGGCTAGTAAAGGGTAATTATGCAGGGTGGCTAATATTTGGCCCTAGCTCAAAGAAAAGAAATATGTCTTTATCATATGTGTGTACATAAATCAAACAACAAAAATAAGTATCAAGTCAAATTATGAAGCAAATAACATGCAAAGAAGAAAACATACTAAACAAAAGTATTTGTTTAGGTTCAATTCTCACATAGGGATGAGAGTAAAGAAACCACAAAGCACAGGCAAATTCATGACTAGCAGGTGTTAGTAGGCAATACTCTAAAAGGTCATATGTATCAAATTATGAGTGACATATAATACAGAGTGGAGTGTCAACTCAAATTTATAGAGAATACAATAGTAGGCAATAGTCAATAATGATAATAAAAAAAGAGATGAAGCAAAGGGATCACATAGTTATCACATCAGCACACAAAAAATGGTTCAGTACAGAAAACCAACTATAACGCCTGGCAGCTTGCAAGATTAAAGACTGTTCCCACAAACCAACACAAGACTCTTCATTGTACTTTGTCCTCACTCACATGCTTCCTAGGAAACTTCCCAGGAGGTCACCCATCCAAAAATTGCTCCAAGTCAAGGATGCTTAATTATAGAGTTCTTAAGTGATAGGCTACCAAAAAGTAAATGCATCTTGTTGGTGTAACGACCTTCTGTCACTAAAGTATTACCTACATCCTCATACTCTATTAAGATATTTCGTCATTTATATTAAATATCATCTCATCACCGTTCTATATGTAAAACATACATATATGATGTAGAATAATTCAACATATATACAATTCCACGAGAGATACATAATCAAAATTCCCTACAGTTGGTCAACTATATAACGTATACATCAAATCCAAAAAGAAATGAAAAGAGCTTCCAGAAAAGCTCCACCTAAAAAAGGCCTCCAAAAGTCTCCATTTGAGACCTCCTCCATCAGCTTCAAGAAGTTGGATCTGCAGACGCCTCTCCCTCTACTCCCACACCAAGTGACCTGATCATCACAGTCATAGCACCATACAACAACAATAGCAACCACAGCTACCATACCAAAACAAAACAAGGCAAGGGTAAGCTTACATAATAAAACCATTGTATGATAAGAAATCCAACATAACCAAATCATTAATCACACCAATATAGAAATCAAATTCATCCAAAAATGAGTTCACATACATTACGACATAGAACACACACATAACACACCATGCTTTCAACTTATACATGTCCATGTATGAATGACATGACTCTTGAGAGATTTCTACATTCTGGACGATTAGCCAGGTCTTACCCCCTACCTTGGCCTTCTAAGCACCATTCAGGGATTGCCAAAACTCTGATTAGTTAGATAAGCTTATGGTTGTTAGGATAAGTGTACATGGGTGGTAGTATACCGCAACACAAGGCATGCACTGCCTTGGCCCCCTGTGTAACACCCCATTTCTCCTAATACCTGATTAAGTATTTTAATAACTAAAAGTAGGAAACTTGAGATATGTACTTAAGCCAATGTGATTGTGTGGAGAGTCTAATTTTGGGGTTTTGAGAGGAAAACAGTTGAGTTAAATTAGTTTTAGGACAAGGTAAGTGGCTGGGTGAGATTTGGGCCTCAGTGGGCCAAAAGTTCGTGTGAGAGCTCCGGGGAGCTCGGATATAAAAGGAGGAGGAGGGTGAAACCCTTCATTCTCTCATTTTTTCTCTCTCTCTTCAGTTTCTCTCTCCTTATTTCTCTCTCAATCTCTCTCTATAGATTTGAGGTTGATAAGTGTGTTGGAAGCTTTCTAAGCCTGACTTAGTGATTGTGGGGAGAGAAGGGACAAATCTGTGGAAGATTTTAACTCAAGAGACAAGTTTTCTCAAAGGACCAAAATTCAAGTTTAGAAGCTTTAGAGGTAAGGGAAGCTTACTATTGTTTGATTTCATGTTTGTTGTCGTTGATATGTTGATTTAACGCTTTGGAATCAATTGATTTTGGTGAAAATCTTGCATATGTAAGTTTTGGGGAAAAATGGGTTTCAAAAAGGGATTTTGAGATTTGAGGTTGCTTATGGCTAAAAATTGTTGTATAATTGGTTAGAAATGCATTAAAAGTGTTTAAAATTGATTTAGAATGATTGTATAGCAATTAGAATTCATGGGATTGAAAAATCGAAGTCTAAATACCCTGTTCGCAACACAGGCGACGTCGGGCGACGGTTCCTCCCGTTGGGCTAGGTTCTTTTCGAGCCCAAAAGGTGGCTTCTGGAAGAACGTCGCCGAGTGACAGCTTCAGCTTGCCGGGCGACGTTCTACTCAAGCCCAGAATGGGGTTTCTAGAAGAACGCCACCGGGCGATAGATTTCTCCCGTCGGGCATCAGGGCCGCCAGGCAGCATTTTCCTCCCACCGGGCGACATGTTGTGGTGAATGAAAATTTGTTTTTTTCTTGAATGAGAATTGAGTCCAAGAAAGAATATAAAGTGTACTTGATCACCTTGAGTTTCATATTTAGGTGTGATCTTTTGAAACATTGGAAAAATGTTTAAATTTAAAAAAAAGATATATTTGTCGTGTATGCTTGGTTTAAGAGGTTTAGTGTCGATGTGAAATTAATGTGTGAGCTTTTGTTATTGTTGCAGTGTATTGTGATTGAGTTGATTGTTGTGATAATAATGCATATGTTGTTGGCTGAGGCTGGATTGGGCCTGCATGGGTTGATGATGATTGTTGTGGTTGATTTGTTGTGGGTGTGTTGATGTTGTATGGAAAGACATGCATTTATGTACATGTTGACGACTAAGGTAGCTAACGATGGACCTCATGTTGTGTTGTGATTAAACAGCTGAGGTAGCTGACGATGGACCTCATGCCGTGGTGATTATTGTAGTGATACATGCATGGGTATGCATATGTTGGCGGCTGAGGTAGCTAACAATGGACCTCATGCCGTGGTGATACATGCATTGGTATGCATATGTTGGAGGCTTAAGTAGCTGACGATGGACCTCATGCCGTGGTGATACATGCATTGGTATGCATATGTTGGCGGCTGAGGTAGCTGACGATGGACCTCATGCCGTGGTGATACATGCATTGGTATGCATATCTTGGCAGCTGAGGTAGTTGACGATGGACCTCATGTCGTAGTATAAACAGGTGGCTGGGGTAGCTGACGATGGACCTCATGCCATTGTGTGGATTGAGAACTGAGGTAGTTGACAATGGACCTCATGCTGTTGTATGGGTACTAAGGTAGCTAACGATGGACCTCAGGCTGTTGTGTTTATGGATTGGATATATAGAGGTTGAAAGTATGATGTATTAGTATTGTGATTGATATCACTAAGTAATAATGTGACTATATATCATGAAATTTTATTTGAATTCTTATATATATAATTGAGGTTTTTGTCTATAATTAATGATGTCTTTAGTGGTAATGGTTGTGTTGTCGTTGTTGTTATGATTACTCGGTAATTGTGGCTGTGGTTGTAATGGGTGTTGGTAGTGGAAGTAGCATTGTTATTTTGGTTGTTTATTGTCATGGCTGCTATTATGGTTGGAGTGGTAGTAGAGGTGTGGATAATTCTTTGTTGTTGATATTGTTGCTATTTTTTGTTTGATTATTGATATGGGATGAGGAGATTTTTCTATTACTTTACTTTTAAAATATATGTTTTATTATTTCAAGTAAGCTTACCCTTGCATTGTTTGCACGTGTAGTTCGTGCCTGTGATGATCACGTCGTTTGGCGTGGGAGTAGAAAAAGAGGTGTTTGCAGATCCAGCTTCTTGAAAGAGGTCTCAAATGAAGACTTTTGGAGACCTTTTTGGGCGGAGCTCTTTTGGAAGCTCCTTCCTTTTGTTTTGGTTTTGATGTAAAATTGTTATACAGTTGACCAGCTATAAGAAGTTATGTTATTGTATATAATCTTAATTATACATGATACCTTTGGATTTGTATAAATTTTATAGTTATGAGTTGGGATATAATTAGATTTTGTTACTGTCTAAACTTATGATTAAATAATGAGGAATGTGAGTAGTACTGTAGCGGCAGAGGGTCGTTACACCCTGCGGGATTACCCATCCACTTTTCTCCTAGGCCCAACTTTCAGACCCCACTTCTTATCCAAGCACTAGGTTGGAAGCCTATCTGAGTACCAACTCTGGTCACCATCCACCCCTTACATGCCTACCCGCACAGGGCATGAGGGCCCACACAACCTCAGCCAACAACATATGCATGTCAATGCATGTAGCACCACAATAATCAACTCAACCACAACCATTCATAAATAGCCATATACATACATACATACACACACACACACACCACACACACACACCACACACACACACACACTATATAGATATATATATAGAGGTGGTGTGGGTCTGCAAGCCATTATGTGTGATGGTGTGGATATATATATATCATAGATATATGTATGTATATATTATATACATATATATACATACATTTATAGAGTTATATATATTCACACCATAATTGCTTGAGACCCACACAAGCTCAGCCAACAACATATGCATGTGAAATGTATATCACCACAACATCAACTCAACCACAACAATTATCATATCATATATATATGGATCAACATATCAACTCACGTGGCCTACTCAGCACCACTTGTGGTCCAACAATCACCATCATCAAATCAACCCTATGCATGCCCAATTTGGCCTCTTGCATGGTCAACAAGTAGGAAACTATCCAAGCAACATATACCTTTTCAAAATTCTCACACAACAAAATAGAATTACACTCTCGCTCAGCGATCCATATGCTCGCTCAGCGATCCATATGCTCGCTCAGCGAGTACCTTTCATATAGGGAGCACATTCTCCTTTTTTCTCGCTCAGCAAAGTCAATTCCAGAGAGCAGCCAAGTCTCAAGTAGAATTCTCGCTTAGTGAACATATGTTTTTCTCAATGAGACACTTACAACTTATCAAACAAACCCTTAACAATAATAATAAAGAAAAACCAAAAAACTAGTTTAGAAAATCATTTGAACATCTAATTATCTTAAAATATACATTTGACATTTATAAGAGTCAATAAAGTCATCAACAACCAACAAAAATAATACGAAAGTAGAGAAAATTATGTTTTCTCTTGCTTAGCGAGCATTTATGTCGCTAAGCAAGCGAAAGCTTCCAACAAAATCTGTTGCTAAGCGACAATTTTCGTCACTAAAGCAAGCTATCAATTGCTGGTGCAATTTTTGATTGTTTTTTTCGAAAATCAAACACCAACACCCATTTTTTTGACCAACTCAATTAACAACAAGCATCACAATACAATTTTAACTACTTCTAATACCTTTCTAACCTGATTACATAACGATTTTATCCACAAATCTCAAAACCCTTTTCCAAAACCTATTTTGTGTCAAAATTCACATACACAAGATTGTCACAAAATTAATCGATTCCAAAGCATTAAATTGACACATCAATATCCACAAACACAAAATCAACCAAGAGTAAGCTTCCCTTACCTTTAAAAGTCTCTGAATTTAAATTTTTAGCTTCCTTAAGAATTTACTGTCTTAAGCCAAATCTTCCAAGAACCGTTCCTTTTCTCGCCACAACCACTCAACTGAATTTAAAACTCTTTTACAACCTCACAAGCTTGAGAAATCCTAGAAAGATAGAAAGAGAATGAAGAGATGAGAGAGAAAGAGAATGAGGGAAATCCTTCCTTCCCGTCCTTTATATACTCGACCTCCTAGAGCTCTCACATGGACTTTTGCCCAACTGAGGCCCAAATCACACCAAACCACTTCCCATATCCCATCATTGATCTAACTTAACAATTTTTCTCTCAAAACCCAAAATCACACTCACAACACACCCACATTGGCTCAAGCACATAACTCAAGTTTCCTAAATTCAAATCGGTATCTCAAATAAACAATACACAACTATCACCACATACTACATACAATACATCATAATAATTCATTTATTTCTTTTAATCACCTAGATTACATGTCTAGTTTCCACTTTTTAATTATCAAACACTTAACCGTGCATTAAGAAAAACAAGACGTTACAATCCTCCCCAACAAGAAAAATTTTTTCCTTGAAAATTCTTTTACTTGCGAAGAGATTCAGATACTGCTCTTTCATCTTCTCCTCCAATTCCTATGTAGATTCTCCAGTTACATCATTCTATACCACTCTCACTAACTAGATATCTTTGCCTCTTAACTGCTTTGTCCTTCTATCCATGACCCTCACTGGTAACACCTCATAGGTCAAATCTTCTCGAACTTGCACCAAGTCCTATTCTATGATATAAGTAGGGTCGTACACATACTTCCTCAACTGAGATACATGGAAGACATCATAGATATTGGATAAGAAAGGTGGTAACGTTATTTGATACGCAACAAGTCCAACTCTATGAAGAATTTGATAGGGACCAAGAAACTTAGGAGTAAGCTTCTTAGACTTAATCGCCTTACCAACTCCAGTCACTGGGGTGACCCTCAAGAAAACATGGTCGCCCTCCTCAAACTCAAAAGGCCTCCTACACTTATCAGCATATGACTTCTGGCGACTCTGAGCAATTCTCATGTTCTCCTTAATCTTCTTCACCTTCTTTGTTGTCTGTTGTATGGCCCCACAAGCATGTTTTCTCCACCTTGATACCAACACAATGGTGTTCTACATCTCCGACCATACAAGGCTTCAAATGGTGTCATTCCAATGCTTGCATAAAATTGTTATTGTAGGTGAATTCCATCAAAGGCAACATCTTATCCCAACTCCCAAGGTGATCCAACACACACACCCTTAAAAGGTCCTCAAAAGACTAGATTTTCCACTCCGACTGACCATTTGTCTGAGGGTTATATGCAGAGCTAAGCTTTAACCTCGTACCCAAAACTTGACGCAAACTCTGCCAGAATCTGGATGTAAACCTTGGATCTCTATCAGATATAATGCTAGAAGGCACTCCATGTAAACGTACAATCTCCTTAATATATATCTGATTCAATCTCTCCAAAGAATATTTAATGTTAATAGGTAAGAAGTGAGCACACTTTGTCAACCTATCAACAATGACCCAAATAGTGTCAACACCCCATGCCGTCCTAGGCAAACTTACAACAAAATCCATGGGGATCCTATCCCACTTCCACTCGGGTATCTCTATAGTTTGTAACGTCCCACCAGGTCTTTGATGTTTTATCTTGGCCTTCTGACAGGTCAGACAAGCTACAACATACTCTGCCACATCTCTTTTCATACTCGACCACCAAAACATCTTCAAATCTTGATACAGTTTGGTAGTACTAGGATGCAAACTCAGCTTACTTTTGTGGCCTTCTTCCAAGATAAGCTTCTTCAACTCAGGGTCTTATGGCACACATACCCTACCTTTAAACCTCAAAACACCATCTGCACTCAGGCTAAAATCTATTGCCTTATTTGTGCCCAATAATTCCTTAGTCCTGCAAAGACTAGGATCCACTGATTGCTTCTCCTTGACCATTTCTAAGAAATCACTAGGCCACGGTAATTATAACACTCATTCATATTAAATACTATTCATATTAATTTAGTTATTAAGTTTAAGTAAATAAAAATGCGTGTAAAATTTTTCCACTTTTAAAAGAAATTCCAAACTTAACAGAATTTAGAAATGGTAGTAAAAGATGAAAGATAAGACTATATATATATATATATATATCATAAAACTGTACATCATGGTTTGATAATACAAAAAAAAACTAAAAAAAAAATACATCAAAAAATCCTATACAGGCAGTGTTCATCTACCCTATCCCTCATACAAAAAAAAAATACTATAGGTCTTCAGGTCCTCCCCCGTTGAGATGTCCTCTAACTCGTACTCAGCATCACAAGGTGTTAATGTCGTCTTCAATAATCAGGATCAATCATACACAGAAGAAAATAATGGAGTGAGGTGTTTTGTTCTAAAATCACTTTTACATGTATGGTAGGAAATCTACCATAAAACAAAGACAAAACACAATTAATAACAAAAGAGATCCTAAGGTCACTCTAAGTTGTATCAAACTACCCTTGACTAGGTATGGATTGATACTTCCCATTAGTGGGTAATAGTTCTCAACAGAACCTGGGAAGTGACTAGGAGTACATATACCTTTTTCAACATCATCACGTGGTACAGTCCTCATTATCATTAAGGAAAATAACAGTCGAGATATCCATTTATAGAGGTATACCCTCAAACCAATCCTGGAATGCTGAGCAGTTGTCGGGATTATCGAGTTTGGTCAGGTAAATATCCCGGCTCAAGGGCACTACCCTGGCCATTGGAACCCTCACCGCTCGATGCCTACCCCCAAGACCTCCGCAAGTGGGTCCCTGCCTTTCATTCCTCAACGTACCAAAACTGTAGCTTCCCTAACAGGGTGTCATGCCACTGCATGTCACTTGCTTTACATTACTCACTAAACTATCAATTCCTAACTTTTCAAGCAGAGGTTTCCCTGGTCTCATTTAATTTGAGCACCAGTACAATCAACATTTCTGCCTTATTTTGCAGAAATTGCACAATACCAAAATTTTAATAGAATACAACTAAATAAATACATTTTAATTTTCTAAATTTGAGCAGAGTAACAGCTTAGCAAATATAATTTAATAATTTAAATTTAAGTAGAGCAACAATTTAGTAATTATGATTTAATAATCTAAATTTAGGCAAAGTAACAACTTAGCAAAAATTAAAGTTTAACATTGAAGAATATAACAATAATAAAACTTAAGCCTAAACGGGTTTAGGGGAAAACCTTTCCTATCAACATGCAAAGCAACAATAATATGGAACCAACCCCACTCCCCCTATTACCTCTAAGGTGGTTGATGAAGAGGATGAAATTATTGGTGCAAAGCTTCTAAGAGGAGAAATTCTACTAGTTGAAAACTAGCAAAATTTTAACATAAAAACTAGATAAAATAAATTTGAGAGAGAGAAAATTTTAGAAAGAGAAGCTCTCTAGCTTGGGAAAGGAAGAGGAGATGCTAAAAATTTGAAGGAGGGAAGGGCTCTTTATAGAAGAGGAAGGGGTCTTAGGTGTCCACCAATGACCTAAGCAATGATGCAATAAATCAATTTTTAAATTTGTTTTTAATTGAAATTTAGGGACAAATATGCAAACTTAGGGACCCGTACACCATTTAGGGTGTTGAATCACTCGTCCTAAGCGTGAGGACATGCTATATGAGCTGTCCTCAAGCTCCTCAGTGTAAATTTTATCTGTAGGTGCAATAACCGATACCGATAAAATTGCCTAAACTTGAAAAATTAGCTTTTAATATCAAAATAATTCATTTTAATGAAAAACTGGACAAATACATTATTTTTCATCAAAAATAAATTTATAATAATAAATTTTAATTTTTATTAATTTATTTCAAATTATATGTATTTATTTTGTATTTTTAAGCTAGAAAGTTCATAAAAAATCTATTTTAATTCAATAAATACCAAAATTTTTATGAATATTTTAAAATTAAATATTTTACCCATAAATAAACTAAAATTACCATTTTCATCCTTTTTGGATGTCAAACCAACGCTGCCTGACTTATTAGACACTTAAGGGTAATTTGGTCATTTTTCACAAGAACTCTAGAAATTTTCGAGAAAATTTTCAAAATTATATTTTAATATATATGACATGATTCTAATATCAAATTGACATTTTAATGTCAATTGAATCTTTTCCTCATGTCAGCTCTTAATATTGAGAAATAGAGACAAAATCGTCATTTTCTAATTTCTCGTGGCTCCAGCTCGGAAAAATTATTAAAATCACAATTAAATAGCTCTTGAAATTCTGAGCGTAATGGTGGGGATTAGAATTTTGAAATTTCATCCCGATTTTTCGGAATTCCATTGTCAAATATTAAAAAAAACAGTTGAAGAATTGAAATAGAATTATTATATTTTTCATTATTTTTCTTTCAAAATAAAGTTTTTATAATAAAAGATACTTGATATAAAATTTTTAAAATATTTTGATGTCAAAAAGTCTCTGGTTGGTTCCCGCAGTCAACTAGGGGTATTTTTATCATTTTACAAAAATTATCTTAATAAATTCTTAAAAAATTTCCAAAATTATTATTAATTATTCCAAATACATTGATGACTTAAAAACAATTTTTAAACATATAGAATAATTTAACATACAAAAGTAGGGGTGTTACAGTAATCATACCATAGTTGATATGGTCAGATGATAACTCCATATATAAGTTCAGATCTCTGAACTCCATCAATTCTAACTCCTTTACCATCAAGGTTGACATGTAAAAAGTCTTCCTACTCAAAGCATCAGCTACCACATTTGCTTAGCCAGGATGGTACATCAACTGAAAATCAAAATCTTTCAAATACTCCATCCACCATTTCTGCCTCACGTTCAGCTCCTTCTGATCAAACAAGTACTTTAACCTTTTGTGATCATTGAACACATCAAACTTCGCACCATACAAATAGTGCCTCCATATCTTTAAAGCAAATACCACCGCTGCCAACTCCAAGTCATGAGTAGGATAGTTCCTCTCATGAATCTTCAATTGCTTAGACCCATAGACCACAACCTTCCTATGCTGCATGAGCACACAACCCAAACCTTGATGAGAAGCATCACAATAAACCTCAAAAGGCTCACTAGGATCAGGCAACACTAAGACAGGAGAAGTAGTCAACCTCCTCTTCAACTTTTGGAAACTATCCTCACAAGCTTTTGTCCATGCAAAAGGTTGATCCTTATGATTAAGTTGGGTCAAAGGCACAACAATCCTCGAGAAACCTTCTATAAATCTCTAGTAATATCCAGCCAACCCAACAGAACTCCTGATCTCTATAGCCGTCTTCAGATGCTCCCATCTCAACACTGTCTCCTCTTTTTCAGGATCAACTACAATCCCTTCAGCTAAAATCACATGGCCTAATAATTTCACTTCATCTAACCAAAACTCACACTTGGACAGCTTAGCATACAACTGCTTCTCCTTTAAGATTCCTAACACTATCCTCAAATGCTCCTCATATTCTTTATACGACTGTGAATAGACAAGAATGTCGTCAATGAACACAATGACAAACTTACCCAAGAAAGGGCAAAAAATTCGATTCATATAGTCCATAAATATGGCAGGAGCATTTGCCAGTCCAAATGGCATCACCACATACTCATAATGCCTATATCGAGTCCTGAAAGTAGTCTTCGATATATCTTCATCCTTCACCCATGTCCTTCCTCATCCTTTATGTTGTTCTTGTTCATCTATTTATCTTTTTTTCTCCTTATACCTAAATTTAGGAATTTGATGAGTTTTGAGGGGATTGTGAATGAATGAGGAATTTATAGATTAGAGTGAAAAATTATCAAGGTAGAAGAAGTGATGAACAATTTAATTATTTATTTTGGAGTATCTAGGAACCAAAGACAATAGGATAAATAAATTAACTTTCATACTTCGCATCCACCCAGCGGGATTAGATAGCCGTTGGGTGACATTTTGGGAAAAACAGGACTCTACGCTTACGCTAGGCGTGTGGACCCGCTAGGCGGGATATGACGCGGACCCGATGGGCGGGGTGCAACACCCGCTGGGCTGGTTAGGTTCCGATGCAGACCCGCTGGGCAGGTTCTCTAGACCGCCGGGCAGGACTTCTGTCTTACTGGGTGGATACAATTTTTGCTATTCCATTCTTTGTGTTTATGAACTCCTTTTTGCAATTTTTAACTCATTGTTCTTTGTTTACTTATGCCTTGTTAAGTTTATATTGTATGATTATTATTTACCTTGAAAAAACTGAGTGTCATATGAAATTGTGTCAATGTTTCATGATAAAAGTCTATAAAAAGTTGTAAGCATTATTTATGACCATGCATCATAACATTTGAGTTATGTGATGAGGAAAGTATGTAGGAATCTGGCTGGTGGAGGCCGTGATGGGTTGTCTAACCTTAGCTTTGGCGGTTATCCGGATGGGAAAACTCCAATGCTTCATGTTGATCCCATAGAGCTAGGGCATACTGGCAAAACTAGGTAACCCTAACTAGTCACCGGGGGATATCATGCTAGTTGAAGGTACGAAAGCCAAAGGCATCGGTGCCGATGACGCTTCTTATGGCCTGCATTTACTTCTAGTCTACTTTCCGAAAAGATTTGATTGGTACCGCATGTGCATGAGTAGTGATTTAGGAACATAGCACGTATATGTATCTTGTTATAGTGTGATATGTTAGAGTGTGCTACATTGTAATTATGTGAATTCTATGCGACCCTATTTATGTGAATTCTATGTAAAAATGTAATTGTGCCTTGTGATAAAATGTTAAAGTTGTGGACATGTGATCATATCCTACATGTGTGTCGTTCCTGTTTGATAAAACAAAACGAGGTATATGTCTAGTTACTAGACAAAGAATGTGAAATAATTATATGCTTGTAATTAGAATTGTGTTTGCTACCTTAAGGATAAGTGAGAGGCTAGACCTTAGGATAGTGTTATGAGGGTTCTAGTTGGATAATAATAGTTGTGAATAAGATAGAGATAGGGTGAATCCCCTCATGACATAATAAAAAGGTATAAGACAAGTAAGAGAGAATAAAATAAGAGTATTTTAGAATGTCTATAACCTTAGACTTGACCCTAGAGGACAGCTTTGAATATTAAAAGGAAGAAGAGTAAATTCTAAAGAGGGTTTTGGGTAAGAAAGTATAAGTAATGAGGATGAGTTCTTAGGTTAAGAATGAGATAGTAAACCAATATAATAGTTGTGAGAATGAGAGAGTAATTAACAGGGAGTATTGACTGTTGAAAGGTGTAGACTCGACCATAGATATGGACGATTATGAGAGACCTAGTGAGGCTAAAGCCATGAGAGATAAGTGATGAAGATTGTCTGAGTAGAAGAGTTTGACCTAGCTGTAGAACCCTTAGAGCACTCAGTGAGACATTATGTCTCACTCCTTTAAGTTTTCCCTTTTTTTCAAGATACAAGTGAAGACATATACAGGTGGAGCTTGGTGTCATGTGCAAGAAGATGTAGTCTAGTTTATATTGTTTTCTTGTATTCCTCTTTTTGTTTTATTCGACACCTTCGAGTGATAAATGAGTTGTATTAGGCGTGTATTTTTCTCATTGTATTGTTTGTATATAATATTTAATTATATTTATGAGTCGCTTTAACATGTTTCTATGTGTTTAAGTCTTTCTTTTTTGTTCTTAGAAAGCTAGGCTTAGTTACGGTAATACCCCTTAGGGTGTTACATTAGTGGTATCAAAGCAGGTCGATCTTTTCGACCTGTGTGTTATGTGTCTTCTATGTTTCCTATGTGTACTCTGAGAAATTGTTTGACATTGTTTGAGTTACATTGAGTGTTTTTGATTATTTGTTATGCCATAAATCCTAACTGCCTTGTCATGGAATATTGAGATTGGCCACCTCAATACTTCGTGCAATGTAGGTGGGACGAATGGCGAGTAAAAATTGAGTCTTAGGGCAATCACCCTTGAATTCCCTAGTAGGAGCTTCACCTAGCCAACCTAACTCTAAGTAAGGAATGTTAGAAGGGGTAGAGAGTAGCCAAAGAAAACCAACTGTAGAGACCTTGAAATTCAAGATTTGCCGAAACTTGAATGAGTCAACCACCATTCTTTAGGGAGTATAACCCCACTAAGGGGAGTGCTAGTGGAGAGGTGTGATAGATAAGATAACCCTTTCGAGGATACCTTTAAAGTGGGAGAACTTAAGATAGTATTTTCAAAGAGGCACCTCTTAGGTGGAGCAAAATCATAAAAGGAAGTTAGGAGTACGCAACGAAAGTGTGACAATAGGAAGAGAAAATGTTTAGGACCTCACCAACCCGAAGAACCAAAGAAAAATAAGAGACATCAAATGTAAAAAAGTCCTAGAACAAAAGGATGTCCCAAGTGTTGTAAAACCATGAGTGAATGTGTTTACTTAGCCTGAGTGTCCTGCTAGTGTCAAGGAATGTCTTAGCTCTTAGAAGGAAGAAACAATCAACTCTACACCCCTAGCTATAGTGGGCCTTCATTTCAAGTGTTAAAGAAACAACAAGGATGACGAGCTTATCCTAGGTATATGTTCCAATTGATAGACTTTTTGGTTGTTTGCATGTCCTAAGGACAATATGTTCCTTTTTCTTGTTGTGCGAAGGATGAGGAGTTATTTCCAAACTCCTTGTGTGTATAGATATAGATTGTTTCAGCACATGCTTTCACTGATTGATATAATGACCCTTAAGTGGGAATGTTGTTGCACTTGGTGTGATTTGTGCTAGACTAGCCAAGTTATGTTGCTTCATCAAGAATTTTCTTTGATTGTTATATGTTCCTTTTCTGTGTGTTAGAACATAAGATGTGTGTTTGTTTACTAAATGGTATCAAAGTTGATAGTCGGTGTCTTGGAAAGGGCTACCTACGGAGGGTTCTAACTAGTGGAGGGTTCTAACCAACAAGAAAGTTGAGTGAAGTGTCACTGAGTGAAGTGTCGTAGAGTGTGAGCCACTGATACGTCGAAGAAAGTGTTATGATACGAACTTTGGAATTATGAGGTGTTACATAAATGGTAGATGTAAAATGAATTTATCCCCTTGCATGCATTCCCACTCCCCATATATATTTCACCTTGGTATTGTATTATATTTTGGTTAACTATAATAATAACATAATTGTCTTGATTACTTTCTTTTCTCTTGATGTCTTGTATAGATATAATTGGTCTAATTTAACGAGGGAGTTGAGTGATTCGCATGATTTGGGGGTGAGAGGTAGCGGTGGTGATATTGTATGTTGGGTTTGAGTTTAACATCTTGGGTTTGATGCACGACTATTCTTCATGAAACACATTCGTGTTGATAACCCTGAGAGTAAAATATGAACACATGTTTACACATGTCATTACATAACTTGTAGGATAAATGTTAATGATGTATATGTCCAATGTATGCAAAGTATGTGATGTTGTGATGTCCTCCTTAGTTGCTTTTACTTGCTTTTTATTTATTTATTTATTTCTATTTATTTATTTTGTATTGTTAAGGGCTTAGTAAGGGGTAGTTGAGTGTCTTTTGTGCCCTGGGATTATGAGTTAGAGTGTAGTTGTCTTAGGATGAACAAATAGCGACCTAGGTTTCAAGTAGCTTATATCCTATAAGAAGAACGTTATCAAATGTAAACCAATGTAGGACCAAATCCTGTGAATAGGAAACCCTTGAGTACCTCTAGAGTTGGATTGATAACGACATTTATGAATCCTAGCCAATAAGTAACCTAAGTGATGAAGGATTAGAGTCACCATGTAGGGGAGCCTTGTGAGCTACACCTAGCGGAGACATATAAGAACGGATTCCTAAATATTACACCTACTAGATAGAAACCTAAAGAGAGTTACATCTAGAAGAGGCTTGACGTGCTAAGAAAGAATGCCCAACCACCTTTAACATCTTTAGATAGATACCCTAACTAAAAACTACTTGATCCTAGAGTTACATTTAAGGATTAGGCCTGGACAAAGATGAATGGATGATGGTAGGTGCCTATCTAGATAGAACCCATTTATTCACATGATTTCCTAAACTAGTTTAAGTATGAGATGAAGTTCTATAAAAAACCTTTTTATTAGGAAAATAAAAATTCCTTAGGAAAAAGTTAAGGAAGAATCATAGACTGTTTAGAGTTGAAATTGGTCAAGAGGTAATTAGAAAGATGAATCTTCAATGATCAAAAAGGATGAGTAGGTGAGCAATCATGAACATATTCTTAGGCTTTGATTTTTTAGGACAAAAATCTTTTAAGGAAGGTGGAGTTGTAACACCCAAAATTTCAAGTACTAGAAATAAACCACGAGGTAGTTTTAGTAGGACCCTTCCCATGTGTTATTAGACAAAAGACGTTTTAAGAGTTATTGTTATTAGATCACTTATTATTCTTATTATTGTTCCTATTATTATTATATTTATTGTTGTTGTTATTGCTATTATTATTATTAATTATTTGTTATGGTGTTGTTATTATATTATTATTATTGTTATTATTACTGTTATTGTTATTAACACCTTAGCATTAGAAATTAATAGAAATATTATCATAGAACCCAAAAGAGCATTTAGGGCCCAATAGGGGAGTAAAGCCTACTAAGCCACATACCCACCCACATGTTATAAAAAGAGAATAAAGAATGAGGGTTAAGTTTAACCGTCACAAAATAGAAGAAGAAAGAAGGTAGAGAGAGTATGAGGAGAAAAGGAAGAAGAAGAGAAAGAGAAAGAGGAGGAATATAAATTGGAGGATCTAAACCCTGGGACTCAGCTTTGCATGTCTATAAAAGTGAGTGCTCTCTCCCGTGTCCTTCCTCATCCTTTATGTTGTTTTTGTTCATCTATTTATATTTTTTTCTCCTTATACCTAAGTTTAGGGATTTGATGAGTTTTGAGGGGATTGTGAGTGAATGAGGAATTTATAGATTAGAGTGAAAAATTATCAAGGTAGAAGAAGTGGTGAACAATTTAATTATTTATTTTGGAGTATTTA
Source organism: Spatholobus suberectus (assembly GCA_004329165.1). Taxonomy (NCBI): domain Eukaryota; kingdom Viridiplantae; phylum Streptophyta; class Magnoliopsida; order Fabales; family Fabaceae; genus Spatholobus; species Spatholobus suberectus. The sequence continues at coordinate 70,815,593 of CM014735.1, forward strand.
GGAACCAAAGACAATAGAATAAATAAATTAACTTTCGTACTTTGCGTCTGCCCGGCGGGATTAGATAGCTGCTGGACGACTCTTTTGGGAAAACAGGACTCTATGCTTACGCCGGGCGCGGGGACCCGCTGGGCGGGATACACAACCCGCCGAGCGGGTGGTTCTAACACGGACTCGCTGGGCGGGTTTGGTTCCGACGCAGACCCACTAGGCAGGTTCTCTGGACCGCTAGGTAGGACTTCTGTCCTACTGGGTGAATACAACTTTTGTTATTCTGTTCTTTGTGTTTATGAACTCCTTTTTGCAATTTTTAACTCATTGTTCTTTGTTTACTTATATCTTGTTGAGTTTATATCGTATGATTATTATTTACGTTGAAAAAACTAAGTGTCATATGAAATTGTTTCAATGTTTCATGATAAAAATCTATAAAAAGTTGTAAGCATTATTTGCGACCATGCATCATAACATTTGAGTTATGTGATGAGGAAAGTATGTAGGAATCTGGCTGGTGGAGGCCGTAATGGGTTGTCTAACCTTAGCCTTGGGGGTTATCTAGTTGGGAAAACTTCAACGGTCCATGCTGATCCTATGGAGCCGGGGCGTACTAGCAAAACTGGGTAACCCTAACTAGTCACCGGGGGATATCATGCTAGTTGAGGGTGCGAAAGCTGAAGGCATCGATACCGATGACGCTTCTTATGGTCTGCATTTACTCCTAGTCTACTTTCTGAAAAGTTTAGGTAGGTACCACATGTGCCTGAGTAATGGTTTAGGAACATAGCACACATATGTATCTTGTTATAGTGTGATATAGTAGAGTGTGCTACGTTGTAATTATGTGAATTCTATGCGACTCTATTTATGTGAATTCTATGTAAAAATGTAATTGTGCCTTGTGATGAAATGTTAAAGTTGTGGACATGTGATCATATCCTGCACATGTGTCGGTCTTGTTTGATAAAACAAAATGAGTTATATGTCTAGTTACTAGACAAAGAATGTGAAATAATTTTATGCTTATAATTGGAATTGTGTTTGCTACGTTGAGGATAAGTGAGAGGCTAGACCTTAGGATAGTGTTATGAGGGTTCTAATTGGATAATAATAGTTGTGAATAAGATAGAGATAGGGTGAATCCCCTCATGGCGTATAAGACAAGTAAAAGAGAATAAAATAAGAGTATTTTAGAATGTATATAACCTTAGACTTGACCTAGAGGACAGCTTTGAATATTAAAAGGAAGAAGAGTAAATTCTAAAGAGGGTTTTGGGTAAGAAAGTATAAGTAATGAGGATGAGTTCTTAGGTTAAGAATGAGATAGTAAACCAATATAATAGTTGTGAGAATGAGAGAGCAATTAACAGGGAGTATTGACTGCTGAAAGGTGTAGACTCGACCATAGGTATGGACAATTATGAGAGACCTAGTGAGGCTAAAGCCATGAGAGATAAGTGATGAAGATTGTCTGAGTAGAAGAGTTTGACCTAGCCATAGAACCCTTAAAGCACTCACTGAGACATTATGTCTCACTCCTTTAAGTTTTCCTTGCTTTCAAGATACAAGTGAAGACATATACAGGTGAAGCTTGGTGTCACATGCAAGAAGATGTAGTCTAGTTTATATTGTTTTCTTGTATTCCTCTTTTTGTTTTATTCGACACCTTCGAGTGATAGATGAGTTGTATTAGGCGTGTATTTTTCTCATTGTATTGTTCGTATATAATATTTAATCATATTTATGAGTCGCTTTAACATGTTTCTATATTTTAAGTCTTTCGTTTTTGTTCTTAGAAAGCTAGGCTTAGTTATGGTAATACCCCTTAGGGTGTTACAAGATATGTACTTAAGTCAATGTGTGTATACTGTGAGTGAGATTTTGGGTTTTGAGAGAAAAACAGTTGAGTTAAATTAGTTTTGAGATAAGAGAAATGGTTTGGGGAGTCATGGGCCTTAGTTGGCCAAAAGTCTGTGTGAGAGCTTTAGGAGGTCAAGTATATAAGAGAGAAAGGAGGGCTATTCTTTCTCATTTCTCTCATTCTCTTTCTCTCTCATGTTTTCTTTTTCTTTCAACCTATCTCTAGATTTTATTGAGTGTGTGAGGCTATAAAAGAGTTGTGAGCTTGGTTTAGCGGATGTGGTATGTAACGGAACAATTCTAGCTAATTTTGACTCAAGAACATCGGATTCTCAAGGAACCTAAATCCGAATTCGAAGACTTTTAGAGGTAAGGAAGCTTACTCATGGTTTATTTGGTGTTTGTGTATGTTGTTGATATGTTGATTAAATACTTTGGAATCGGTTGAATTTTGATAAAGATTGTCATTTGGTTGGTTTTTGGTAAAAATGGGTTTGGAAAAGAAGATTTGTGATTGGTGAATGATTTGTGGATAAAGTTGTTAAATAATCGGTTAGAAAGGTATTAGAAGTGATTAAAATTGTTTTGAGATGCTTGTTGTTGATTGATTTGGTCAAAAGTGGAGGTTGGTGAGTGATTTGCGAAAATCGCACCCAGCGATTGAGCTTTCACTCAGTGACGAATTTTTTAATCGTTGGAAGTTTGTCATTCGCTCAGCGACGGATCGCTCGCTTAGCAACGGAAATGCTCGCTGAGCGAGAGAAAAACAGAGTTTTCTCTTCTTTCTTATTATTTTTGTTGGTTGTTGATGACTTTATTGATTCCTATGAATGTCAAATGTATATTTTAAGTTAATTGGATGTTCAAATGGTTTTCTAAACTAATTTTTAGGTTTTTCTTTATTATTATTGTTGAGGATTTAGTTGATAAGTTATAATTGTCCCGCTGAGCAAAACATATGTTCGTTGAGCAAGAATTCTTCCTGAGACTTGGTTGCTCTCTAGAATTGATCTCGCTGAGCGAAACTTATACTCGCTGAGCGAGAACCTTCAAAGAGAGATTGTGCTCTCTGTATGAAAGGTACTCGCTAAGCGAGCATATGGATCACTGAGCAAGCGTGTAATTCTGTTTTGTTGTGTGAGAATTTTCAAAAAGTATGTGTTGTTTGGACATTGTCTTATCTGTTGACCATGCAAGAGGCCGATTTGGGCATGCATGGGGTTGATTTGTGGTTGATGGTGATTGTTGGACCAAAACTGGTGCTGAGTAGGCCACGTGGTGGTATATTGATACATATATATGATTTGATGACTATTGTGGTTGAGTTGATGGTTGTGGTAATATGTTAATACATATATATATGATTTAATGACTGTTGTGGTTGAGTTGATGGTTGTGGTGATATATTGATACATATATACATGATATAATGACTGTTGTGGTTGAGTTGATGGTTATGATGATGCATATGTTGTTGGCTAAGGTTGTGTGGGCCTCATGCCATGTGTCGGTAGGCATGGAAGTTGGAAGGTTGACAAGAGCTGCAGCTTAAACAGGCCTCCCACCTAGTGCCTGGATAAGAAGTGGCGTCTAAAAACTAGGACCTAGGAGATAAGTGGATGGATAATCCCGCAAGGGCCAAGGTAGTGCAGCCTTGTTTCGTGGTATACCACCACCCACATTCACTTATCCTGACAACCATAAGATTATCCAATGGATCAGAGTTTTGGCAATCCCTAAATGGTGCTAGATGGCCATGGTAGGGGATAAGACCTAACTGATTGCCCGAAATGTTGAAAATCTCTCAGAGTCGTGTCATTCATACATTAACATATGGGGTTGACAGCATGGTGTATTATGTTATGTATGCTATACTGTAATGTATCTAAACCCATTTCTGGGCAAATTTAGTTTTTATGTTAATGTGATTGATGATTTTGATTATGTTGGATTTCATACTATACATTGGTTTTCTTTATGTAAACTTACCCTTGCCTTATTGTTTTGTTTTGGTATGGTTGTTGTGGTTACTGTTGTTGTTGTATGATGCTATGACTGTCATGATCACGTCGTTTGGCATGGGAGCAAAAGGAGAGGCGTCCCCAAATCCAATTTCTTGCAGCTGATGGAGGAAGTCTCAGATGGAGACTTTTGGAGACCCTTTTAAGGTGGAGCTTTTCTGAAAGCTCTTTTATTTTTGTTTTGATGTATATGTTGTATAGTTGACCAAATAGGGAGTTTTTTTTTTTGTGTTTCTCCCTTAGTATTGTATATGTAAATGGGCCAGTATACAGTATTATCTCATATCTTGTATATATTAGAGTGACACATGGATTGATTATTATTAAGTGTCTTTATATATTATTAGGTTAGCTTGTAGTACTGTGACGACAAAGGGTCGTTACATAAGCACACGAGAAACAAAAACTACATAAAGAAGATGGACATCAAAGAGATGACGAGCCTTCAACATGGCACTCCAATCCACTTGAATGCGATCTTTAGCACATACAAAAGCATAAACTTATCAACATGATAATTGTTATAAGAGACAACAAATTTGTTATTGGATGATAATGTAAAACTACTTTACATTGTTAGTGCGTAGCCTAATTTCTCTCTCTCTCTCTCTCTCTTATATATATATATATATATATAACAAATATTTATTTTTTGACATACTAATAATCATTTAATAAACCTAATAAATTTATTTATTTAATAAATTTTGTATTTAATAAATGTAATGATTAATGCTATATAAATATTCTTATTTTTTAATATATTTTTAAATTAATTATTGACACAATTATAAAAAAGAGAAAAAAGATCATACACTGACAGTGTAAAGTAGTTTTATGCTGTCATCCAATCACAAACCATTATATATGATAAATCTGTTAACTTTTACAATAATAACCTTAAAAATCAAACCAACGATGAATTCTAATTAGTTGACAATGTAAAACTTTTTACATTGACAGTGCATGACCATTAAATTCTATAAAGAAATGAATATTTTAATTTATATATGTTTATGTATTAAATTTAATAAATGTTAAATACTATATAAATCTCCGCATTCAAGTCTCTCTTACCCACTCATTCTCCCTCCTCTATATATATATATATCACTACTACACAAAACGAATTTTAAAGCAAGAATTTAAATCGGTTAATATCAAATTAGTTTAAAAAAGAAACGCGGTGACATTTTTGAAATTATAACAAACTTTTTTAAATCGGTTCAAATATAACCGATTTAAAAAGTCATTTTTAAAATTAAAATAATATCCCCACCCACTTTTTAAACTAGCTGAACCGATTTTAAAAGTTCAACTTTTTAAACCGGTTCTGCTAGAATCCGTTTAAAAAGTGTGACTTTTTAAACCAGTTATGCTAGAACCGGTTTAAAAAATGACTTTTTAAACCACTTCCAACATAACTGGTTTAAAAAGTTCCCTCTTTATCACTTCACGCGCCTCTCTCTTTCATTTCCAACAGCTCTTCTTCTTCCCCATCCGCCTCTCATTTGTTCCATTGAAGCTTTTTTCTTCCCCATCCGCCCCTCATTTCCTCCATGCAAGCTTTCTCTTCCCCATCCGTCCCTCATTTCACCATTTTTGCCATTGCATTTTAAAGGGCGTTGGAGAGCGTCGTTTCGCCGTTTGCTGTCGTTGGAGAGTGTCGTTTCGCAATTTACTGTCGTTGAAGAGCGAGCTTGGTGCCAAGCTTGCTTTGGTTGGAGCTAGCTCGCACAATTACTGTTGGTGGAGGTCCGTTACTGTTGAACGTGCTCCATTGCTAAGTTTGAAGGTCACACACACTGGGTTAGTCATCTTAATTTCATTTGGTTCATTATGGTTTACATTAGTTTACATTGTTCATTATGTGAATATGGTTGTTACATTTTTAATATTAATTTGAAATTAATCTTTTATGTTAATTATATTGTTACATGGAATTAATTAATAAAAGTTATACATGGTTGAAAATGTTTATTAATACATATAAGAAAAATTTAATTCTTTGTGTGTTTATAAATTTATAAATCTTTAAAGAAAAAGATAAATTGTTTAAGTTAATTATTAACTTATATAAATATGTGGTAAGAATTTTAAGTGTTGAAGATTGGATTACATAAGATAGAATTAAGTGAAGTTGATTATTTTAGCTAAGTTAGTAAGTAATGAAAAAGAATAAATGTAAGAAATTAATTTAATTATATGTTAGGAATTAATTAATTGTCACCAAATGGTTTAACAAGCTATAACTAAATATCATACATCAATTTTGAATATATATATTTTATCTTCAAAATTAAAATACACTCTTAACATATATATGATATCCCTCTGTATATACAAATTATGATAATTATCTTGAATGAAAGCATTTTTAGCTGTCATTCAAAAATCACAAAAAATTCTCCATTATATCTTTTAAATTTGTTTCCATTTAATATCAATTTGTTTCCATTTAATTATATCCTTATTAAGTGGTAATTTCGCAGCATTTCTTTTAAATTTGTTTTCATTTAATATCAATTTGTTTCTATTTAAAGTACTTATCCATTCTTAACTTTAACATTGTTGCTCTAAATAACATAATTATAAACAAATTGCTAATGTCAACGTAATTATAACGAAATCTTTGATTAATCAAAATAATAATAATAATAATAATAATAATAATAATAACAATAATAATCATAATCATAATTACAATAATAAATTAATATTTTAATCTATTATGCAAATAATTATAATTATAATTACTTAATAGGGTCATGCTATTATAATGTTATTGCTATATAACATAATTTTCTCTCTCATTAATATTATTAATAATTAATAAACATAAATAATAATCATTAAACATAATGTAAATAATTATTTAATTGGATGATGCTTAATAGATTTCTAAGTTAAAATTATAATATTTATTTAATTATATTATTTCAATATTTGTAATTGAAGAATAAATTAATAAAATATAAAAATTTATTTAATATTTTGATAAAAAATAAAAATAAAGTATATCTTTTAAAGAATTTATAATGATATTTTAATTATATTTTTTATTATTTTTATGCACCATGTAAATATAATTTTTTAAATATCTTTATTTAGTGGTCAATTTTACATTGATATCTTTTAAAAATTTATGCACCACATAAATTTATTTGATTATACATTGATATATTGTCATTCCCTCTTTAATTTGTAAATATCTATTTTTTTGTGTCTTATCTGGATTATTATAACGATAAGAATATAAATTTTATATTAGAGGTAATTATTACAAAAATCACAAAAAATTCCCATCATATCTTTTAAATTTGTTTCCATTTAATTAAATCCTTATTAAGTTGTAATTCTCCAGCATATCTTTTAAATATATTTCATTTAATATCAATTTGTTTCCATTTAAAGTACTTATCCATCCTTAGTTTTAACATTATTGCTCTATATAATGTAATTATAAACAAATCGCTAATTTCAACGTAATTATAATCAAATTCTTTAATTACTCTAAATAATAATAATAATAATAACAATAATAATATTAATAATAATATAATAAAAATAACAAATTAGTATTTTAATCTATTATGTCGATAATTATAATTATTTAATAGGGCCATGTGATTATAACGTTATTAATTTTCATTCTCATTAATATTATTAATAATTATTAAACATAATGCAAATAATTATTTAACTGGAGGATGTTTAATGGATTTTTTTCAATTGAAATTTTAATATTTATTTAATCAATATTATTTCAATATCTGTAACTAAAGAATAAATTAGTAAAATATAGACATTTTATTCCAATTTATAAACATAATCTAAAAGGACAACAACTTAATGCCTACAGTGTTACATCTGATAGTCAAAATTACATCCAAATAACATTACTCTATTAGAAATTTTTCTAATTGAGTGAAACACCAACTAAAAGTAACTCATCATCATTCAAATTACGCAACTTCAACAATTGACGCTTCTATAATCCTTTTTGTGTTATGAATTATTTTCAGCCATCACCCAAAGAATGTTCTACCCTTTTGCAGATAAATAAATAATAAGAAGAATAAGTAAAAACAAGAAAAATAAAAATAAATAAAGGACAAACTTTGAATAAGAAGAAGTAGAAGTAAGAGAAACAGAGAAAAAATTTTAGATGAATACAACATTGCAAATAAATAAATAATAAGAAGTAAGAATATTATGTATTTTGGGACAATTAAGGCAATGTAAAAGAGTAAAAAATAGAAAAAGTAATCGATACAAGAAATACCCTAGTATATATATGATATATGAGGGTATATGAATGACTTTTGTGCACAATTTCTGTTTTTTACTAGCATACACTCACTTGTTTTTTAGTTGAAGTATATTAGCAAATTACAACATTGTGTATTTTAAGATAATTCTTAGTTGTAACTTGCTAACATACTCTAACTAAAAAATAAGTTAGTGTATGTTAGCAAGTTACACCATTAGTGTATTTTAAGATAATCTTTAGTTATAACTTGTTAACTTACTCCAATTAAAAATCAAGTGGGTGTACGTTAGCAAATCCCTATATATATATATATAATAAATATTTATTTTTGATACATACTTAATAAACATTTAATAAATCTAATAAATTGAATTTATTTAATATATGTTATCGTTAATAATTATAATATCTAATAATACGATTAATGTTATTTAAATACTATATTTGATAAATGAAATAATTAATAGTATGTAAAATAATTTCTATTTTAAAATATGTTTTGCAACCTAATTTGCAACAATTATAAAAATAATGAATATTTTAATTTATATATGTTTTTGTATTAAAAATTTTATAAACATTAAATGCTATATTAATATTTTCATTCAAGTCTCTCTCGCCCACTTTCTCTCTCTTTGTCTCTCTCTTTAAATATATATAATATTTATGTTTTTTGAAACACTTAATAAACCTAATAAATTCAATTTATTTAATAAATACTATATTTAATAAATGTAATACCCAAAGTTATATAAAAGGTTTTTATGCTAAAAAATATTTTTGGGGACTCCCCATGTTATTAATATGAAGTATATATCAGCTTTACAGATGATCAATCTCCTTATCAAAGTATCAGTCTCCCTCCCTTTGTGTGCATGTGTATACACAGAGACACACATACTTAATAAACATCTAATAAATCTATGAAATTTAAATTATTTAATAAATGTAATAATTTATATTATATTTAATAAATATTTATTAAGTCTCATAAATTCTTTTTATTTCATAATTATAATATTTAATAATATGATTAATGTTAGTTAAATATTATATTTGATAAATGTAATAATTAATACTATATAATAGAATTTCTATTTTGAAATATATTTTTAAATCTAATTTTGTAACAATAAAAAAAAAATATTTTTAATTTATATATGTTTTTGTATTATTTTTTTACAAACATTAAATACTATATTAATATTTGCATTCAAGTCTCTCTCTTTCTCTCTGTATATGTATATGTATATATATATATATGTGTGTGTGTGTGTGTGTGTTGAAGAAACTTTCAATCCAATGATGAATTTTGAGTTAAAATTACCTGATTAAAAGTTATTGAATGGTATAATAGTTGGTGTAAGTTAACTTGGTATAATTTGATCTCCCCCCCCCCCCCCCCCCCCCCCCCCCCCGCAAAGTTTGGGAAATGTTAACAAGTGCCCTTAAAGCACTGATTAAGGAATAAAAAAATAGAAAAATTTCTTTCAAAAATGTCATCAATGCACATTTTTTGTGATTTCCAACACATTTTTAATGTGTATTCGAATAAAAAAAAAATTCTATTTTGAATTCCTTAACCAATGCCCTAAGATATTGGCTAGCAAGACCCAAAACTTTTTATCCTAATATATATATATATATAGTGCGAAGTATTTACCAACTTTGCTAATGATTAATCTCCCTATCAAAGTATTAAATTTATATAAATATTTAATAAATTTATTAATTAGTCTTTGCATTCAAGTCTCTCTCACCCTCTCTCTCTTTTATTTTTTTACATACTTAAAAAACATTTAATTAATCTAATAAATTTCATTTATTTAATAAATGTAATAATTCATACCATATTTAATAAATAACTATTAAATCTAATAAATTGTTTTTATTTAATAATTAAAATATTAATAATATGATTATTGTTAGTTAAATATTATATTTGATAAATGTATTAATTAATACTTTATTAAATAATTTAAATTTAAAAATATATTTTTCAGACCTAATTTTGAAACAATAATAAAAATAATGAGTATTTTGATTTATATATGTTTTTGTATAAAATTTTGGACAAACATTAAATACTATATTAATATTTGCATTGAAGTCTCTCTAAACCTCTCTCTCTCTCTCTCTCCTCTCTCTCTCTCTCTCTATATATATATATATATATATATATATACAATGCTTATTTTGTTGACATATTTAACAAAAGTTTCACAAACCTAAAAAATTTAAGTTATTCAATAACTACTACATTTAATAAACAAAATATTAAAACTATATAAAAAAAATTAAAAAATATATTTTCAAACTAATTTTTGAAACAATAGTAAAAAATAAATAATTTAATTTATATATGTTTATGCATTAAACTTTTATAAACATTAAATACTATATTAATATTTGTATTCAAGTCTCTCTCATCCGCTCTTTCTCTCTCTCTTAATATATATATACATATATACATATTTGAATTTAATGAGTATGAACTGTCAATATAAGCTTTTAGATCATCAACAAATGAAAAATTACTATTGGTATGGTTTTTAATATAATTATTGTAAATGTCAACAAAGTTGCCAGACATGATAATTTGTAGTTGAATGATAGTGTGAAATTATTTTATACTGTTAGTGTATAACCTAATTTTTTTGTCTCTTTCACTATATATATATATGAAATAAATATTCATTTTTTATACACACTACTTAATAAACATTTGATAAATATGATAAATTAAATTTATTTAATAAATATTATATTTAACAAATGTAATAGTTAATACTATAATTAATAAATATTTATTAAATATCATTAATCCTTTTTATTTATTAATTATAATATTTTAGAATATGATTAATGCTATTTAAATACTATATTTGATAAACGTATTAATTAATATTATAAAAAAGAATGTCTATTTCAACGTATATTTTTAAACCTAATTTTGAAAAAATTATAAAAATAATGAATATTTTAATTTATAAATGTTTATGTATTAAATTTTTCACAAACATTAAATACTATATTAATATTTGCATTCAACTCTCTCTCACCCTGCACTCTCTGTCTCTCCCTCTATGTACTATCAGTGTAAAATTTTTTACACTATTAACTGATATGACTTTTAAGATAATTGTTGTAAAAGTCAACAAACTTACCATACATTATAATTTGTGATTAGATAATAGTTTATACTATCAATGCATAGCTTATTTTCTCTCTCTTCTCTCTATGTACACACACACATATATCAAATAATTATTTACTTTTTTAACATACTTCATAAACATTTAATAAACCTAATAAATTTCTTTATTTAATAAATACTGTATTTAATAAATGTAATGATTATTACTATATAAATTTTTTATTTTATAAAATATTTTTAAACTAATTGTTGAAACAATTATAAAAATGAATATTTTAATTTATATATGTTTATGTATTCAATTATTTATAAACATTAAGTACTATGTAAATATTTGCATTCAAGTCTCTCTCACTCACATTTTCTCCCCCCCTCTCCCCCATCCCATATATATATATATATATATAGGGTTAATTATGTTTTTGGTCCCTCATTTTTTTGTCTATTTTTGTTTTTAGTCCCTCAAAAATATTTTGACCGGTCATAGTCCCTCATAAAATTTCCGTTTGTGTTTTTAGTCCATACCGTTAACTTGAACCGTTAAGTGATGACATGGCTCCACATGACATGGCAATTTTTTTTTAAATTGATATACTTTTTCTAGCGGTTTCACAATTGCCAGAAAATGTAAATTATGAAAATGGTCCCTCATTTTATCACAATTTATGTTTTTAGTCCCCCCAAAAAAAAGTTTGACCGGTTTTAGTGTAAAGAATATTTGGTAATAATGTTTTTTAATAGAAGTTAACAGAACTTTAACAAAAAATTTAAAAACAGGATAAAGTGTGTCATGTACTCGAATTTGTCAACGAGGGGAGAGGAAAGCAATGTAATATTCACACTTGTTAGGGGAGTAGGGTGTAATTTACTCAAATTTTTATAAATGTTAAATACTCTATTAATATTTGTATTTAAGTATATATATATATATATATATATATATATATATATATATATATATATATAATATTCATGATTTTGAGATACTTAATAAACATTTAATAAACCCAATAAATTTAATTTATTTAATAAATACTATATTTAATAAATGTGAAAATTAATGATATATAAAAAAAAATTAAAAATATTTTTTATGACCAATCTCCCTGTCTAAGTATTGAATTTATATAAATATTGAATAAATATAATAACTAATATATACATTCAAGTCTCTCTCATTCTCTCTCCTCTCCACACACACACATATCTCATAAATCCTTGTTAGTTAAATATTATATTTGATTAATTTAATAGTTAATACTTTATAAAAGAAAATCTATTTTAAAATATATTTTTTAGACCTAATTTTGAAACAATAATAAAAAAATAAATATTTTAACTTGTATATGTTTTTGTATAAATTTTTTACAAACATTAAATACTATATTAATATTTGCTTTCAAGTTTCTCTCACCCGCTCTGTGTGTGTGTGTACTATTAGCTATGCACTATCAATGTAAAAGCTTTTACACCCTTAACTAATCAGAAATTAATGTTGGTATAACTTTTAAAATAATTATTATAAAAGTAAACAAGCTTGCCTAACATGGTAATTTGTGGTTGGATAACCGTGTAAAACTACTTTATATTGTTAATGCAAAACTTATTTTCTCTCTCTTTCTCTATATATAAAATAAATATTTATTTTTTGACATACTAAATAAACATTTAAGAAACCTAATACATTTAATTTATTTAATAAATACTATATTTAATAATTGTAATGATTAACACTATATTAAAAATTTCTATTTTAAAATATATTTTTTAAACTAATTGTTGAATCAATAATAAAAAATGAATATTTTTTTTATTAAATACTATATTAATTTTTGTTTATCACATTTAATATATTTTTATGTATTAAATTTAATATAAACATTAAATACTATATTAATTTTTGCATTCAAGTCTCTTTCACCTATTCTCTCTCTTATATATATATATATATATATATATATATATATATATATATATATATTTACATAATAAAATTTAATATATCGAATAATTTTAATGTATTTAATAAATATTATATATAGGTGTGTGTGTGTTTACTACATATAGTATTAATTATTACATTTAGTAAATATAATATTTATTAAATGCATTAAAATTATTCTATATATTAAATTTTTATTAAGTATGTAAAAAATAAATATTTATTTTATATATATATATATATAGATAGATAGATAGATGGGTACCAATATATCGTTGGTATGAATGAAACTGGGCTCGGATGCCTTAAGCAAGCCTTCAAGTTTGAGTCTTGTGGATGAAAAAAATATAGTTGGGTGGGGAGACCTAAGTAAAGGTGGTCAGCTAGGTTCCTTGGCAGAGATTAATCATTGACATAGCTGGTAGATACTTCACTTCAATAACATGTTTACCCAAAAAAAATTTTAGATGGGTTAAAATATTAGCAACTTTAATAATTTTAATTATTTTCAATTTAAATTATCTAGCTTTTAAATTTTCAAAAGTAAAAAATATTCATTATGGTTAGTTTAAATTAATTACTATTCAAATTTTAAACAAATAAAGAAAATCATTAAACACTTTCATATGCATATCTTTTTATCTTTAAAATTGTCAATTTATTATTTTAATTATAATTGATCCCAATAATTAACTATTATTCAAATTGTCGACAAATAAAGACAATTATTAATATTTTCATATTAGAATTCAGTACACTTTCTAGCACACTCTTTTGTACACACCTACTATTGGCTAAAATTTATTGCAAATCACAAATTTTTGTGGGTTTCACTTCTTTTGTAAGCAATCTCTTATAATTTTGTAGTTTTCAATAAATTTTAGTCAATAGTAAAATATGTATTAGAAGGAGTGTGTTAAAGCGTGTATTGCTAGCAGTCCTCATCAAACAAATAACCTAAATTTGTTTTTAAATTGGGTCTTAATTCTTTTATTTATTTATTTATTTATGTAATAAAGTGGTGGGTGCATCTTGTAGTATAAAAGACACGCCTGCACAAACCCAAACCCCAAACCAATTTAAAAGACAATTTGCTTTGCCATACTTTCTCTCTCTCTCCCTCTCTCTTTAGCCCCATATACACACCCATTTTTTTTCAGCAAAAAATCGCACCATTTTACAAATCCTAGTTGCTTCATTCTTAACTTATGTTCACCTATTTTCCTCCGGCCATACTGTCACGTGTGTGCCTTTTTTGTCTTTTTTTTTTTGGTTCCCTACAAGAATCCTTGATCCATTGGAGGCAATGTTGTTCAATGCATTGTTTTACACTAAATGTAGACACCTTTCCTAGTGAAGTTTTGAATTAAGGGTATGTGTCTTTTCTTTGAATCTCAATTGAATTTTCAGTTTGATTTTTGTTTTTTTAATATTTTTTAAATGTTTGCTGATTTTTGATGTGGCTTGCTTTATTATCTTTGTCTCTTTTGATATGCAGTTGTTTGGGACTCTATCAATTATAATTACACTATATTGCTTTAATTGATTTTTACCCACATATATAAATTTTGCTTTTGTTTAATTAATCATTTGATAAAGGAGGATTGTTTTTCCTTTATGTACCTTTCTTTGGTTCATAAATGAAATATTTGTTGAGGAATTCAAGGACAAATGAATAATGAAAGAATGGAACAATTTGGTCAAAATTTGGAATACACAAACCCATGGAGCTTATGAAAATCCATAATAAACTTGGTTTTCTTTTTTCATATTCATGTGGAATTTTTTATTATTGTTCAATTTTTTATTCAATTTGAGTCCTTGGCCTATATGGCCATAACCATAACACTCTTATATCTCTCTTGCTTTCTTTCTATATATATATATTGTTTGTTTGTTTGTTGGTAGCTAAAGGGATCAAACCATGATATGCCATACCACCTACAAAATATCTATTTATTGTTTTCCTTTTATGCAACACTTGTACATCTAGGAATGTAGTGAAGCAATTGACTTGTTGCATTTATTCTAATTTGTTATGTGTCAGTAAGTGGACTGAATATTGGCATCTCTAAACTTGCCCATCCAGTACATTAGCAAAGTAATTAGCAATACTTGTTTATATAGTCAAGAGGGCACACACACTAGTCCAAAAATGACCAGTAGCTGCTTACCAATGTTGCCAAAAATGATAAGCAGGATTAGGATTACATTTGGAGTTGGTCAATCTTATGCATGTGAGGATTGTCTATGTTTACTTGCATTCCTTTTACTGAAATACTTTACATATGTTTTTCCCTTTTTGTGCATTGTTGTCATCAATATTGGCTAATGTATGTGTGTTTACCATGTTTATCCATGCTTGATTTAACGTCGTGCATAATTACTTTAAACTTTTTGTATCTGATTGCATATAAAAGGCAATATCAACTTTCATTAAGGCATAAATTAATATCATTATTTTTTGTATAACGTTTTATTTTAAGTTTATAATTAAAACAAGAACTAATGAGCTAGTTGATTAGATATTAAATGCTTTCGTCTCATTAAGGATTGTTTATTTGTTTGCCTAGTCTCACAACTTTGATTACCAAGATCTTTCTCTTACCTATTTCGTAGGCTTATCTAGTTAGCTCCATGGTAATTTTACTTTGATAGCCTACTTTTTCTTTTACATTTTGTGGTTTATGTAAAACCAAAATTTTCCTCATTTCAATTCAGTTTTATCAATGTCTTAAATTGCAGTATGTAATTGCTTATGGTTTTAGAGATCTTTGAAACTTTCACAGTTATGGTCGCAACAGTCATAATTTAGGTAATCACAATGCAATCTCAACTTGATGATAGGAACAATTTATGACTTATGAGTTTTATACTTATAGTATTAATTTATTAATGCCCTAAGTGATTATGTCTATCCATCTTTTTAAACATTACATCTATAGGCCAAATTTATTAGTTTATTTATTTGTATAATCCTCAAAATTCAATATTTGGTTTCTTAAGCTCATGTCACTTATCCTTGCTTTTTGTTCCTCCACATTTGTATTCTTGGACAAGGATTTGTACTCCATCATTTTGTTATTAGTGATTCATTGCATTAGCTCAAAGAAATATACTTTTAAATTTCTTTTAAATCGTTAATTCATTTTATGCACTTTTTGTATGTGTTGTCATGTTAAGTAAAAAAATAAAGGTAGTATTTTTTTATTTAATGATTTTAATTGAGTTGGAATGCTTGTTGATTACATCTTATTGGATATTTCTAATTCAATCATCATTGAGTAGGGCAATTTCATGCATTAGCATTAGTGGATGAGCTCTAGGGGCACAATGTTGTATTGAAGGACTGCATCAAGCAATTAACAACCATAGAATCATCAAGATCTAGTCACTTGTCTCATCTAAGAAAAGCTCTGGAGGATCAATTAGGTTCTATTTCAAACATACTTTTGTTCCCAAGAATTCAAGCTAGGCCATGCCCATAGCAAGGTTCAGGTTTGGAACTTATCCAAATTTAATGTGTAATTATATAGTTTCTGTCATTCTTTATATATGAATATATAGGTTAGCAAAGTTTGCTATTGGTTTTTAGCCTAATGACATGCATAAAAATTGCATTATCTTTTTTTATATAAGAAAAGAATTCATTAATGATGAAAAGCTTTAAATTGAGTACAAAATGTGCCCAACTCAAGACTCCAATACAATGTTGGCACACCAAAGAAATGTGAAACAAAAAACTGTATTCCTATGTTAAAGGAATAAGGTACCAAGGCAAAAGAAAATACAAGAGTTAATGACACCATATCCCTTGTAGCCATGGACTCCATAATCTCTAATAAACCATATGAGCGTGGTAACAGACACAGTAAAACCCATGCATCATTGTTTTGTGCTCACTTCCATATCAAATCATACAAAAATAAGGTGTTGTTAACTTGAAAAACTCCTAAAGCAATTAAATCTTTTATCTCAATAAGCCCAACCAAGACACCTCCACCCTAACACTATGCCAAAAGCGCTTTAACATACTAACATTTAGATAGCATTTCTAGGCGAAAGCATTATTTGATAAGACATAAAGATTTTAAACAACGCTTATTTTTGCTATTGCATACCTATCCTCACATAGTGCTTATTTAAATAACCATTAGAGAGTGAGGTTTTAGTACTTCTGTAATAATAATACGAATAACAATAACAATAACAACAACAACAACAACAATAATAATAATAGTACACACATTTAAAGAACACTAATACTAATTAGAGAAAATAGTCCTTACATTGACAGTGTAAAGGGATTTTACACAAATTGACATGTATGGTAAGTTAGTTGACTTTTACAATAATTTCCTTAAAAGTCATAATTACCATGATTTTTGCTTGGCTGACAGTGTAAAAAAGTTTACATTGACATTACATAGAAATTAAACTCTACAAATCAAACAAAGATATTCATATAGAATATTTCACATTGACAGGGTTCTTTTCTACTAGAAAATGGAAGAAAGGTGAGAAGAAGAGAAAGAGAGAAGTCAGAAACAAAATATTTGCAAAAAAATAGATCTCAAAACTTTCAAATTCAAATTCAAAATAATTGCTATAGTCGTAAAAAGTGTTGGAATGTTAGAAGTCGTAACCACTTTCAGCATGAACAAAGGTCCATGATATCCCTTGAAACTTGGGCCTCGTTACCCAACCAAAAGCATAATAATTCATTCATGAGAAGAGGGGTATAAAAGAAAATTTACTATTAAAAGTGAGTTGTCAGCAATTTTTCATGATGTATGATAATTGATAAAGTATGCAAATGAAACAGACTTCCCCATTATCAAAAAATGGACTTTCTTCTAATAAAACATAATATAAATTGATAAGCAAACATGCTAAGGTTACACCTAAGAAGTTGCAAAAAGTCACAAACAAATGAAAACTTAATTGACATGGTAAAAGAGAAACATAGATGATTGAATAAAACCAAAGTCATCTTTCCACAAATAAATGATTTGGAAATCAAAGAAACAAATAACATGTTTAAAATGTGCATCCTAAAAGTAAACAAATTGAAATATCAAAACATTACTTTAAACATAAACACTCGTCTAAACTTTACATTCCAAACTTTTTTTCTAATTTAACTTATATCACTTTTGTAATTTGCAATTTGACCAACCATCCACAATTTACCTTACCCTCTGTAACCTTGTTGTTCCGCTTATTGATCTTCCATTTAAGTTTAAAAATGGCCTATTTAAGTTTAAAAATAGCCTCTATACGTTGTCATTTTATGTTTCCTGGGCATTGTGATTCTCAGTTTATTTGTTTTTACTGCCTTTCCAAGCCTTTATAGAAGTAAAATAGTCAATCGTAACAATGAAGAAAAAAGGATAGGGAATAAAAAAATTGTGTATTAGAAAGAGAAAGAGGAATTCACTTGGACCAATTTTGCAAGTGGGCTCAAGTCTTTGTACAATTTTACAGCATTAAGTAACATCAAAATGTTGTAGGAGGTAACTTATTTCTTAAGCTCTCTAGTCATCTCTTCGAAGTCAGGCTTTAGCTTCCACATCTCAAAAGCATCTAGATTGTCAGGTTTCACAATTTAAGGTCGCGCAAGAACTGCAAAAAGTAATAATGCGATGATCTTTAGAAATTACTTTCATGTAAAGAAGAATATTACTTTCAAAATGCCAATGATGGATTCTAGCTGGTTGTCTAAAAGACTACACAATTGTACTACATGGTTGAAATTATAGGACTTTATTAACCACTTATTAGTTCTCTATATTTTTTTAAATAAGTTAACTTTATTATTGATCATGACAATCAATAATAAAGTTAACTCACTTTAGAAAACTTAGATAATGTAATGAATTAGTAAGAAGTTAATAACGATGATTGAATCAGTAAGTTGTTAACAAAGTCCTACTATGTCTTGTTTGGTGTCTATTCGTTAAACCATGTAGAACAATCATGTAGAGTTTTTAGACAGCCAGGTTGGATCCGATCATTGGCATGTTGAAAACAATATTCTTTGCATGAAAATAATTTCTAATGATCATCACATCATTAGCTTTTGCAATTCTTGCACAACCTTAAAGTGTGAAATCTAATCATCTGTATACTTCCAACATTTGAAAGCTCAAGTATAGCTTCAAAGAGATGACTAGAGAGCTTAAGAAATAAGTTACCTCCTATAACATTTGATGTTACCTAATGCTGTAAAACAGTACAAAAACTTGAGCTCACTTGCAGAATTGGTCATGAATTTCTCTTTCTCTCTCACTCTCTCATGTACAATTTTTTTAATCCCTCGTCCTTTTTTCTTCAATCCTAAGTGTGAATGTTTATCTTCTACAAAGGCTAACAATGACAATAAAGACAAACACACTGAGAATCATAATCCCCAAGAAACACATAACAATAACATAGAAAGGCCATTTTTGAGCTTGAATGGGGACCCACCTGTTGAAGATCAATGAGTGGAACATAATGGTTAAAGAGTGTAAGACAAACTGTGGATGATTGGTCAAATTAGAAGTACAAAAATAATGCAAGTTGGGCTACAAAAATGTTTAGAATCTAGAGTTTAGATGAATGTTCATGTTTAATGCAATGTCTAAATGTTTCCATTTGTTCACTTTTGGCATGCACATTTTAAGCATGTTTATTCGTTACTTTGGACGCTAAATTGCTTATTTACACAAAGATGACTTTGGTTTAATTCAATTGTTCATGTTTCTCTATTATCATGTCAACTAAGTTTTCATTTGTTTGTGGCATTGTGCAAGGTCATAGGTGGACCCCTAACAGGTTTGGTTATTAGTTTATATTAAGTTTTAATTAGAAGAAAGTTCATTTTCTAATAATGAGAAAATATGTTTCATTTGCATACTATATCAATTATCACACATATCATTAAAAATTGCCTAGGACTCACTTTTCTTATAGTAAATTTCCTTTTATATCCCTCTTATGATACATAGTATGATTTATTATGCTTTTGTTTAAGTAATGAGGCCATAAGTTTGGTGAGATATACAAAGACCTTTGCTTTTGCAAAATGTTGTTATGACTTTTGGCATTCCAATGCTTTTTATAGCTACAATAAATTATTGGAATTTGAAATTGAAACTTTGGAGATCTATTCTCCTGCATAAAAATTTTGGCTTCTCAATTTCTTTTTTGTTCATTTTTCTTCTCTCTTCCAATTGAAAATTAGCTTGATAGTGTGAAATATTCCATGTAAGCATGTTTTGGTTGATTAGTATTGGCATTTTTTAAATGTGTGGATTCTTTTTATTGTTGTTGTTGTTATTATTATTCTCTTTGTGCAAGTTCACAGTATGAAAATGAAACAGACTTCCCATTATCAAAAAATGGACTTTCTTCTAATTAAAACATAATATAAATTGATAAGCAAACATGCAAAGGTTCCACCTAAGAAGTTGCAAAAAGTCACAAACAAATGAAAACTTAATTGACATGGTAAAAGAGAAACATGGATGATTGAATAAAACCAAAGTCATCTTTCCACAAATAAATGATTTGGAAATCAAAGAAACAAATAACATGTTTAAAATATGCATCCCAAAAGTAAACAAATTGAAATATCTAAACATTATATTAGACATAAACACTCATCTAAACCTTCCATTCCAAACTTTTTTTCTAATTTAACTTGTATCACTTTTGTAATTTGCAATTTGACCAACCATCCACAATCTACCTTACCCTCTATAACTTTGTTGTTCCACTTATTGATCTTCCATAGGTAGAGTCCCAGTTTAAGTTTAAAAATGGCCTCTATATGTTGTCATTTTATGTTTCCTGGGCATTGTGATTCTTAGTTTATTTGTTTTTATTGCCTTTCCAAGCCTTTGTAGCAGTAAAATAGTCAATCGTAACAATAAAGAAAAAAGGACAGGGAATAAAAAAATTGTATATTGGAGAGAGAGAGAGAGAGGAATTCACTTGGACTAATTTTGCAAGTGAGCTCAGGTCTTTGTACAGTTTTACAGCATTAAGTAACATCAAAATGTTGTAGGAGGTAACTTATTTCTTAAGCTCTCTAGTCATCTCTTCGAAGCAAGGCTTTAGCTTCCACATCTCAAAAGCATCTAGATTATCAGGTTTCATAATTTAAGGTCACGTAAGAACTGCAAAAAGTAATAATTCGATGATCTTTAGAAATTACTTTCATGCAAAGAAGAATATTACTTTCAAAATGCCAATAATGGATCCTAGCTAGTTGTCTAACACTCTACACTATTGTACTACATCATTGAATGAAAGTACACCTAACAAGTGATTATAGGACTTTATTAACCACTTATTAGTTCTATGTGTATTTTAAGTAAGCTAACTTTTATTGATCATGATAATCAATCAAAAAGTTAACTCATTTTAAAAAACTTAGATAATGTAATGAATTAGTAGGAAGTTAATGATGATGATTGAATTAGTAAGTGGTTAACAAAGTCTACTATGTCATGTTTGGTGTCCATTCATTAAAACCATGTAGAACAATCATGTAGAGTTTTAGATAGCCAGGTAGGATCCAATCATTGGTATTTTGAAAACAATATTCTTTACATGAAAAAAATTTCTAATAATCATCACATCATTAGTTTTTGCAATTCTTGCACAACCTTAAAGTGTGAAACTTGATCATCTATATACTTCCAAGATGTGGAACCTCAAGTATGGCTTCAAAGAGATGACTAGAGAGCTTAAGAAATAAGTTACCTCTATAACATTTGAATGTTACCTAATGTTGTAAAACTCTACAAAAACTTGAGCTCACTTGTAGAATTGGTTGAGGTGATTTTTTCTCTCTTTCTCTCTCCTATACAATTTTTTTTTATCCTATGTCTTTTTTCTTCAATCCTAAGTTTGAATGTTTCTCTTCTACAAAGGCTGGCAATGGCAATAAAGACAAACAAACTGAGAATCACAATCCCTAAGAAACATAAAATGATAACATAAAGAGGCCATTATTAAACTTGAAAGAGAACCTACCTGTGGAAGATCAATAAGTGGAACATCAATTTAAAGAGTGTAAGATAGTCTATGGATGATTAGTCAAATTAAGAAGTACAAAAGTGATGCAAGTTGGGCTAGAAAAAAAGTTTAGAATCCAGAGTTTAGATGAATGTTTATGTTTAATGTAATGTTTAGATATTTTCATTTGTTCACTTTTAGCATGCATATTTTAAACATGTTTATTCATTACTTTGGATGCCAAATTGCTTATATGCGCAAAATTGACTTTGGTTTAATTCAATCATTTGTGTTTCTCTATTATTATGTCAATTAAGTTTTCATTTGTTTGTGGCTTTGTGCAAGGTCATTGGTGGACCCTTAACAGGTTTGGTTATTAGTTTATATTAAGTTGTAATTAGAAGAAAGTTCATTTTCTAATAATGAGAAAGTACGTTTTGTAACATCCCCAAAATAGACTTATACCAATTATGTTAATATTAGATAAATAAATGTCTTTTTTATATTCTTTTCATAAGTGCTCTACATTGGATAGGACGTTGCTTTGTATTATGGTAGATTATTGGGCTAAAGTTTGTTAGTTGAGACAAAAGACCACAAGGCTTTATGCAAGCCCAAGATCCCCTTTAAACCACTAAAGACACACCCCTTACTCTTACTCTCACACACACTCACATCTCCTAGTCTTAGAAGGGGAAGGAGAAAAGGAAAGAAGGAAGAAGAAGAAAGAAGAAAAACTCACACATCCACACGTTTTGGAGATCATATTGTGTATGCTTTCCCTCATCTTCCTCTTATCTTTCCCCTTGTGTTCATGTTAATGTTGTTGAAGTTGGAGGTGTTGGGTTTATGAACCCTAACCTTGGTGATTTAGGGTTTTTCATTGATTTGCTTGATTCATAAGTTTCTATGAGTTGGTTTGAGATTTATAAGCTTAATGGATCATTTATATATCATTTATGGTGTTTTGGAATGGTTGGAGTGGCATGGATGGCTTGGAGTGTGTTGAAATCATAAAATTGTGATTCTGTAAAATCACCCTCTAGTTGAGGCAGCCAAACTCTACCTTAGCAAGAATTAGATTTTTGCTAAGTGAGAGAAAGCTTGGCTCAGCGAGAAAACCTCTAGAGATAGGTTTGGAAGCCTCGTAGAGGTGCATTAAGTGAGAATAGGTCTCACTAAGTGAAAATTTGAGTACAAAGAGTGTGTTTTTTCCTCACTTAGCGAGACAAACTCTAGCTAAGCGAAAGAACCTCCAGAGAGTGAGTTTGGAAGTCTTGTGCAAACTTGCTAAGTGAAGAAGGGTCTAGAGAACTGGTCTGGGACTCCTACACATATTCGCTAAGTGACCCTCAAGTGTGCTAGGCAATAAGGTCTCACTCGCTAAGCTAGGTTATGCCTTTGCTAAGTGAGAGACCCTTGGAACTCCATATTTATTCATACCATTTTATGATATTCCATTGGCATTTATGTATTATGAAATACTATCTGAGGATATGGTGTATTTATGTGTAATTATTGAGGGGTCTTCATTGGGGAAAGGAGGTTAGTAACCCTTTTAGACACCTATGGAAGACCAAATACTTATGTAAAAAAAAAAGAAATGCATGTTAAGATTGAGGTGCCCTCTTTGGGTGAATGGACGAGGTTTCGTCATTTTCCATTCCCAAAGGCTAGTGGCTAAACCCTTTATACTAGGAAGGTACATAAGTACGAGGTCGAGGCATAAGGATAAAGGGGGCACTCCTTGAAATTAAGCTCAATACTTTGCCATAGGATAGAAAAGAGAGAAAGATTAATGTTAAGCATGCAAAAGTGAATGTTAAGTCTTGTTAAGTTATGGTTGTGAAAATATGTAAGTAAAAATATAGATAAATGGTGCATTCATGAGTTTTATCTATATAGTTGCATGTTTATAGCACTCACTAAGACATCTCATTAGTTTAATTTTCATGTTTCAGAATGAAAGGTTCAAAGGAGTAGGAAGGATAGCCTTGAAGATATTGATGTTTTGTTCATTCTATATCTTTAGGCTAGCTTTTTGAAAAACATTAATTATATTCTTTTGTATGGTAATCCCTTAAGTATAGGAATTCTCCCCTTTATGATGTATGTGATTATGTTACTTGAGACATGTATGACCCTAAACAATGAATTTCTTGAGTAATGACATCATATATATATATGTGTGTGTGTGTGTGTGTGTTTATTATTTGTACTATGATAATTAAAATGTAAAGCTTAAGGTAATACCCCTTAGAGTGTTATATTTTGGTATTAAAGCAATTCAATCCTTTGGGCTATGGATAATGTGTGCTAGATTGAGTAGTTTGTTTGTCTTGATTATTCTTGCCATGAATTTTGCCTTTCTTAGTTAATGTGTATTAAGCCTAATCAACTCAATATGTGGTGTTGTATAGGTAGAGAAAATGGTAGGAAGAAGGAGGCCACCCAAGAACCCACGTACTCCTGAAGCGGCAGCCATGGAAATGATGGCTAATGTTATAAGGGAACAAACTACTACAACCAATAACCTCCTTAACCAAGTGTTGAAGGGAACTCCAGGAAGCTCTATAGAGGCTAACAACAAAGGGAATAGAGTTTAGAATGCCAAATTCTCCAAATTTTGAAATAATCTCCCATCCTCATTTAAGAAGGAGTATGACTTATCAGTGGCTAAATCCTAGCTTCAAGAGATGGAATATCTTTGAGGTGGTGCCTTGCATGGAAGAGCTGAAAGTCACCTATGCCATCTTTATGTTGAAGGATGAATCAAAGAATTGGTGGAGAGGTGCCAATGAGAGGATGTTGAACTTAGAGATTCCTATTACCTAGGAGAACTTCAAGGTCATATTCTTAGACAAGTATTTCCCCTATAGTGTTAAGAATTAGAAGGAGGCCAAGTTTTTGTAACTTAAGCAAGGAGCATGTTAGTGGGCCTGTATGTGGCCAAATTTGACGAATTGGCTAGATTTTCAAGGCACATATGTAACCAATCGAATAAAGAGTGGAAGTCCATTAAATTTAAGCAAGGCTTGAGATTCGACATCTTGAGCCAAGATGGGTCTCTGGAGATTAGGGACTACTCCATCCTAGTCAACAAAGTGGAGGCAGATCAACAACAAGTGATTAAGAGAAAAGAGAAGAAGGAAAATTCACCTTTAATGCAAAGTTGAAGAAATAAGGCTTCGACGGCAAGAAGGTAGGCGACCTTTGGGACTCCCAAGTGAAGGCATGCCCCAAATGTGGGAAGACTCATAAAAGGGTGTGCATATTTGGCCCGAATGTTTTGCTACAAGTGCGAACAACTAGAAAATTTCTCTAGGAGTGCCCACTTTTAAAGAAGGATAAGTATCCAACCAAGAACCTCTAACCAAGGGGAGGGTCTTCACTTGAGTGGAGAAAAGGCCAATGGGGTTGACAACTTGATTCAAGGTATATGCTTCTTGTACCAAGCATCCTTAGTTGTCTTGTATGACTATAGGGTAACCCATTCTTTTGTGTCCTATGATTGTGTGCACCATCTAAAATTGTCCATTATACCTTTACTTGTTTTGGTGAATGTCTCTACTGCCACTAAGGATAGTATTTTTGCTTCTCATATTTGTATAGACCACCCTTTAGTTATCCAAGATAGACTTTTTTTGTTGGTTTGATATATTTGCTTGTGATTGAACTTGAAGTTATTCTTGGTATTGATTGGCTTTCTGCCAACCTAGTTATGTTAAACTGTTTCAATTGCACTACAAAATTTCCTTCTTATGTTTCTTTCACTCTGAAATGCAATCCTTTTCTTTTCTCTAACATTTCTTAAGTTTCGCAAAGCATAGTGGAAGAATGTCAACTTTTCCTTTTGTTACTTTTTCTTAAAGGTAAAGGTTAAGTTAGAACTTGTAATTATTGTTAAAGAGTTTGAGGATGTGTTCCTTAATGAAGTCAGCACCCTACCTCTTGAAAGGGAAGTGGAGTTTTCTATAAAGTTGGTTTCCAGGGCTGGACCAATTTCCATAGCACCCTATAGGATGTCACCTCTAGAGCATAGTGAGTTAAAGAGCCAAATAGAAGACTTGATATCCCATCAGTTCATTAGGCCTAGTGTTTCTCCTTAGGGTGCATCCCTCTTCTAGTAGAGAAGAAAGATGGGAGCTTGAGGTTATGTGCAGACTATATACAGATTAACTGAGTGATGATTAAGAATACCCACTCCCTAGGATAGATGACTTATTGGACCAACTTAGAGGAGCTTTGATTTTCTTTAAGATTAACCTTTGGTTGGGATACTACCAAATTAGGATCAAGCCAAAAGATATTCCCAAGACAACTTTTAGAACCCAATATGGGCACTATGAGTATTTGGTTATGTCATTAGGACTAACCAATGCCCCTATAGTGTTCATAAATTACATAAATAGGATCTTCCGGCCTTTCCTAAACAAGTTTGTTGTAGTTTTCATAGATGACATCTTAATGTATTCCTGTACCATAGAAGAGCATGAGGAACATCTTAAGATTATTCTACAAGTCCTTAAGGAAAAGAAGTTGTTTACAAAACTTGAGAAATGTGAGTTTTGGTTGAGAGGGGTGAACTTCGTAGAAAGGGGTAGTGGTAGATCCCAGCAAGGTTGAGACAGTGTTGAGTTAGGATTAACAAGTTATTATAGGAGGTCTATTAAGTGCTTTTCTCAACTAGCTTTGCCTTAACTAGATTGACTAAGAAGGGACAACCTTTCGTTTAAGACAATATGTGCGAGAAGAGTTTTTAGGAACTTAAAGAGAGGTTAACTTCTACCCTAGGTGTTAGTTATCCCTAACCCTCTAGGAAGCTTTGAGGTGTACAGTGACACCTCGAGTAAAGGAATAGGATGTCTTGATGTAGGATAGGAGGGTAGTGGCTTATGCCTCTAGACAATTAAGACCACATGAGGAGAATTACCCTACCCACGACCTTAAGCTAGCAATTGTAGTTTTTGTTCTTAAGTTGTGGAAACATCATTTGTATGGTGTCCAGTTTGTGGTGTATAGTGACCATAAGAGTTTGAAATATTATTTCACCAAAAAGAGCTTAATATAAGGCAAAAAAGATGGATGGAGTTCTTGAAGGACTATTACTTCGAATTGAAATACCATTTAGGCAAAGCCAATGTAGTGGCCTTGAGTAGGAAGCCTCTACACATGTCTTCTATTGTTAAAGAGTTCTTAAAGGACTGAGAATCTATGTAACTCTACTGTCATCTTCAATAATCATGATCAAGCATATAGGGAAGAAAACAATGGAGTAAGGTGATTTGTTCTAAAATTGCTTTCACTAGTATGATAGGAAATCTGCCATAAAATAAAGATAAAACATAGCTGACAATAGAAGGAAACCTAGGGTTTTTTTTCCTAAGTTATACTATGCTACCCTTGACTCGATATGAATCCATACTTTTCATTAGTGAGTAATAGTTCTCAATAGAACCAAGAAGTGACTAGGAGTACATATATCTCTCTCAACAACATTACATAGTACAGTCTTCATCATCATTGAGGAACAAAATAATAATTTAGCATGTCTATTTATAGAGGTATACTCTCACACCAATCTTGGAATACTGAGTAGTTGTCAGGGTTATCAAGTTTGGTCAAGCAAATATCTTGGCTCACGGGCACTACCCTGACCATTGAAACCTTCACCACTTAATGCCTACCCCAAGACATTCGCAAGTGGGTCCTATCTTTCATTCCTCAGCGTACCAAACTATAACTTCCCTAGCAAGGGTGTCATGCCACTACATGTCCCTTGTTTAATATTACTTACTAACTTATCAATTTCTAAATTTCAAGTAAAGGTTCTTCCCTGGTCTCATTTAAATTGAGTACCGGTACAATTATTTATAATGTCTCTACCTTATATTGTAGAGATTGAATCCATACATATTAACCAAATAATTTAGGAATCATATTAAAACACAAAATCATTATTTCAATTAAAATAAAGACAAAAAATTAGAATAATGAAGGACAATTAAGAAATAAATCATAAAATGGTAAAAAAAAAAAAACTTCATAAAAATAATTTTTAAGCTTAGAAAAATAATTAGAATTTTATCAATTTCTATAATTTTTTTGAGAATTTTTGTAATTTAGCATATTTAAGTGAAAAGTGCCCATAGGCACTTATAGAGTACAATTAGAAATACTAAATAAGCTTTAAAAATTATAACAATTTTACAAGTGGTCTCTAAGTGTGTTAAGACCTTACCTAAACAAGGAGAACTTAAACTAAAATCTCATAATAGTTTTCTAAAAATTAATTCGTAAATAGCTCACAAAATGACTTTGATATATAGTAGCTTAATAATTTAATTATTTAAAATTTAGTAGCATAACAACTTAATAATTATATTATAATTATCCAAATTTGAGCAGCATAACTATGTAATATGTGCATTTTGATTATCTAAAATTGGACAGCATAACAATTTAGTAAAAATTAAAATCTAACATTAAACATTATAATATTACAATAAAACATAGTAAATTTAAACATTTGAAAGGTTTAGGGAAAAACTTTCTTACCAACATGTAAAATGACCATAATTTAGAACCAACTCCACTCCCTCCATTACCTTAAAGATGGTTGATGAAGAGGAGAAAAGTTGATGGTGATGTTGGTGTAAAGCTCTTAGGAAGAAAAGTTTACTAGTTGATGGAAACTAGTCATATTTAAGCATAACAATAGAGTAAAAAAAAATTAGAAAGAGAGAGAGACTCTATATGATTTTGGCCAACCAAGGGGAGGAGAGGATGATGAGAAATCTGCCACAAATAAGGGCTATTTATAGAGGAAGAAGTGGACTTAGGTGTTCACTTAATGACATAAGAAATGATGTAATTGTTTTATTTTTATTTATCTTTAATTCAATTATAGGATACGTAAACAAAAATAGATAAGTGAGTCAACTAGAATAGGCTAGGCATGTGGCATATGATGTAACAACCCTTTGTCGCCATAGTATTATAAAGATACTTAATAATAATCAACTCGCATGTTACTCTAATATATACCAAATATAAGATAATACTATATATAGGCCCATTTACATATATAACAATAAGGGAGAAACAAAAAGACAAACTCCTATAGCTGGTCAACTATACAACATATACATCAAATCCAAAAAGAAACAAAAGAGCTTCCAAAAAAGCTCCACCCAAAAAGGGCCTCCAAAAGTCTCCATCTGAGACACTTCCATCAACTTTGAGAAGTTGGATCTGCGGATGCCTCTCCCTCTTCTCCCATGCCAAACGACGTGATCGTCACAGTCATAGCACCATACAACAACAACAACAACAACCACAACAACCATACCAAAACAAAACAGCAAGACAAGGGTAAGCTTACATAATAAAACCAATGTATAAAGTTTAATCTAACATAATCAAAATCATCAATCACACCAATATGGAAACCAAATTTGTCCAGAAATGAGTTTACATACATTATAGTATAGCACATACAACATTACACACCATGCTATTAATCTCATATGTCAATGTATGAATGACACGACTCTCGAGAGATTTCTACATTCAAGCGATCACTCAGGTCTCATCCCTTACCATGGCCATCTAGCACCATTTAGGGATTGCCAAAACTCTGATCAGTTGGATAAGCTTATAGTTGTCAAGATAAATGTATGTGGGTGGTGGTATACCGCGACACAAGGCCTGCATTGCCTTGCCCCCTACAGGATTACCCATCCACTTATCCCCTAGGTCCACCTTTAAAACCACACTTCTTATCTAGGCACTAAGTTGGAGGCCTATTTGAGTACTAACTCTAGTCACCATCCACCTTACATGCCTACCCAGTGCACAGCTTGAGGCCCACACAACCTCAGCTAACAATATATGCATGTCAATGCATGTATCACCACAATAATCAACTCAACCAAACAATCATCATATCATATATATATGTATCAACATATCACCACAACCATCAACTTAACCACAACAATCATCATATCATACATACATGTATCAACATATCACCACGTGGCCTACTCAGCACCACCTATGGTCCAATAATCACCATCAACCGCATGCCTGCTCAAATTGGCCTCTCACATGGTCAACAGATAAGACAATGTCCAATATAACACCCATTCGTATTTAATACAATTCATATTAATTTAGTTATTAAGTTTAAGTAAATGAAAATGCTGTGTATATTTTTTTTCCACTAAAAGCAATTCCAAACTTAACAAAATTCGAAAACGACAGTAAAAGATGAAAGATAAAACTGTATATGCATATATATTATAAAACTTGTACATCATGGTTTGATAAAAAAAAACTAAAAAAAATACATTAAAAGATCCTATACAGAGCAGTGTTCATCTATCCCTATCTCTCATACCAAAAAAAATACTATTGGTCTTTAGGTCCTCCCCCATTGACGTGTCTTCTAACTCGTACTTAGCATCACAGGGTGTTAATATCATCTTCAATAATCACGATCAATCATACACAAAAGAAAATAATGGAGTGAGGTGTTTTGTTCTAAAATCACTTTTACATGTACGGTAGGAAATCTACCATAAAACAAAGATAAAACACAGCTGACAATATAAGGGATCCTAAGGTTCACTTTAAGTTGTATCTGACTATCCTTGACTAGGTGTAGATCCATACTTCCCATTAGTAGGTAATAATTCTCAATAGAACCTGGGAAGTGACTAAGAATACATATACCTCTCTCAACACCATCACATGGTACAGTCCTCATCATCATTGAGTAACAAAATAACAATTTAGGATATCCATTTATAGAGGTATACTCTCCAACCAATCTTGAAATGCTGAGCAATTGTCGGGGTTATCGAGTTTGGTTAGGAGAATATCCTTGACTAGCCATTGGGACCTTCACCACTCGATGCCTACTCCCAAGATCTCCGTAAGTGGGGCTTTTCATTCCTCAACGTACCAAACTGTGACTTCCCTAGCAGGGTGCCATGCCACTGCATGTCACTTGCTTTACATTACTCACTAATTTATCACTTCCTAATTTTTCAAACAGAGGTTTCCCTGGCCTCATTTAATTTGAGCACTAGTATTATCATTTCTGCCTTATTTTGCAAAAATTGCACTATACCAAAATTTTAACAGAATCACGATATAATAATTATAGTATAATTACTAAAATTTTGGTAGAATAACAACTAAATAAATGCATTTTGATTTTCAAAATTTGAGCAGAGTAACAGCTTAGTAAATGTATTTTTATTTTCTAAATTGAATAGAGTAACAGCTTAGCAAGTAAAATTTAATAATTTAAATTTGAGCAGAGTAACAATTTAATAATCATGATTTAATAATCTAAATTTAGGCAAAGTAACAACTTAGTAAAATTAAAGTTTAACTTTAAACAATAATAACAATACTAAAACTTAAGCCTAAATGGGTTTAGGGGAAAACCCTTTCTACCAACATGCAAAGTGACAATAAATTTAGAACCAACCCCACTCCCCCATTACCTCTAAGATAATTGATAGAGAGGATGAAATTGCTAATACAGAGCTCCTAGAAAGAAAACTTTACTAGTTGTTGGAAAACTAGTAAAATTTTAACATAAAAGCAAAATAAGAAAAATTTCTAGAGAGAGAGGCTTTCTAACTTATGGAGGAGAGGAATGGTGAAAATCTTGTTCATAGATGGTGGTATTTATAAGGGAATAGGGGGGCCTTAGGTGTCCCACCATTACATCATCCATTATGTCATTATTATGTCTTAAATATAATTTTTATTTATTTTTAATCCAATTTAGGGACACATACACCATTTAGGGTGGTGAATCAGCTATTCCTAGGTTGGGGACGTGCTCCCTTAGCTGTCCACCTTCTAGATGTCAATTTTGTCTACCGGTAAATTAACCAGGTACCGATAAAATCGCCTAAACTTAAAAAAATGATTTTTAATATCAAAAAAATTCAATTAAATGTAAAACTTACAAATACATTATTTTTATCAAAAATAAATTTCTGATAATTAATTTTAATTTTTATTAATTTATTTCGAATTATATGTATTTATTTTGTATTTTTAAGCTAGAAAATTCATAAAAAATCTATTTTAATTCAATAAATACCAAAATTTTTATGAAAATTATAAAATTAAACATTTCACCTATAAATAAATTTAAATTACCATTTTCACCAATTTTGGACGTTAAACCAATACCGACTAGGCTTATTAGACACTTGAGGGCATTTTGGTCATTTTACACAAGAATTCTAAAAAATTCCTAGAAAATTTCAAAATTATATTTTAATATATATAACATGATTCTAAGCTCAAACTAACATTGTAATGTCAGTTAATCTTTTTCTCATGTCAAGCCCTTACTATTAAGAAGTAGGGACAAAATCATCATTTTCTAATTTCTCTAGGCTTCGGGTCGAAAAAATTATTAAAAATCACAACTAGATAGCTCTTGAAATTTTGAGCATGATGGTGAGAATCAGAATTTTGAAATTCTCTCTCGATTTTTCAGAATTAACTAGTCACTTATTAGAATATTGGTTGAAAGCTAAAATAAGAGTATTACATTTTTCACTATTTCTATTTCAAAATAAAATTTTTATAATTAAAACATACCTAGTATAAAATTTTCAAAATACTTTAAAGTCAAAAAGTCTCTGGTCTGCTTTCGCAGTTAACTAGGGGTATTTTGGCCATTTAACAAAAATTACCTCAATAAATTCTAGAAAATTTTCTAAAATTATTATTAATTGTTCTAAATACATTGATGACTTCAAAGAAATTTTTAACATACAAAATAATTTAATATACAAAAGTAGGGGTGTTACATCCAAGCAATACATACCTTTTGAAAATTTACGCACAACAAAACAAAATTACACACTCGCTTAGTAATTTATATGCTCGCTCAGCGAGTACCTTTCATACAGGGAGCACACTCTCCTTTTCAAAGGTTCTTGCTTAACAAGTATAAGTCTCGCTCAGTGAACTCAATTCCAAAGAGCAGCTAAGTCTCACGTAGAATTATCGCTCAGCGAACATATGTTTCGCTCAGTGAGACACTTACAACTTATCAAACAAATCCTCAACAATAATAATAAAGCAAAACCCAAAAACTAGTTTAGAAAACCATTTAAACATCCAATTAACTTAAAATATACATTTGACATTCATAGGAATCAATAAAGTCATCAACAACCAACAAAAATAATAAGAAAGAAGAGGAAACTTTGTTTTTCTCTCGCCCAGCGAGCATCTCCATCGCTGAGCGAGCGACAGCTTCTAGCGACCTAAAAATTCGTCGCTAAGTGAATATTTCCGTCACTAAGTGAGAGTTCAACTTCCAGTGACCTCAAAATCCATCACTAAGCGAAAATTTCCTTCACTGAGTGAGCTATCAATCGCTGGATGTGATTTTCAATCGTTTTCTTAGCAAATCCAACACTAACACCCATTTTTGACCAAATCAATCAGCAACAAGCATCTCAAAACAATTTTAATCACTTATAATACCTTTCTAACCGATTATATAACAATTTTATCCACAAATCATCAAAATCCCTTTCCAAAACCCATTTCTGTGTCAAAACTCTCATATACAAGATTTTCACCGAAATCAATCGATTCCAAAGCACTTAATCAACATAACAATGACCATAAACATGAAATCAAACAATAGTAAGCTTCCCTTACGTCTAAAAGTCTCTGAATTTGAATTTTTAGCTTCCTTGAGAATTTACTGTCTTGAGCCAAATCTTCCAAGAACCGTTCCTTTTCTCGCCATAACCACTCAACTAAGCTTACAACCCTTTACACCCTCACAAACTCAAGAAATCTTAGAGAGAGATAGAGAGAGAAAGAAGGGATGAGAGAGACAAAGTAAATGAGAGGAAATTCCTCCTTCCCCCTCTTATATACTCGACCTCCCGAAGCTCTCACACAGACTTTTAACCAACTGAGGCTCAAATTTCACCAAACCACTTCCCATATCCCATTTTGATCTAACTTAACTGTTTTTCTCTCAAAACCCCAAATCACACTCATACTGGCTCAAGCACATATCTCAAGTTTCCTAAATTCAAATCCGAATTTCAAATAAATAACACACAACCATCATCACATACAACAAACCATACATAACAACAATTCATTTCTTTCTTTTAATCACCTATATTACATATCTAGTTTCCACTTTTTAGTTATTAAAACACTTAATTATGCATTAGGAAAAACAAGTCGCTACATATGAGCTATCTCAACTTTATTTGTGTTAATTTTCTCTGTAGTTAAATCAATCAATGTCGATACAATCGCCTAAACATGAATAATTTAGCTTTTGATATCAAATTAATGTATTTTAATGCAAAACTAGATATAGACATTATTTTTCATCAAAAATAAATTTCTAACAATTAATTTTGATTTTTATTAATTTATTTTATATTTTTGAGCTAGAAAATTCATATTAAATATATTTTAATTCAATAAATATCAAAAATTTTATGCAAATTTTAAAATTAAATATTTTATCTAAAGATGAATTGCAATTATTATTTTCACCATTTTTAGATGTCAAACCAATACTGACTTGACTTAACAAACATCTAGGATCATTTGGTCATTTTACATCGAAATTTTAGAAAATTTGCAAAATTATATTTTAATGCATACAACATGATTCTAAGTTCAAATTGATATTTAATGTTAATTGAATCTTTTTCTTATGTCAATCCTTAATGTTGAGAAATAAGGACTAAATCGTCATTTTCTAATTTCTCAAGCGCTTGTCTCGAAAAAATTATTAAAAATCATGATTAGATAGCTCTCAAGATTTTGAATTTAATCATAGGAAACAAAATTTTGAAATTATTTCCCCACTTTTTAGGCATAAATTAGAAAAATAGTTGAAAAATTAAGGTAGGAATGTTACAATACTCCCCTCATTTTTAAGAATTTTGTCCCCGAAATTCACTTACCAATGAAAAGGTGAGAATATTGTTCTTGCATCTTGCTTTCCAACTCCCAAGTAGCATCTCTATCATCAATTTGACTTCATATAAACTTCACTAGAGGTATTTCTTTACCTTGAAGTTGCTTTATCCTCTGAACCTCTATTCCAATGGGGGATACTATAACACCTATATTCCTAACGTATGATTCAGTGCTTTGATAATTAAAAAGTGGAAATTAAATATGTAATCTAGGTAATTAGAAAGAAATAAATAAATTTTTGTTATGTATGGTTTGTTGTATGTGATGATGGTCGTGTATGTTTATTTGAAATTCTGGTTTGAATTTAGGAAATTTGAGATATATGCTTGAGCTAATTTGGATGTGTTGCGAGTGTGATTTGGGCTGTTCAAGGAAAACAGTTAAGATAGACCAGTTATGAGAGATGGGGAATGGTTTGATGAGTCATGAGCCTCAGTTAACCCAAAGTCTGTGTGAGAGCTCCAAGAAGTCAAGGTATAAAAGGAGGAAGGGACAGAGAGTTTCTCTCATTTCTCCCATCCTCATTCTCTCTCTTCTCTTCACTTCTTCCAAGAAGGAGGGGATGGTAAAGGTCTCAGAGGGACTTAGCTATCTTGTTATTTGTCTTTTAGGTTGTTTTTGTATTGGGCCTTCTCGGGCTTTTTGTGGACCTTTTTTATGCATCTAAGTGTTGCTTAATTAGGTGCCAAATGGACCTTAGTTAATTTTAGTTTCTAGCTTATGTTTTAGTTTTATTTGTATTAGGCCTTTTAGTTTGTTTGGGCCTTTATTAGTTTGATTGGACCTTTTGTTAGTGATAGTATAAATAGGCCTATAGGACATCTTGTAAGAAACTTTTGATCATTTGTGAATGTGATTAGCTTTATGCTAATTGAGTAAGCATTGCTCCTCTTGGTTCTTGCTTTGAACTTTAGATTCGTATCAAAGAATTCTATTCTTTGTGACGAATCCTCCTCGACTTGTCAATCTTCAAATTGTGGCATCGTTCTATCCATTTCTTATCTTTTCTACTTTTTCTTTCCTTCAATTTTGGTTTCAATTTTAATACTTTTGGTGCTGAATTTTGTGATCCACTTTAGGGATTTATCATTTGGTATCAAAGTGGATCACAAAATTCAGCACCAAAGTATTAAGATCGAAACCAAAATTGAAGGAAAGAAAAAGCGGAAAGGATAAGAAATGTATAAAACAATGCCACAATCCGAAGATTGATAAGTTGAGGAGGATTCACCACAAAGAATAGAATTCTTTAATAAGAATCTAAAGGTTCAAAGCAAGAACCAAGAGGAGCAATGCTCACTCAATTAGCACAAAGCTAATCACATTCACAAATGATCAAAAGTTTCTTACAAGATGTCCTATAAACCTATTTATACTATCACTAACAAAAGGTCCAATCAAACTAATAAAGGCCCAAATAAACTAAAAGGCCTAATACAAATAAAACTAAAACATAAGCTAGAAAGTAAAATTAATTAAGGTCCACTTAACACCTAATTAAGCAACACTTAGGTGCATAAAAAAGGTCCATAAAAAGCCCAACAAGGCCCAATACAACAACAACCTAAAAGACAAATAACAAGATAGCTAAGCCCCTCCGAGACCTCTATCATGTAGCGACAGTGGGT
Organism: Spatholobus suberectus; assembly: GCA_004329165.1. Taxonomy (NCBI): domain Eukaryota; kingdom Viridiplantae; phylum Streptophyta; class Magnoliopsida; order Fabales; family Fabaceae; genus Spatholobus; species Spatholobus suberectus. The sequence continues at coordinate 70,852,497 of CM014735.1, forward strand.
AGTTACACATACGTTATAAGTAAGATTCTCTCTTACTTGTACTATATTAGGCTCACTAATGTATGAAGGGTCAGGGATATATTTGAGGAGTTGGGAAACATGAAAGACATCATGAAGATTAAAAAGATTGGGTGGTAAGGCTATTTGGTATGCAATAGGGCCAATCCTTCTACGGATTTGATAAGGACAAATATATTTAGGATTAAGTTTTCTGGACTTAAGGGCTCTACCAACCCTAGTTATAGACATAACTTAAAAAAATACATGATCTCCTTCTTGAAATTCAAAGGATTTTTGTCTTTTATCATAACAACTTTTTTGCCTATCTTGTGATACTTTCATCTTTTTCCGAATGTATTTAACTTTCTTTGTGGTTTCTTATAATATTTCAAGCGCAACTATTAAGGATTCTTTAACTTCGTACCAACAAAGTGGAGTTTTACACTTTCTCCAATATAAAGCCTCATAGGGAGCCATTCTAAAGCTGGAATGAAAACTATTATTGTACGTAAAATCGATCATTGGTAAAACTGATCCCAACTACCTTTCCATTCTAAAACACAAGCTTTTAGCAAATCTTTTAAGGATTGGATAATCTATTCAAATTGTCCATCAGTTTAAGGATGATAAGCTGAGCTAAGTCGTGACTTAGTTCCTAAGGCTTATTGTAGACTCTCCTAGAATCTATAGGTGAAACAAGGGTCCCTATTAGAGATTATGCTAGAAGGCACTCCATGTAATCTAATGATTTCTCTGATATATAACTAGGTCAACTTCTCTAAAGAAAACTAAATGTTGATGGGTAAGAAATTAGTATAGCATCATGGTCAAAGGTTGTTTTAGGGAAACTTGTTACAAAGTCTATTGCTATACTGTCCCACTTCCATTTAGGAATATATAGAGGTTATAATTCTCCAAAGTGTTTTTGGTGCTTTATTTTAGCCTTTTGATAGACTAAACAAGAAGCAACAAACTCTTCTACAACCTTCTGTATTTCAAGCCACCAAAACATCTTCTTCAAGTCTGGTACATCTGGTAGAACCTGGGTGAATACTTGGTTTGTTTTTGTGAGCCTCTTCCAAAATTATCTTTCTTAATTCTCCATTTTCTGGTACACAGATTCTTCCTTGGAATCGAATGACTCCATTTGGATCTTAATCAAACTCCAATCCTTTCCTTTAAGCCCTTGCCTTTAATCTGTCTTTGAGGTATTGATTAGTGTTTTGAACTTCCTAAATCTATTCCAGGAACTCATTGGTTGTTTAGAGCATCCCAAAACAAATACTTTTTTGACTTTAATTCCATAGCCAGATCCTAAACCTCCTATCATTTCTATTTTTTAAACCATCATCATTGAGGCATGTAAAGATGTACGACTTAGAGCATTTGTTACGATGTTTTCTTTACCAAGATGGTAATGCAATTCAAAGTTGTAATCCTTTGAAAATTCCATCTATCTACATTGCCTCATATTCAACTTCTTTTGATCAAATAAATACTCCAGGCTCTTATGATCACTGAATACTTCAAATCTGGCACCATAAAGATTGTGCCTCCAAATCTTTAAGGCAAAAACTAATGAAACCAATTCCAAATCATGAGTTGGATGATTAATTTCATGTGGTCTTAGTTGTCTTGAAGCATAAGTTGCTACTCTCCCTTCTTGCAATAGAACACATCCTAATCCTTGTTCGGATGCATCATAATAAACATCAAACTTTTTGGTAGGATTGGGTAGAATCAACACAGGTGTATTGGTCAACCTTTTCTTCAATTGTTGGAAACAAGTCTCATAATCCTTTCTCCAAACAAAAGGTTGCTCTTTATGAGTTAATGTGACACTCGTTCACATTAGACATAACTCATGTTTGTTTAATTAATTATTTAGTTATTTAATTTTTAGGTTAACAAAAATATGAGAAAATCTTTTGCGTTCCAATTTACATGTGATCGTCTTACGAAGCTTTCTTAAAATAAATAAACTGAAAGTAAAACAAAATTTGAAAATGGGAGTAAAAGATAAGGAAATAAGATATATCATATAGTCGTCATCAGAACCAATTACATTTAGATTTCTAAAATACAAGAGACTCTAAATACAACGTAAACTAAATACATCTGAAATCATAAAAATACAAGAAAAAAAAAGTACATCAAAAGACATTAGTCATCCCGACTATGTACAAGAAAAAATATCCTAAACCAAAAAGTACTACCTTTGCACAATCAATCCTCACCTGTCCATGTCTCCTCAAAATTATCAGAAGTTGGGTGGTGGACATGTTTGTTAGGCACCTCGAAAGGTGACCTAGCACTAGAAAAACCAATGACATCGAGGAGTGCCAGCCATTAGCCATCCCAACCTGATATTCAACCATCGGTGACTCCATAGGTGACTCAGCTAATACGACCTCCATCAGGGATCCCTCAGGGTTAGAATTGGTTGTGCAACTGACAGTAAGTCCAAATGCGGCTACTCGGCTGGTAGAGCAAAATCCAAATAAGGAGCCATAAAAGGCACTACAAGGTTCTCGGGAGGCAATGGTAGTGCTGAAAGGATGTACTTGAAATAAGGTGGAGGCGAAGAGGAGATAGGGGTCGAGAATGTCCATATCATGGGAGGCATGTGCACTCCCACGATAGGGGATAAGAAGGTAACCCTAACGAGGCCTCAAAAAGTTAGATAGTCAGTTGCCTCGGTGTAGGTCCATGCCCCCACATCATTGTACTCAATGTGCATGTTGAGCAGAATTGAAAATGTGACCATCTCAAGTATCAATCACGATTAGTCATGCATCAAGAAAGTAAATAGAGGAGTGAGATGATTTTGTACTTAAAATCACTTTTACATAGATGGCAGGGCATCCTATCATCACACATAGATAAAACATAGTTGACAATAAAGAAAAGGGGAACCTAGGGTTTATTTAAGTTATAGCAACTACCCTTGAGACTGTATGGATCCATACTCCCCAAATAGTTCTCAACAGAACCGAAAAGTGACTGGAAGTACATATACCTCTCTCAATATCATCAATCAAGTCGATGTGGGGATTTGGTATTGGTTCGACCCACCTTCAAGTGATTCCCACATCATTGCATTGGTCAGCCAGGAAGTGACGGAGCAATTAACACAAAGATTATAGAGGATGTTACAAAGAGATTGAGATGGGAGTTTGACTAGCGGCTGGAATCTCTAGGTCTTTCCAGCAAGTTGCTCCCGTCAAGCCACATGCAGCACCTTTTGTTGTTTGTGTCAACACAAAGGGGAGCTATGCTGCTACTGCTACTACTGATCCATTAGGAGAGGAGACTCATATTGATTTCCTTGATCAGTGTGAGTTACACGTTGATGTGGATCCTCTTCGACTAATGGCCATTAGGAAAGTTTATGAGGGAGTTCAACCATACACTACATGCATATATAGGATGATTTGGTGTGGGTAGTGGTTGAACAGGTTCAAGATACCGATGCTCGAGTCCCTATGCCCACTGCGGACGTTCATGATGTAGGGTAGGCCTTTAAAACTTTCATTGCATAGCCAAGATATATTATCAAACCTGTTTCAGCAAAGGTATATTCTTTACATATGTTTTTTCCTATTAAAAATAGAAATAACCTAACCGTGTTTTACTAATATTAAATTATGTTTATTTTGTAGGATATTGACAACTAAAGAAAAGGGTTCCACCTAGAAAATGGTTGGAACCCCTACATGATGCAATTGCGAGCTTGCTTGATTTGGCTAAAGACCACCAACTTAATCCTGTACAGGTGCCATGGGATGCAAGTGTATTTAGCAAGGAAAGCACTGTCCCATTGTATATACACTTCAATGATATTTTGGAAATAGGCAGTGGCAATGTGATGCTCAACATCTCAGTTATACGATTATGGATGATGTAAGTACATTTTATTTGTAGGTTCATTAGTTAATTAAGTATCATCGATTTATAATTAACATTTATTTCTACATTTTAGTTATGTGCATAGGTTAAGCATGGAAAGAAGGAGCGCATATACATATGCTTTCTTTGAAAGCCATTTAGAAGTTAGTGAATAAGAAAGAAAAATCTCAGACATACTTGTTTAGATGGATAAATGGTTTAAAGAAACGAATTTACATGGCATCTATCATCCATCAATAAGTACAAGTTTAGAATTGCTTATAAATTATGTCATTATTGTCACTAATTGTTCCCCAATGTAGGTCTCATTGGCAGCTCCTAATTGTTTGTCCTGGGGATAATGTTGTCATGTGGATATGTTCCTTGCACAGGAAGCCCACAAAAGAAATGCAGAATGTGACACTCGTTAACATTGAACACAACCCACGTTTATTTAATTATTTAATTTTAAAGTTAATAAAAATACAAAGAAATTTTTCACGTTCCATTTTACGTTTGATTGTGTAACATCATGTTTTTCTTAATGCATGATTAAATGTTTCAATAACTAAAAAGTGAAAATTTGATATATAATCTAGGTGATTAAAAAAAATAAATGAATTGTTCTTATGTATAGTATGTTGTATGTAGTAATGGTTTGGTGTTGTTTATTGAATTCAAGTTTGAATTTAGGAAGTTTGATATATGTGCTTGAGCCAATTTGGATATGTTGTGAGAGTGATTTTGGGTTTTTGAGAAAAAACAGTTAAGTTAGACCAGTTTTGAGATAAGGGTAGTGGCTTGGTGAGGTTTGGGCCTCAGTTGGCCAAAAGTCGGTGTGAGAGCTCCGCGAAGTTCAAGTATAAAAGGAAGGAAGGGAGGATTTCCCCTCATTCTCCTTCTCTCTCTATTCGCTTCATCTCTCTATCTATCTTTGTAGAATTTCTCAAGTTAGCAAGGGTATTAAAGGGTTTCGAGCTCAGTTTAGTGATTGTGGTGAGAGGAGGAATCAATTTGTAGAACATTTTGGCTCAAAACAACGGATTCTCAAAGAACCTAAATTCAGATTCAGGAACTTTTAGAGGTAAGAGAAGCTTACCAATCGGTTGTTGTGTTAGTAATTGATGACATGTTGATTTCTTGCTTTGTAATCAGTTGAATCTCTGTGGATATTGTCATATTTGGTGGTTTTGGATGAAAATAGGTTTTGGGGGGAAAATATGAAATTTTGAATGAGAAACTATGATTTATGAGTTGAAATGTTGAATTTATTGTATAATCTGATTTGTATGAGCTTGGTTGAGGTGGATTGATGTTGTTGGAACTCCATTGATTCGAAAATCTTGGTTATTTGGTTGAAAAGCTTGAGTTTCTCCGTAGAAAATCGTGTTTTTTCGAAAAATCGTCGCAGATAATCGATTATGGGGATCACATGATCGATTATCTGGAGTTCCAAAAGCTGTTTTCGTGATTTTGTTTCGAGAATAATCGATTATGAGGTCTCATAATTGATTATTTGGGCATCAGTGAAATTTTTCCTGAAACTGGTTCTAGAATAATCGATTATGAGAATCCATAATCGATTATCCCTATCAGAAAATGAAATCTTGTGTATTTTTACTAAACTGATATAATCTGTTACTACAGTACTTAATCTGTTATTTCAAAACTGAATGTACTATTTCAGATTTTAAAGTTTTCATTTCAAAATATGAAGTATTATGTATATACATATATAACAAGGGTATTATACATTTTCAAAAGTTCTATTTGAGAATAATGGATAGATGTCCAATTAAGATATGATTTTCTTTAAATTAAAGAAGTGAATTGTTTGAAAGTTTTTATGAATTTCAAGATTTACCTATCTTCCAAATGGTTTTCAAATTATAGTTGATTGTTGGATTGGATGTGAAGTGGAAGGTTGCTTAAATAGGACCTCCACTTGTTGTGTATGATATTGTTGTATGAGATTTCTCATGAGGTAGACCCCTTAGATAGGGCCTGACTTGTTGACTTTTAAGGCTGGAATGGGCCTGCATGGTGTTGATAATAGTTGTTGGACCACAGGTGGTGCTAAATAAATCACGTGGTGTTATGATGTTGTTGTTGTGTTGCCACACATATATATATTGTTTTGTTGTGCTATTGTGGCTCATGCATACATACATATGTGGTTGGCTGAGGTAGTATATGTAACACCCAGTCATATTAATTTTGTTATTAAGTTTAAGTAAATGAAAATGCATGTAAATTTTTTTTTCATTTTTAAAAGAAATTCCAAACTTAACAGAATTTGGAAATGGTAGTAAAAGATGAAAGATATATACATATATATCATAAAACTATACATCATGGTTTGAGTAATACATAACAATCAGAAAACAAAAGTACATCGAAAAAGATATACTACCTAGCCCATTATATACATCAAAAAGATCCTATACAGAGCAGTATGTATCTTCCCTATCCCTTATACAAGAAGAAAATACTATAGGTCTTCGGGTCCTTCCCCGTTGAGATGTTCTCTATCTTGTACTCAGCATCATGGAGCGTTAATGTCGTCTTCAATAATCACGACCAATCATACACAAAAGAAAATAATGGAGTGAGGTGTTTTTTTCTAAAATCACTTTTACATGTACGGTAGGAAATCTATCATAAAACAAAGATAAAACACAACTGACAACACAAGAGATCCTAAGGTTCATTCTAAGTTGTATCCGACTACCCTTGACTAGGTATGGATCCATACTTCCCATTAGTGGGTAATAGTTCTCAATAGAACCTGGAAAGTGACTAGGAGTTCATATACCTCTCTCAACACCATCACACGGTACAGTCCTCGTCATCATTGAGGAACAAAATAACCATTTAGGATATCCATTTATAAAGGTATACTCTCAAACCAATCCTGGAATGCTGAGCAGTTGTCGGGGTTATCGAGTTTGGTCAGGCGAATATCCCAGCTCAAGGGCGCTACCCTGGCCATTGGGACTTTCACCACTCGATGCCTACCCCCAAGACCTCCACAAGTGGGGCCCTACCTTTCATTCCTCAGCGTACCAAACTGTGGCTTCCCTAGCAGGGTGCCATGCCACTACATGTCACTTGTTTTACATTACTCACTAATTTATCACTTCCTAATTTCTCAAACAGAGGTTTCCCTAGTCTCATTTAATTTGAGCACTAGTATAATCAACATTTCTGCCTTATTTTGCAGAAATTGCACTATACCCAAATTTTAACAGAATAACGATATAACAATTATAGTATAATTACTAAAATTTTGGCAGAATAACAACTAAATAAATGCATTTTGATTTTCTAAATTTGAGCAGAGTAACAGCTTAGTAAATGTATTTTTATTTTCTAAAATTGAACAAAGTAACAGCTTAGCAAGTAAAATTTAATAATTTAAATTTGAGCAGAGTAAAAATTTAATAATCATGATTTAATAATTTAAATTTGGGCAGAGTAACAACTTAGTAAAAATTAAAGTTTAACTTTAAACAATAATAACAATACTAAAATTTAAGCCTAAAAGGGTTTAGGGGAAAACCCTTCCTACCAACATGCAAAGTGACAGTAATTTAGAACCAACCCCACTCCCCCCATTACCTCTAAGATAATTGATGGAGAGGATGAAATTGTTGATGCAGAGCTCCTAGAAAGAGAACTTTACTAGTTGTTGGAAAACTAGTAAAATTTTAACATAAAAACAAAATAAAAGAAAATTTTTTCTAGAGAGAAAAGCTCTCTAAGAATTTGATAGTTTGAGAGAGAGAGAGGTGCTGAAAATGGTCCAAGACCATGGGTATTTATAGAGGGGAAGAAGGGGGTTAGGTGTCCCTTGGATGATGTAAGCAATGATGCAATAAAACTTATTTTTAATTTCTTTTTAATTAATTTTAGGGACACATACCCCAAATAGGTGGTGAATCACCTATTTTAGGGTTGGGGACGTGCTCCACCAGCTGCCCCAAGCCTCCTGTGTCAAATTTTATCTGTAGGTGAATTAACCGGTATCGATAAAAATGCCTAAACTTGAAAAATTAGCTTTTAAAATCAAAATAATTCATTTTAATGAAAAAATGGACAAATACATTATTTTTCATCAAAAATAAATTTCTAATAATAAATTTTAATTTTTATTAATTTATTTCAAATTATATGTATTTATTTTTGTATTTTTAAGCTAGAAAATTCATAGAAAATCCATTTTAATTCAATAAATACGAAAATTTTATCAAAATTCTAAAATTAAATATTTTACCTATAATTAAACTAAAATTATCATTTTCACCCTTTTTGAATGTCAAACCAGTACTGGCTGGCTTATTAGACACGTAGGGGCATTTTGGTCATTTTACACAAAAATTCCAAAAAATTTCCAAAATTATACTTTAATATATATGACATAATTCTAAGCTCAAATTGACATTTTAATGTCAATTGAATTTTTTCCTCATGTCAATTCTTAATGTTGAGAAATAGGGACAAAATTGTCATTTTCTAATTTCTCCGGGCTCCGGCTCGAAAAAATTATTAAAAATCCCAATTAAATAGCTCTTGAAATTTTGAACAAAATGGTGAAAGTCAAAATTTCAAAATTTCTTTCCGATTTTTCAGAATTGTATTGCCAAATATTATAAAAAAATAGTGGAAGAATTGAAATAGGATTATTATATTTTTCACTACTTTTCCCTCAAAATAAATTTTTTATAATGAGAGATACTTAATATAAAATTTTCAAAATATTTTGAGATCAAAAAGTCTCCGGTTAGTTCCTGCAGTCAACTAAGGGTATTTTTGTCATTTTACAAAAATTATCTCAATAAATTCTAGAAAATTTATAAAATTATTATTAATTGTTCTAAATATATTGATGACTTAAAAATAATTTTTAAACATACAGAATAATTTAATATATAAAAGTAGGGGTGTTATAGTATGGGCCTCATGCCGTATACGAGTAGGCATGGAAGTTGGGGGTGAATGGAGTTGTGGCTCAGACGGGCCTCCAACCTAGTGCCTGGATGAGAAGTGGGGTCTGAAAGTTGGGCCTAGGGGATGAGTGGATGGGTAAATCCCGCAGTGGAGCCAAGGCAGTGCAGGCCTTGTGTCGCAGTATACCACCACCCATATACACTCATCCTGACAACCATGAGCTTATCCAACTGATCAGAGTTTTGGCAATCCCTAAATGGTGCTAGATGGCCATGGTAAGGGATAAGACCTGGCTGATCACCCGGAATGTAGAAAATCTCTCAAGAGTCGTGTCATTCATACATTGACATTTTGGGCTTGAAGGCATGATGTGTTGTGCTGTATGTATATAAACTCGTTCTCTGATGAATTGAATTCCAAATTTGTATGTTGATGAAATTGTTATTATTGTTACCCGATGTCGTTGTTGCTAGTGGTAGTGATGGTAGTATTGTTGTTGTTACTTAGTTATTGTGGTTGTTTGTAATTGTTATGATTGGTGATGTTGGTGATAGAGGTGTTGTTAATATCGTTACTGTTGTTGTGTTAAAGGTTATTGTTATAATGGTTGTACTGTTGTTATTATTATTATTTTGTTTGACTTTGGATATATGATTAAGAAATTTTCCTATTACCTTTCCTTTATACTGTATGTTTTATTGTTTAAGTGAGCTTACCCTTGCATTGTTTGCACGTGTGGTTCGTGCCTGTGATGATCATGTCTTTGGTGTGGGAGCAGATGTTGAGTTTTCGGCAGGTTTAGCTTCTCTTAGTTGGTGATGAAACTTCGCCTCAGTTAGTGGCAAAATTAAACAAGTATAGAGAATCATCTTTTTGTTCTTTTCCTTAAAGGAATTGATATTCCTTACTGTTGTTTATTTCTTTTAAAATGATGTATAAAGTGACCAGCTATAGGGAGTTTTGTATTTGGGTTTTTCCTTTGTATTGTATATAAATGGGCCTGTATACACTCATTCTTTCATATCTTATATATGTTAAAGTAACTTGTGGATTGATTATTATTAACTATATATACAAGGGTTTGTTTGTAGTACTGTGGTGATAAAGGGTCGTTACAGATCGTCTTACGAAGCCTTTTTGAAATAAATAAATTGCAAGTAAAATACAATTTAGAAATGGGAGTAAAAATAAGAAGATAAGACATATTATATAATCATCATCAGAACCAAATAATAATCTAGGTTTTTGAATTACAAGTGAAGCAGGATACATCGTGAACTGAATACTGTCGAAATCATAAAATATAGGAAAATCAAAAAAAGTACATAAATAGACACTAGTTACTCACTATCCTAATCGAAGCAGTGTCTAAGGACCTATTCTCAGTCTCTATATCAAAAAGAAACAAAAATCCACCAAATAGGGCCTACCAATCCTCGTCCGTTTACGTCTCCTTAGAATTTGCATTTGTTACATGGTGGGCATGGCCATTGGGCACCTCGTGGGGTATCCCTAGTCCAGAGGAGGAAGAGGATGAGCCAACCATGGGCCATGGTGGAGTCCATAGGTGACACAGCCAATACCACCTCCACGGGTGATCCCTTGTCGAATAGTTGTCCATCATTAACTAGGTGCTCAACCAGTAACAGATCGAGGAGTGGCAAATATGCACTCATGTAGGGCGCTGGAAAGGGGATCTATAGGTCCGTTGGTGGAGAAGGTGGTGGGGGAAGTACATATTGGAAGTGTGGCAGTGGAGACGATGCTACGGTAATCGGGATAGTAACGACAAAGGGAGGCATAAAAACCTCGATATTGGGGACATGAACGTGATAGTCAAGAAGCTGATATACTTTAGAGAGTCAATGTCTTCGTAGTACATCCACGTCCCCTCATCGTGATAATCGATGTGAAGGTTGAAAAGGATGGACATCGCCATCTTCATGTATCGATCACGAACAGTAATGCATAAAGAAAATAAAGGAGTAAGGCAATTTTGTTCTTAAAATCACTTTCACATAGATGGCAGGGCATCCTACCATCACACACAGATAAAACACAATTGACAATAGAGAAAAGAAGAACCTAGGGTTTATCTAAGTTATAGCACTTACCCTTGACACTGTATGAATTCATACTTTTCATCAATAATGGTTCTCAATAGAACCAGAAGTGACTAGGAGTACATATACATCTCTCAATATCATCAACAAGTTATAAGCCTTATCATTATCAAAGAACAGAGCAATGACTCAAGACATTTATCATCTGCTCAGAGGTATACTCTCATACCAATCTTGGAATGCTGAGCAGTTATCGAGGTTATCAAGCTTAGTCAGGCAAATATCCCAATTCAAGAGCCCTACCTTGGTCATTGGGACCTTCATTACACCTTACCCTCAAGACCTCTGCAAGTGGGTCCTTGTCTGTCATTCCTCAGCATGCCAACTATAACTTTTCATGCAGGGTGTCATGCCACTGTGTGTCTTACGCATCATTTGTACTCTATTTACTAATCATTGTTGTAACACCCTAAGGGGTATTACTGTAACTAAGTCTAGATTTTTAAGAAAAAAAGTAGAAACAACATGCAAATGCTACTCATAAATATAATTAGATTTTATATACAAACAATACAATAAAAAAATCATACATGCCTAATACAACTTATCTATCACCCGAAGGTATCGTACAAAAGCAAAGAGGAATACAAAAATACAACGTAAACTAGGCTACGTCTTCTTGCACGTGACTCCAAGCTCTATCTGCACATATCTTCACCTATATCCTAAAAAAGGGAAAACTTAAAAGAGTGAGACATAATGTCTCAATGAGTGCTCTAAAGGTTCTACGGCTAGGTCAGACTCTTCTACTTGGACAATCTTCATCACTTATCTCTCGTGGCTTTAACCTCACTAGGTCTCTCATAACTCTTCATACCTATGGTCGGGTCTACACCTTTCAACAGTCAATACTTCTTGTTAACTCTTCTCTCATTCTCACAACTGTTATACAAGCTTACTATCTCATTCTCAACCTAAGAACTCATCCTCATTACTCATACTTTCTTACCCAAAACCCTCTCTAGTATTTAAACCCTTCATGTTTAGATTTTACTCTTCTTCTTTTTAATATTTAAAGTTGTCCTCTAAGGGTTAAGTCTAAGGCTACAAACGCTCTAAAACACTCTTGACACTCCTTTAACACTTACTTTAATACTCTCATTTTGTTCTTTCTTATTTGTCTTATACCTTTCTATTACGCCGTGTAGGAATTCACCCTTTTCTTGTCCCATTCACAACTATTTTATCTAACCAAAACTCTCATAACACTATCCTAGGGTCTAGCCTCTCACATATATTTAGGGTAGCAAAGATAATCCTAATGACAAACATACGTTTATTTCACATCCTTTGCTTAGTAACTAGACATACACATCATTTTGTTTCATCAAACAGGAATAACACACATGCATAATATGATCACATATACATAATATTGACTATTCATCACAAGACACAATTACATTTTCACATGTGTACACATTATATCAATCGCTCATGAACAAGGTCACACAAACTTCACATAATTACAACATAGCACACTTTAACATATCACACTACAATAAGATGCACATGCATGCTATGTTCCTAAATCACTACTCATGCACATGTGGTACCAACTTAAACTTGTCAAAAAGTAGACTAGGAGTAAATGCACGGCTGTAAGAAGCATTATCAGTACTGATGCCTTCGGCTTTTATACCCTTAACTAGTATAATACCCCTTAGTGACTAGTTAAGATTACCCAGTTTTGTCAGTATACTCTGGCTCCATGGGATCCACATGGACCATTGGAGTTTCTCAACCAGATACCACCCCTTAGGCTAGGATTAGACAACCCATCACGACCTCCACCAGCCAAATTCCTATATGCTTTCCTTCATCACATAACTCAAATGTTATGATGCATGGTCACATACAATACTTACAGCTTTTTATAGGCTTTTATCATGAAACATGGACACAAATTCATATCACATTCATTTTTCTCACTGTAAATAACAATTATAAAGTATAAACTCAACAAGGCATAAAACAAGAAGCAACAATGAGTTAAAGACTGCAAAAAGGAGTTCACAGACACAAAAATGGAATAGCTAAGGTCGTACATGCTCAGTGAGGCAGGAGGGCCGCTCGGTGGTCATGGCAAGGCCCAACCTACTAGGCGGGTTGTGTATCCCGCCTAGCGAGTCCACTAGCCTGACAAACAACACAATCACCTGGCGCCAATGCAGAGTTCAGTTTTCAAAAAAAAGTCTAGCAGCTATCTAACCCCACCGAGAAGATCCAAGGTACAAATTTTAATTTTTTTTTTCTATTGTCTTTAGCTTTTAAATGCTCTAAAACAAATAATTATATTCTTAATTGCTTCTTCTACCTTGATATTTGGTCGATCTAATCTATAAACTCTTCTCACAATCCCCTTAAAACCCATCAAAGCCCTAACTTAGGCATAAAGAGGGGGAAAAGGTAAATAGATAAACAAGGCACAACATAAAGGGCAAGGAAGGACACGGGAGAGAGCACTCACCTTTAAGGACACTCAAAGCTGAGTTTTAAGGCTTGGGTTCTCCAGTTTCTATTCTTTCTCCCCCTCTTCTTCTTCCTTTTAACTCTCCTTCTCTATTCACTTCTTATAACATGTGGGTAGGTATGTGGCTTAGTAGGCTTTAGTCCCTTATTGGGCCTTAGATGCTTTTTTGGGTTTTATTATAACATTCCTACTAATTTTTAACACAAAGGTATCAACAACAATAACAACAATAATAATAACAATGAATATAATAACAATGAATATAATAACAACAACATAGCATAGAATAATAATAATAATAATAATAACAACAACAACAACAACAACAATAAATATAATAATAACAATAATAGGAACAATAATAATAATATAAGAGATATAATAACAATAACTCTTAAGGCGTCTTTTATCTAATAACACATGGGAAGGGTCCTAATAAGAGCTACCTCATGATTTATTTCTACTACCTGAAATTTGGGATGTTATAATTGTCCTTAATACTCATAACTTAGACAAAATTTTCCTAGTCGCAATACATTTGAACACCAATACAGTTTCTACTCAATATCTCTGTCTCTTAATGTAGAGGTTAAGTTTAATCACAGTATAATTCATGGGGATTATAAAAAGCTAAGTATACATTTTAAGAAATCAAGAGAACAAAACGAAAATTAGCAATCAAGCTTTGATTTGTCTTAATCGCCTTAAGCACCTAATTTAAGAGCTAAACTTACTTAGGGAAATCCTAAATTAGCCACTAATAATTTAGTGTTGATAACCTAAGTAGAGACTCAGATACTTAATAAATGATTCAATTGGTTAATTAAGATTTAATGTGTAATTAAGCATACATTTTAGGGATTGAATTGCCTAAGATCCTAAATGCCATCATTAATTCATTTAATTAAATTGACTTTGGTAGTTAGCCATGATTCAAAAAGAATTTAGTTAAACTATGTTATTTGCAACTTGCACCAAGAAAATAATTTATGATGACTCTTTTAATTAGATAAAAACATAATGTCATATCTCTTTTTGGGAAAATATGTTTAACTTTTACTAAAAGGGTTCACCATTTAGTTATAAACACTACAGAAAAATGGGATTTTGCAAACAAGAAGAATGTCATTTATTTTAGCTCAAAACAGACTCTAAAGACAATAGGTTTGTGCCTCGGTTTGAATTTCAATTTGGATGGACAAATGATTTTTGTTTGACATGATCCATAGCTTGTAGAAAAGATATTTCTTTCTAGTTTCTAAATCATTAAGGATCATTTTAACAAAAAAAATCTACAAAAATAGATATAAAATAAAAAAAATAGGGAGGTCAAATAACCCTACTAGAGGACCAATAGCTCTATTTTGCTATTTTTGCATCTCATCTCCATCTTTCAACAAGCAAGCCCATTTTTTTCAAAAATTAAATTAAACATCCTTCTGAAAAAGTCCAAGAACTCCAAAAACTAAGGTCTATACGATTTATAGTGATTTTTCAAAGTTTACAATTGTAAAAAGGTGTTACCCATCAGAAAAGCGCATCACCTCCAAATTCTAAAATTTATTAAAAATAGTAAACGAAAATGAATGTAGCAAACTATATATCCATGAAAAGCATAATGAATCTACTTTCTAATCATTGTAGGAGTCTCGGTTAACACCTGATAGAACTTTCAAAAATCACTGTTTTGTGCACACTGCTAGTTGCTATTTTCAAAAAAGCAACTCTAAATTTTAGAAAGTGTAACTTAATCGTTTCTCAACCTTTTCAATCACTTCTTGTGTCCATTTCGAAGAGCATTTTGTCTAGTTTTTAACAGAAAAAACAAGTACTTAAAAATATTGAATGTATCTTGAAATATTACAAAAATAGTGACTAGTATTCAGATAAGATTTGAAAATAACTTACTAAAACACAAGTACCTCTTCATAAAAATCACTCTTTTCATCAAGTTATGAACTTTAAATGGTAAAATAAAAACTAGGAATTCTTAGGTACATCAAAAGCTAAAATAATCATCTTCACTCTTCACTAAAATCGTGACTTATTAGGGAGAAAAAAAATACCAATACTTGGGGTCAGCTGAACCTGGGTTCAATTTTTAGAGTTCTTTCAAGTTCTTGTTGTTCTGGCATCCTTTGTTGATGGGTAAAGCTTCAATCTTATCTTAAGAAAGTGACTATCTTTTGAGTCCCCTTTGGAAGGACTTGTCTATGGGTTCAAAGAGGGTCCAAGGTTCAAAAAGGCTCCCTTTTTCAGCTTCTTATGAAGTTAAGAAAAGTCTCAAGCTTTAACCTTCACCATGGATTTTAGGGTTTGAAATCAAGCCTTTAATATTTCATGGTGAGTTACCAACATAAACCATTATTTTAGTGTTAATAACAACATTAAACAAGCATTTAAAGCAACAAAATAAAATAGGGCAGTAGATTTAAAAGAGCAACATTAACAAGTAACAACAATAACAAAAAGGAAAACTAGAAGTAAGAATAGGACAAAAGTAAGAAAAGCTAAGGGTTTGGGGGAACAAACCCACCCAAAATCCATCTACATAAAAGTAATTAATTTAAGAACACCCTATTCCCCCCTATACCTCACGTGCTTTCCAAGAAGAAGAGGAGAAGATGAACTGTTGAAGCTTCCAACAAGGTGATGTATGGTGGTGGTCTTGGAGGAGGTTGAAGGAGGAGGAGAAATGGTGACTTTGGGTGTGTAAAAAAAATTTGAATGAGCTTAAGGGAGAAAGGGGAGCAATTCAACCAGAATGGGAACAAAGGAGAATAGAGAAAGCTAACCCTTTGCTAGCCTTTAAATAAAGGAGAGGTTGATTGTCCCTAAAAGTGGCACAAAAGGTAAGTCTAGTTTTCTTCTTTTTCTTTTTGTATTTTTGTTATAAAATGTAATAAATTCAATAAAGTGGGTCTGTAGAGGGAGAGTTTTAAACTTGCCATATCTCTGCCTCACAGGTCTCTGTATTTCATTTTCTCTATGGGCAAATCGACCAGTTCCAATAAAAACGTCTTAAATTTTGATATTTTGTATTTTATTGAAAATGAATGAATCTTTCATTGGAATTTTGTGAGAAAATTAATCATTGATTAAAAATAATTTTCAAAAATTAAAATTAATTTTTAATAATTTAATTCAAAATTTTAAGTATTTAAAAATTCATAAAAATTTCATTTTAACTTAGAAAATTTTGAAATTTTTATGAAAATTATAAAATTAAATATTTAATCCAAAAATGAACTAAGAATATTCAATTTGTCTCTCTATAGGTTAAGCCTATACTAGCTCTAGTTTTAGTAGACAATGGAGGGTAGTTTGGTCATTTTTCAAAAGAATCTCAAAAAAAATTTAGAAAATTTCTACAATTATATATATATATATATATATATATATATATATATATAATATGTTTCTAAGTTCAAAATGACAATTCATAATCTTTTAGACCTTTTCATCATGTCAGCCCACAATGTAGTGGGATGGAGAATAACTATTTGTTTCTTAATTTCCTGGTTTATCAGAGACAATTTCACAGATATTAAAAAATTAAATATGGTACTAAAATAAAGGTGTTACATAGAACCTAGTACAAGTTTAAATTTTAATATGTAACACATTTGCTATCTGCTTTGCATTATAAGTCTTAATCTTATAAGATACTTTACATTCATATGTTTTTTAATCAATGTTGTGCTTGCACATCATATTTTAAAAGGTAGGCCCATGACAAACCCAAACAAGCTTCAATGAATTTTCTCCAAGGTAAGTAGTTTACAATCCCTACATTCAAAAGCACATTTTATTAGGTTATATAACAATTACATGATATAATTATATTTCATATTGAATTGTAGTGTAATAAACAAAATGGAGCTTATAAGTGTGGCTATTACGTGATGCAATGAATGTTGACCATAATCCAAGTGCATATTATGGATTCTTGGAATGGGGTCACATAATTTTACATTAACAAGTTACATTAATTATATTTTTATTTTTTATAATCTAATGTTATGTTATTATATGTTACAGTTATTCATTGACTCGGAACCATTGGGTGATGATAGGTAGTTTAGAATTGTTTGAAATATGTTTATGATGTACTTTAGCATATAATTATGTATAATAATATTTATTGATGATATTTTCTATTTAGTATATTTAAATATGATTCAAATGTCTATCTAGGTCTGTTTCTACTTTACAAGTTGGGAAATTGGGCAGAATTAAGAGAATGAAATTACACAGAATAAAGACAATTATGACATAATTAGAACAGTTGTGATAATTATGACACAAGTATGACAATTAATGACACAATGATAACAATTATGACAATTCAGCAATGATGCAATAATGAACAAAGAACAAGAACACTGCCAACTATAGGATCAGGGCTCTAGATACTACATGATATGATCCTAATTAAGAGTCATACTATTTTTACGGATCATCCTTGAGTTGGTTATCTTGAATCAAGAATAAAAAAGATAACAATAAGAAAGGAGGTAGAAGAAAAGCAAAACAATGCAATGCTTAGCACAGTTATAGTAAATGGCGCATAACAAGTGAGTAAGAGAAATAAAATGACAAAATAGAAAAGATGAGAAAATAAAAGTAGATAAAATAGAAAAAACGTGAAATAGAATAGAAATGGGAAATAAGGTGCCACATCTAGGAAAATGATAAGCCAAGCGAGGAAATTTATAAAAACAAACAAAATATTAAAAAAAATACACCGGTTAATGCTTTAACCGATGTAGAAAGGTGTTAATTTCTATACATAGAAACTTACTTTCTATATTAATTATAAATAGAATTGATGTAAAAAGTGATACTTTTTTATATCAGTTTAAGACTAACTGATGTAGAAAATGACTTTCTTCATTGAATCTATGTCCGATGTAAAAATGTTCCACTTTCTACATCAGCTGGATCTACATCTTGAATAGATGTAGAATCCCCAAAACAACCAATTTCAAAAGCTTCTTTGTAGTAGTGTATGTGACTTTTTGTCTGAGTTTTAATAGGAAGTTCTACCTAATTTAGGACTATGTTGTTAACTGACAATATAGGATTACACTATGAAAGTGAGCTAATAATCAAGAAGCCTAGGGAATTAGTTATAATTAGCATATATTAATTATAATTAAGCCCTGTGGGAAATTTCAATAATTTCTGACATGCATTGTTGATTAAAATAAACTTTATTTTAATCCATTTATTTGACATAATTAAAGAAGCTTTCCAAGAGTGAGAAAATTCATCCAAACCTTATAGAATTGTTTCTAAATATCTCAACTAGTTCTAATGTGTCACAAATACTTAGACAAAGTCATTCACATTAAAGATTCATGTTAGTGAAGTGTTGCTATCCAAAAAAAAAACAAATCCAATTCTTTTCCTCTTTGATTTCTTAAGTTTCATATTATGCCAATTTTAAACCATGAAAATTCCAAACATACCTTGCTACCTAGACTATGTGGGACGTCCCCCACTAAATCATTTAACCAAGGAAAGTTCGTTTCAAAAGCTTTAGTTAAGATTCAACCAAAAACCCATAACCACAAGTCATTTCTTAGTTTGTTTTCACAAAAACCCATACCCTCAAGTACCTCTACCAAACACCTATCAAACAACATTGGTAACCCTATTTCCCATGGGCTACTCGAATTTTAAAAGCCATTTTTGTGCCAAAGAAGCTTTCCAAAAACCATACACTATTATAAAGACCTAAAGACCTAACTTAACCATTTTTTCACTCATTTTGGACCTTTCTTTTGATGGAAAAACCATGAGCTACCACACACTCTTTCCTACCATTTTGCTTCTTGTTTCTCTCCTAAAAGCTTCCAAAAGCACTTAGGCAAGTTGGTCCAAGTGTAGGCACTTCTACTCCTTCATAAAAGCCACCATTCTAAACTTTTTTTGGTAAGAAATCCCTTATTTTTTCTTCTATTTCTTTTCTTCTCCTCCTTCATCTACTTAACTTAAATCTTTTCTAAATCTTGGCTCTTATGTTTGGTCCATGAAAAACCCCTATTTGGTGATGCTACTTTCAGCCATGGGAAAAGCAAACATAAGGCTCTTATTTTCTCACCCTTTTCAACATCCTTCAAGCTTCTTCACTTGTGTCTTCAAGGGGTAAGGGAAGTTTGCCTCATTTTCTCCATTTTCAACCTATTTGCTATTGTTTTGAATGTTTGGTGACTATTTTAGATGATTAAAAAATTTTGTTATGTGAGTTTGATGGTTGAAAAACTCCAAAGTGCACATATGTTCAAACTAGTATGAAAAGCTTTCACTTTGCTTTCATTTACACACAAAAAATTTGGTTGTTTTGTGAGATTGTTTTGCTAAAATTTTGTGCTTAGATATGTTCTAAAACCTTCTTGGTGATATATTGAGATTAGTCTTGTTTGGGGTTGATTTTGTTGTGATTTGAGTACTAAATAATTAAGACATTCAAGACCCTTCAAGGCTTTAATCTCTAACAAGTTTTAAAGCTTAAACCCTTGTATTTGGGGCCTAGAATCATGCCATATAGCTTATGGAAGTCACTGGTTTTTACAAAAATTTAAGACCCAAAAATTACTAAAAAAAGATCCATAAGCTTACATGGTGCTTTTAAGCTCTAACTTTTAATGAAGTTGCAACTTTGTCTCAAAACAGTAATTAAGATTGATTTATATACCTTAATATAGTGGTTTAGACTTATGTTTAAGTCCTAAAGGAGTTTAACAAAGGATTTATAAATTTAAGAAAAAATTGTCTAAAAAAGAGCTTAATATAGCATAATTTTGGTCCAAGTTCTAAATAATTTATAAAAGTCATAATTTTGGAATTTTATATTGTAGAAACTAAAAATATATTAATTCTAAACTAAAAATGTCAAAAATTAAATTTTTAGCCATTATTTGGCATTTTTAATAAATTGGGAAAGAAACTAGTCAAATAATGTTATTTTTGTGAGAAAATTTAAAAAGAGAAAATCGTCTTTTCAAACTTAGAAAATTATTTATAGGTTAAAAATAATATATTTTAATGAATTTTAGCATAAAATTTCATATTTAAAGGTTTTTATAATTAATTATGTATTTTACATTAATTCTAGTTAACTATTATTAATGGGGGTAAAAATGTAATTTCCTCTCAAAATGAATTATAAAAAAGATGTGATACATATACAATAGTTTATACAACAATATTTTTTGTGTCTATCTCTCTCCATCATTATGTGGGGTAATAAGTGATGAATAGGAGAGAGATAGACACAAAAAAATTGTTGTACAAACTTTATAAATATCATTTTCCATTATAAAAATTCTGGAAAAATTTCTAGCAACTTAAAATAACCATAGTAACTTACCATAATATTTATAAGTTAAAATAAATTCATTTGGATTTATCATTTTTTAAGTCTAATAGATTTTATTAAAACAAGACTATTTCGGTAATTTTATAATCCATTTAAAGTAATTAATTAAATTCTATTAAGGGTATTTTTGGTAATACATTAATTATACCTATTCTAATAAAATATTTACTATTAAGGGTAGACATATAATTTCATTTGAAAATGAATTTATTAAATTCTGGGGAAAAAAAATCAATGGTTTGAAAATGGTGACAGAAGGTTACCATGAAATTTCAAAATTAAAACAAATTTATTTTAATTAATTATAAAATTTCTTATATTGGATGGATTTTATGATTAAGGCTATTTTAGTAAATTCTAAATTGATCTAATTTAAAATTCAAATTTTATTCCAAAAAAGGGTAATTAATATTTAAAATAATTTAATTAATTTAGATTTAAAAGCGAAACCTAATTAATAGTCTTCATAATTCTTAATAACGTACATCATTTGCTAAAATGGAAACGGTAAAACATCAAGCAAAAATTATTAAAAGAAAATTCTAAGAAATTTTTCAAGTGTTTATGCCTTGATAGTAAAGTAATGAAGAGTACTTAGCACCTTATGGAAGGTCATAGTGAGGTGGTAGGCATGGTATTGTTGTGTCTTAAACCACAAAAGTGTCTAAGTAGCAATAATGTTTTAAAACAAAAAAACATAGAAACGTTTAGCACCCTATTCAAGGCCATAGGGAGATGACGAGCATAGTGTTGTTGTGTCTTAAATCACAAGAGGGCAAGTGCAAAGCTAGAAGTTCAATTTAAAAGGGGCCAAGACCAAAAACACATAACTCAATAAATAATATTTAATTTTTTACGTATATAATATATGTAAGAAATTTAATATATAAACACACACGTATATACACACAATTAATATTTTCTTACGAGTAAAATAAATATATATAACTAGATTTACTATAAGAGATACTCACTAACAAGTGTAACTTACATACAAACACATAATGAGTAGTAGCAAAAAATTAGAAGAAATTAGAAAAAGATTAGTAGCACACTCCTAAATCTTTATCTTAAATGCAAAAAGTTGTCAAACAACCTCCTATATCTGCCTTAGTTGCATAAAGTTAACCAATATTTACAAGACATTCAATACCTTGAACATGTTTGAATATAATGCATAGTAAATTGAATTCTTTATAAGTGCTTTCCTTTTCCATTAAATATAACTCATACATAATTTGGAACAAGATGTCATAAAGACAAAAAGAATAATAAACATCACAAAATATAATGGACATTAGATAGAGTTCTCAATACCAATAATTTAACATGAATATTAATATTTTTGACAATTAACAATTAAACATTTCTTTTTTATTTTTTATGTAGAGACAAAGGGCCTAAAAAATTTTATTTAACAATGAAAGTACACTTCAAAAATTTGGTGATGACCATGACCTCCATGGATCACCCCCTCTTTCCACCTTTGCAAGATGGGTTATGCTTAGTACCCTTTTGAAAGGCCATAGTGAGGTGACAAGCACAGTGTGGATGTGTCTTAAACTATAAGATAGTCTAGGTATGTATGTGTGTGTGTGTGTGTGTGTGTGTAAATATTTATATAGTATTTACTAACATATGTTTTCTAAATTAAAAAAATAATAGAAAATAAATTTAAAATTATAATATATGAAAATTTGTAGATTATAAACTTACATGTGCATCGTATAGGTTATTAGACTAGTTATATTAAAAAACTAGTATTTTAACATGTACAATGCACAGGATAAATTCATGATAAATAAATACTTTTGAATATATAATTTATAGTATTATCATTAAAATTCATATTAAATAAATATTTTTAAACATATAATTATATTTTATATTTATGATAAACAATGTATATTGTGATACAAGGTTATTTTCAATCATTAATAGTTTGTTTTAAAAAATATTGAAATTTAATTTAAAAATAATGATGAAAATGATAGATTGAAAGAGATAAGTGGTTAAGAAAAATTCTTGAGAGAGCTATCATTGAAGAATAACTCATAAAATTGCTTTCTCACTTGAATAAAAATAATGTGTAATCAAAAGATTCCTAAGTGTTAAGAAGCTAGTTACTTAGAATTGTTTGTAAAATACAACTTTTGGTTATTATCAAAAGCTAATTTTTTGATATAACAACTTGTAATGCTGCTTCTAAAGTATAAAACTAGTTTAGAATTATATCAAACCTTCCAGATTGGCCCAATCATTTAATTAAAACACATTTTTAAAATCAAAACCTAGTTTCTTAGTTTGTAAAATCCAAAAACAAGTTATAAGTATCAAACAATAAAGTATAAGAAGCAGATAAGAGAGGATATTGTACACAGAGATTTTTCTACTGGTTCACTTGCAACCTTAGACTACATCCACTCCCTACCAGCCATAGGATTTTTCACTACAATCACACCAACTACACAGGTATTCTTTCTCCTAAAGCCTCCACTAGCTTTTACACTAGTATTCTTCTTAAGCCATTGTAGCCTGCTTACACACAACCAATATTCTCAACCTCTGTAGGTTTTCACCACAGCAAGTATTTTTTTTCCAAGCCTCTCCAGGCTTAACCACTACCAAGTATTCTTTCTCTAACCCTCTTCAAGCTTTAACACCTAAGAATTCTTTCATAATTCTCTCTAAGCTTAAACCCATAGCTCAATAGCTAAAGACTCACAACTAACTTAGTTGTGCTCATAGACTCACTCTAAAAGCACCAATCCCTTGACTAATCTTTCGAATTCCCTATCTTAGTTTTCTATTTCACTGGACTAACTTTTTATCTCTCTTTCTGTTTACTCAATGAAAGGATACACAATGATACTAAGATGTTTTTAGACACTTTTTAAGATACTACAAATTATCCACACAAGACTAAAGTGTTCGGGTAAGGAAGACTCTATTTTTAGAAGTAGATTTTTCTTTCTCTAGAAGCACATATTTCTAAAATGACCCCTAACTAAGCTATTTTCCTTCCTTGTAATGAACTAGTTGTTTATGACTGTTAGAGACAAGTTTAAACTCAGTCAAATGGTCATCAAAAGTTTTATGTGTTGTCCTTTTTATACAGTTGTACATTGTGTAACACCCTAAGGGGTATTACCGTAACTAAGCCTAGCCTTCTAAGAACAAAAAAGAAAAACTTAAAAACATAGAAACATGTTAAAGCGACTCATAAATATAATTATTATATATGAACAATACAATGAGAAAAATACACGCCTAATACAACTCATCTATCACCCAAAGGTGTCGAATAAAACATAAAGAGGAATACAAGAAAACAATATAAACTAGACTACATCTTCTCGCACATGACTCCAAGCTCCACCTGTATATGTCTTCACTTGTATCCTGAAAAAAAAAGGGGAAACTTAAAGGAGTGAGACATAATGTCTCAGTGAGTGCTCTAAGGGTTCTACGGCTAGGTCAGACTCTTCTACTCAAACAACCTTCATTACTTATCTCTCATAGCTTTAGCCTCACTAGGCCTCTCATAATAATCCATACCTATAGTTGGGTCTACACCTTTCAATAATCAGTGTTTCTTGTTAACTCCTCTCTCATTCTCACAATTGTTATACAATCTTACTATCTCATTCTTAACCTAAGAACTCTTTCTTACCCAAAACTTTCTCTAGTATTTAAACCCTTTATGTTTAGATTTTACTCTCCTTCCTTTTGATATTTAAGGTTATTCTCTAAGGGTGAAGTCTAAGGTCACAAACGTTCTAAAATACTTTTGACACTCCTTTAACACTCACCTTAATACCCTCGTTTTGTTTTCTCTTACTTGTCTTATACCTTTCTATTACGTTATGTGAGGATTCACTCTTTCTCTATCTTATTCACAACTATTATTATCCAACTAGAACCCTCATAATACTATCCTAGGGCTTAGCCTCTCACTTATCCTTAAGATAGCAAACATAATTTTAATTACAAACGTATATTTATTTCACATCTTTTGCCTAGTAACTAGACATACGCATTGTTTTATTTCATCAAACAAGCATAACATACATTCATAACATAAGCACATATACATAATCTCAACACTTCATCACAAGACACAATTACGTTTTCACACATGTTCACATTACATCAATCGCTCATGAAGGTCACACAGACTTCACATAATAACAATTGTAACACACTTCAACATATCACATGATAACAAGATACATATGCATGCTATGTTCTTAAACCACTACTCATGCACATGTGGCACCAACCTAAACTTTTCAGAAAGTAGACTAGGAGTAAATGCAGGCCATAAGAAGCATCATCGGTACCGATGCCTTCGGCTTTTGCACCCTCAACTAGCATGATATCCCCCGGTGACTAGTCAGGGTTACCTAGTTTTGCCAGTATGCCCCGGCTCTATGGGATCAGCATGGACCATTGGAGTTTTCCCAACCGGATAACTCCCAAGGCTAAGGTTAAACAACCCATCACGACCTCCACTAGCCAGATTCCTACATACTTTCCTCATCACATAACTCAAATGTTATGATGCATGGTCACATATAATGCTAACAACTTTTCATAGACTTTTGTCATGAATCATAGGCACAATTTCATATTACACTCATTTTTTCAGGGTAAATAACAATCATACAATATAAACTTAACAAGACATAAAAAAAAATAACAATGAGTTAAACACTGCCAAAAGGAGTTCACAAACACAAGCAACAGAATAGCAAAAGTCGTATCCATCCAGCGGTCCAGGGAACCCGCCCAGCAAGTCCGCGTCGGAACCCAACCCGCCCAGCGGATGTTTCACCTTGCCCAGCGAGTTTGCGCGCTTAGCACCAATGCGAAATCCAGCTTTTGAAGAAAAGTCGCCCAGCGGCTATCTAATCCCGCCAGGCGGATCCAAGGTACTAATTTTAATTTATTTTTTCTATTATCTTTGGTTTCTAAATGCTCTCAAATAAATAATTAGATTCTTAATCACTCTTCTACATTGATAATTGTTTAATCAAATCTATAAATTCCTTACTCCCTCACAATCGCCTTAAAACCAATAAAATTCCTAAACTTAGGTATAAGGAGGGAAAAGATAAATAGATAAACAAGAACAAGGAAAGACACAGGGGAGAGCACTCACCTTTAGGAGCATGCAAAACTGAGTTCTAGGGTTTGGGTTCTTCGGTTTCTATTCCTTCTCTTCCTCTTCCTCTTTTTCTTCATTTTCTCCTCATACTCTCTCTACCTTCTTTCTTCTTCTATTTTGTGACGACTAAACCTAACATTCATTCTCTATTCTCTTCTTATAACATGTGGGTTGTAACACCCCAATGTTTTCCTTTAATTATTATTATTATTATTATTACTATTCGTTTGCCGTGTTTTTAATAAAATGATATTTTGAGAAAAAGAAATATTGGGCTTTTAAACTGGGGTTTTATAATTAGAGTGTTTTTAAAAGTTTTAAAACCCTTTTATTGGGCTTAGTTTTATGGGTCCAAAGTTAGCTTTAAGTATTCTTTAGGTTTCTTGAAAACCTAATCCTTCTTCCTTATTCTTTCGCTTGTGCCTCCTTGGAGATACCGTGCCGTCAGAGCCTTTGCAGTCAAGAAGTGAGGAACCTTAGAAAGACGCTACTGCACCGTTCGCATCCTCTTGCTGGAGATCGCCTCTTTCAAGGTAAGGGGGGAGTGAGTTATCTCGCTCATGGGTATGGCTTTGGTCGTGGGTAGAAAGGTTGGCCCTAGACCCCAATTGTTTGTGAATTATATGGTTGTATACGTGCAAAGGGGAATGCGATTTTCCCCAAATTATTAATATGCTTTATGAAAATTCTATGTTTAATTTATATGGATTATCATGGATTGTCTTTTTAAAATCTGTACCTTGGATCCGCCCGGTGGGGCTAAATAGCCGCTGGACGAGCTTTCGTTGAAAACTACACTCCGCGTTGGCGCCGGGCGGGATGAACAATCCACTGAGCAGGTTGGGCCCTGACGCAGACCTGCTGGGCGGGTTGGGTTCAGGCGCGAACTCGCTGGGCGGGTTCGCTGGACCGCTGGGAGGATACGACTTTCGCTATTACGTTCCTTGTGTTTGTGAACTCCTTTTAGCAGTGTTTAACTCATTGTTATTTGTTTTTTTATGTCTTGTTGAGTTTATATTGTATGGTTGTTATTTACCTTAAAAAAATGAATGTGACATGAAATTGTGCCTATGATTCATGATAAAAGTCTATGAAAGTTGTGAGCATTATATGTGACCATGCATCATAACATTTGAGTTATGTGATGAGGAAAGTATGTAGGAATCTGGCTGGTGGAGGCCGTGATGGGTTGTTTAACCTTAGCCTTGGGGGTTATTCGGTTGGGAAAACTCCAATGGTCCATGCTGATCCCATAGAGCCGGGGCGTACTAGCAAAACTGGGTAATCCTGACTAGTCACCGGGGGATATCATGCTAGTTGAGGGTGCGAAAGCCGAAGGCATCGGTACCGATGACGCTTCTTATGGCCTGCATTTACTCCTAGTCTACTTTTCGACAAGTTTAAGTTGGTACCACATGTGCATAAGAAGTAGAAGCTAGGTATTGCATTACATATGTTTTTGTGCATTCTGGTTTTTTTTGCAAATTACTGTTAATTGATTATGTATGTGATGTGTATTCTACCTGTCTCCATTGTCATACTTTGAGCATGATGTGAGATGTATCTCACCCCCTTATTTTCTGGTGTTTTCTGTATGTGTCTGTGATATACAGGTGATGTTCAGTAAGACCTTGAGGAGGAGTCTTTGAGTAGGGGCATTGGCCTCATTGCAGTTTATTTTACAGTTTCTTTACGGTTTTGTCAACTCTGATAGTAATGTGACATCGGGGTCTTAGTTATTATTATTTTAGCTTTTAAACTTTAGACTAATAGTTTTACTTTTAAATTGGTTTGTTTTATTTTATTTGGACTTGTATGGTCAACTATGGGCCACCATCATTTGGTTAATCAGTAAAGCATCTTATGGAGCTTTAGTAAATGTGAGTTGTGCATGTGATGTCCTTTATCGTGTGAAGAAAAAGATTATAAACTATCGTTTTATTTTACAAATGAAAAGTATGTTATATTTTCGTAATATTTATTTAATAATTAGCTTTGGGGTAAAGGGTGTCACATGGGTGGGTATGTGGCTTAGTGGGCTTTAGTCCCCTATTAGGCTCTAGATGCTCTTTTGAGTTCTATGATAATATTCCTACTAATTTATAATACTAAGGTATTAATAACAACAACAATAATAATAATAATAATAAATATAATAACGTCAACACAACACAATAATAATAATAATAATATAATAATAATAATAATAATAACAACAACAACAACAACAACTTATACAACAACAATAATAAATATAATATTAATAAGAATAGAAACAGTACTAATAAGAAATATAATAATAACTTTTAAGGCATCTTTTGTCTAATAACACAAGGGAAGGGTTTTACTAAGAGCTACTTCGTGGTTTATTTCTAGTAATTGAAATTTGGGTGTTACACATTGACTGGTTTACTTCTCTTTTCTGTTGCTTCTAGAATCTTTTCCTTGTGGTTTTCTCTTTCCTTTCTCAAAATCCACAATTACTAATTTGAATTTGAAAACTTAATAGTTAGTGTGAGCCGAACTTTAAGTGGTACATTAACTGACAGCTTCTGGAGTGTGTTAGGAGTGCTGCTTGTGAAGACTATTTTCAGTGGATGCTTCTTGTAGTTACTTCTAAATACTACGCAATGCTTATGTATTAGTCTTCTCATCTTCTAGTTGTTTTGTTTGCATCAATACTTTATGGTCTAAGTAGGCTCCTACTTTTGAACACCTATTAATTCAATTTTGAGCATGCTGCTTCTAATATGTAGTTTTGTAGCTTTTCAATAATGCAAATATCAGTACCCCATTCTTTGTTCAGTTCAGTATCCTCTGATGAATCTTTTGATCACATGTAGCTTCTAATCTTACTACCCCTTGACTAATTCATTTTTTGATTTTTCTTTTGATCATACACAACTTCTAATTGATTATACATAGTTTTTGATCTTGGTGCACTTAGATCCTGAAAGCATGTCCGTGTGGTATGCTTTTGATCAGGTTTCCTTCTAATAAAACCGCTTTTGATGAGCAGACTTTGTTTCTAAAGGCTTGCATACTTCAAATTGATGCTTCTTAAACTTGATCTATGCTCTATATGATGTTATCATCAAGTCTTGTTCTTATAATCACATCTCAAAGCAAACCATTAATTACTTAAGTTTAGCAGACTTGAATTTGCTTGTTGTCAATTTGTTATCATTGAAACTTCATCACATGAGGGGCTTAACCTCAACAATTACTAATAAGGAAAGTGTTTGCATCTTACATAGCCTATTATAGAAATGATTATCTCAACTTAAGTCTGCAAATTTAAAATAATATTTTTTTTAAAATATTCAACCTCCTAAAATAAACGAAAAATTATGTATAATAAAATCCATCTATGTAAAATCCAATCCAATCCATCCAGTTATTAAAATAAAAAAGACTTTGATCAGATTGGATGGATCATATAATTAAGTGAATGGATAACAATCCATCCTCTTTTATTTTCAAATCCAATGGACCATCTAATTAATAATTAGTGGATTAAAATCAATCCAACAATTTTTTTCATATATATATTTTTCCTTAAATTTATTAAAAATTTTACACTAATTTTTCATTAATAGGGGTGTTCATAGCCGGTTTGGTTTGACTCAGCCGAAGATGCTTTAACCAAGATTGAGTCGATGAAGCTTCGACCGACATTAAGCCAAAGATGTTTTGGCCTAAGTCTAGCCAAGATGCTCTGGCCAAAGTGTAACACTCCTTTAATTTTACATATAATTCATATTAATTTAATTGTTAATTTAAGTTGATGAAAATGTGGGTAAATTTTTTTTTATAATAGAAAATTTTTAAATTTGACAGAATTTGAAAATAGAAGTGAAATGATAAAAACTTCTTATGTATATATGTATATATATCAAACGATACATCATGGTTTAAGTAATACATAACAGTCAGAAAACAAAAGTACATCAAAAGACATATACTACCTAGCCCAATATATACATCAAAAAGATCTATATAGAGTAGTATTTATCTACCCTATCCCTCATACAAAAAGAAAATACTATAGG
Organism: Spatholobus suberectus; assembly: GCA_004329165.1. Lineage (NCBI taxonomy): Eukaryota > Viridiplantae > Streptophyta > Magnoliopsida > Fabales > Fabaceae > Spatholobus > Spatholobus suberectus. Next base: position 70,882,540 of record CM014735.1, read on the forward strand.
TCTTCAGGTCCTCCTCGTTGAGATGTTCTCTATCTCGTACTCAGCATCGCAGAGCATTAATATCGTCTTCAATAATCACGATCAATCATACACAGAAGAAAATAATGGAGTGAGGTGTTTTATTCTAAAATCACTTTTACATGTACGGTAGGAAATCTACCATAAAACAAAGATAAAATACAACTGACAACACAAGGGATCCTAGGGTTCATTCTAAGTTGTATCCAACTACCCTTGACTAGGTATGGATCCATACTTCCCTTTAGTGCGTAATAGTTCTCAACAGAACCTGGGAAGTGACTGGGAGTACATATACCTCTCTCAACATCATCACATGGTACAGTCCTCATTATCATCGAGGAAAATAACAGTTAAGATATCCATTTATAGAGGTATATGCTCAAACCAATCCTGGAATGCTAAGCAATTGTCGGGGTTATCGAGCTTGGTCAGGTGAATATCCCGGCTCAAGGGTGCTATCTTGGCCATTGGGACCTTTACCACTCGATGCCTACCCCAAGACCTCGCAAGTAGGTCCCTACCTTTTATTTCTCAGCGTACCAAACTATAGCTTCCCTATCAGGGTACTATGCCACTGCATGTCACTTGCTTTACATTACTCACTAAACTATCAATTCCTAACTTCTCCAGCAGAGGTTTTCCTAGTCTCATTTAATTTAAGCACCAGTATAATCAACATTTCTGCCTTATTTTGCAGAAATTGCACTATATCAAAATTTTAACAGAATAACAATTTAGTAATCATATAAAATTTTAGCAGAATAATGACATAGCAATTATAATTTAATTACTAAAATTTTGGCAGAATAACAACTAAATAAATACATTTTAATTTTCTAAATTTGTACAGAGTAACAACTTAACAAGTATAATTTAATAATTTAAATTTGAGCAGAGTAATAATTTAATAATTATGATTTAATAATCTAAATTTGGGCAAAGTAACAACTTAGCAAAAATTAAAGTTTAACATTAAACAATAATAACAATAATAAAACTTAAGCCTAAAAGGGTTTAGGGGAAAACCCTTCCTACCAACATGCAAAGTGATAATAATTTAGAACCAACCCCACTCCCCTCATTACCTCTAAGGTGGTTGATGAAGAAGATGGAATTGTTAATGCAAAGCTCCTAGGAAGAGAACCTTACTAGTTGTTGGAAAACTAGTAAAATTTTAGCATAAAAGCAAAGAAAAAGAAAAAAAAAATTTAGAGAGAAAAGATCTCTAAGAATTTGGTAGCTTGAGAGAGGAAAGGATGAGTGAAAATCTGAAAACTTTGAGGCCTATTTATAGAAGAAGGAAGGGGGTTAGGTGTCCAAAAGTTTACATCATCCATTATGTAAGCATTAAGTCATAAATCTAATTTTTATTTATTTTTAATCCAATTTAGGGACACATATCCCAAATAGGTGGCGAATCACCTATTTTAGGGTTGGAGACATGCTCCACCAGTTGTCCTAAGCCTCCATGTGTCCAATTTTATCTGTAGGTGAATTAACCAGTATTGATAAAAATACCTAAACTTGAAAAATTAGCTTTTAATATCAAAATAATGCATTTTAATGCAAAAATGTAAATACATTATTTTTTATCAAAAATAAATTATTATTTCAAATTATATGTATTTATTTTGTATTTTTAAGCTAAAAAATCTATTTTAATTCAATAAATACCAAAATTTTTATAAAAATTTTAACATTAAATATTTTACCCATAAATAAACTAAAATTACCATTTTCACCCTTGTTAAATGTCAAACCAATACTGGCTGACTTATTAGACACCCAAGGACATTTTGATCATTTTACACAAGAATTCTACAAAATTTTCAGAAAATTCTCAAAATTATATTTTAATATATATGACATAACCTTTTTTGATGACATCCTTTTAAAACCTTAGCAAAAAAAAACTATCTTTTGCAAATCTAAAATCTTATCAAAATAAGGATCTTACAAAAATAATTTCTGCTTTGAAAATCTTTTACGAGCTAGTCTTGCATATTTTACTAATTTCTTTTTCCTTCTCAAAATTATAATTTCTTTCGTTTTATTTTTTTTCAAAAATAAAAAATTTCTTTTATTTAAGGGTGCTAAAATAAGAATTTAATTTTAGTTAATACAAAACCTTGCATAATTATCTTAGAAGTAATCTTTTTCAAAGTTTTCTGGGATCAAATAAACTTTCATGTTTAATTTATTTTCAAACTATTTTTCAATAAATTTTTGCTATTTTATCGCGAAATACACACTATAACTGTATCATGCATATACTATTTTAATTTTAAAGAATATTGTGAATTTGGCCCAACGTAAAAAATAGTAACGACTTAAAGAAAAAACTATCACAAAATTGTTTTAATTGTGGCGGTTTAAAAGAAAATCGCCATAAAATTATCTTAATTGTGACGATTTTTCTATGTGAAGGAAAAATTTGCGACATTTTGTAAATTTGAGGGCAATTTTTGTGGAAAAAATTTGAGGTCAAAATTCAAGAGATTGTGAAACTTTATAGGCAACAAGTGTAATATCCTCAAATTTCACATAAATAACTATCAAAAGATTAGTAATTGCTTAATTGTCTTGTGTTGATAATTAAAAATCTAGACAAGGATTTATAAGTCTTGAAAGAATTAGTTTATAGAAGCCTAAATAATTAGCTGAGACATTTCTAAAGTTGAGAAAATTATATTCTAGACTTAGAATAATATTAGAAAGGTACTTAAGAGATAAAAATAATTTTTGGTAATTTTATAAATAAAATTGGATTTATTGCAATCAATAAATTAAAATAAAGAAAGATAATTAAGATGTAAATCATAGAATGGTAAAAAAAAATTAAGAAAAATAATTTTTAAGCTTAGAAAAATGATTAAAAACTTATCATGAATTTTTTATAATTTTTTCAAAAATTGTTGTAATTTAGCATATTTGAGTAAAAGTGTCCATAAGCACTTATAGAGTACAATTGAAAACACTAAATGATCTTTAAAAATTAAAGAAAAATTACATGAGGTTCTTTAATGTGTTTAGACCTTACCTAAACAAGGAGAACTCAAACTAAAACATGTGTGGTAGATTTCTAAAATTAAATTCGTAAATAATTCATAAAATGACTTATAAAGCAAACCAATTGTTTTTAGTTCTATTTGCAGAGAAACTTAACATGTGTGACCAAAGAGGGACTAGGTTAGATTTAATGTCATTAATTTTAACCCTTTGCAAGTCAATTAAGTCAAATCTAAAACAAATGTAGTCAAAATTTTAATAACCAAGCACTTTAGTGACTCATGTTAACACTTAATGGTGGAAAATTATATTTTTCTCCTCATTGGCTTCCTTAAACTGTCTACCACCACCACTCTCCCACAAGGTCTCATTCTTTTCTCTTCTTCCTCAACAAACCCTCTCCATTTCTCTCAAAATCTCTTAGGTTCCTCCACCATCCAAGATTTCTCTCTTCCTTTCAAGGCCAAGGAAGCTCCATATGTGGTGCAAGAAGCCCAATCTCTCCCTCTTCTCCTCACAATCACACGCCCCCTCTCTCCAAACCTTAGCCACTTTATCAAATTTTGGAATTCGTACCAATTCAAGCCTCCAATTTTCAATCCAATTAAGGATTTAGCACCTCCTCCTCATGGGTTTTAAAAGTCCTATGGTAATTTTCCTCTTCTTCACCTAATTCAAATTTTGATTACCATTCATTCTCTAGTTCAATGTTGTTTTTGTAAAATTAATTGATGAATTCTTTGACTTTGTGAGTGAAAATTGTAGGAAAGGTGATATTAGACTTGTTGGAGCTCATGGGAAGCATGAATTTGGTCCCTTTTGGAGAGCATCAATTTTGGCCTATGTGGGGAAAGGGGAAGTTCCAACTTCAATTTGGATTCTTAAAGTGAAATTCACCTAGAGATGGATTATTGGTGTTAATTTTGAGTTTGTCTGGATTGAATGATATAAAAACATGGATTATTGTGTGATGGTATAGATGGCCATTTAGAGCTTAATTAGGCCTTATGTGTTGATATTATTATGTTTAATCATATTTTTGATGAATGAATTGGTTTATATGGTAAATGGATGATGATATAGTGTGCTATGTAATTGGTTCACATATTACCAGCTTATTTTCATACTGAACATAGGCCATTATTTTTGTAATAACTGCCTGTGTGGTTGTTAATTTTGAGTGCGAATTTTTGGAGTTGAAAATAGACATTTGGGGCTACCATTTAGGCATAAGAATCATTGAAAAAAAATTAAGAAATGAGGGGGTTATGTTGGCAATCCTGTTAGTGAACATGAGTCTGGACAATGGAGATTTATATTGAAAATTGTGTTAATCTAGTAACAATTAGGAAAAACGAGTTACTTCCTAAAACTAGACATCCTAAGCTTTCTAGCCATTTATGATTTATAATTTTACAATTTTGTTTGATGCCCACAAAGTTATTTGAAAGTCAGCTTAGGAGTAGGGAACTATTCTATTTTTAGCCTATAATAGCCTTAGATTATAATTCACCATAAATTACACAAAATGAATTAGTGAGTGTTCTTGGTTAATCCTAAAAAATGTTCAAAGAACTATAGGATAAAATTAAGTTTTATGTAATTTGGTTTTAAAACGAATGAGAAAAATGAGTTTGAAGTTAACTGTTATGTTTAGAAATGTGGGTGAACTCTGTTCACTTATTAATTTTTAATGACTTATGTAGATTTTTCCCAAATAAAAGGCTTGATGATTTGAAAACTAGAAACATAAAGCTTTCTAAAGAGCTATAATTTGTAATAAACAAAAATTGTTTGGTCCATGAAATTTGGTTTTTAATTCGGTCTTGAAAATCATAATATTCTGTTTTAAGAATTTAAGAACTTTTATAATTAATTGCTATGAAAACTAAAAGAATAATATTCTAGTATTTTAGGAGTTTTATGAGTAATCTAGTAGTATTTTGATAATATGAAAATGTCAACTTAGTTAGGGCATTTGTATATTCGTTTGTTATCTAAATTGGAATTAGAAAAGAAAGAATTAATGACTTATGAATGGCTTTGTGAGCCTTTAAGAATGAAAAGTTGATTATGATGATAATATTGATTGATGCTTGGGCAATGAGCCTTTGTGATGGATGTGTATTAAGCAGTACTTCTGTTGGTATATAATCATACCTATGTTTTGGCATGGGGAAAATACCAAAAAACAAAGGAGGCTCTGCCAAATTTTTCGGTGAAATTATAAAAGACTTAAATTGAATTGTGTTGTGTTAAAATATGATCATGCATCACGTGCATAAAATGATGATGGTGGAATAACAACTTGCTATACTTATGGATTGTTAGTAGGACTTTTGAGTCTAAGGGGTTAAAGGTAATGGAGTTGTGAAATCCTAATAGTAAGGAGTTGCTATCCAAGCTAGGAGACTCACACTAACCGACTTAATAACCTTGACAATTGTTAAGCATCACTAGATTGGTAAAGTGTATTCCTTTTAGAGCAGCTGAGATTGCATAAGGCTCTTGTAAATAAATGTGAAAAGAAAGTATCATGGAAATGAATATGTACTCCCAGAGTTTTCCTAGAAATCAAAAGATGAAATATGAATACGTGGAACCACGTTAAGGGCCAAGACCCACATGCACTGCAATAGTAGCAATGATTGATTGATAGGAAAGCAAATAGGACATGCATCATATTTCTATTGGGTGTAACATGGGAATAGGGTGCATTACATGTGTGTGAATGATGTGTTATTGACATATTCTTATAATGATGCAATAAGTGCTACAAATGAATTTCTCACTAAATGACATGATAGTTGTTAAGTAATCACATGATGTATTTTAGGACATGATTTTATTAACAATTTTTATATTGATTTGTGTAATATGAAATGTGGGTTGGGGTGGTTCTCGGGATTTGTTTAATTTCTTGAATTTAAAATTGTTTGGTTCTCACCCCTATTTAATTCTCGTCATCTACAGATGTCAAAACGAACATACGGGGTAGAGCCTGGTTCCAGCAATTGAAACCAAGGAGTTCATCACCTAGGAATGCTGTGATATCTAGATGACATCAAAGTGGAGTAGTAGAAGCAAATGTGAAGGTGTAAAAAACTCGTTCTTTTAAAATAAAAATGTTAGAATCTAGTTATATTGCACATTTTTTCAAAATAAATATGTGTCGTGTTTGAGTCTAAATGTTTCAATACTAGATTAATGAAATTCTAATCTAAAGAGACACTTGAGTATTAGATAACCATGTTGTAGTATCATTATGATGTAATGTAAACACTAGTCAATCAAGATTATGTAGCTATATTATTGTATTAAAGCTAGGATTATTCTATATTTAACTTTAGTTGTATTCTTCACTATTGTATTATATTGTTCAAGTGATTTGATATCAAAAGTTCTTGTTTCGTTTAACCAAGTTTCAAGTTTTATACTGTATTATATTTTCATTTTTATAACAAGAATAAATTTATCAAAATTTACATTACTATGTTAATAAAGCTCAAGATTTTAGTTATAGAAAAGTTGACAGATTAGGGTGTTATAAAAAGTGTAATTAACCGAGACTTTTAATATATGTGGACTGTTTAATAACCCATTAATGAGAGATGAATGAATTGGTGAGTAATATGTTATCTATTATCTATTATTATATCTATAAAAGCTTAGATGCAAGCTCTTGATATGGCACTTAAGCTTCTTGAATTTCTATCATTTAGACATGTAAGCAAAATTTATTCATTCTTACACATTCTTACTCTCTCATTGAGTGCCTTTCTAACTTTCTCTTTAACAACTTATGTTTTCATTTTTATATAAAAAAAAATTACCAAAATTTACACTATTAAGCTAAAAGAGCTCAAGATTTTAGTTACAAAAAGGTTGACAGATTAGGGTGTTATAAAAAGTGTAATTAACCGAGACTTTTGATATATGTGGACTATTTAATGACCTATTAACAAGAGATGAATGAAATTGGTGAGTAATATATTATCTATTTTCTATTATTGTATCTATAAAAGCTTAGATGCAAGCTCTTGGGATGCTACTTAAGCTTCTTGAATTTATATCATTTAGACACATAAGCAAATTTTGTACATTCTAACTCTCTCATTGAGTGCCTTTCTAACTTATAAGCAAATTTTACACATTATCACTCTCTCATTGAGTGCCTTTCTAACTTTCTTTTTAACAACTCTTAATTTATCTTATCATGAATGTAAATTAATAACTTTAAAAATGATTAACCTTATACATTGATATCATTTTTAATAGCCTTCACTTTTGTCATTATTATTGGATATATTATAACTTTATATCAAATAATAATTAATTATTACTGCATCAAAAACATATTCCAAATTATAGAAATGTTGAAACCAGTATAAGATCAATTGTAGTTTACCCCATTAAAAATTATACTTTATGTGATTTTGTTTAAAGGATTGTAGTTCTTTCTATACATTTGTTTTGAGTTGTTCAAATATTTTTATTTATTTTTCTATTAATTTTGTTAGATATACCATCTATGTATCGATTGATTCTAATGTCAAATATGAATCAAACCCATAATATCTAACTTTTCCAAAAATTTGTAAAACTTTACTTTCAATTTAATTATTTTCTTATTTTATAGAGTATAATAACTTGAGTTTAATGACTATGCACTATCATTATAAAAACTTTTACATAGTCAACCAATAAAAAATTATCATTAGTATGACTTTAAGGTAATTATTATAAAAGTCAATTAACTTACCATACATCATGGTTGTGATTAGGTGACAGTATAAAACTACTTTACACTATCAGTACATAACTTATTCTCTCTAATGACTTTTGATTAAGCAAGTATATATTTAATATGTAAAAACATACTAAAGATGTTAGTTACTACAAGAACATTAATGATTAGGTTTTTCTAATCTATTATGCTACTACTATCAAATTTTGTACCATTTGCAATATAGGGTTTAAATACAAACAAGTCTTTTTTTTTTTTTTGGTTATTTATGCTAAAGCTTGCTTATTAAGTGATATTATCATGCCTCACTTAATAGTCTCAATTACATTTTAGGAGAGAATTGATTAAACCATTCACTATGTTTCATATATTTTTTGGGTGAACCTATTGCCTATGGTATCTCCCAGTCGAAAGCTAATGACTACTCTCGCGAGATACCGAGATTCATTTAAGGAGCTATCCTCTCTCAACAGATGGTTTCCATATGCATGGACTCGAGGGATCGAATTCCTGACCCCATACTTAAGAGACAAGGTTATCTGTCAATCATGTCACACCATGTTAACATAATGTTTCATATATAAAAACAGAGAACATTACATAATACTAAATATTTTAGGAGTCTCTTATTGATCAATTAATTACTCTAGTTTAGAAATTTTAATGTTTTTAGTAAAGAGTTCAATTAAGAAGATCTTACACATATCAATATCACATACGTATTTATTATTAATCTTTTAACATTCTAATAAGGCAAACAACTATCGACCATGTGTAACAATAATTTTTGAAAAATAAAACTATTTGATTACAAATTCAAAGAAAGGTCACCGACTATACTCTCTTATTTAAATTATTTTAAACTTTGGGAATTAAAGCATTTAAATTATTAAAAAGTAAATTTTTTATTTGATCCCACAAATTACATGTAATTAAAATAAATTTTATTAAATTATAAATATACATATATCATTATAAAATCTTAAAATCTTATCTACAATTATAATATGAATTTAATGGCTATGCACTTTTAGTGTAAAAAAAATTACATTGTCAACTAATTAAAAATTGTCGTTAGTATGACTTTTAAAATAATTCTTGTAAAAATCAACAAATTTATCATACATGATGATTTGTAATTAGATGATAGTCTGCTTTACCTTGTTAATGCATATTCTATTTTTCTTATAATATTTATCTTAATTATTTTTTGATAAAATAAAAATTATTCAAATTTTTAAAATAAATTTATTATAAAATTTTTCAAAATATACCCGTGCCTCGCACGGGTTGACATCTAGTTGAAGTTAAAAAATGCGTGTCGAATATACAAATTCCGCGTGCACTACGACTCGTTTCCCAGCGTGCCACGCACCTCACTCTCTTCCTCGCTCCTTCAATCAAATCAGGGTATTCTTCTTCCTCTTCTTCTTCTTCTTCTTCTTCTTCTTCTTCTTCTATGGTTTTGCATGTTATGCTCTTCTCAATCGTTTACACTCTGTTTGGCATCTTTTCTTCTTTCCGTTAAAAGACACACTTTCTTTCCCCTTCCTCGTACCTTTCGAACATGTGAAAACCAAACGATGCTTCTGGGCCTCATTATTTATCTTTCATTTTATCTTTTGACTTAATAAAATAAAAAAGCAAAGCATTTCTGTTAATGCTTCTCTTTTCTTTTCCTCTTCATCCAACCATGTGAAAGAGAATATTAAATGTGTTTTTTCTTTTTTAATTTTGAATCCGGCACGAGGTACTGTCATCTTTGACGGTAGAGGAAGAATAATGAGAAGTGGTGAGGGAGACAAAGAAATGGAGATGGGTTCAGTGGTGGTTGACAAAGTGGGAGGCAGATCATCTCTGATAAGTTGCTTCTCAAGATACCCCCTCAAGTTCATCATACCCAAAAAGGTTTTCAACAATCTTTAATTTTATCATCATTATGAATTTATTTGTAATTGACTGAGTGTATTTTTACATGAATTTAATTAAAATATAGTGAAAACTGTCATTTAATTACCGATTGTCATGCACGATAAGGTTGTTGGCCTATATAATAATTATCTTAAAAGTCATCAAGGATGATTTTTGATTAGTTAATAGTATAAAAATCATTACATTAACGGTGCATGATAATTAAACTCTTTTTTATATTGTCATATAATTGGAAATTGTTGACTCAAGGATAATTTCTGATTAGTTGCTAGTGAACGGTGCATTATAATTAAACTCTTTTTATATTGCCATATAATTGAAAATTGTTGAATTTTTGTTGTATTAATTACTTTAAAAGTTATATATAAGATAATTTCTAATTAGTTGATAGGGTAAAGACTTTTTACACTTGACACTATATCAAAATTAAATTCTTCTTATTATTATACTCAGTCACGTTTTGACTTAGCTGCATAGACTTGTATGCTTGTGTTATGGAGCGATCATGGTATAAAAATCTTGGCTTGGTATGCTAAAAATGTTTCTTTCACTGATTGCTTAGGTGGGTTCTTCCAACACTGATGCTGTATGGGTTTATGCCCTCAATTATGGAGGTGGAATTGTATCTGTAAGTTTTATGGTTTTATATTTGCCCCCTTCATTGCCTTGGTTTTATGTTTCTATTTGCATATGATGGTGGACTTGTGCTTGCCTTGTGAGGTGTAGGGTGATCACATTTCATGCAAGTTTTCTGTGGGAGATGCTTGTACCATGGGGTTAACCACCCAAGGTTCCACCAAGGTTGACTAAATTTTTTTCTTCTTATTGATTTGGTTCTTTCTTTTCTTTATTTTAAATCTTCATCCTTTTGATTTTGATTTTGATTTTTTGAATTTAGCTGGCTTCTATATATTTTCTCTCTGATTTATTGCTTTTGGTTAGAGTGAATTCTGGTCTTTAACTTGACTTATGTTTAGATTATTGATAATTTTGCTGTCTTTGTTTAGGTCTACAAGTCTGGGATCTAAGTGTTCTGTTCTCAGCAGATATTAGAGGTAACCACACTGTATTTCTTTTGCTGTTTTTGCATTTATGCTCGTCATTATTAACATAAAGGAGTTATATACATGATAGGAAAAAAAGAAAAATTAGCATTGATTGTTTTTCACTTTACACTATCTGATGGCAAACATGATTTATGTCCTTGGCATGAGTATTATAATTATGGTAGGAGTCTGATATATATATATTTGTCATAAACACAATTCTACTTTTCAAGAGAAATACCTTGACAAACTAGTTTTTTCTTTTGTAGTTAAGATTTGACTATTGGTGAGTTTATTAGTTTCATGGGACAACTGACAACTGTTGAATTCATTGTGTAGTAGGCTAGAGTTGGAAGCAATGCACTTCTAGCCATCATTCCAGATCCAGTGACATGCTTTTCCACTGCAAGATACTATCAGAAACAAGTCTTCAGTGTGTCTTCAAACCCAAATTTGGTCATGGTTGATTGGATTACAAGTGGGCGCCATGAAAGTGGAGAAAAATAGGATTTTGATCTATATAGAAGCACCAATAATATATTCTTAGAAGATGGTCAACCTTTATTTCTGGATACGGTAATGGTTTTACTGCTGTCGTGGTTATGCTTGTTATCAATAGTACTACTACTTCCAAATTGATTGGGTTTGATATGTACAAGAAAGGGTGGCTTGTAATATGTGTAGTTTGTTAAAATTAACTTGAAATCTTAACTTCCTCTCTCATTATAATTTCCTCTTATTCTATGATCTCAAAAAGTAATTTTTGGTATTTCTTGGGAAATTTTTTAATAGATTTCAATGCCTAAGAATGAAGCCAGTTAAGTGGCAAGCCTAATCTTGATAAATTTGGCTAGTTGTATTGTGTGCACCAATCTGCTCCATACTGCCTTTCCTTTTCCTTGAGGCTGTTTCACCTGGGCTTGATGCAGGCTCAACCAATTATCTTTAATTGCATGTTTGGTATTACTTTTTTCAGGAGAAATAGTCACTTATCAAAAGCTCTCTTAGGGAATTGATAAATATAAGTGATTATTTTTCTAAAATAAGCTAAATCAAACACATGCTAAGATGCAAATTTAGACTTTGGAGATTTAAAGACTAGAGAATAACTGACGTTATTTTTCCTTTTTATGGTTTTGTTAGCTACTATCATATAGGAATATTTTCTAGTGATGCATATTCTTAAATACAGGGAGATGATTAATGCTTTTGGGTTCAAAAACAATGACTATAGCCCTTACCATGAGAAACAAGTTTGGTACACCTTAGCTGTCATTTCCTATGACGTAATTTTTCACCCTCTTGACATCTCCCTCTTTTTTACCCTATAATGATCCCCTTTGAAATGTTTGCTAGACAGTGATCAATTGTGGTATCTAAGGGATAGTAGATGAGTGTACCCAACAATTTTCTATGCACTATGTTGAGATCTTACAACAACTAGAGATATAGTCATTGTAGTCCTTATAAGTTTTGGCAATCCTCATCTTACAAGTCGGTTTTGTGGGATAAAGTTAAGTCCTAACCCCAAATTCTTAACATGGTATCAAAGCCTATCCTAGATCCATTATTGGGCCACCCATTTTTGTCTACATTCTGGATGTCTATTCCTAGGCGTGAGGGGGTGTTGTTTTTGGGACACTTGCATTTGTCTATGCTCTAAATTTCCAATCTTAGGCATGAGGGGTGTGTTTGAAATCCCATATCAACTAAAGATATAGTCTATGTAGTCCTTACAAGGTATGAGCAGTCCTCACCTCTTACAAGTTGATTTTGTAGGGTTGAGTTAGGCCCTTAGTCCAAATTCTTAAGACACTATATGGGCCAAAATCTTCAAACTTTATATTTCCATTTTATGCAAATTATTTGATGTTGTACTCCAATAGGAGACCATTCATTAAGAAAATGTATGGGAGAAGAAATAGGAAGGGGAGTAAGGAGGGGTTGTAACTGACATAGCTGTGAATTAAGAGCTGTGTTGAAAATCAGAATCATATATTCTGTATTTATTATATAATGGTTTATAGGCAACTTATATTTAGTTTATAGGAAACCCATATCTGATTTAGAGGAACAAAATCTCCTTTAAGTATATGCATTTATTGTAATAAGCCTATATAAACCTAGTTCTGTAGTGTAATTCAAACACACGAATTCACTCAATATATTCTCTCATTTTCTTCCTTTCAACAAACTGTAACTAACTATATCAACCAAAATCTATGGACTTTAGATTTCCATTTTATGCAAATTATTTGATCATTTATTAAGAAAGTGTATGTGAGAAGGAATATGTTCTTAAAACCATACCGGTCAGTGAACTGGTAGAGGCACCAGTTCAAGGTTCAAAGATTTAACTGTGGTTGAACTAGTAGTAATTAAATAATAATTTTTAATTTTTTAATATAATATATTAGATTATATATTAATATTAAATTATTAAAAAGTATATATACACGTAAAGCTGCTGACAATCTAATTACTTAGTGAGGAACCAACACACAAAAAAAGTAATATTTAAACAAAAATAATATATAAATCAATGCAAAAGTGAACTTCGAAATCTTAAACATAAACCACTGGTCACTACAATATGCAATAAAGAACTACCAATTACAAACACATAAAAAAAAGTTACTTATAGCTACCAAGTTTCAAAGCAACGTGATAGAGACTAATGGAAATGAAAAGTAGAATTTTGTGATTTGTGTCTTGACTTCCAAATGCTAATATGGCCTTTGACTAGCAGTGGGAAAAGTAAAAAACACATGGGAACACTACAATGTTTTGGAACACTGATATGTCTCAACACTCAGAACTCAAATGCCGCACAATGTAATAGAGAAAAGGTTTTGGCAAGGCTTAGAGACAAGCAGAGGATATGGAGCTGTTTGTGGTCATATTTGTTACAGGCAAAGGTAGAAGAGAGTTGCTGTGGTGGTTCTGACGAGGAAGGGAACCGGTAATTCCTGTGACAAAGCTTCACTGGTGTGGAAGAAAAGATTTTTTTTTTTCTGTAAACGCTAAATTGACGCCGTTTTGGGTCAAATTTAACGCACCTGTCTTGAACTGGAAAACTGCTGGTTTTCACCAGTTCTGGTTTTTGACTGATTTGACTGGTTTTTGGCTGGTTCTTTAATGCTCCAGTTTTGTGGTCCTATAGGACCGGCTATCATGTCAGTTACTGGTTGGATTGGCCAGTCTGGTTCAGTTTTTAAAACACTAGACTGTAAGGAGGGAAACACATTTGTCACTGACATAGCTGTGAACTAACAGCTGTAACTAACTAACAGAAATGTAATAAATAGATGGAGATAGGGAAATAGAGTGGAGTCTAAGAAGTCTATGAATTGTAGGAGAGTTTGAGTGCTCTCGAGCCAGCCCTAGTGTTGTACAACATTCTTGCCCTTTGGGTCAGTCACATTGATCCAAGGAAATTGTTCCTAGTAAACACCTTTTTTCCACTGCTTCTAGTTCTTGTTGATTTCTTTGCTAATACCAGTTGAGTCTATCAACTGATGTTAGGATCCAATTGCAAGGTATGGGTATTTGCTTTTCACCTTTCTGAAATGACAATATAATGTTAAGTGCTAAAAGGGGAGCATTCAAATTTTGCTGCGTATGTTACTTTTTCATCTCTCTCCTGTCACATACAGTGCACAAAACAGCATACCTCTTCTGGTAGTTTGAATTAATAAAGTTTAAGGAGAGATTTTGGGAAAAGCAATTTGGACCATCTTTTATTTTGGGATTGATATCCTTTTCTCCTGTATTATACTCAAATGGCTTCTTCTTATAAACAGATGTTATTAGAGAGGGAAAAAATCGGATGTCTACAAGAACACATGCACAACTACCAAGTAATTGCAATGATTGTACTCTTGGGGTGAGTGGTTTATTTTGTCTTACTTTTGGATTAACGTTTTTTTGTATTATGAATTCATGTACTATGTGCTTTTTTGAGGCCAAAGATGCAGTATATCCAGAATTTAGTGCAAGATCACATGAAAAAAATTATGTCTGAAAAATTACAGCATCCTTCTGCTGCTTTGAGTCACCAAAGGGACAAGGCTGATCATTTCATTACAAAACCAAGCTTCATAGCTTCTTGCAGTGCCTTTGGTCCGAAGGTAAATTATAAATTATTTCAATTAACTAGAATATAATGTCTAAATACTAGTGTGATGTCATTGTTTATAGACTGCTTTGACTTGAGTTTGTTTATATCATACTTCACCTATAATCCTAGTTTTGCTTGAACTCAATTCATTTTCTGGTCATATATCCAAGATTTAAGTGTTGGTGCAATGCTATTTCTCATTAGAGATAATGTTGGAAAGTGGAATGAAATAGAGGAAACTTTCTGTGTTTCTACTATTAGAATATTAGGTTTGTTTGTGTTAGTGAGTTATGATTATACCAATACAATAGTACTAGTACTATATCTAGTTAGGGGTATTTGAAGGGAGTGCCTATAGTAGTGAAGCATGGAAAAATGATGATTTGTTGGGATTATGAATCCTTTTTCTGGTGGGTTTAAGGTGAGGTTGTCTATTTGTTTCTAGTACAGTGAATCTTGCTAGTCTGGGGTATATTATGATTTGGAATTTGTGTTCCGGTTGAGACAAAGGTTTCTCCACTTGGTTGGCAGAGCATATGACCTTGACCAAATGCTGGGGAGGTTTTGGGTAAGATTGTGTCAACATACATGGTGAAAGGATTATTGTAGGATGAAAGGAATGAATATTTGGTCGTCTGTTAAATTTGGTGGAAGGACCGAGCTGTCTTGGTGGGATGCTAGGGGAATCTCCTTTTTCAAGGTGTCTTTGTATGAAGTCTTCTTCCTGCTCTGAGATCTTGGCTGTATTGCTGAGAGATATTGACTTCTAATGCATATTGATAATAATAATCATAACGTATGAGATATCTAATTTGTTTTGTGTGTCAAAAGGAGTATTAACTAATGCAAGGAATGAAAGACATGTTAAAAGTTGAAACAAAATAAAAGCAGTGATTATTTATGTAAAAATATAAAATGTTAACTTGGTGAACATGTGTAGCAAAGCAAGGATGAGAATAAGAGGAAAACTCAAAAGGACACATATAGCAAGACTTGAAAAGGTATCTGATTTTATTGATATGAATAGGAAAAAGTGCAATGTACAAGCTTATCTACTTGTAGAAGAGATGTATGAAAAATAAAAGGAAAAATCTAAAACCAAATCATGTTAGGAAACTATTAACAGATTATTTTAACTTAGTAAACCAAGGAGCTGACAATTTACACTAATTACAGAATATTTACAATAAATTAAAAGAGATATGCGCAAACTATTCAGATTCACACTTTCAACACTCCCCCTCAAGCTGGTTTCAATATATCTTCAATGGACAGCTCGAACAATACTGACAAAGCTCTTCTTAGGCAATCCTTTGGTCAGCATATCTGCAATCTGAACTGTTGGAAGATAAGGAACACAAATCTGCCCATTCTCTATCTCCTCTTTAATAAAGTGTTTGTCATGTCAACTTCCACATTATTGGCTCTGTCAAGTAAAATAGGGTTGTGAGCAATAGAGATTGCAGATTTATTGTCACAGGGCAGTATCATGGGTGTAAGCCACCTATAGTTACCATCATTTCCCTTGGTAGCTTGTATACACAGGCCTCACAAATACCTTGTTCTATAGATCTGTATTCAACTTCTGCACTACTCTAAGGGACTGCATTTTTGTTTATTATTTCTCCAAGTAACCATATTTTCTCCAACAAATGTGCAATAGCCTGAAATGGACCTTTAACATGTGACAATGTGATAGGTACTATATTGACGGAATACGGATTAGGATCCTCTAAAGTTAAAAGACTGCAGGGATATGCAGTTGTAATCCAAGGGTATTAGAGAATAAATTTTGGATGTAGTAGCAGGGCCCGTAGGATTAGAATTGCTGGAGGTACATTTAGTTTTCTAACTCTAGAAGATGGAGATCCCTGTGTTGATTGATATAAAAATGGAACCAAGCTTGTTCCAACCAGAATGGAAAGCAGCAAAGAAAATAAGAAATATCATAATGAAAGGATACTCTCAGACAGAGAATTCCAGCCTTAGGGAACCGTCAAGGCCAACCCTCCAAGAACAACTTTCTACTCACACCTTCAACAGAATTCACACCTTCCTCACTCCTCTCTTAACACGGAAGTTACAAGAAAATTCCCCATGCATATTGCCATCGGCCTCTCCTCTCTTTCTCACCTGAGTCATTAACCTACTGCCTTTCCCATTATTTATCCTGACAAAGACTCTAGTTATAGGAGGATATCTATCACACTGCCAGCTCAGTCTCCACAATATTTGACTTCTACTTGTAAGGGCTCATCTTTTGTGTTCTGTACTGATATTTTTCTCTGTTCACTACACCCTCAGCTATAGCTGGCTGAAGTTTGGTGTTGGGTTCAATAGGTGTTTCGACTTTCAACTGCCTTACACCCTAGCAAACCTGTTTATTTTAGAAGATTGAGAATGTATTTTAACTGATTATTGATCAATGAATATACCTTCTTTAGATCCAGCAAATTCTATCCCAAGAACTTATTTCAAAGGGCCAAGCTTCATGATTTCAAAAACTCAGCAAATATATTCAGAATTGTGTCCCCTATAAAAATTATGTCCTCTACATATACAATAAGCTGTTGGCCCAACCCAACATATACAATAAGTTGTGCAATACTCAATTATAACACGGTTTTAGATATTGGCCAACCCAGGGTGCAGGGCTGGCTTCATTTGGAAAA
Source organism: Spatholobus suberectus (assembly GCA_004329165.1). Classification (NCBI taxonomy): domain Eukaryota; kingdom Viridiplantae; phylum Streptophyta; class Magnoliopsida; order Fabales; family Fabaceae; genus Spatholobus; species Spatholobus suberectus. The sequence continues at coordinate 70,900,087 of CM014735.1, forward strand.
TAGGTTGCAAAATGACCCCCTAACCTTGCGTGAAGGGTTGATGGATTAAATCATCAAAACAATTGGGCTGTTTTAAAAATTCAAACATTGCAAAATATTTGAAGAATTTAAATGATAATTTTTTAATTATGTATTGGTTAAACAAAATATTTCTATTGCTGATGGAAGAAATACACAAATTTAGCTGCTTAAACGGAAAGGTAGAATCATAGAGGAATGCTAGCGACTTATTCTTTTCAGCACACTTTTTATGCTTTAAAAGCTCATACATTGAAATTTTTTTGAAGAATCCAAATTATAAAATTTATTTATTATTTAGTTGTCAAACAAAATCTTTCAATTGATATTGGAAGAAATACAAAAATTTAGATGGTTAAGTGTCATGGTAAACGCATGGAGTGAAAAAGACAAATACAAAAGATGAGAAGAGGAGGTTGTATTGTGTTTTGCTATTTTCTTAAAAACAATTTAATGAATCAAAAGATTGTTTAGAAAAAGTTTTAAAAGACAATATAATAGAAATGTTAGTCTTAGGATGAATGAATATTGTTTTAGGATTAAGATAATACAAATAAAACATTTTTGAAGAAAACTTTTGTTTTTCATAAAGAACACTTTACAATTTAATCTTTATTTCAGTTAGAAAACATATAAAGTGATGTAAGAGAAGATTTACACCACAATATTTATGTTTTCACCCTACAACATAGGACTACAACTAGTACTTGATACACAACCAAGATTTTCACTAAGTCGATTGGAAAATACAAGGATATTCCTAATCCTCACTTCTCAAGTATTCCTTCACAAGCATCAAACCCAAGCATATTTTTGGGCCACACACATTTTATTTTTTAAAAGAGAAAGAAATTATAACTATTGTCTTTTTGATATTCTTTATGAGCAAGTAAGAGATATTTGTTGTAAGTCTCTCGCTAAATAATATATAATGAATGCACTTAGAAAGAATATAAACTAGGTAGTTGGGATTGGAGTTAACATAGTTTTGAACTAGCTAGCAACATTAAATGTTTCATTTTCTTTATTTATATTTGTTCTTCTTAAAAGACGTCGGAGATCTTTAGTTTGAGAATGCTTCTTTTCAAAATATGAATGTTGGATGCATTAATTGTGCAGTTAATGATTTTGAATGTTATTTCTGTTTCTTCAAACTGCTAGTGTTGCTTTTGTTCCCTTGGAGTTGACAGGGATTAGAATGAGTGGAACTTTTTGTTCTTGTATGTGACAAACTAACTTTAACTGAAGCTATATTGTCATATTTACTTTTGTGTTAGACATGGTACTCGAGACTATTGTGCATTCAAAGTTTGACTTTATGCTTTCTTTTTATTATTCAAACTTCCGACTTGTTAGATTGTCATAGGACGATACTATTTAGATTGTAATTGCATACGAGCACGATTTTTGTGAGATTGTATATCATTTAGTTAGGTGGATTGTCCCTTTTTAATCCTTGTACACCTCGAGTAAACACATTAGTACTAAATACTTTTATTCATCTAATTACTTTGTTATGCATCAAAACTATAAGATTGGATCCTCTTGTCCTCAACTTAGATGAATGCTAGCAATTCACTCTTTTGAACACACTTTATTGTTGAGTAAATTTCATTTGGGTTTCATTAGACAATGAGTGGGCCAGGTTATTTAGTGAGACCCACATAAAATTCACCCAATAATAGTGTCCTAAAAATACTGTGTGAATTAATGTGTTGCTAGTATCTTTCAAAATTACATTGAAAATGCTAGGATTTGTTAGAACACTTGGGTGACAATGCCCTGCTTCACGACTTCTAATATGGTTTAGTTATAATTTTGCTAGCTGCAAATTCATCTTCTTTGCAGAGAATTGGTCTTCTTGTTCGAGTAGCCGCTGAGACAACTGAATCAGTTTTCAAGTTTCTACGACATCAATTGGCTCCCTTGGAGCCAATGATGGGGGTGCCACCATACAAATGAATAGAAGTGTTTCCTGAAAGAATCATATTGGTTTTAATTGCAGACCTACATGTATTATAGTTTTACATTCCTTTTATTCATGTATCTTATATTTCTAGTTATCAATCTGCCATGTTATGGACACATTTTTAATTTCACTTAAGGAAGGATAAAACTTCTCTTGCCTAGGGGTCATAACTTGTTGCTGGGAAGCTTACAATTTGGTTATCTTTTTCTACATGGGGCTAGGACATATTATTACACTGAGCAAAAATCTTAATTTGAGAGCATTTGGGAGTTATCGAGATTGATAAAATAAATAAAATATAATTTAGATATGGAATTTCTTGACTTCCTAAGAATTAATACCCTCCACGCGGTAAACCCTTGTTTTTGGATTAAGAATGCTCTTATTCCTACATATTAATCAAGGAAGGAGATGGAACTGCTTTATATATGAGAAATGCTTCAACTGTCCACGTCAAAGGCAAAGGGACAATAGAACTACAATTTACTTTGGGAAAAATATTAACTCTTATTGATGTATATTATGTACTTGACATTAGAAAGAATTTAGTTTTTATACCATTACTTAATAAGTATGGGTTTAAGTCTATATTTGAAGGAGACAAGCTTATCTTCTCAAAAGGGGGAATGTTTGTAGGGAAGGGATACGTTTGTGACAATATGTACAAACTCAATGTGACTAATAATAATAAGTTTAATTTTGCTTATATTGTTGAGTCTTGTGATTTATGGCATAGTAGTTTGAGACATGTTAATTTTAGGAAAATATATGATATGATGAATTTATGCTTGATTCCTAAAATAAATAGAATTTCTAATGAATGTACACCTTGTATGTTAACTAAGATAACTAGACTCCCTTTTAAAAGAGTTGAAAGAAGTTCTAAAATATTAGCTTTAATTCATTTAGATGTTTGTGATTTGCATGGATGACCTGCTATAGGTGGTAAAAGATACTTTGTGACTTTCATAGATGATTGTACTAGATATTGTTAAGTATATTTAATGCATTCAAAGGATGAAGTCTTAGAAAAATTTAAGATATTTAAGTCAAAAGTAGAACATCAACATGAATCTTTTATCAAATGCCTCAAGAGTGATAGAGGGGGAGAGTTTTATAATCTTAGTTTCTTTGAGTCTACTAGTATAATCCATTAAACAACTGCACCTTATTCCCACAACAAAATGGTATAGCAAAAAGAAAAAATAGGGTATTACAAGAAATGGTAAATGCCATGTTATCTTATTTTGGTTTAGCAAATGGATATTGGGGAGAAGCAATGTTAACAACATGTCACATATTAAATAGCGTTCCAAACAAAGGAATAAGATAACCCCATATGAATTTTGGGAAAATAGAAATCCTAATCTCAACTACTTGAAAGTTTGGGGTTGTAGAGCAATAGTAAAAGTTCCTTAACCAAAAAGAAAGAAATTGAGTGAAAGAGGAATTGAATGTGCATTTCTAGGTTATGCTGAAAATAACAAAGCTTATAGATTCATGATTATAGAATCCAATGACTCATATGCTGTAAATACAGTAATTGGGTCTAGAGATGCAATTTTTCAAAAAGAAAGATTTAACTCACTTCCAGGGCCCAAGGATAACGTTCATTCTAATACACGATTCAGAAAATAATGTATCTAATAAAGATGCATCGGAAAGGTTAGAACTTAGAAGAAGTAAGAGAGCTAGGAAAGAGGAAACCTATGGACCAGACTTTTTTATGTTTCTTATTGAAGGAACAAAAGAGTTCATAAATAGTTATGGACTAAGTTGTTGTGATACTGAGAGTGATCCGAAAACATTTGGAGAGGCAATAAAGTCTCAGGATGTCGGTTTCTAGAAAGAAGCTATACAAGAAGAAATGGATTCTATAATGGGGAATAAAACATGGAAATTAGTAAACATCCTACCAGGTTCCAAATTGAAATAGAAAAAAGCGCACAAAAAGGGAGGGTTGAATTGTGCGTTTAAAAACTTTTTCGAAACAAGTTAATCAGTATGAAAACGTTTTCAAGCGTAGGGATAGAGAGAAGAAGAATACAGAAAGTTTTATAATGGTTCACTCAACCTGAGCTATGTCCAGTCACTTCACCCAGAAGGTATCCACTAACCAACCTTAGGTTACAAGTATTGTTCGCGACCTCCTTAGGCTTTACAACGCAATCACCCTAGATTGCTTAACCCAAGTATTCTTTTACACTAAGCTTCTTCAGGCTTTCATAACACAACAAGTGTTTATACAAATGATATCAACTCACGTAGTGAGGATTTGAAAGATTAGGCTCAAAAACGCTCTGAAAAACTTTACAGGATTTTTGCTATCGTCCACTTGACGCTTCTATCAGAATATTGCTAATATCTTTTTGTTCTGTTCTTTTTCTTGATCGTTCGTCACTGTCACTATCATTGTGTTACTTCTTTCTTGGTGCATGTATATGTAGTCTTCAGGGAAAATATCCGTTGTAGAAGACTTTGACTTCGTTATGCAATAAGAAGCGTGCAAACTATCCTTTTAGAGAGGTTAGGCGTGGCAGCTTTTAGACTTGCACTAAAATGGAAAGTGTAGGACTGTGCTGGCGGTCTGTTTTTCTGAACATTCTTCATTCGTCTTAGCAGCTTGATAACTTGACTTGCTTTATCTATTTTTGCTGCACTCTTGCACTAGAATGATTCTGATGTTATTTAATGCTTCAAACAATTTGAACGTTAGATCACAAAAGTAGTAATATGTTAGTTTTAAGAAAAACTAGCATAATTAAATTGGAAGTTCAAAATAGAACTTAACCGTTTGAATATTTGTTGTTGGAGGCTTGCATCAGATATTTGAATTTGTTCTTCAGACGATCATCTTAAGTTGTTCATTGGACGATGTTCTTGAAGCACGTTTATTGGACGGTCTTCCTTAATACGTCTATTGGACGATCTTCTTTGACATGTCTACTGGACGGTCTTCAAAGAGAAGTTTGTATGCTGTAAAGAGTTCAGTTCTTTGGCAGAAACTTGAACATTATTAAGTTTGTTATCTTCAAAACTTTGAGGGTCTAGACGCTTGTACGTCTTTGGTTTCAACACAAACTAATAGGATGTAAATGGATTTTCAAAAGGAAAATGAAGGTAGATGGAACCATTGCAAGTTTAAGGCAAGATTAGTTGCTAAAGGATCTACACAAAAAGAAGGTATTGACTATTTTGATACATATGCCTATAGCAAGGATCACTTCCATTAGAGTGCTTTGGCACTAGCTTCCATTTATAAGTTTGTCATTCATCAAATGGATGTGAAAACTGTAACGACTCGAAATCGCTACTACACACCCACACACACACGTGTGTGTGTGTGTGTGTATGTACATGTAAACATCAATAGAGACCCATCTGCCTTGTCGTTAAAACCGTTGTACAGAGGGGGGGGATGACATCAAGGCCAAAATATATATATACAACATCAAAAGGGGATAGGGGTACAAGACACACTTCCTATGGTTGGTTATACTATATATCCCATCAAAAGAATGAACACAGAAACAAAACATCCAAAAAGCACATGTGTGACTCGTCATGTCACACTATCTCTTACTAACAGCTCTTCCTTTAACTTTGAGTAGCTGGATCCACTGAGGGTCACCACTTGCTCCCACGCCCATCGACGTGATCATCACAGTCATAAACTAAACAAAGGCAACAATAGCAACACAACAAAACAACAAGGCAAGGGTAAGCTTACTTTAAAAACATTAAGGAGTCATAAACAATTCATATTATCACCCGCGTATGATACAAAATACAACACCCTATGAAATGGTTTTCATAATGTTAAGTCACAAATTACAACAATTTCACCACTACCATGTTAATACATGAAGACACGACTCTCGAGAGATTTATAACGATTCGAGGGATTTACCAAGTTTCAGCCCCTAACATGGCATAACAACACCCAATCATGTGCCTCTCGCCATTCAGGGATTGCCAAACTCTGATCTACGGATAAGGTTTTGTGAACTGTCAGGATAAGTGTATATGGGTGGTGGCTCACCGCGACTGAACTCGTAACACGGTATGAGGTCCATCATCAGCGATCTCAGCCACCAACATATGCATGAACACATGAACAACACCACAACGTCACATTAATGTCAAATAGTTAAATGAATTTCAACAACACCAAGTGGGCTCAATTCAGCACCACATATGGCCAGACAACCACTACTAACCCCATGCAAGTTCGATTAAGCATCATACATGGTAAACAGGTAAGGCCCTATCCAAGCAGCCTGTATCCCATGAGGAAAAACTCAAAACAACAACGTTTGCAATAAGTGGAGGTCCTATCCAAGCAACCTTCCACTTCTCCCACACTCAACAATTCTCACATTAAACTCGCAATAGGAGTCCTACTCAACCACATTTGATACAATTACACTTTTAAATTAAGTTAACTGCAAACTACCCCATTCGCCAAGCAGTCTATATGCTCGCTCAGCGAGGACCTTCCTTACAGAGGGCCTACGTTTCCCTACGAAGGTTCTCGCTTAGCGACCATAAGTTTCGCTCAACGATAATTGGGATCGCTCAGCTAATCCGTTGCAGGGACTTCTAAAAGCTTTCTTTTCAAGCACTACTCGCTCAGCGACTAGCCACTTCAGAGAGTAGCCAAAACCAAAACACGTCTCTCGCCAGCTAGCACATTGTTTGCTCAGCAAAAGACTCGCAATGGAGAGCTCTAACTCTCCAAGACCCAAATTCGCTCAACAAGCTTAGCCTTCGCTCAGCGAATCACTCACAGGCATTCTGGAATGCCTATACTCGCTTAGCGAGCCTCACACTCGCTCAGCAAACGATCTTCTGGAAATTTTCCAAATTTTCATGAACATTCGCTCAGTGAACTGAACATCGCTTAGCAAATCACCTCTTTCTCCTCAGCCCCACTACAATTCAAGAACACTCGCTCAGCGAAATGAAGGGTTGCTTAGCGAACTCCAACCCGACAGCCTCACTTTACTCCCAAAGGCATTCTCACTCAACAAGAGACCTCATCGCTTAGCGACTACAGGGTAACAGAACTAGAAATCTCTCGTTGAAAAACCCAAAAATCCAAACTTTCCTCTCACTCACACTCCAAATCAACCCCACCAAGGTCAAATGACATCATACAACAGTCCACAGCCTCATACCCATCAGATTTCACAATCAATATAGTGTTTCAATAGCGAATCATCATGAATTCAACAAAACCCATTTTCAACAAAATTCCAACAAAACTCATGCAATTTCATTTTTCAGCATTAACCAAGGTAATATTCGCACTCAACTACAATCATACAACAAGTATTCAACGAATGTAAGCTTCCCTTACCTCTTGGAGTTTCTGATATTTGGATTTGGGGAAGAAGAGAATGTGAAGAAGTAGACTCTTGAGTCAAATCCTCTGGGAGAGCAATCCTTCTCACCACAAAGGAAAGGAATGAGTCTGGAAATCTCACTTTTCTCGTAGTGGGTTTGAGAGAATTTGAGAGAGTTCGAGAGGGGTTGGGGTCTTTAGGTGGCTTAGTAAAATGAAAAGGTGAGAGGGAAGAAGGGGGGCTTTGGGTGTATTAAGTCCTCCTAGGCTCTTAAAAGCTTTGGGCTCACTAAAGCCCATGGTCCATCTAACCACTCCCTAAGGCCCATAACTGGCCCAACACCATAGTTCACTCAATAACCCAATCAAACAGCACCAATATCTTCATTTGGCTCAAGTACATTTTCCTCCAGTTCCCTAAATTCAAACTAAAATTCCACAACAAACAACACAAAACCACAATCACACAACAACAACTTATTTATTCATTTTAATTATTGAGGTCACACATTTAATTTCCACTTTTAGTTATTAAATTACTAAATCACACATTAAGAAAATATAGGTATTACAAAAACTACATTTTTAAATGGAGAATTAGATGAAGAGTATATGACACAATCGGAAGGGCTTGTGGTAAAAGGTCAAGAGGATAAAGTGTGTAAATTAAAAAAGTCATTATATGGGCTAAAGCAAGCTCCTAAGCAATAGCATCAAAAGTTTGATCAAGTTATGCTAGCTAATGGATTTAAATTAAAGGAATCTAACAGATGTGTGTATAGTAAATTCCATAATGGGAAAGGTGTCATAGTTTGTTTATATGTAGATGATATGTTAATATTGATACTGATATAGATGAAGTGGAAAATACTAAGAGCTTTTTGTCTAAAAATTTTGACATGAAAGATTTAGGAGTAGTAGATGTGATTCTCGGAATTAAAATAACTATAGATGGTGATAATATAGGTTTATCCCAATCACATTATATAGAGAAAGTATTAAAGAAATTCGATTACTTTGATTGTCAATCTATTTCTACTCCCTTTAACCAAAACATCAATTTAGTACCAAATAAAGGAAATCCAATGGCCCAACTTAAGTATTCAAAGGTAATTGGGTGTTTGAGTATGCCATGACATGTACTCAACCTAGACATAGCATATGCTGTGGGAAGATTAAGTAGGCATACAAGTAACCCAAGTAAATACCATTGGTATGTTGTTCAAAGAGTATTGAAAAACTTGAAAAGGACAATGAACTATAGTTTAAACTATAGTAGGTATCCTTCAGTGTTAGAAGGTTATATAGATGCTATTTGGGTAACTCATATAGAAGACCACTCTTTAACTAGTGGATGGTCTTCACTCTTGGTGGAGGTGCCATATCTTGGGGTTCCAAGAAACAAACTTGCATTGCCGACTCCACCATGGTTACAAAATTCATAGCACTGGCTACAAGTAGCAAAGAGGCAAAATGGCTAAGAAATTTGTTGTATGAGATGCCAATTTAGCCAAAGCCAATGGCACCAATATCCATATATTGTGATAGTCAATCAACACTATCAAAGGCATATAGTCAAGTATATAATGGAAAGTCCAGACACATTGAACTTAGACATAGCTATGTGAAGGATCTAATTACAAATGGAGTAATATCCATAGTATTTATAAGAATAGAAAGAAATCTTGCAAATCCTTTGATGAAAGGATTGACAAAAGATATGGTGAATAAAACATCATTAGGGATGAGACTCAAGCCCATATATAATTAATCACCAATGATGGAAACCCAACTCACACTTGAGTAGCATCAAGTCTTGAGTTCAATGGTGAAAGTACATTATTAGAGTGATTGCAAGTACTTAAAAATAAATACATCCCAAGGTTTTAAAAGTACATGAATCATGAGGAAATAAAAAGGAAGATTGAAATTTATTCTTAATGGACTTATAGCATGTATGTGCTTAAGTGTTTATTATGGGGCACTTCTGATAAAGTCTACCTATGTGGGAGTGAAGTGGCGTCGCTTCGTGGAGTTAAGGGCTTGACTCTTAAAGCTCTCATGAAAGGATACCTGACACAAGGCCTTATCAAATGTGTCAATTTTACAATTTGTTCAATGGTACCGAGATTGCATGTATAATTTATGCACACTTGTTCGGTTCAAAGCTTGTTTACCACAATATCTAGGATAAGTGAAACCCATGACTTACTAAGTAAAGGTTCAAATTGCAAGATACCTTTATTTGAAACCATGTGATTTCTAGAATAATGGAATTTGGATTTATTTTGAAAATGGTGGAGGATTGTGAGAGATTTTCAAAATGAATGAAAGGTTGTATCCTTTCATCAAATTATGTTTCTATTCATGTAAAGGTGTATGTATGAATAGATGTGACTCTTCATCAAAAGTCATAAGATGTGACTCTTCACCAAGAGTCATGAGATGTGTCTCTTTGAAACTTTAAATCTCTTCACTAAAAGACATGAGATGGTCTATAAATAGAATCAATCTACATGCAGAGAAAAAACAATAAAAACACTAAATTCACTATATTGTTTGCATTCAAATCATTTCCCTTCTTCCCTTGTGTGCAGAGAGAATTAAGAAAACTATTATTTTGTAAACTACCATTGATGATACGCTTAACATAGGGTGTGCAAACCATATCAAGGAACTCCATTATATCCTGAAGGAGATTCGCCAAGACACCCTATTGCATCAAATTTCTATAGAAGTTATGGGGGGTGAATCAAATCTAAAGGTAAGTGTTTACACACGCCTTAGAGACTTGTGCTTTTCCTCTTCTTTGTTGCAGAACCATCACCACCAGTTGCACCAACAATGTACACAACCTAAATTAAAGAAATTGATAAGGATGTTCTTTCTTTCCTTTGACAATTTTAGGTGTTATGAAGAGGTGTAGGATCATTTCAAATCACTTCAACACATGTAAGGCAAATTTGGATTCCACAATAAACGTGTACTCCTTTTAACTTACACAACTTGTTCTATGAAAGGGTAGAATTTGAAATTTTTAAAATACATCTTATAGTGAGAAGGCAAAATCTCATTATCTTTTTAGCATAATTATTCTTTATGGGTAGTTCTATGAAGAGTCGAGAAAGCTTGAGCTCTCATTGATGGTTTTAATTGTTTGTATTGAATTGTATGATTGTAGATATTAAAAGTTGAAGATAAAAAATATCATGTATCTTATGGAGAAGTGTAATTGTGTAGTGCTTTTCATGATCATTGGTTTAAATATTTTCCTTTTTCATAGCATAGTTCAACTCCTTAGTAGTTCCTCAGCGAAATTCCATGAGTTTTACACTAATTATGTGTTTCTCCCTAGTAGTTCTACTTCTTAAAGACTTAGAAGTTGAAAATTGCTCGAAAATTATAATATAATTCTTTGGTGTACAATGATAGAAAGGCTAGAACCTAAGATTTTGTGCAAACTATCCAAACCCTCCCACCACTAGGCCGACCCTAGTGAGTTTCAAAAATTATAATATTATGAATTTATGAATATGATGAATACGTTTTGAGCTAAATAAAATAAATTGAGGCCAACAAAGTCCAATACAGGTGGCAAGTAATGTATCCCTTACTTGTCCCTTAAGCATGATAGTGTGAAAAAAAGTTGTTAGGAGTAGCATTCTACTTCGGTGATTTATGTGTTTCAAAAAATTTAGTCTTTGATTGTCAGTTAGGGTATCTTTAAGCTTTGTTTGAAACAAGAGAGTGGGTAAACAAAACATGGAGCAACAGAAAAAAAAAATTGGCAAAATGTGTTCCTTCCATTGTTTGCTTTTGTTTTAAGACGAAAGAAAGCATGAAAAAGAAAATAAAAGTAATTTAATCTTTTTAATACACACAACCAATTTTCTCTCTTCATTCCATCCAAAGTGGATGGCATGAAGAGAGAAAGATGGTTTTGTGCACTAAAATGATCAAATTACTTTTATTTTTGTATACTTTTTTTTTATTATTAAGGATATTTATATCATTTTATATACATACTTTTTTCTTTCTTTTTACGTGGTGTTGAGTGCTTTCCTTTCAATGTACTGAATTTTATCTGTGAAAATAACAATATTTTCATCAACATGTACTAATCTTTTTTCATAGATTTACATTAACATCTAACCTCTATGCTTACAATCAAATGCTTTCTGTAAAACTGAAATAAGTTGTTCTACACCTAGTTTAACAATGTCTACATTTGGAAGATGAAGACCAAGATTACATTCGTCTTCAGTAAAGTCCACTTTCCTCAATGTTGTTTTGTAACTCATAGCAGCTGATTTTGGGTGAACTCTCGCAATTGAAACCTGTGAAACAAGAGAAAAGTAAGTTTAAGGTACAAGTACAAAAGTTAAAAGCTAGATTCATAAATTCGTAAGAGTGAGAGATAGACCTACAAGTTACTGTTAATGCCGTTAGAAATGCAATAGAAAACCATTTTTGTGTCTACATAAGCTTCGTCTTCAACTAGTAGAAAACTATATGATCCATCCTTCAGTAGAAATGAAGTCCTAGGAATTATGACTACGCATGCTGGTCTTTTCATTTACAGCAAACCAATACCATGTTTGTTCCCCTTACGTTCACTCGAGGAAAAGGAAATGAAATTTCAATACTTGCAAAATGTAAGAGAATACCAGATTTTAACTATATGTATGCAAAAGGAATGACCTGATTTTTCAGAAAAAACTTAAAGAAATTTGGATTCTCACGTGATCAAAAAAGGGGCATTACAACTCATTTATTATTTGGTCAACATCCTTAACACCCCACCTTCATGTTGTAGTAATAACTGAAAAAAAGGTACAGTGGGGGATTTCTAGTCATAATTGTCAAAGTGTAAAATAGTTGATGAGAAAATTAGTAACTTACACAATGTCTATCCCCAAGTTCAAACAGCCAAAATCTCCACTCTGTCATAACCTTCCCATTCACTTTAGCTGATATATTAGTCCATCTCGTGTGAGAAAATTCCACTTTATTCAACCCTTCAGTCAGTCCACTCCCTATAGCTTTAACATATGCTTCTTTTAGGCTCCAATACCTGTAAAGTAAGTGCACCCTTGACTTTCAGCATGGCCTGTCTAAGGTTCAAAAAACCATTTACCATTTACAAAGAGTTCTACTTGTTTGACAGATAAAAGTATATTATCAGATCTGACACTATATCATATTGATATATACATTTAACAATTTCAGAGACCATCTTATGCTCGACATTATATAACAAGATGATCTTCAGCCTTCAGGTTCGTCCTTTGCCAAATTATGTAACATACTGATAATAATTAAATTGTACAGGATCATAAAATCATAGCTTAAAATTATTGGGCATTTTGCATTAAGGGCATGATCATAACAGCTATCTGGAATGAAGCTACGCAAGCACAGTAGAAACTTTAGCTGATGTCATTTGTTGAGCTGCCTTCACTTAAAGAGTGCAGTGATATTCTTGAAAAAGGCTATCAAGCAATTTATTATTCATATATTGCTATTTGGATGTTGGAGTGTTAGGTGAGAAAGAAAAGTCCTACTTAGGATAATTAAAGGCAAGTTGACCAATATACAAGTGACAAGGACATATACACCTTAAATGCCTTAAGGTTTTGGGTTTCATGTGTAGTCCAGTCCATCTGAGTTGTATCGTTTTCTCTTAGCCAGTTGATGGAGATTTCCTGGTGTTTCGGCTCCCCTCACATCCCAACATTGGTTTCTTTACAAACAAATGACAACACAAGGCTCTTTTTTGGGTTTCCACAAGCACGTCAAAACTATCAAGCCAGTTGAATTCGGAAATATATGCAGAATTCAGAGGAATTAATTTTACTTGTCTGATAGAAAAGGAAGTTTCATTAGAGATACTAGAAGGAAAATATCACTAGGGAGAGGATTAGACACATTCCAATGCAGAAAATACAAAAAAACAACTAGAAGCAAGAATATCTCAACAATGAAGCAAAGCTTCCCGCTCTCTCTGCATGCTGGAACAGAAGCATTGAGAGGAATTAAATCTAAATTACAAGAAATATTTCCAATTGAACTATTCCTTCACAGTTGACCAAAAATACACTGGTAAAGTATAATCATATCATACCTGTAAAATTCAAGTAATACATCATCAGAAGTGCCAGCATTGACTATGTTATCCCATTCCAAACTTGAAAAGTATGATGAGAAGAATTGAATGAATTCTGTAATTGTTTCTCCCTGTGGAACATCATAGGAGACAATGTCTACCCCCGCAAGACATACAGGTTCAGATGCTATTGCCACATAGTTACCATGATGGGATACATTGAAATTAAAATTTGGGAATCTAAGTCCAAATATATCGTAATCCTGAAAGGAAAGAGGAGATAAACAAATAAATAATGCTAACACATAAATAACAAAATAACATGAACACAGGATTTAGGAAATAAAATTGAGTTTGTTATTCAACACATAAATATTACAAATTTTATTATTTTTATTATTATTCATTCTTTTTTTTTATATGTGTGCACTAAAGATATCTCCTATTTGACAACCGAAAACTAATTCCTTTTGAGATGTAAATTGTAGAGATCACCGGAGTGAGTTTTGGTTCTCCTAACAAAGCCTTTGTCATACACATAAGCAAGGTTTTAAATTGCGGTCGTGATTTCGTTGCAATCCTTGATATTGCCAAAAATTGCAGACAAATACGGCTGATGTGGTCACAATTGTGTTCATAGAGAGCCCAACAACCTTGATGTTATGGCCGCAGTTGTGGTTGCAGACCGTTTTTTAAAACCTTGCACATGAGCATGCTCAAGAGACCTAAATATCTGTCAGTTATACCAGGTTTTGTTGGCATTATTACAATATTACTCATCTTTGATTGTTACAGGAAATGATCATACCAAATATGGTTTGCCTTCCAAAGTTCGTTTTATGACAATGTCTGGAAATGGGATTTGCAACACATCATGGACAAGAACGTACTGAAGCATGCGGCTGACAAGTGCACGTTTCCTGTCTTCCATTTTAACAAACCTACCAATGCACAACAAGTACATCTAACAGTCAAGGGATCCATCAAAACCCATTTGTATAAGTTTCTGAACTGAACAACCTATTTCAAAAGTCAAAACCACTTGATTTCACTTCAAGTGAGTGATAAACTTCATTATATACCATACACAGGTGAAAAATTCAGAGACAAATTTTTTTCATACAATTTAGGGGGACACCAAACAGACCCTTCAGGGTACATTTGAAAATGAGGTTTAAAGAAAAAAAAAAAAGCAAAGACAAATACTTTATTTTTAAATTAAAAGAATTATATAATATTTATAAAAGAATAAATTATACTTACATTCTTGAAGTTTTTTGATATTGCACATAATTTTTTATTTTTTTAACATTTACAACAATCTTTTTTTATAAAAATATACAGTGTAATGTTTTTTAAACAAGTTAGAAAAATTAGTCTAAAGATAAATAAAAGAGAGGTATCAGGAGAAATTTAATCAAGTGTCAGTATAATTTACTCTTATACAAATAAACAAGAGACTGCCAAATTAAATTTATATTAATCTATCATTTATTTCTTTTATTTCAAAAAATTATCATATTAAAGAATATTTATTACATGTTAAAATTTTACCCTCTTCTCTCTTTTCACGTCTAAGGTCCTCTTTGGAGAAATTTATCCATAAGTACTCGTAAAAAAGGAAAATAAGTTAAACTTTTTTATAAGTTAAAATTAAGTAAATTGATTTGAACTTATAAAAAAAAAAATCGATTCATTTTACTTTTTATTTTCTATAATATAACCTAAATCTTAACAACTCCTAAACATAGCCTTTAGTGAGCACAAGCATTAATAACAACAGCAGGGTGCTGACAGAAAAAAATTGCATTTATATAAAAAGTGGGGAAGCCCATCCCACGTAGTAATTAATTGAAACTGAAATCTAATCTAGAATTGAAAAAGAATGGGACAAATTAGAATGAATTGAATTGGATAAAAAGAACCTGGTAACGGAAGAGTGATCGCGGGAAGGAAGGAGGGAGAGAGCGCAGGAGAAGTCAGAGGATTGTGGGTCCCACTTTGATATGTCCACCACCCATCTCCTCACGCCTTCTTCCATTCTTAACCAACAACACACACAGACACAGACAGGTAGGTTCAGGTTCTACTTCTATGTTATCGATGGAGGTTTGAGTCAGCAATCCTCATTTTTCACGCTTCTTTTGTGTGTTCCGTTTCCGCCAAAAGAACAAAACGACACGTTGCCTGCCGGCTTATACGGTGGAGTGTCACTGTTGGAGAAATATTATATGTACGGAGAAAATTTTATCGGAGGTTCATCTAAATAAGTAAATATTATGGTTAATAACTTTTTATTCTCTTATTTTTTTAGTCCTTCATAAAATTTTTAACTGTGCTTAATTTCTTAAAAAAAATTTCATTTTTATTTTAATCCTTACCATTAAGTTGAATTGTTGAGTGATGGGGAGAGAATTTTATTCTCAAGTTTCTAACGGTTTTTAACTTGTTACTAAATTTCTGGGGTCTAAAACTACCATTAAGTGGATTCAAAAATTAAAAAAAAAACATAAGAGAAGATATTTTTTTTCATTACAACATAAGAGAAGATATGATAACATACAAAAAGTACTATTATTTAAAATATTTATACTTAATAATTAACTAATTATTATGTTAACATAATTTATATTATTATTTTATACTTATAATTTATTTTAATATTAGGCGACGTTGTAGCTATGTAAAGCGAGAGAGTGAGGGCTGTCTTCGCTGGAAAAGAGGTGGTGTCGCCTCTGACGATGGTGTACACGTTGTTTCACGGTTGTTGAGATAAGGGAAAGGCTTCATTTACGGTTGTCAACATAAGGAAACGACAATTCACGATTTCAGTTCATGGTGCGTGTAGGACACTATGATCAATACAGTGATGTGAGGAAATTCACGATTTGGTTCCCTTTCTTCTTCTTCTGTTCTTTCTTAGTCTCGCTTTTTCTATTACGGTAACTTGTATTTTTTGAACAATTTTTTGCGCTTTTTGTTTCCATTATTGGTTTCGACTTTAAGCTAATGGAATTTTTATTCAATTATTACTACTTGGGTGGATGTGTGTGGTGAATACCCATGAAAATTCTATGTTTCTTGTGATGGAGTGTTGTTTTGGCATTTGTCCATGTTGGCAATGATACTAATCTAAGAATATTTTGTGGGGGTTTGGGTTTTTTTTTCATTTTTCATTTAAAGTTTGAAATTTTTAGGGTTTTAGCGGGATTTTGATACTAATCTAAGAACAGCTTGTTGGGGTTTGAGTTTTTTTTTTTTCATTTTACTTTTAAATTTTGAAACTTTAAAAGTTTTAGTGGGGTTTTTGATGATTGCTATATGGAATTTGTGTGTGTATCGGAAGGCAGTGGCAACTCAAAGGGTAGGGTTAGGGGTTTTGATTTGGATCTGGGATTGTGATTTGTAGTTTGGTCTTGTGTTGAAATGTGGATTTGTGATTTTGATTGTGATTTGGTATGAATTCTTATTGTTTTGCTTATCCCAGAGTGAAACAAATGAAGCTTGGATTTGTTTCTCATTTAAGCACACGCTGTTGGCAGAGATGGTCACGAATTAAATTTTAAATAATAACATTTTCTGGCAGTTTTATATCGCTAGAAAATTTGAATCAATTTTAACCACAATTGGAAATCAAAGTTGCGCATTCACCCTCTGTTTTCTTTTAAATTTTCAAATTTAATATTTTTGGCGGTTAGAGCGGTTAAAAACCACTAGAAACTTGAGAATAAAAATTTCACCTCGTCACTTAATGGTTTAACTTAACAGGAATGACTAAAATTGAAACGAAAAAAAATATTATAAGGGACTAAGATTGGTTAAAAATTTTATAAGGGACTAAAAACAAAAATTGACATAAAATGAGGGACTAAAAAGATAATTAACTCTAAATATTAAATTCATGGGAGAATATTTCTTACTGGTTGACAATAATATACTGATAGTACATAGTTATTAAACTCTAAAGAATGAGTAAACTAGTATAATAACTCGTGCCTTGCACGGGTGGAGTTTACAATTTATGATTTTTACTTTTAATGATTTTTTAAAATTTTATGTAAATATATATTAGTATATATATACATAAATGTTTGAGAAATATATTAAAATTATTATGAATATTGATATATATTCAAATAATTTTATATTCTCATATGTCTTATATCATTTTAATTTATATAAATATTTATTTTAAAAAATATTATCTTTATAAATACATTTGTTTTGTATATAAATTAAATCTATACATAATTTTAATAAAAATGTTTTATATTACACTTTGTAATTTTTAGTTTTTCTTTAAAAAAAATATGTCTCTACCATAAAGAAATGAAATGACAAACATTATTTATAAAAAAAATATAAATATTTAAAGTTATAGGCTGCAATGAAAAAATAAATTATGAATATAAAGATCAAATAATTATGAATACAAAGATAAGTAAAAAAGATAAATTATGAATAATATTGTTGATTTTATAAAAAACAATTATGTCTTTTAAGCATGTTAGTTACGATTTAATTCTTGATCATATGCATGAAAGGTGAAACTTGATAGTCTCATATTTAATGTTTTGTTATTGGATACAACCAACAATGAGATGACACATGATTAAAAATTTTAAACAAAAAGAAGAAAGGTTAATTTGTGTTGGTACTCGTATATCAACAAATACATTCTAAACATATGTGTAAATAAAATTCAATTAATCATTAATTTGGAAACACCATTTTCATTGTTAGGATTTATTTTTAATTTTAATTATTGATTGAACATTCAAAAGTAAAAGTTAAAAAAGAGAAATTTCAAAAGCAACTTTGTAAGAGCAAGGATAGAGGGCTCAAAGAATCAATATTGGAAAAGGATCATTTCATATCGAGAGGGTGTGACTAAGTTGCTTTAGCATCGATCTTAGTTGAGTTTTTGCTAAATATTTATCTATATGACGACAACGAAGTGGTAGTGAAAGTGACTAGCAATTTTGGTTCTCAATTTCTTAATTTCGCCCTTTTTATGCTAGTTCTCTATATACTTTAATTGTTTTTATTTTTTAAAAATTAGTGTATATGAGTTGATTGATCCTAATTCATATAGTGGGTTAAATATATAAGAGTACAAATTAACATTTTCTATAGATGAAGAGTGATATTGATGATTGGAATCATGACAATACTCAAATCAACAAAAAAAATAAATTAATCAATTGAATTTGTAAGCAATGATTATAATTATTTTATGTACATTTTAATGAATTAAAAAAATATTTTTATTTCAATAGAAAAATAATACACACACACACTCTTCTAAATTAGTTGTGCAAAGTGTATTGTAACCAATAACTATATTTTCTTATTTTTATATTTATAAACATTGGCCTCTAAAATTAATTTGTATTAAGATGATTTTATGTGTTAAATGTTTAAAATCTTTTAAAGAGGAAGAGAAAGCAAGAGACCTTTCTCATTGATAAAAAATAAAACAAAATTAATAGAATGATTTAGCAATATTATAAGTATGTGAGTATTTATAAATAAGTGATAAATTTGAAGTAATTACATTTATAAATTATTTATTATGTATTACATGACTAATAGTAGTAACAATAATAATATAGGTATACTTTAAAATTGTTAAGGTTGTTCAACTATTATAAATTACCATTTTTCTCACTAATATAAATGGAATGTTAGTAGTAGTGATGATAATACTCTATTTATATCATTAGATTAGACTAATCTAGAAGGGCACATTAAGAAATCAAAAATTGAAACGTATCTAATAAAAAAAACATAGCATTTAGTATATATATTAGAAACTTTAAAAACTATTTTTATTCAATATTTCCAGTTCTTGAATCCTTAACAATTTGTCTCTTCTATTTTGAAATTATTGTTGTTTAAACTATTTTTATTTTAAAATATCATAAAAATATTTATTATTTTTTCTAACTTTATTCTTCTTTCTACACTTACTTTTAAATATTATGTTTTGATAGTCATAAAAGTAGTTTATTTTATTTTTTAAGAGATAAAATATTAAGAATTTCTAGCTAGTAATTCATAAAAGAATAATTTATTCTTAAAATATTTTTTAATTTTAGGAGAATTATTATTTTTTAATCCTAATACACCATTTTAAAATGATAATTATTTCATAATAGAAGAAATATTTCATTTAACAATATCATTGATGTGATCAATTTTAATGAAACATAAATAATTTTACGTTGTAGACTTAAAGTTTAATTAGTTGAATGTTGTAAAGTGAATTGGTAGCCTTTCCCTTGAGTTAATTCAATCCATTAAGTTATAAGACATACATTATAAGTGTGCGGATTTAGGGAGTGTATTGGATTGAGATTTTAAAGGATTTTAAAAGACTTTTTTGTGATAAAAAAGTCTATTGGTATTCAATCAAGACTTTTTAATAATTTAAATAAGTCTTGTGATATTCTATAAGGACTATGAAGATTTTTTAAGAGGATAACAAAATCTGGTGTTTTTTAATTTAGATTTTTTACGATTTACAAAAAGTCTTTTAGTATTTAAAAACATACAAATTTCGATAGATTATTTTGAAAGGTGGAAATTGGGTGACTTTTTAGTGGGATGTATAAATACTACATCCATCCAACAATCCCACCCATGAAAGAAAGGGAACACATAAGAAGGAGAGGGGTTGAATTGTGTGTTGTAGAAAACTTTTTACAATCTTAAAAAAAAACACAAAGTAGAGAAAGGAGAAGAAAAGCACACAAGAAATTTTTATACTAATTTACTCAACTTGAGCTACATCTAATCCCTTCATCCAAAAGGATTTCTAGTAACCAATCCTTGGTTACTGTCGCAACCAAGGTCACGACCGGATGGCGAAAAAGAAAATGATCAGAAGAGTCGCCACTATGATTTATTAAGGATAAACCATAGAAAAACCTACGAATGATGGTCTTGAATCGAGAGAAAGGTTCGGGAGTTATTTACGTGTAGGGAAGGTGTTAGCACCCTACACATCCATCAAAAGATGGTTACCTTTTCATCCTAATGTGTGAAAGTCTTATCTCTTGCTTAGCCATTTTATTTTGAACATTAAAAAAGGATTAAAATCTTTTTAGATTTTTGAGATCGACAGGGGTGGGCCCCTGCTCCTACGTATCCTCTGGTGCAATGAGGAACTCAGACTCACGTAATTCTTTTGTAGAAAACATTTTGTTAATTGATTTTTATTATTTATTTTTTTATTATATATTTTTATCTTAGTATGGTAAAGGCATACTCAATAACCAAATTGGAAGTGCATCTAAAGTGGTTATCAATATACCTTTTAGATTTTTATAATAGTCAAATAGAAAATGCATCCAAAGTGACTATCATTAAAACCGTTGTTAAAATATATTATTATTTATTTAATATTATTATTTAAAAAAAAAAGAATGATAACCAAATAAAAAGTGCATCTTAAATGATTTCATTAAAACTTTAATAATATCCAAATAGGAAGTGCATCCTAAGTGGCTATTATCAAGTTTAATTGTGTTAAATTTTCTTATTTAAAACCACTTATTAGTTAATAACCTATTAAATGCATAGTGAGTGCGGAAATTATTATTAAATTAGTAGCAAACAAAATAAAAGAACATTCATTTTTAATTGCTAACACTATATATTACAATTGTTATGTTTTACGAACAGCCTAAAAACTTTATTGCATTTACGTTGAGGCAAAAAAAAACAAAATAAAAATAATAATGAAAATAGATAAATATATAAATGAATAAACAAACAAGAGAGAATCTTATTGAAAAAAAAACAAGCGCAACTTCCTAACAGAACTTTTTTTTTATCTCTAAAAGGTTATAGGCATATATGCTGGACTGAGCAACGTTGGGCCTAGCTCATTTCGTGTAGCTGCAGCTAGAAATGAGAAGGGGTTCAAAAATCAGCCCATAGTGGGCAGCAGGCTCCAGTAATGAACCGCACAAGCATTCTTCCTCTCCGATGGCATGTCTCGCTTTCTGCAGATAGGCTCCGCACCGCAAGTAGCATCTTGTAACAATTCTAATGACGACAGTTTCTGTCAGGGCGCGTGACGTCATCACGGTAGTTGACGATACCATGATTTTAAGTCGCGGATTTGCGATGGAGGACGCATCTCTCTCTGACAGTGATACAGTGGCTCGGACACAAATCGTAATATGAGGATTCTCGTTTTTAGTTATTTATTATTTTGATATTCATGTGTTTGTCATTCCATTCCACCTCTACATTGCTGTGATAGTGAGAATTTAAACTCATTTTCGGCATCAAGATTATTTGCTTATATTATTGAAGATTTTTTGGAATCGTAGAAATGTTCAAATATGTGAGGAAACTGTATATTTGTGAACGAAAAGAAGAATTCAAATTGCTGTCAACGCACAAATGTACACACCGGGCTGTATTCATGATTTCTAAGTATTATTAAAGCCAAATAGTCTAGATCTACTATATCAATTACATGAAGTAAGCTGAGGAAGATAATTGCTATTGTTACGGACAACGAGGGATTCAACATTCAAATATTAAATGAATTTCTATTATCGGGGAACAATAGCAATAGAGTCGAAAGGAATACGGCATCACAACATTATGGATTTCAAAGATATTGAGCGTACAGTATAATGAATGAGCTTAAGGAGTAGAATATTCAGCCAATAATGGAGTAAGGGAGAGGATGAGATACCTCAATATCCTTCACAATGTTTACTTTTGCTCCTTCTTCCTCAATCTTGGCTCCGTCTTTCGTCTTTCTCTTTCGCTCTCCCTCAGCTTCTCTTCTTTTCTCTCTTTCCGAAAAGAACCCCACTCCCCATTTTTGTTAAAAAAAATTCCTCTCCTTATCTATTTATTCATCTTATTTATAGGACTAATAAGGCTTGCCCCGCAAGTTTCTAATTCCCTTATGTTTTTTTTTTTTATCATTTATTATTATTATTTCTTTATTATTATTTTTTAACTTTGGAATTTTTTACTTCCTTTTCCTCTATTTAGGAGGACTATAGGTCCAATGCATCGAGCCCAGTAAATGTAAGACGAAAGGAACATTATTTAACTAAATTTTTTATTTTTTATATACTTTTATTATTGTTTTTATATTTATTATTATCATTTTTTTCTTTTTCTTTTTTTTGCATGGACTATCCGGCTAAAATTGGGTATTCACAGTTACAAACAAGTATTCTTATTGCCTCTTCAGGCCTACAACAGTGATCGACCTAAATCACTTGAACAACCCAAGTATTCTTTAGTCACAAAGCCTCTCTAGGCTTTCACCACTCAAAAGAGTGTTGTATAGAAATTTACTCATTGAGTGAGGATATGAAAGTTAAGAGCAATTTCCAAAAGCTTTGCTTTGCAAAAAGTATAAAACTGAGAGAATATGTAAGCTCGTCTAGATATTTTTGAAAATCTTGTTACTTCTTCGTTTTACACTCTGAAACTTTAGGCTTGATATATATATATATATGTATATATATGTAGCCTTGGAAAGATAGCCATTGAAGTAGACAAGCTTCAAGCTTTAGAGACACGTTGTAAAACTTTCTCATGTAGGTAGCGTGTGTATCTAGCTTGTAGAAGGAACAAAAACGACTTTTTGTATTTGCACCAAAAAGGAAGGTGCAATTCTACGCTTCAGTGATGCTTTTTTCTAATCATTCTTTCTTCCAGTTTAATAGCTTGATAAGTTGACTTGCTTTCCTGCAAAGCTATACTTATACAGAAATATATTTGCTTTTCATTTAATGCAGGATATAAGTGAACGTTAGGTTTCATAAAAGGAATAAAGCATTCATTTTCAAGGCATACAAAGATAAGCGTTTTGAGCTTTTCACATTGAGTAGTATTTAAAAATTTCTAAAAAAAAAGATTTTTGACAATTTTTAAATGAGTGCATATGTTTGAGTAAAGCAATTTGATGCTTGGTTTAAAATGGTGCGTTGGACGCCAGACTTTCTTAAGACATATTAGATGCTTTCAAAAACTTTTTACTAAAAAGCGATATCTAGATGTTGATTTAAAAAACAATTATATTCAAACTCTAAAAATTTAATAACTTTTGTTATCTTCAAAATTTGAGGGGTTAGACGCTTCATACATCTTTGGTTCCAAATTTCCCTTTTTGATGATGACAAACTTTATTAAATTTTTGTTTTCATTAGAGATATACCATAGAAAGTAATCAATAAAAATCTCAAGCATACGTCCCCTGAGTCTAATATTTCTATCATAGCAAAAACAGAAACACATTAGAAACTCAGAGAAAAGAAGGCATAAAGAATTAGAGCAGAACAAATACAATCAGATATAGAAACCTATAATTAGATGTATATATGCTTGTATGTTGTGTATGAACAAAAATAACTCTTAATCATTAATCATGACTATAATCAGAGCAAACTAGATGTATACAAAAAAAGATCCTTATAATCTCCCCCTTTTGACATTAATAAAAAGAGTGGAGAATTAGACATCATTATCACTATGGAGGAGGTGGAGGTGGTTGAGGAGTGTTCAGAATTTGTTGTTGGTTCTAAAGGATTTGTTGGTTTAGAATTTGGGCATTGACATAGGCTTGGATGGCGGAGTGTACAGAAGGTGCTAGTTGAGGGATGACAACAGTAGTAGGAATGCTTGCACAAACTTGGGAACTAGAAGTTGGATGAGGTGGAGGTATGGGTGAGGGAGGGTGAGGTGGAGTGTTAGGTGCTTCATCAGGTGGAGCAGGTGGTGCTTCAAGAAATTTGTGAGTAAGGTAGTGTATTTGGTAAGGACGAAGGTGTTGATATTATGGGAAAAGGGATTCCCACGGAAAAGGTAGTTATATGTAGTTGAGGAAAGTAGTAGATGTGTTAATGAAGTTAATTACATGAGATGGATGCTATGTGTAGTTACCATTCTGCATTGTTGGCGTGTCTGCTTTGTCTTTCTCAGATAGTCCACTTCCCGAAGAATCTTGGTCGCAGCTGCAGAGTGACTTGATCATGCTATTGAAGTTCGACCTTGGAGTGTGTTGGTAGAAAAGGTGGTTTTGTCATAATCTTCACTTTCTTTTTATTCACGTCCAGGCTAGGCAACCTTAGACAAATTTAATCTGGCTGGATGTGGACGGTTGTGCGATGAGAGATGTGTTGTGAAGGTGGAGTGAACATCTGGAAATTCAATGCAGCAGAACTTCTTAATGTTACACAGAACATGTGCTCGAAGGGAGTGGGAAAGAAGCCTGTTTCTGTTGGATCTAGCGGCCTAAACTTCAGTTAAGCTGGCCAACTATGAATATGCGCGCCCATGCCTTTTTCCTTCTTTTTCTTTGTTGTCTCCAGATCATCCAAGGGAGGTACTCTATGTTGAAGTATCCTTAGATGTGCATCAAATTGCCATGTAGGTATGATCTCTGGATATGGTTTTTTGATGAATCGCTTAAGAGGAGGCTTACAATTGCTTCTGGTGGCAAAGATAAGTACTCCTCGGAGGGCTGATGAGTGTACTCAAGGATGAAAGGGTTCTCAGGAATAGGAGAATAATCAAATCCATATTTTGGTTCAAGGTATGGTTTTGGATGTAGAATGATGGGATTTGTGTCTATGAGATTTTACCTGTTTTGTTTGTCATATAACAACCTCCATTTCTTCTTGCACACTGCCCAACTCTCTACTTGTCCTTCAAACATAGAAGCTACATCCAGATTAATGCCTTTTAGGTCCAGAAACAATTACAGGAATGGGCTTTGGAGTGCACCATTCAAGGTAAGGAATATTTTCTTGTTTTGGTAGCTTGATAGTTAGGAACAATTTAATTAGGCCGAGTGTAGGAATGTTATATACATAACCTTCATCACCAGGCAAAAGCATGTCAGGTTAAGGTTCAGTAAGGTTTGGTGTGCACCATGGGGGGTAGTCTGCTAATAGAGATTCATAGGTTGGTGTTTGAGTTAGTGTTTGGGTTTAGTTTGGGCTTGTGTTTGAGTTTGTGGTTTGGCAAGTTCAGTTAATATTGATTCAACAAAATCATGTTCAACAATTATCATATCATCAGAGTCAGCTACAGATCACTTACTTCTTTTGCTCTTCTCAGCAGCAGTCTTGACTCTAGATAATCTCTTCCTGGTTATTACAGGCTCAGTAGGAGCTTCAACAGGTTGAGGAACTACAACCTTTTCAGTCCTCTATTTCTTCAACAAGACAACAATTGACTCACTGTCCTCATCATCAGAATCTTCTTGCAGCCTAAGCTTCCTTTTGGCAGGTTGAGGAGGAGGAGGTAGAGGAGATGAGGGAGGGAAAACCATTGGTGTCAGTTCTTGTTGGGATTTAGATCTTCTTGCTCTGGATGCCACAAGTTGTTTGGACACCTTGCTTTGGACGATTCCCTTTTGGAGGCTACAGCTCTAGTCACTACAGACACAGGTTGGACATAAAGTGCTTCATCTTCCTATGGTTCGTTAAGCTAGACGCCTTGTCCCACTCCTTCTACTGTTGGTTGAGGAGGCAGTTCCACTAGTTCCTCCTTGGGTACATCACCAGCCTTTGATCTTTTTTCAATGGGTTTCAGAACCAAACCCAGCCTTCATTTGGTTAATGTTGTTTCGCCCAAAAGGTAGCTAACTTATCTTCTGACCACTACCCAGTTGCTTGATCTTAACTTGTTCAATGCTTGGTAGAGTGAAGAATTTGTGATAGACTTGTTGCATCCAGATTATCCTGTTCAATAAAGAAGAGTAAGTGATTTGATCAATCACTTCTTTACCCTTTATATTCCTGAAAATATTGCTCAGGATGAGATGTGGAGGGTTGAATTGCTGCCTAGTGATCGTGTGGAAGAGGGCAAGCGCTGAAGGAATGTGACACTATCCTTCGACCTAGCTTCATGTAAGATGCCCTTATTGAGGAATTGATGAAAACCTCCCATTCTTTGGTCAACTTGTTGTATTCAACGTGTCCTTCAGCCTTAGGACCCATCAGTGCCGCATCAACGATTTCATGTCCACCATAGTCCTTCTCCTATCCATTTGTGATGTAAGACCTAGCGCGTTCGCACTCAATCACGCTTACAATGCTTCCAAGGTCAACAGTAACCTTGACTCCTAGAACAGTGGCAATCACACTATTGTTAGTGAACTCAGCAGTCTTCCAGAAATGTTGGATGAGTTTTGGGTAGATAATCTCATTCAGGTGGAAATAGTTGAGAATTTCGCACCTAAAGAGGTTGTCCTTCACCTTCACACCTATATCATCAAGGGCATCAATATTGAACTTGTATTCCACAAGGACAACAGCTTCTCCTTGGTTAGAGTGATCAACCCTAGCAACAGCTTTCATAGCAGTGTTTGGATTACTGCTATTCAATTAGGAGGTTGCAACTTGCAAGTAGATGCTATGCTAATCAAGCTATTCAATTATGAGACAAAAGGTCATTTTATGCATCCAATTTTTTCTTTTATTTACAAGTATCTTACATATCGCATGAGTAATTATAAATGCAAGTAAAATAAAAATACAAATGAAAAAATATTTAAGAAAATATGGTTTTAATTTATAAATTACTAGTAATGAAAATATAAATAAAAAATTATAGGCATTTAAAACTTTTATTTTTGAAATTTTTAAAAATTAACTTAAATGAAAATATTATTTTAATGGTGATTTACAATAGAGTGGTGTGCACTATAAAGTTAATCATGATTAAATGAAAGAAAAGACTCTAATATATACAGAGGACTTAGTCGTTTAAAATAATCATAAAAATGATAAAAATCCACCTTTTTTTTCTATTTAATTTACTATGTTTGTTTAGTATTTATTGAAGTGTAAAAATTCTTTTGTTTAAAGAACTAATTAATAGTTGTATAATGTATGAAATATTTATTAATCAAATAATAAAAAATATTAGTTTAATTTAATATAAAAACTAAGAAGATATGAAATATATAGACATGTGAGTATATGAGAAAGAAAATATGTTATAAAGTTGTCATAATTTGAAGAGTGAAAGCTCAAATTTATTATAAGAATATATTTTTATCTATCATGTCATTAATACGTACTCTATCTGACATCATGGGGGAGCTTTTTATTCTTGGATAACCAGCAAGAGCTAAGCCTTGACCCAAAAACAAAAAAACCTAACTATGAGCATCGCAGAAAAGAAAAGAAAAACCCTGAAAGATCCTCCCACGAGATACCCACATCCTGTAAGAGGAGAGATTAACTATACTGTATACCACGAGAAATTTTTTATGAGAAATTGTAAGTTTGTATACTTCTTTGATATCTCTTACTTAAAAAAGTGAATTTTTTTTAATGATTTATTTAATGACGTGAACTATTAGTAAAATTGTCAAATGTGCTGCCACAATTTTAATTAGGCTTCATTTATTTACCAAATTGAGTTGACTTAGCCTAATCAAAATTTTGGGTTGAAACAAATTTTGAACCTTAAAGTTGTGCTTGCCATAAATTGACAACTCTAATTACGGGATTGGCATAAATTTATTATCTGACAACAAGTGAGTTAATCATCATAACATCGTCACATAATTGACAAAAAATAGTACTGCATGATTTAGTAATAATATAAAATTCTTCAAATTGTGAGCGGATAAA
Source organism: Spatholobus suberectus (assembly GCA_004329165.1). Classification (NCBI taxonomy): domain Eukaryota; kingdom Viridiplantae; phylum Streptophyta; class Magnoliopsida; order Fabales; family Fabaceae; genus Spatholobus; species Spatholobus suberectus. The sequence goes on from CM014735.1 coordinate 70,928,163, forward strand.
TAAATTTTGAAAGTAAACCTTCACCTATTTGGATTAGTTGCAGTGTCTAACTATTCACTTGAAAAGAAACCATCAACTATCTCATCATTAAAAACTAGTGGTAGGAGAGAGATCTCTTGTGAGTTTTTTACGTGTACTTTATTGAAAAGGCACATTTCATTGAATCCAATTACACTTTTTAATTCTGTACTCGGACCACTACTTTGTTCCAATATAACATCTGCATGTCAGAATGAGGTGGACTATGATGTACATAGAAAAGGGGGTTCCCACAAAATACACTCAATTGCATAATTTAATAACAAAATTTTGCAGGTTTACAATAAAAGAGAGCAAAACACATGCTTAATGGTTAGGGTCCCCCAGCTAGCTCTTGATGACTAGTTCTATCAGTTAAGTTCATGTGATTCTGTTGTTGTACTTTCCAGCTTAAGTTGAGATTTTTCCTTTTTGATTCGGGTCTCTATTTGATCAAGTTTCTCTCATTACTCAGGTAATTATGATCATTAGGCCATTTGGCTCGATTGACTATGTTGCATTATTGCTTGCTTCTTGTAGGTATTAGAAAAGGTCAATGGAAAATTGCTAATTAATTTTATGAGTGTCCTGCTTGGGTGTGTAGTCCTATTAAGATATCACATGAGCTTATTGGGTTTGTCTTAGTTAAATGGACTAGTGCTAACAATGGCGATTGGGTTAGTATTTTATCAATATGGTCCACTAGAAGCCTAATCGAGGGCATTTTTATAACTAACATGACTTCAACTCCTATTGGCTTGTTTCCTAGTATGGTCAAATGAATTAATGTTCAAGTATTTGCATCAACTAACTCAATAGTTAAAGTTCACAATTTAACCTAGTATATGCCAAAGGAAGGCAATGTCGACCAATAAAAAGATATTGGTTACAAAGATATTCTTTGACCTGTTAAAATTGAAAAGATACAACTCTTTACCAGTAAGGGTAAGCGGATCAATAAAAGTCATTAGGTAAATTGATTAAGAAATAAGAACTTTAAGATTGAAAAAATCTTGGTCGAAAGAAGAATTTGACCTCCATCCCCACTCCAAAAGCTGTTAGGCTTCTAAATTTAGAGGTTTGGTAGCTCTGGACCGTATCCAACAAATAAGGCCCATTTGACATACTAGTAAGGCTAAACATTCAAATAAGACCTTCGTCTTAAAGAATCAACGATTTCCATCAAAATTTGCATCCCTCATCTTATGTATTAATGATTTTTGTCGACCTTATCTAGTGCAAGCAACCTTTTTCCTAACAATTCAACAATTTATACTGACTTCATCCAACATTGGCAATTAGCAAGCATCACTGTCAATTAAGTTATTGAGATCGATGACCTTAAATGCTCATCCAAACAAAACCTCCCAAAAAAAATGGGTACGATCTAAGGTGGACTCAAATATGAGGTCTAAACTCATGTTACTAGATTTTTCTACTGGACTGCTCCTCCGCTCACAGTTGAGCACGATGGACAAAGGTGGCGACACCTATAAAGACTCTAATGTTCAAGTTAAGAAGAATAACAATGTATTAAATCAAAGGAGAAGCTATGTGATTGTTAGAGAGAATATAATAGTTATAAGTGTGGGATGTTGGCACGATGCATAGGCAATCACCAATAAGTTGCTTCATTGCAATGTGAAATGTGGGGAGCCCTTGGATGTTTGCAAGTTTGGCTTTGACCTATGGCTAGGGTTGATCTTGTCGCTCTCAAAGACACATGATGTGATAGAGAATATAAAGATGCTATAGGTGTCACACATCCAAAAGTATGTTAGCCACTTGCATAGGTAATTAGACTAGTCTCAAAATGTGTGTTTCACTTGAAGGGCTGTTGAGTGAGTCCAAACCATTTGAGGCATCTTAGATCAAAGCCATGTTGCCTTGGGCCTTAGATGGGTTGGAACATCTTGGTCATGATTGGCCATTTTGTTTGATCCTCCTTTCAAAATAAAAAACTTTCATACCCCATTTGAATTATGAACTGAAAAAAAATATTCCTTTGTGTCTTTTCTCCTCTCTTTCTTTGTCTATTTTATCCCATCTTAAAAGGCTTATTATTACAATAATATTACTTTAACTAATTAAACTTAAATCATTTCTAAAGATAATGTAAAAATATTTAAAATGAACAAAAATTTATACTATATTATAAATAAAATTTATGTAAAGAATTACAATAATTATATATAATAATTATTTCATGCCATAACGGTCGCAATTTGTGTTACAACGATCCTAATAGCTATAATTACATTCATAACTTTATTTACAGTCACAACTACAATTTAAAACCTTGAGAGAAGCTTATTTGTCTTTCTTTCAACAAAATAAGAACAAAGTCTGTCTTTAAACACCACTTTCAACTTCTTCTTTTTTGTTTAAGGAGTAGCCTGGTATGGAAAATAGTGCAATTTTTATTTTTTATTTTTTTATGAACTACGAGAATAAAGTCCAAAAGAAAAAGAAAAACCTACCTGACAAGGACACTACCGGGAGCATGAACTCCCATAACATCGGAAATCAACACCTGATTGGAAGGAAGGCATCTAATAAACATCAAAGTCATCATGAGATATGTATCCTAGATTTTTCTAAAATGTAAGCTATATTGCGTTTAGTGTCCTGACACAGAGAACCGACAATTCTTAGTACAAAAGAAAAAAAAAATTACCCATATGAGGAAGGCAGAAACTAGATGCTTTGAAATAATCATCAATTGTAATAAGAATATTATATTCCTTCAGAGCCAGGCAAACTTGATTCATAAATTCATAGTATTTTTAATTCTTATAGTTAACATTAAGTAGTGGACTAGTGGTTAAAGGTTAGAATGGTGCAAAGTGATAGTCAACATTAAGTAAAACGGGTGAAGAGGAGGAAATAAGTCAATGAATGAAGTGTTAGCTTGTAATTGTCAGTAATGGCAGAGGTGGTTAAGATGGCAGTGTTATTTGGGTAGTAGGACCAATAGTACCATTAACACTTGGGAGGAAGATAAAGTGTGACGAGGTGGATGATAGTGTGGCAATTAAGGTTAAAGGATGAAAACAATGGATAGATCACTAAAAAAAGCTAAAAGAGGCTGAAAAATAATGGTGACAATGTACTTGGATTGTTATCATCTGTGTCTTGATAGCGAAGCGTTAGAAGTGTTCCCAAATTCATCATTTTGTAATTTATTAACTGTTGAAAATTTGACAAAGATGATAGCAAGTACCTGTTTACAATTTAATTTAGAAGTATACTTATTAGATATACAAAATTTCATATGATTTAAAATTATATTATATTTCATCAATCAAATTTTTTAATGTATAATATACTTTTAAAATATAAGAAAATATTGGTTATAAAATTAAATATATATGAATGTTCAAATTGTCTAAAATTTGACATGCATGATCATCAAAATAATATGATATAATTCAATGGTTGAATTAGTGAATTTTGTATTCTATAGAAAATTATTAAGAAGAGTAAGTGTTAAAAACTTATTCTATAGGACCCCCAGCTTTTTCTTTATATTTTGGTAATAGATTAATTTTTATTTAATTTTAGTTTTAAATAGAAATGAATTATTTTATTGAATAAAATAATAAATTTTCTAATAAAATAATTAAAAAATAAGAAAGTTTAATTGATAATTATGCTTGAGAGGTATAAGATGGGAATGATACGCTGAAATTTCTTACTCAATCTTGCAATATTCTTGCAAGAACAAAAGTTATTTATTGTCCCTGTCGATCCATAATCTCAAAGACATCACTTTTTGAAAAACAGTGAATTTCAATCCATCTTTTCGAGGTTTCATTTTCAACCATTTAAGGAAGTGTTTGGGGATTTCCTTTTAGGGGGCAAAGCTAACTTTGTATATCAGTTTACCACCTCTTGACATAACTGCTTTTCGGATCTACTTGTAACCGTATGACTATTATTAGTCTCTATTTATCTTTAAAAAGAGTTTACTTGTGGATTTTACAAAGCTGTCGTCTCAAGTATCGAGTGTCTAGTGCCTGATTGTCATTTTTTTGGAAGGATTAGCATATTTTCACTTTATTTTTTTTCATTTCTCTCTTTATTTCTTATTATATCATTTGTTACATCTATTAATTTCTCTTTTCTTTCAATTTTTTTTCTTTATTTCTTTTTTCTTTCTACCTATACATCTCATTTTTGGGAGTGTTTGGTGATAATTTTCCTATTTGGGATTGTGTTGTAGCGCGTCTCCTCTTCTTAAATAGGCCCTTTTAGTCTTGCATGACTCAATTTTTAATTTTTATGTACTCAAACAAATATAAACAAGTCAAATAAATTATAAAATAAAATTATATTAACTTCATTTTAATAAAATTATATATATACATAATATTTGCTTGAGATATGTATACTGAAATTAATAATTATCAAATCAACTATAAGTGAAAAGTACTTATTGAATATATAAATTGTTAACATCATTATATAAAAATATTAGCTAAAAATTAAAACATTTTATTTTCCAACTTCTTAATTCCTTTTTTAATTTTTCTCCATTTTAAAATATCTAAATTATTAAATTAATACAATATTTTTCTAAAATCTAGTTTCTTTCACATTATTTTAATGTTTTAATTTTATTTAGCTTTTACAATATATCAAAAACGTTTTGTCATCTCAAATCATGACTCCAACGAAGTTGGCTTAGAAGAAGTATTAAATTAGTATTTAATAAAACATTGCATTAATTTAATAACTTAAATAATTAAATTAAAATTAATTAAAAGATAAATTTAAAAACTTAAAAAAATAGAGGAATAAAATATGATTTTTGTCAACAAAATTATTTAAAACTTTAATTAAAAAACTATCAAAATATAATTAATATTGAATTAGAAATTTATATTGAAAAAAAGAAAAGTATACAAGAAAACACAAGATCTTGTGAGTTTTTATTAGTTTTGGTAAATTTTAAAAGCATTTTCTTAAAAGAAAATGTTCAAGAAGATATAAGTAAAGATGACAATTGTCAAAGGCATTAAAGACGTCTCTAAAACTTATATCAAAATCTTCATAGAATAGTGATCACAAGTTAGATGAACAAATAAGTAGAAGAGGAAGGTTTAGAAGAACATATGAAGGATTTATTTTGGTTCACTCTCCAACTACTTGAGATTTATGTTCCATTCCTAACACAGGTCAGAATGTTTTTACTATACTAAATAGTTTGAAGTACAATAAGAATATCTCACATCTAAGTATTGTTTACAAAAAGCTTCTCTAGACTCACAATTCAAATATTCTTTCTTAACGAAATCTTTTAGGCTCTTCACACCCTAAGATGTTTACAAACAATAAAAAAGAAAACTTTAATGCTATTGGAAGATGCACACGGTAAGAATAGTAATAGATATTCAATATTTTTTAACAGCACAAAGAATGCAAGAACTAAAACACTAGAAACATAGAGAAATAAATGAAATAAAAAAAGAATGTTAGCAACGAATACCGATAGTTGTTAATGCTCTTACTTTCTAGCTCTGCTTTCTTCTTCATAAATGTCTTCTATTTATATATTCCATGAAGTGTCACAAATACAAAAATAAAAATAAAAATTCTAGATCAATTATTTTTTACTTTCTAGGTCGATTTCAATTACAAATGTAGAATTAATCAATATAAAAAGTGAGTACTTTCTATATCAATTATTATAACAATTGATCTAGAAAGTAAACTTTTCAGATAAGTTTGCCAATACTGTGGAATGACTGACATGGACTTTTGTTACACAACTCATCACTTGATAGAATAGAATTAACGCTAGGGACGAAAGTAACATTATTAGTTTTAAAAAAATAGAGATCAAAACCAATACTTTTAAAATGTAGGGACTAAATCCAAATTTCCAAAAATTTGTAGGGACCTAAAGTTGAGTATTTTTAAGACTCAACTTTGTTAAATATTTTGATTACATGTATATTGCTTTCCTAGCTGGGCATGTTTACTTGTCAACAAGTAATAAAGTTGAGTATTTTTAAGACTCAAAGTATCATCCCACATAAACTATTTGACAAGTATTAAGACCTTTAAATCATTAATTATTTAGAGAATATGTTTTTTTTTTTTGTGATTAATTATTTAGAGAATATGCAAATACAAAGAAGAGAGAGAAAGAGAGAGAGAGAGAAATAGAAGAATGTCCAAAAGAATGAATACTTGCATACGATCACAAGTAACAGTTCTATTATGGAAAACCTAAGAACGCTTGATTTCACATTTGTGATTACTAATATTACTCAAATTCCTTTAAAAGTCGTGTTTCTTCCTAATCCCCAATCACCTATGCTTAATCTACTAACACCCAATTGCCAACCAAATGCTAATATCCTTTTTTCCTATATTATCACCTCAATAACCATGCGGGACAACAATTAAGAAAAACATGAAGCTTCAAAAGGCTTGTTAATTTGAAGGGAATAAGAGTGATCCTCCTAAATCCCTTGACTAGATTTATTTTATAGTTCCATTAATTAACTATAATATGGTCATTAGTAATTTAACTAGCTCGGATTATATCGAGACTTGCCATCCGAACACAAAATTTAGAGCAATAAAACAAAATCAATTGGAAAGTAAACACAAATTGTATTAAAATATGAGAAGCAAATTAAATAGTTCAATACATAGGATCCACCATAATTGTTGGCTATGGATTTATTTACTCATAGCCGTAAAATCCAAAACCATAACATAAATCTAACACAAATCCATAATGAAAAAGGAAAAGAAAAGAAAGTGGAAACCCCTTTAATTAATAGGATAAATCTAATAATAAGTGTGACACCCTTTACCCAAAAACCATTTATTAAATAAGCGTTGCAAAAAATAAATAAATTTTTCGTTTGTGAAAGAAAACAATATTTTAAAACTTTCCTTTTTGCGCAATAAAGAACATCATATACACAACCCACAATTATTGAAACTCCATAAAATTCTTTAATAACCAATAAAAGGTATTGGCTGACAATGGCTATACAAAACTCATACCAAAACACAATAAAAGATCAAGATCTACTAATTGCAATTCAAAACCAAAATGTGTGGAACAACAAATAACCAAGTCCCAATGTCACAGTCCTATTAGAGCTTTACAAGTCCCAAGAGTAAACTATTAACAAAACTGCAAATGAAGCTAATGCCTCCACTTTAAGATTCTTCCTCAGGGTCCTGTTGAACATCACTTGTACACCACAACCATAGGTAGGAAACACAAGAAACAAAGGAAGTGAGATATATCTCACATCATGCTCAAAGTATGACAGTAGAAACAAGTAAAATACATACATATACATACAACCAGAATAACATCAATTTCAGGATTTAGGCTTATTATACATAACAAAGTGCACATGTAATGTAATGCTACTTAATTCTACTTCTCATACACATGTGGTACCAATCTAAGTTCCTGAAAGTAGTCTAGGAGTACAAGCGCGACTATAAGAAGTGCCATTAATGTACTGATGCCTTTGGATTTTGCACTTTCAACTAGAATGATATTCTCTGGTAACTAGTTAGAGTTACTTAGCTTTACTAGTATGCTTCGGCTCCATGGGATTAGCATGGGTCATTGGAGTTTCCATACTAGTATCATCACCCCCAAGGCCAAGTTAAACAACCTTTCACGGTCTCCATTAGACAAATTCATACATATTTTCCTTCATCACATTACTTAAATGATATGATGTATGATTTTACACACAATGCTTATGGTCCTATTAGACATTTCACAAATAAGGTCCTACCTTTCTTAGGTTAGGTCCCTTATCTCAAAATTCATCAGTTCATATCACACGTCTTGTAACATATTAACATCTCATGGCTTAATAATTACATTATTTAATAAAGGCAAATAATACTCCCAGGCTTAGATTGATGACATAAGCATTCCTAGAATAAGTATCCATTCTCGTCCTGTATGACACTTTTGCTTAGTGAGAGTAGGTCTCGCTTAGTGACACCCACATTACTCGCTAAATGACACAACCTCTAGGGACTTACCTTGCTCTTTGTTCAATTTTTGCTAAGCGAAGCTACATGCTCGCTAAGCGAATGCACTCTAGGGACTCACTCTTATTCTTTGTCTAATTTTTCGCTCAAGGAGAAAAGGCCTTACTCAGCAAATTCGCTTTAAGGGCTGGCCTTGCTCTTTGTCTCATTTTTGCTAAGCAAGACATAGGTCTTGCTAAGCGAATTCACTCTAAGGACTCTCCCCTGCTCTCTGTCTAATTTTTCACTTAGCGAGAAGGGGTCTCGCTCAGCAAAAAATCTTCAAGAGACCCACCTTGGTCTTTAGACATTCTCTCACTTAGCAAGACTCACCATTACTAAGTGAGAGGCGACAAATATAGTGTCGTGAGTTAAGGTTCTATGAACCCACAAGCTTTCCCAAAGATTCCCAAACACTCCTAAACATTCTAAAAGGATTCAAGGTAATTCTTAACACATTTTCATTCCTCATAGAGCAGAGTACAAAGATTCAATCCATAATTCAATAATTACATTCTTAATCATCACAAGAACACCAAAAGGGGAAAACTCAAGAACTATAGTTCAATTATTGAATCAAGATTAAACATATAATGGTTAGGGAAAGTCGTTTTCCATCCACAAACAAATACACAATTACACACAATTAGGGTTTAGGACCAACCTCTTTACCCATGACCAAAGCCACACCCAAGAGTGAGATAATCTCACTCCTCTTTACCTGAAAAAAAAAAAAGAAAAAAGAACTCCAATAAGGGGATGCAAGTGGTGTGGCGATGTATCCTCAATTTCTCACTCCATGCCTACAATGACTCTGATGGCACAACTTCCCAAAGAGGAAAAAGAGTGAGAAAAAGGAAAAAGGTTAGGTTTTAAGAAACCTAAGGCAACTCTAATGATAACTTGAGCTTAAAGAAATAGGGCCCAACATAAGGGTCCATGAAGTTTTAAAAACATTTTAATTACAAAACCTCATTCTAAAGCCCAATATCTTTTTTCCAAAATATTATTTTTATATAAACAAGACAAAATAGAATATAATAATAATAATACATATATAGAAAGAAAACATTTGTATGTTACAAATGTAACAACCCATCTGTCGCTACTAGACAACACTACCAATTCTACTTATTATTCAAAAAAAAAATTCCTTGGTTAACATACAAATTATATATTCATCAAAATAGTGCACCTATATATATAAAAGACTTTCCGTTTCAATCCATGCATAACTGTTTCATATGTATAAATCAAAACTTTATAAAATATCTATACCAACGCCTTTACTTTAATATTAATATACATTAGTAAGGGAGAAGGAATACAAACTCACTCACTATTGCTGGTTAAGCTATACATCAAAACTAAAGTAGCTATCAAAACAACATCAAAAGTGACAATGGAACTCGTCATATCTCATTGTCTCCAAGCTAGCATCTTGCCCATTAACTCTTATCAGTTGGAGCAACCGACACCTCTACATCTGCTCCTACATCAACAACGTGATCATCACAAGCACGAACCACATGTGGAAACAACACAAGGGTAAGCTTACTTGAAACAACATAACATATGTTATGAAAGAAAAACGATAAGAATTCTCTAACTCATACATCCACAATTAAACAATAATAACAACAACAACAACTACAACAACATCAATCATAGCAACAACAACAATATACAACATCAACACCAACAACGATAATAACAAAAGAAATCTTCATTTACATATATATATATATATAGGATCCACATAAAATTCCATAATACATGGTCATGTTATAAATTAGTGATATCAATCACTATGTCAATACATGAGGACACTACTCTAGAGAGATTTTCAACAATCGAGCGATCAGCCAGGTCTTATCCCGTAACATGGCATCAATAACAACAAGTGTCATGCACCATTCAGGGATTGCCAACTCTGATCTACGAATAAGATTATGTGGCTATTAGGATAATTGTATATGGGTGGTGGCTTACTGCGACTCAAGGTTTGCACTACCTTGGTCTCTTACGGTATCTCTCATCCAATTATCCCTAAAGGCCTATCGACAGCTGCTCCACGTCTTACCCAGCACTAGGTTGGAGGCCCTGTCTGAACTGTCTGCTCCAATTAGCCAACCAACTTACGTGCTTGCCCACACCATGGCATAAAGCCCACCATCAGCTACCTGAGTCGTCAAGATATGCATGCAATGCATGTATAACACCAATAACCCTTACGTCATCATCAACATGTCATAATCAATAATAAACAACAATTTTCATCCAAAACACCAAGTGAGCTCAATAAAGCACCACACATGACCACCACAATACAACAACACCATGTAGGCTCAATTTAACACCTAGCATGACAACCAAGTAAGGCCTTATCTGAATAGCCTATACCTCTGTAGAATTTCACCAACAAATCCTCTCAACAACAAGTGGAGGTTCTATGTAAGCAACTTTCCACTTCAACAACATATCAAACAAATCACCGTAATTAGAATCCAAAACCTTTTTTTTTTAAAACCATTTGATCATCCAACTTATCCTGAAATATACATTTGAGATCCTTAGGAGTCAATAGCATCCTCAACCAACAACAACAACAATAACCTTAGAAAATCAAGCATACAGGGTGAATATATATTCTCTTTGAAACTAGAACATTTCCTTAATATTCTAAAAGGTCACACTTAGCGTTAAATCTTTGGAATCAACACCGTTTCACTTTTCTCTTGAACCCAAACTCTAATGGATCCATACTCAGCGCCATAAAATGTTCGCTCAATGCCACTAAACAAAGAAATTCCTAGTACTCTCAAGCTCAGCACCAAATCCATTGCTAAGCGTCAAACTTTTAGATAGTTTTCTATCATTCGTCGCTAAGTGCCAAAATTCCATTGCTAAGCGACAAAATTCTGTTGCTAAGTGACAACTACAATTTTTGCAGTTCGCATAAAGATGACCAAAAGCCATTTTTGACACAACAATCAACATTAAGCATATAAAAATAATCCTAGTTACTTCTAATACTTTTCTAATCGATTACATAATAATTTCATCCACAAATCATCAACGAATTTTCAAAATCCCTTTTAAAACCCATTTTATCAAGAACAATATACATGACAATATTCATAGAAATTCAGCAGCCATTAACACAAAATCAATGGATAGTAAGCTTCCCTTACCTTTTAGAGTCTCCAAAATTCAAATTAATGGAAGAGGTGAGAAATAGAACTGGAACTCTTGAGCCAAACTTTGAAGAGAACCTTCAAGAAGAAGAATAACTCTCACACTAAACCAAAAGAGACACAACTGTACTTGTTGAAATTAAGGAAATAGATAGGAGAAAGCTAGAGAGAGTTTAAAGAAATTTGGGGAAGAGACTTGAAAAAATTTGAGAGGAGAGAGGGCCATCCTCTATATAAAGAGGATTTGGGCCAAAAAGGGGCTTTGGGCCCACCAAGACCCAACCCTCACCTCCAAACACTCCTAGGCTCAAAATTGGCCGAACACCACTGTTTCCTCACTAAACCAACTAAGATATCACCAACAGAGACATTTGTGTCAAACAACTTTTCCTCAAGTTCCACTATGCAAACTGGAGTTTCCAAGACAATGCAACATAAAAAAAAACAACCACACATCTACAATTTATTTATTGCATCTTAATTACAAAACAAAATTAAATTTCTACTTTTAATTATTAAATTATTATATCACACATTAGGAAAACACCGGGGTTACAACAACACCCCCTCCTTAAAAGAAATTACATCCTCTAAATTTAATTGGAGCAAACAACTTCGAATAGGACTCCTTCATCCAACTCTCCAGCTCCCAAGTCGCACTGTCTCTAGTTGCTCCTCCCCTAGACAACTTTGACCAAAGAAATTTCCTTTCCTCTTGGCTGTTTCACCCTTCAATCCTCAATTCACAATGGCAAAGCCTTATATGTCAGGTTCTCCTTCACTTGGATATTGTCCAACTCAATTACATGTGTGGGATCATGAACATATTTTTTGAGTTGGAAAACATAAAAGACACTAAGGATCTTTGAAAGAAATTGGGGTAAAGTAATTTGATAGGCAATTTTGCCAACTCTCTTTAGGATTTGGAAAGGACCAATGAAATAACGAGTAAGTTTATAGGACTTCAATGCCTAACCAACCCCAGTCCACGGAGTGACTTTCAAGAATACGTGATCATTCTCTTGGAATTCAAAAGCCTTCCTCCTCTTATCATGGTAACTCTTTTGGCTACTTTGAGTTATCTTTGTCTTATCTTGGATTATCTTAACCTTCCCAATAGTCTATTTCACTACCTCATGCCCTAACACAAGCTTCTCACCAAGTTCTAGCCAACATAAGGGTGTCCTACATTTCTTCTCATACAAGACTTTATAAGGTGCCATCTGTAACACCCATTCATATTAAATACAATTCATATTAATTTAGTTATTAAGTTTAAGTAAATAAAAATGCGTGTAAATTTTTTTCACTTTTAAAAGAAACTCCAAACTAAACAAAATTTGGAAATGGTAGTAAAAGATGAAAGATAAGACTGTATATTCATATATATCATAAAACTGTACATCATGGTTTGATAATACAAAAAAAACTATAAAAAAGATACATCAAAAGATCATATACAAAGCAGTGTTCATCTACCCTATCCCTCATACAAAAAGAAAAAAATACTATAGGTCTTCAGGTCCTCCCCCATTGAGATGTCCTCTAACTCGTACTCAGCATCACAGGGCGTTCATATCGTCTTCAATAATCACGATCAATCATACACAGAAGAAAATAATAGAGTGGAGTGTTTTGTTCTAAAATCACTTTTACATGTATGGTAGGAAATCTACCATAAAACAAAGAAAAAACACAGTTGACAACAAAAGGGATCCTAAGGTCATTCTAAGTTGTATCAGACTACCCTTGACTAGGTATGGACCTATACTTCCCATTAGTTGGTAATAGTTCTCAACAGAACCTGGAAAGTGATTGGGAATACATATACCTCTCTCAACATCATCACGTGGTACAGTCTTTTCTATCATTGGGGAAAATAACAGTCAGGATATCCATTTATAGAGGTATACTCTCAAACCAATACTGGAATGCTGAGCAGTTGTCGTAGTTATCGAGTTTGGTCAGGGGAATATCCCAGCTCAAGGGCGCTACCCTGGCCATTGGGACCTTCACCACTTGATACCTACCCCCAAATCTGCAAGTGGGTCCTTGCCTTTCATTCCTCAGCGTACCAAACTATAGCTTCCCTAGCAGGGTGTCATGCCATTGCATGTTACTCGCTTTACATTACTTATTAAACTATCAATTCCTAACTTCTCGAGTAGAGCTTTCCCTTGTCTCATTTAATTTGAGCACCAATACAATCAACATTTCTTCCTTATTTTGCAGAAATTGTACAATACCAAAATTTTAACGGAATAACAATTTAATAATCATATAAAATTTTAGCAAAATAACGACATAGTAATTATAATTTAATTACTAAAATTTTGGCAAAATAAAAAATAAATAAATACATTTTGATTTTCTAAATTTAAGTAGAGTAATAGCTTAGCAAATGCATTTTAATTTTCCAAAATTGACTAGAGTAACAACTTAGCAAGTAAAATTTAATAATTTAAATTTGAACAAAGTAACAATTTAGCAATTATGATTTAATAATCTAAATTTGGGCAAAGTAACAACTTAGCAAAAATTAAATTTTAACATTAAATAATAATAACAATAATAAAACTTAAGCCTAAACGGGTTTAGGGGAAAACCTTTCCTACCAACATGCAAAGTGATAATAATTTAGAACCAACCTCACTCCTCCCATTACCTCTAAGGTAGTTGATGAAGATGATGGAATTGTTGAGGCAAAGCTCCTAGGAAAAGAACTTTACTAGTTGTTGGAAAACTAGTAAAATTTTAGCATAAAAGCAAAGTAAAAGAAAAAAAAATTCTAGAGAGAGAAGCTCTCTAAGAATTTGGTAGCTTGAGAGAGTGGAGGATGTGTGAAAAATGACCAAGAATGGGAGGTATTTATAGAGGAGGAACAAGCTTAGGTGTCCACTTTGATGACATAAGTTATTATGTCATAAATCTCATTTTTTATTTATTTTTAATTAAATTAGGGACACATATCAAAATTAGAGTGATGAATCAGCTATTCCTAGATTGGGGACTTGCTCCCTTAGCTGTCTAGCTTCTAGATGTTAATTTTATCTTCAAGTAAATTAACTAGTACTGATAAAATTGCCTAAACTTGAAAAAAATGACTTTTAATATAAAAAAATGAAATTAAATGTAAAACTGGACAAATACATTATTTTTCATCAAAAATAAAATTTTAATAATTAATTTTAATTTTGACTAATTTATTTCAAAATTTATCTATTTATTTTGTATTTTTAAGCTAAACAATTCATAAAAAATCTATTTTAATTCAATAAATACCAAAAATTTTATGAAAATTTTAAAATTAAATATTTTACCCATGAATAAACTAAAATTACCATTTTTACCCTTTTTGGATGTCAAACCAATACTGGCTGACTTATTAGACACCTAGGGGTAATTTGGTCATTTTACACAATAATTCTAGAAAATTCCCAGAAAATTTTCAAAATTATATTTTAATATATATGAAATGATTCCAAGATCAAATAGATATTTTAATCTCAATTGAATCTTTTGTCTCTTGTCAACTCTTAATATTGAGAAATAGGGACAAAATCATCATTTTCTAATTTCTCCTAACTTTGGCTCAAAAAAATTATTAAAAATCATGACTAAACAACTCTTGAAATTTTGAGTGTGATGGTGGGGATCAAAATTTTGAAATTCCATCTTGATTTTTCACAATTGCATTGTCAAATATTAAAAAAAATAGTTGAAGAATTGAAATAGGATTGTTATATTTTTCACTATTTTTCTTTCAAAATAAAGTTTTTATAATAAAAGATACTTAATATAAAATTTTCAAAATATTTTGATGTCAAAAAGTCTTTGGTTGGTTCCCGTAGTCAACCAAAGGTATTTTTGTCATTTACAAAAATTATCTTAATAAATTTTAAAAAAATTTCCAAAATTATTATTAATTATTCTAAATACATTGATGACTTAAAATAATTTTTAAACATATAGAATAATTTAACATACCAAAGGAGGGGTGTTACACCATCTCAATGCTGGAATAGAAACTATGGTTGTAGGTGAACTCTATAAGAGGCAAGAAACTATCCCAACTACAACTCTGCTTTAATACACAAGCCCTCAAAAGGTCTTCTAGGGATATGATGGTTCACTTAGTCTGACCATCTATCCGTGGATGGTGGGCTAAACTTAATCTAAGCTTAGTCCCTAAGGCTCTATGCAAACTCGCCCAAAATCTAGAGGTAAACTTAGGATCTCTATTAAAAACTATAATAGAAGACATACTATGCAACTTCACAATCTCACTAATGTATAGGGTAGTCAACTTCTCTAAAAGGTATCTAATGTTAATTGGAATAAAGTGAGCAGATTTGGTTAATCTGTCCACTATTACCCAAATCAAATCTAACCCTTTACGGGTTTTAGGCAAACCCACCATGAAGTTCATGGATATACTATCCCACTTCCATTAAGGAATGTCCAAAGGTTGCAACATACCTGAAGGCTTTTGGTGCTCTATCTTAGCTTTCTGAGATACTAGACAAGCATATACAAACTCAACTACCTCCTTTTTCATACCAGGCCACCAAAACATGCTTTTAAGGTCCTAATACATCTTCGTGGCTTCTGGATGAATACTCAAACCACTCCTATGGCCTTCCCTTAGGCTCAACTTTCTTAGCTCTAGTACACAAGGTACAAAAATCCTATCCTGAAATATAGTGACCCCATCTGTTCCTAATTTAAAGGTACTCTCCTTTCCTTGGGTTATAGACTCTAACTAGGCTAGCAAAAATGGGTCTGACTTCTAACCTTTAATCTCATCTATCAAACCATTAGTCACCCTTAACATACCCAACCTCACACTCCTGGGGGGTAACCTCACATACTAGACTCATGTCTCTAAATTGCTTTATGAGTTCAATCTCTCTAACCACCAATGTAGGCCTATGTAAGGATTTCTTACTCAAGGCATCACACTTTTAAACACATTCTTTCTAATGCACTCTACTATTGGTTAAATTTATTGAAAATTACAAAATCAAGATAAAGACTCATTAAATAAGAAGTAAGACCCATAAAAATTCATGATTTCCAATCAATTCCATCCAATAGTAAAAAATGTGTTCAAAATAATGTGTTGCTAACATTTCTCTTATTATTATTATTGTGGCACAAGGCCATAATAAGGTCTTTGAAGACGTGCACATGTGTGTTAATATTTGGAACAAATGTGCTTGACTAGAAGAGTAGCTTTGCCTAAGTGTGTTCACATTGACACATCGACCATGCATAGGAAATTGTACCAGTGTGCTCAACCTTTGCACAACCATCCTCATTTTTGCTTGGGCATCTTGAGAAATGACAACATCTGGGTGTAATTTATTTTTTTTACGTATGTTGGTTGATTAGTACAAGCATGCACATTTAGCACGACCATGCTCATTGAAACTTCAAAATTTTGCAAAAATGTCTCCTTAACCTTTTCAATATTGTTTCTCAATAAAGATTAATAATACTTTATTCGAAGTGTCAAAATCACTTCTAAATTTTCCAAAAGACTAGGCATGATTAATTATCATTAATCACACTTAATTATTACACAAATTGAACTATCTATTTGAGGAAGTCAATGTAAAATTTACACTATCTATTACGAGCATGGTCTAGCTTTTAGTTGAATTAAAAGCTAAAATTCAACCACAAAATAATAATAAATTTACTTAATTAAGTTTTATGAATTTTCATATTGTTTTCATTTGATTAGTTATACAAACAAGTTATTAAAAGAAGTAGATAAAACCCAAGGTGTCATATGATCTACCAGATGCTCACAAATGACATCAATGTTGTGTCTAAGGTAGGATTGTTGACTTTGACCAAGATGTGCTCCACATTGACTAAGATTTGACATGTATGGATGATGACACTACACTTCGACACAGTTGAGATGTAATGGACAGGGGATGAAACTTGCAAAAGGTACTCTAACAGTCAAGTCAATAGCGATTTTACTAGAGTGACAGTATGTAATAAATACTTATCTAATACAGTGACATTGGTTGTATTTAAAATGATTTGAGATGACTGGATTCCTTGGCACGAGGCCCATGACCTCCCAAAGGTAATATTAATTACCTTGTTTTGGTGAAGTGATCAAGTAACTTTACTCTAAGCTAAGGTGCATGCATTTCACTATTCACAATTGCTTTGCAGAAACCTTATGCTTGAGCAGAAGTGTTAGCAAATTTAGGTCGACCCCATACTTTAATTGAACTGAGGTGGCTTACAGACATTGGGCCTTAGGCCTAGTATAGAACAAATACTATTCTATATTTATCAGAAAATAATCTGTTAGGTACATTACTTAATATAAAATGTTTTTATATTAATAAAACAAATATGGTTTTTCCATAGAACCATTCCGGCAAACATTAGCCAGCAAGGATGAAAATTTGGTTGATGTACCTCATTGCTTTTCATAAAAAACAATTTACGTATGTGAGGGTTACATACTTTTAATGTCATTGCTTTGCATGAAATTAAAAGTGAAGATTTACTTTTAATCTCACTCAAAATAAAGAGATACTTTTAATTTTAGTTTCTAATATGGCCCAAACTATTTTCACGCAATATACAGCTAGAACACTAGTATATATGTATATGTTTTATGCACGGATTTGGCAAGAAGTTTCATTATTAAAATGTCTGTAGTTACGAACTGTGACTTAGCAAAATAAAGTTTATCAGAGTCAAAATCTATTAAAGACGATCGCTTAGGTCAGGAGAATGCTTGCGTGACAATTATTAGGTGCGGAACACCTTGTGGTCTCTACTGGTCTTAATCAAATAATGTTAGTAGTTGACGGTAGATAATGGACCTGTTGACCATATAGGAGTAGAAAATTGCTACAATAACGTACTCACTCACCCACTTGATGAGAGAAAAGGAGACTATTTCGCTTAAACTTCGTTCAATTGATGTTAGCTCGTACAAATGGTAGCTTATTTATACGCAAAATAAAACATGAAAACTTAATAATGAGATAAACTTTATTTCTGAAGAGAAATTGGTGGTGTGTAACAAGGCCTATTGTAGGCGGTACAGCTACTAGAAGCTTCATGAATAGCTTTTCAATTTCAGCTTTCCAGTTTGCAAAGTGCAGCAAATATTTTAGGGGCAGTGCAGCAAGCCTATCATTGGTCCACTAGAATATTTTCTTTACCAATTAAGTTGCTTTGTAGTCTCAACTTCTTTCAGTTCGTGGGTGTAGTAAATTGGACTGAAATTTCACACGGTGAGCTCTTACAATTTATAAAAGGTGAAGTTAATTTGTTTAATATCTACTCACATCACCCCAAAAGTCGGTGATTCTTCAATATTTTTTTCAACGACTTTTTAAACTTTTTTTCTTATTACGAGCTTTTGTGATCTCTTTAGTTGTAGAGGTGGAACTTTATCCAATTCTTTAATCTGACTTGGTCTCTCTTCTTCTCAAGACTTAACATGAATTCTTGTTTGCTAGAGGCCTTTTTTTCTTCCATTATTTGGTGATCTCTAGCTTGATTTGGTGAAGGTTCAACCACTTCTTGAGTTGACAGTTTTTTCTTATCCATGTACCTTTACCTGCTTTTATAATTACTACTCAATTTTCTTTGGATTTGATACCAATATTGTACATGTTTGTGGGTACCACTTTGAATGTCTCCTCAAAAATCATATTTACATCCTTTCCATTGGCTATCATGACCAACAAAAATACATTAAATTGTCTTTTTTTATCAAACTTGCTATATTCCTAATTTATCACAAATACCTAGTTTATCCAACCAAAAACTCAAAAAATAACTCGGCAGATTTTACAGTCCACAATTTTCATGTGTTGAAATGAATCTGTGCTTGACTTGACATAAGCAACAATTTTTATGCACTTAACTCAAAATCGATACGTATAGAATATGTCACAAGGTCGCATGTTTAGGTCCAAACACCACATAATTGCCTCTAGATGTTAGTTATGAGACTAATAATAAATTATTCTTCATCCTTGATACATGATACACACAATCACTTTTATTGTGAATTGAAGTGGGGGACAATAGTTGTTTTGCCAATATGGGCAATTGGCAACTTGGAGTAGGGTTGGCAACGGGGCAGGGTGGGGGTAGGTTTTGCCTCTCCTGCTCCCAATCCTGCCTTCCCGAAAAATCCTTGACCCAATCCCCACTGGAGGTAAAAAATGAGTGTTTATTCCCATCCTTGATTGGGTTTTGGGTTTTCCTGTCCCAACCCCGCCTCCACAAGTGCATCAATACTTTCCTCCCCATAGCCACATCCAACACTAACATAAATACACAACTTTAATTTAGCCAAAAATCCATACCCTCACGAATCCGTGTGTGTGCGCGCGTGTATCTCACGAATCCAAAAGAATTAACAAGTTCGTACATAACAAGCTCATGAGCTTGAAAGTAGTATTATTGTTTTTGTTGTGTGTGTGTATTATGTTTTCTTCTACTCATTGTTTTGCTACTGGGTTGTTCAGTGATGAAGGAGTGATACTACGTTAAGATTTGAGTCCTAGCCTTCTAATCCCATTTAAATATATATAAAGTTAATTTTGTAATTTTACAATTAGCGGGATAGGTTCGGGTATGGGGGTAGGGCAAGTGTCACCATCCCCGCCTCTGTCCCCATCCCCGACTTTGACACTTAAGGAAAACTTGACCCGACCCCAACCTTAGTCAAAGAGAGAAAAATCCATCAAAGTCTAGGCAAGTTTGGGCGGATACCCATGTATATGGATGCATTTGCCATGCCTTGCTAACTTGGAGTTGTTTATTGTCACCACAACTCTTTCTCCTTTTGTATGTTGTTGTATTGAGCAACTTCTCCTTGTCATATGTAAGATGGTTGGAAGAACCTCAAGTGATTATAACTATCTCATGATATTTGGGATTTAATCCATCAATAATAATCCTTCATTTTCTTGCTTCACCAATATCACTTTCTAAGTTCAATTTTGCCATTTCATTACAAATTATGTACATGTTTGGACACTAGTTGGAAAAACCTAAAAGTAATTTTATTCTCAAAGCAATAAATTTTTCCTTCTTTATTTTGTGTCTTTAAATTCAAAAATGTACATTAAAATTCCCAAAAGCATACTTCCAACCTTTATCCAAACATAGGCTATGGAGAAGTATATTAGCTCACCATCATTTTTTTTTGTTAAACCATTGCTGTAAAAAGCACTTTTTAAATCAGTTCAAAAACCAATTTAGATACAGGCGATAAAAAAAAAGTTGATTTTAAAACGAATTTTGAACCTAGTTAAACAAATTTTGAACCGAGTTCAAAAAAACTTTTAAACTCAGTTCATTGGGGAATTGAGTTAAAAAATCTAATTTTTTAACTCAATTACGTCAAAAACAAAGTTAAAAAGTAGACCTTTTAACTAAGTTAAAAAGTTTTTTTGATGTAACCTAGTTAAAATCAAGACTCCACCATAGTACACCATACTATTTCATTTTCACATCCTGGCTCTCCAACCCAAAGCTTCCCTTAGAAGTCCCTTAGGCAAACAGCAGTGTAACCAGTATAAGCTTTAGTAACCCACATCTCTAAAGTCTCAAAAGCACCCCATAGACCTCAAATTTTTGAATCGGCACGGAAATCTCCAAAATGAGTGTCATCAACATTGACATTTGTAACCCAAGGTTGAGGGTGTGCTACAAAAGAAGCTCCCATATATTTCTCCAAAAATTTAATATTTGAGTTATCACCCCATCCACTATTTGTATGTAGAAGGAAGACCCCCTAAGTGCTCGAAGGATCCCCAAAATCCCAGGATTTCAGAGGAAAATTAATAACCCATAGTTTTTTACCTGAATGCGAATTAAAGGAGTAATTAATAAGGATCTCTAAAATAAATTAAAATGCGCGTTTCAACAAATTAACATTTTACTTAATTCGAAACCCCCCACCACCGAACCAAAACTCACCTTCGCACACACGAACCCAAACCCCGCCCAAGCCCATCATGTGTGGCCACCACCGTCGGACCCTCAACACTACCACGCATGACTCCACCACACAAGCCCATTGCATGCCATCACACCTCTGCATTATGGGTTGTCAAAGCCGCCATTTGCGAGTCTCATCATCTCCACGCCAACCCTTTGCTCTCTCCCTCTCTTGTTTTCTCTCTTTGTGTCGACACGAGAACAAGCTCGCTCCTTGCGCGCGCGTGTCACTCGTGACACTAGAGGCCACAATCTGGCGCCTCCCTTACCGTCGTTGTGAAAGTCAGCATGAGAATTGATTTCCTTCTTCTCTCGCTTGTGGTGACCAGAATAAACAAGAAAAAAGGGGGTTTTTTTTTTATGAAGCTTCCTAAACACAAAGAACTTTTTTGTTTTATTTTATTTGTTATAAAGCCTCTCTTTTTAAATTGGTTGAACAAATAACTGATTTAAAGAGTAATTTTTTTAAATCAGTTCAAACAAAATTGAGTTAAAAAAATTGGTCAAAATTTTCAAAATTGATCCTGCGTTAACATTTTTAAATCAGTTCACTTAGAACTGATTTAAAAAAGTTGTAAAAAAATTCAAAATTGCCACTAAGTTCATGTTTTTAAATCGGTTCATATAGAACCAAGTTAAAAAAGTTCTAAAAAATTCAAAACTATCACCACGTCTATCTTTTAAATTGGTTTAGTAGAAACTGAGTTAAAATCCTACTCTAAAAAACAAATTTTGTAATAGTGAACATATTAGCTCACCATCATGTTTTCTCATCTAAGATACATAAGCTTGCTACATAAGGATATCTTATGCCTTCTTCGGGCCCCAAACCAAAAAATAAAAAATTAAAATCATGGCCCGGTCCGGTCCCCAACAAAATCTCCTTTAGTTATCAAAAAAATCTCCTTGTGCTACGGTCCGGGCCACGAGCTCTCAAACTATAAACTATTTTTCAGCACCTATGTACCTATTTTAGAAAGAAAAAGGGGTCATCAAAATTTATTTTCATTAAAAAGTATTAGAATAATTTTTACTCTATTATCTTGAATGAAATATTTCTCCTTGTGGATTTTGATTGAATTTTTTTAGTCCGTCTCCTTTTTTCTTTTCTTTTAGCAATGAGCTCAACAGTAGAAAAACTAAATCAATCTTTCATATACTACATTAAGTAACGTTTTTGACCTTCGCTGGGGTTAATGGCATCCATATGAAGTCATTTACAATGCATACAAAAGGGTTTTCAACCTAATTTGCGAGTTTCTTGAGGTACCATATATTCCAGCCTTTTAATTAACATGTGTTGTTACCTGTCACTAAAGTTTAGCATCAAGGATTTGAAGATGGCAGATTATCAACTACGTATCCAACAAAGAACCATGTTTAATCTACTAAAATTGGCTTAATGGTAGAGTTTGAGTAATTTACATAAAGTCTTAAGTTCAAACCTTATTAGTATCATTGTACACCAAAAAGAAAAACCAAGAACCTAGCTTATGTCCTACTAATCAAAACACTCAAGTCTTATCATTATGAATAAATTCAAGTACAAATACAAGGATGCATATTCTTTAGGAGCATATTCATAACAACTTTGTTCAAACAAGCAAGGGAAAACATAAAAATAAGAAAATGCCATGCTTTGTCAAGAGCTATCCCTGCTTTCTGTTCCATTAACCGAGTGGCCTCAGTGATAGGCTTAAGATGGAAGCATGAAAGCCTACACATGTGCTGGGTGTTTCACATAGAAAACTGACAAAAAAAAGAATCCCCAATCTTGAAAATTTAATTTGTATTCACAATGTAAGCTTCATAGTCCATCATTGTGTGTGTCACATGATATAGGACCCATGAAGAAGATATCACACTCACTCAATATTCAACAACCATCCTAAGCATGGATTCCATTCTCTCTTTGTCCCTACACATGCTGATCAAGTCCAAGTATTTCATAGCATCATGAGGTGGGAGCCCCTCAAGAAGGAACTTTAACAACCGACCATGTGTTCCTTGCATCACAGCAAAACACTGCTCTAGTGCACTCTCATCTTGCTCTTTGCTCAACTCCACTGCTTCCATTATTGGAAGTAATTCCGAATCCTCTTCCATGAAGTGTTGTTTGCATAGTCCCTATGAACAAGGAAATTAGGGAGAAAGACACCCATTTCAGATATCAAACTCTTGATTAAAAATATGCTAATTGCTGCATTAGATAGAAATGAAATGAAGATAGAATGTATGATAGAAATGAAATAATGTCCACATGTGAATGTCACAAATATAATAATTTCTGAGTTGGGCCTATCACCTGCAATGATTTGAGCCGAGTAGAAAGGTTGTATAAAGTCTCTCTGTAATTAGGGCTGCGTGAGTCTAAAACCTCAACGGATTTAATAATTTCTTTGATGCCATTCATGATAGGTAGGTCCCTAGCATGTTCCACCTTTGCAGCTTTAGATAGCCCTGCATTCACCGTCAAAATCAAATAACTTTAAACACAAGTAAACTACTTTTTCTTATCGTCTAAAATGTATGCTCCAACTGCCAAAACCGCCCCTTTTACACTTTTTTTTTTTTTTTCTATCTCCGCTATTAAACAATAACCAAATAATCTCTATTTAACATCGATGGTCCAACAAAATCATTTAGAGAAAACAAAAGCACGTGATAATCCAACTCATAAAATTACTACATGAAAGCTTATACTCCTATGACCATGATCCCGTAGGTGCACTTAATTCCCATGATTCTACGCAGCCCTGTCTCAATAAAAACTATCTTTAGTCTTCCAGATAATTATGCTGCATTTTAGCATCGGGGTGCTAGACTTGCTATTATTTAATTTCCATACAATGCAGTCATAAATTAAGACCCGATAAACTTATTAATAAGTATTTATAAAAAAAGATTATAAAAAAAGAAAATAAAAAATAAAATAAATTAAACTTGTGTGATAAGTTAAAATTAACTTACATATTTCAACTTTATAAAAAGACTAATTTATCTAAAAACTGATATATAAATTAATTTTTACTTATAAAAAAAAAGTTGAGTGATAAGAACATATTCTTTAATACAGTTTTCTTAATACATACTTTATTATTGGTAAAAATTTATTATAAATTACAAAATTATGAAAAAGAGTCATCAAATAAAATGGAAGACTCACAAATTTTTATAATTTTTAAGAAATTTCAACCAATACAAAAAGATATGTTCAAGAACATACATCAAAAAGTGTATTGATAACATTTCTCAAAAAGTTTAATGGGCAACGTGAGTTAAGAAAACACTTACTAGACCAAAATCAATTAACTCTCGCTAATAAAAAGTAGGTTTAATACATTCATAAGTCTTTGAATTTTTTTAGAAATTTTTAATTAAATTCCTAAACTAAAAAAATTTATAATTTAATTCTTCATCTTCTAAATTTTTATAATTAGATCCTGACATTAGTAAAACCGTCACAAATTATAAATTTTTTGATGATTCCAAATTTTCATAAACTAACTCTAGAAACCTAATCACAAAATTTTTAAAAATCAAGAACTCAATCACAAATTATTTTAATTTAAAGATCTAATTAAATTTTTTGTAAAAATTCAAAAATCTACGGATGTATTAAACTTAAAAAGTAACTACATTTTTTTTAACATAAAAATTTTGTTCTGTACCTCGATCGGCACTATCAAAAATAGGAAAGAGAACTCTCTCCTCCATTTGTGCATGTTCCAACATCACCTCCAACAGCTGAGAGTAGCTCCTCCCGAATTTCACCACCTCCATCTTCCACGTCCCCACCTTCAGATCAACGGCCCTCAACCCGCCACGTGTCGCCAGATCCTCCACCCATCTCACTATCCTCTCCAAGTGCCAAGTCATGCTCTCATGCTGCAGCCTCGTCACCCTCACCACCAACGACGCCGTTTCCTCCTCCCTCCCGCCGCCGCCCTCCGTCGCCACCACCGGCTCCGCCAGGTCGGGAAACTTCGAGTCTATAAACCGGAGCAGCGAGTCGCCGGAGCCCGACGCTACTTCGGGTCCCACGTGGAATACCACCGGGACCACATTCTCAGATCCTACGTCACGCGCCGCCGCTCGCGGCGGTGGTCTGGCGGCGGGAACGGCGTTGTGGAGAACCGCGAATCGGGTGTAGGCGGCGAGAATGCTGTTCGGGGAGCCGTGTAACCGCACGGTGGGGTACACGGTGGCGCCGCCGTGGGGCACAATCTCCGCCGTCAACTTCTCCGACGAGCGTAGACAGTTCCCCATGAAGCAGTGAGAAGTGCAAAAAAGGAAACTTTGAGGAGGACGAGGTAGCAATTAGTTCATATTTGTGGAAGTATTAGTGGAAGCGAAGAGTTAAGAGAGAACGAAGAGCAGAGAAAGGTGGAAGGTTGGAAAAGTGGGTTTCTTCGATGCGTAAAAGGAAGTGAAAGAGAGAAGGAGAATGGATTTATTGTGATGTGAGGAGAGTGAGTTGGGTGGCTTGAAGGGGAAGCGATGAATCGTGAACGTAGATAGATATCTCGGTTTCAATGATATATATCTGGAAAGATAGAAAGAAAGTAGATTCCCTCCCTTCAGCCTCGAGTCGGAACTATGTTATTTCTGTGTATGGAATTATAATTATTTTTAATATACTTTATTATTATTGGGTAAAATTTATTAAAAATTACCTAATGAATATAAGTGATGTTGATTAAATAAAAAATGACATGCAAAAAATTATATAATTTATAATAAATTTTAATTATAATAAAGAATATATTTAAATGAGTGCGATAAAACATCTATCACTAGTATTTTTATATTATATTATATTATTATTATTAAGGGAAAGACATATACTATCGTGTCTATCATATTACTAATTGTTAAAAAATAATTATAATTTAAAATAAATAATTTAATATTAGTGATGTGGTAAAAAAAATGAGAAAAATAAAATAAAAAAGGATGAAAAACAAAGTGATTGTATATTTATATTTATTATACAAAAATATATTAAATAATAAATTATACAATTTTTTTAAAAAAAACTTTATGTTTATTTTTTAATATAAAATATAGTGTTGTTTTATAACTCAAATAAATTAAATAGCTTAGCGGTTTAGGTGGTAAAAGAGAAGGAAAAGATCATAGGTTTAAATTTTCCTTTAATTATTTTTATTATTTTTTAAATCATAAATTTTATTGAGGAACTAAAATCGGGTAATTAAAAAAGTGAAGGACCAAAATCGCGAATTTGATATTATAAAAGAACAAAAAAATATAATTTAGTCTACATATTATTAAATATTAATTGTTACGTTATCTACTTAATGTTATTTCATTATTAATGTTACAATTTTTATGATTAATGGATAAAAATTTAATGGTTAAACCAAAATCATGAATTTTACAAAATTAAAAAACTAAAATCGTAAAATTAAAAATTAGATAATCAAATTATGAATTAAATATTATAAAAGGACCAAAAACACAATATGACCTTAAATTTGTTATACATTGGTCCATTTGTAATTGTATGTAAAGTCCGATGAGCCTGGGATTCTTCTATCAAAGCTATGTAAGAGTACTATTATAAACCTTGTAATTCGTAACAAGTCTCGGGTTTAGAATATGATAACCTCTTTGCATTGTAAACGAAACAATATAAGTAATGATTCCAATGCATCGTGTTCAGGCTATTGTCATTCGAATATATTTGGCATTTAGATTATCTGCTACAAATAATTCTCTACAGCTCTTTTTTTGCAGCAATTTAAACTGTAGATGAGATCCAATGGTTCATATAAGTTTAAGTATTAAAATAATTAAAAAACAGTATTATATTAAAATATAACCTCTGGATTCATCAAACGGTTGAATACAAAATACAGTTTTTCTCTCTCACAAAACTCTTCTTCTTTACGCATATCACAATCGATGCTATTCAAATCATGTCGACGAACCATCAACTCCGTCAATGGTGTCGTGGACTCATGGGGCTTTCATGGACTGGAAACTAGTGACGTGCCTGGCAGCGGTTGAGATGGAGTTTCGTGGTAGCACCCTCAGGCCATTGAGTTCTACAATTCAATTGGAAGCAACACTAAAGAAACTGACCAAAATACTTGTACAGGTTAGCAATTCAATTAGCAGCAGCACAAATGGCAGCATTGGCTTATGATCAGTGAGAAGTCATGACTTTGCTTTACCCGATATTAGGATTAGGATTACAGTGAGAATTCAATTACCATTCTCTTTGCCCTGGTGAATGGGTATGTATTTTAAGTGCATATTGGAATATTATTAGGATTAGGATCTATTTGTCCATCAAATTGGGCTATTGACATATTCTCTTGCTGAATAGCTGTGTCCATCAAATTGGCCTAGCAAGTATCCATGTCGCTATTTTTTTTTTTTCTGTTGTTTGCACGCAGTCCTCATGTTGTTACAAATGTCATTGGCCTTGTTTTGTTGACAATACAAACTATATTGCTTGCACTCTTTGAGGTAATGGTTATTTCTTCCTCCTTAGCTTGTAATAATTTCCTTTCCTCTTTTCTTTCACCGTTGGTTTTTGAATCAAGTACTTGCTTGTGTACCCATGTCCCTCACACACACATTTTTGCAACAATAAACATGAAATTTGTTTATGAATTTGAAGTGAGTTTATAACTAAAATTAAAACTGAGTACTAATCACAATCTTATTATGACCATTGTCAAGAAGCAAGTAAACCAAATTAATTCATAAATGGAATTGAAGCCTTTACATTCTTCTTCGGGACTTTACAAGTCATTAGGTTTATGGTTTTTCTAAACGTTGTGGTCCTGACACATCTTTATTGGTGGAATTGTTGGCTATTAGAAATGGTTTGCAGGCTTGTTAGATTCGTGGTTGCAAGTCTATCATTTGTGAATTAGACTATTTGGATGTCTACAATTCTCTTGTCAAGTCGAATGATGATCATGTTGTCCAACTCCGCATGTCCATCAAGATATAATTTGGGAGATTAGGGACCTAATGTCTAGTGACTGGTGTGTATCCATTACGCATGTCCATCATGATTCCAACTATGTAGCAGATTACCTTGCTGGTTGGTGTTTGAAGAGTAATTTGGATTTTCAAGAATGGCAGCAATCATTAGAAGAAATAGCTGATTTATTGCTAAAGGATTCTATGTTTGTTTGCTAGTTTTTTGTTTCTTCTTGCATTTGCTAATTTTGATACTGTAGCAAAAAAAAAAAAAAGCCTTTACATTCTCCATTTGTTTGTCCTTACTTTTGGTTACTTGAATCATATGTAGGGAAATCCTGGATTGAGGAATGTTCATGGTATCTTGGGTAGTGGTATCATGACACTCTTTCTTATTCATTTTGCCCTTGGACTTCAGTTAGGCTTTAGTTACTAATTACAACTTCCTTTGAACCTGTCTTGTTATGTTCAAGTTCTTAGCTCCAATCAATAACTCTAATTATCTTGATGTTGTGTTCACTACTATCAATTTGTTTTTCAAAATAGTTCAGATTGATGAAAACTTATTGCTTTGAATTGAAATAGTTTCAAAGGTTATCAGTTTCTATTTAATTTGGAAGCTCAAATTTTTGTTGTTACCATTTTAGGTTGAGCAAGACTCGGTCTAATAGGAGTAGATCACTAGAAAGGCAAAAGGC
The DNA here is from genome assembly GCA_004329165.1 of Spatholobus suberectus. Taxonomy (NCBI): domain Eukaryota; kingdom Viridiplantae; phylum Streptophyta; class Magnoliopsida; order Fabales; family Fabaceae; genus Spatholobus; species Spatholobus suberectus. Next base: position 70,957,078 of record CM014735.1, read on the forward strand.
TTCAAAGGATGTTTGCTATATGAGAAAAGTGATATAGACATGTGAGAAAACTTCATGTCAACAATGTAAGAGAATTTGAGCTCCTCAAGCACCAAATTGGCTATCCATCATTGACTCATACTTCTCCATGCCTGACAGCAGTGCATAATTGCCAAATAGACAATCCATTGTCTCAAGTTTTCTCAACTTTGTAATAAAATATGTACTTTTAAAAATACATAGAATAGGACCTTTGTAAATTGTCAAATAAGTACTTTTAAATTTCAATTGTACAATGATGTAACAAATGTTTAGATTATAAGCAACTTGTGGAATGTTTGAATGCATCTAACTAGAAGTAGGTTGATTATCTTATATGGCACAGAAAATGAGTGAGTAAAAGTAGTCAATAAAAAGAGAAAAAATGGTTAATTTATGTACTTGACTAAGCTAACAATAAAATGCACAATCTTTTAATACCATTTAAGTTCTTCATTTTGTGAAGCATTTGAGTTAGCATTTTCTTTCTTTTGCTAAGTTGACGCTCTACCTACCCTTTCATACGCTTTGAACCCTTTCTACCTTTTTTCTTGAACCCCTTTACTTGTGTTAACTTATCATTATTGCTGGCAACCTCCGTAACTTTTCTAAAGAACTCATCCACTTGAGTAGTACTTGCTTGTTTATTTTGAAACTTTACAAGTTGCTTGTCCAATTCATCCGTAACTTTGCTAAGAAACATGAATGTCTCTTGTTGCTACAAGCTTAGTGGCTATCCTAATAAGGCGGGGACAAATCAATTTATAGAGTTGTATTGAGGATAGTTGTGTATCTTCCACCATATGACTAACACTAATATTAGATAAATCCCCACTTCTTGCTAACTTTGTCCACCTCTTCAAGATATATTGCTCAGGTATAATGTTAATTTGTCTACCTTTTGAACCCTTCTTTGCAATAGACAAACCTACAAGAAAATGAGCCATCTTTTTTCAAGTGTGTATAATGTTTCCTCACTCCAAATCCAACTATTCTGCCATAATCAACCCGAAACTTCCAAACATCTTCAAAATTGTCAAAAACCATACCCACCAATGGCTTCCAATCTTCTTGCATCTTATATTAATAATGCTACATTTCTAAAATAAAAATATTTATTTTTTATACATGAAGAACAAATGAATAAAAGGAAATTTTATTCCTACAATAATGAATAAATTCATACATGTTTAACATATTAGAAATTAAAAAAATAAAACGTAGAATATCAATTGAAACATAAATAACAAATGGAATAGATGAAGAATAGATAAATAAAGATTGACTAAAGAAATATGAAAATTAAAAAAGCCTTACAGTATGACTTTGTTTCACTTAATTGAGAAGAACCCACTAGTGTAGACTTTGTTTCGCTTGCTTGTTCTGTTATGTATGTGTGGCGCTGGAAAGAAAAGTTAATTTTTTAATATAATATTGGTTTTTAATTATTTTAATACTTAAACTTATATGAATCGTTGGATCTCATCTACGGTTTAAATTACTGTAGTAGGGAACTGTAGAGAATTATTTGCGACGGAAGACCTGAATGCATATATTTGTTCACGTTTCTTTCTTTAATGTACCACTTACTTATTTTTTATCTTTTATGCTACTTTTTAATTTATTCTTTTAAAAATAAAAATCAAAACTATTTATACATATTTCTTTCATATATCATGTGTGATATTTAAAAAGTACAAACTAATAAAATGAATTAAAATATTTCTTTTTTATTTATGTAAAATGAAAATGACACTAGTGCAAGAGGACATTTTACATTGGTTATTTTGGGTTTTTTACATTGGTTGTTGAATTGATGTTGATCTTGTCTTAATAGAATAGGAGATTTTTTTACATCAAACATTGAACCGATGTTAAAATGTCTTTTATATCGGTTGTATTTGGAATCGATGTAGAAAGTGCAGTTTTTTACATCGATTATGTCTATAACCGATGTAAAAGTAACCAATGTAGAAAATTACTTTTTACATTAGTGATGATAGCAACTGAGATAAAAGTAGGTGTGTGTTTTTTAATATTTGGTTTGTTTTGGGAATGTTCAAACTTGCAAATTACAATCAAACCACACAAGCAAATAGGTAGTTCACGAGAATATATCATTGAATACCAAAATTTACACTAAAACATATATATATGCTAATATAACTTTAGTGAACCTAACTTCACTTTAAACAATGTTAAACTACCCAAAACAATTATATTTGACATATATGAATACCAAAATTCACACTAAGGCAAATATATATATATATATATATATATATATGGCGATCAAGTTACTCCAAAAGTAACTCTTGGTAGAGTTACTCCACTCAATAACTCTTGGTATAAAATGAATTTCAATGATCCAACCATTAAATTAAAGGATTTTATTGAATTGATCAAGTGTACAGATTTTTATAAAGTTTGAAAATTATTTGATACTTCATTAGATAAATTCAAATTGACGTATAATATATTTTTCTAAATTATAAGAACCTTGCTTATAAGATTAACTAGCTACAAATGTCCAATTAATCTAAAATTTGGTGTGCATGGTCATTGACATAATATCAAAATATTCAATGATTGGATTGTTGAAATTCAATATATGTCAAGAGTTATTGAGTGGAGTAACTCTACATGTAACATTCCAGGTACTGAGGAGGGCAGGGAGTGATCGCTAGTGCAAAAGAGATAAGACACGGACAAGGAATGACTCCTGGCAGGCTTTCAGTTGGAGAGACACATGAATGAATCGAATACACATCGAAATGAGAAGGATCTAGAGGTTGTGTAGGTATGAGACTGTACAATTGAGGATAGCTAATTAAAGGAATTAATTAGTACTACCTATATCAACAAGATGCATCTATTTTTTGGTAGCCTATCACTTAAAAACTTCATAGTTAAGCATATTTGACTTGGAGCAATTTTGGGATGGGTAACAGTCTGAAAAATTTCCTAAGAAGTGTGTGTGTGAGTAAGGACAAAGGAGGTTGAAAAGTCTTGTGTTAATTTGTAGGGGCAATCATCAATCCTGAAAGTGGTCAGGCATTACAAAGTGGTATCAGAGCAGGGCCTCTCCCAGTACGGTGTGATGTGAGGATGAACAAAGCAGAAGCTGGTGGGCATGTAACATCCCAAGCACTAACGAGGGCGGAGAGTGATCATTGGTGCAAAAGAGATAAGGCACAGATAAGGAGCAGATCCTATTAAGCTTCCAGTGGGAGGTACACATGAATAAATTGAATACACACTGGAATGAGAAGGATCCAGGGGCTATGTAGGTGTAGAACTGTATAGTTGAAGATAGCTTAAAATAATTAATTAGTACTACTTGTACCAACATGATACATCTACTTTTCAGTAGCCTATCATTTAAGAACTTCATACTTAAGCGTGCTTGACTTGGAGCAATTTTGGATTGGGTGACCTCATAGAAAGTTTCCAAGGAAGCGTGTGAGTGAGAGGACAAAGCATGTTGAATATTCTTGTATTGGTTTGTGGGGACAATCATTAATCCTGAAAGCAACCAGGCATTACAAAGACTAAATGTGATACCCGTTTACATTGAACACAACCCTTTCTTATGTAATTACTTAATTAGTTATTAAGTTTGATTTGATGAAAATGCGAGTAAAATTTTTTCGTTTTGTTTTATGCTTAGTTGTCTTTTGAAACTTTTAAAATAGAAAAACCGTAAATAAAATAAAATTTAGAAATGGGAGTAGAAAAAAAAAAGATAAAGTCTACATATATCATCATAAGTGAAGTATACCTGGTTACTGCAGTACAAACTAGCATCATACATAAAAACTGAAATACAAGGAAAGTCATTGCGATATAGGGAAAGTTAAAATATAAATTCAAAATAAATAGTACCTACCCCGACTATGTACATCAAAAAGTCCTACTCAGAGTAATGTCTACTTACCCTATCTCATATACAAAAAAAAAAGGCCGCTAATTAGGGCCTATACATCCTGTGTCTCCTTCGAGTCTTCAGCAGTTGCATGATGTGCATGACCATTGGGTACTTTGGGAGGTGACCTAAGTCCGAACAAAGAGGATGGTGAAGAGGTGTGCCACCCATTGGCCATCCCCTCCTAATCCTCAATAATATGGGAGTCCAAGGGTGACTCAGCTAATACCACCTCCATAGGTGAACCTTCATCATCAGTTGACATCTGCTAGTCTCTTACCAGATCCTCAGCTGGTGGTGACTTAAGGAGAGGAGGATATGCATTCATAAACGGTGTTACGAAAGGGACTCCGAGGTCTGCTGGCAGTTTTAGTGGTGGAAAAGGTGCATAGAAAAAGTTTAGCAGCAGAGTTGGCGCCACCGATAGGTATAGTAAAAGACATAGGGGCATTGGTACCCCTAGAATAGGCGACAAGAACATGATCATCACGAGGCCTATATATGTCAAATAGTCTATCTCCTCGTGATACATCCAAGTCCCTTCGTCATGGTAATCAATGTAAAGGTTGAACAAGATGGGCATCGCCATCTTCATGTATCAACCACGAACAATCACGCATAAAAGAAAAGACAGAGGAGTCAGATGATTTGGTTCTTAAAATCACTTTCACATGGATGGTAGGAAATCTTACCATAAAATATAGATAAAACACAACTACCAACAATCAAGAGAAAAACCTAGGATTTTAACTAAGTTATAATAGACTACCCTTAACTCTGTATTGATTCATACTTCCAATTTGTGAGTAATAATTCTTAACAGAACCAGAAAGTAATTAGGAGTACATATACTTCTCTCAATATCATCAACATGGTACAGTCCTCATCATCACTGAGGAATAGAGCAACCAACTCGGGACATCCATTATCCATACAGAGGTATACTCTCACGTCAATCCTGAAATATTAAGCAATTGTTGGGGTTATCAAGCTTGGTCAAGCGAATATCTCGGCTCAAGATTGGCCATTGGGATCTATATCGCTCGATACCTTACCCTCAAGACCTCCACAAATGAGTCACTGCCTTTCATTACTTAACGTACCAAACTATGGCTTCCCATGCATGTCATGCCACTGCTTGTCCCTCACATCACATTACTTAATTAACTAACATCTCACCACTAGTCACTCTTAAGTAGAGGTTTTTCCTGGTCTCAGCAAGTTTGGGCACTAGTACATTCTCTTTTCTATGTCTCTACTTCTGATTACAGAGACTTAGTCTCTATTCATCTCACAGTATAGTAGGTTGAGGTCGAATTATTGTATAAAATATCTACATAATGAATTATTGAATAATTCATAAATTATAAAACATGCATCTAAATAACAAGGAAAACAATTAATCATATTTCTAAGGAAATTAATAATTTTATTTACTAGTCAATTTTATTTACTACCTTAAGTACCAAATTAAAAATTAATCTTATTTAGCAAAACTTTAAGGTTAGATACTAAATTGTTTAGGAAACCAAAATTAGTCAATAAAATTCTATTTTAGTTTAATTAAAATCTTAGGTACTTTATAAAGAACTGAACTAGTTAAATAAAATTTGAAACTTAGATTGCTTTTTACTGAATAAAACCGATACACACACATATATTAAATGAGGTCTGAGAAATCTAATCTCTATTGTTACCTTAACTTTTATTTTACCAAAATTTAAGCTAACTTCTAAAAAAAATTGATGGAAACCCTTCTAATTTCTTTTAGGGCCGAGAGCCCTTTTTCACAAAATAACCCAAATTTTCTTTTTAACCATTCCTAAGTTCACTAAATCTTGTTCTAATTTTAAAATCAAGCCTTAATAAGTTGTTTGGTTCAAGTTGATCAAAACTTTCCTTAGCAAAACCAACATAATCCATTATTCCCACATCAATACCAATATTAATCATCAATATGTTGCCATGAAAACATAAATTTTAGCAGCCACAAATAGTAAAGAAGGAAAGAAAATTTTCTTTAATCACCATTCCAATCATCAAAGCAACAATATCAACAATAATGGAAGTAAAAACACTTTCAAGGCATTATTAACAAAATGGGTTTGGGGAAAACCCACCCACCACCATATGAAAGCAATAACAAAAATAGAACCCACCCAACTCCCCTATTACCTCAAAAGATAATGAAGAGGAGGAAGAAGGAGGAAGATGAGGGTGGTCTCCAAGTATAACAATGGAAGCCTCCTAGATGGTGGATGATGAAGGATCTTTTTTGTAACACCCATTCTTTTTTTTAAATATAATTCATATTAATTTAGTTATTAAGTTTAAGTAGATGAAAATGTGGGGTAGAATTTTTTTTTCCCGCTTTTATAATAGAAGAATTCAAAATTTAATAGAATTTAAAAATGGGAGTAAAAGATAAAAGATAAAGACTATATATGTGTATATATGTGTGTGTGTGTGTGTGTGGTAAAATTGTACATCATGATTTGGTTGATACATAATAGTCATAAAGTACGAAAAGAACAAAAATACATCAAAAATATCCTATACAGAGCAGTGCTAATTTACCCTATTTCTCATACAAAAAGAAAAATACTATAATGTAGGTCTTTAGATCCTCGTCCGTTGAAGTATCCTCTAACTCGTACTCAGCATCACAGGACATTAACGTCGTCTTTAATAATCACGATCAATCATACATAGAAAAAGAATAATGAAGTGATGTGTTTTGTTCTAAAATCACTTTTAAATGTATGGTAGGAAGTCTACCATAAAACAAAGATAAAACACCCCTGACAATAGAAGAAAACCTAGGGTTCATTCTAAGTTATACTATACAAAACCGTCTTTGACTAAGTATGGATCCACACTCTCCACTGGTGAGTAATAGTTCTCAACAGAACCTAGGAAGTTATTAGGAGTACATGTACCTCTCTCAACATCATCACATGATACAATCTTCATCATTAATGAGAAACAAATAATAGTTAAGACGTCTATTTATAAAGGTATACTCTCATACCAATCCTAGAATGCTAGGCTGTTTTCAAGGTCACCGAGCTTAGTCAGGCGAATATCCCAACTTTAGGACACTACCTTGGCTATTGGGACCTTCACTACTCGATGCCTATCCCTAAGACCTCCATAAGTGGGTCCCTATCTTTCATTCCTTAGTGTACCAAACTGTAACTTTTCTAACAGGTGTCATGCCACTACATGTTACTTACTTTACATTACTCACTAATCTATCAAATTCCCACTTCTTAAACAGAGGTTTACCTGGTCTCATTTAATTTGAGCACCAGTAACATTTCTACCTTATATTGCAGAAATTACATGATAATAATTTAGCAATCATCAAAATTTTGGTAGTATAACTACTTACCAAAATTTAACAGAATAACAATTTGGTAATCAAAATTTTAGTAGAATAATGACTTAATCAAAATATTATTACTAAAATTTTAGCAAAATAACAATTTAATAACAAAATAATAACTAAATTTGAATAGAATAATTACTTAATAAATGCATTTTAATTATAAAATTGGGCAGAATAACAACTTAGTAAATACATTTAATAGTCTAAATTTAAGCAGAGTAACAACTTAGCAATTATAATTTAATAATCTAAATATGAGTAGAGTAACAACTTAGCAAAAATTAAAGTTAAACATCAAATATTATAACAATGTAATGATAATAGTAATAAAGCTTATGCCTAAACGGGTTTAGGGGAAAACCCTTCCTACTAACATGCAAAGTGACAATAATTTAGAACCAATCCCACTTTCCACATTACCTCTAAGGTAGTTGATGAAGAAGATGGAATTGTTGGTGCAAAGCTTCTAGGAAAGAATTTTTATTAGTTAATGAAAACTAGTAAAATTTTAGCATAAAAACAAAGTAAAAGAAAATTATAGAGAAAAGTTGTCTAATATTTTTGATCAGCCAAGAGAGGGAAAGAGATGCTGATAAACTATCCAAAATGGTTCCTATTTATAGAAAATGGAGGGGGCTTAGGTGTCCCACAAGTGACATCATCCATTATGTCAAAATTTTAATTTTAATTGAATTTAGGACACATACACAATTTAGGATGATGAATCAGCCCCCCCTCTAGGTCTGGATGTGCATGAGTTGTCCTAAGGCTCTCTTGTGTCAATTTTATATGTAGTTAAATTAATCGGTATCGATAAAATCTCCTAAGCTTGTATAATTTAGCTTGTAATATCAGAATAATACATTTTAATGCCAAATTGAACTTATACATTATTTTTCACCAAAAATAAATTTCTAATAAATAATTTTAATTTTTATTAATTTATTTTAAATTTTATATATTTATTTTGTATTTTTAAGCTAGAAAATTCATAATAAATCCATTTTAATTCAATAAATATCAAAATTTTAATAAAAATTCTACAATTAAATATTTGACCTATAAATAAACTAAAATTACCATTTTTTTTTATCATTTTTGAATGTCAAACCAATACTGGCTAGGCTTAATAGACATCTAAAGGCATTTTGGTCATTTTGTACTGAAATTTTCAAAAATTTTCAAAATTATATTTTAATATATATGTCATGATTTCAAGTTCAAATTGACATTTTAATGTCAATTGAATCTTTTTTCTCATATCAACCCTTAATGTTGAGAAATAAGGATAAAATCGTCATTTTATAATTTTTTCAGGTCTCGTCTCTGAAAAATTATTAAAAATCACGATTAGAAAGCTCTTGAAATTTTGAATTTAATTGTGGGGAACAACCTTTTGAAATTTTTTCCCCATTTTTTAGAATTAAATTCGTCAAGTATTAGAAAAATAGTTGAAAATTTGAAATAAAAGTGTTATATTTTTCACTATTTTTCTTTCAAAATAAAATTTTTATAATTAAAATATACTTTGTATAAATTTTTTTAAATATCTTTAGGTCAAAAAGTCTCTGGTTGGTTTCCGTAGTCAATTAGGGGTATTTTTGTCATTTTACAAAAATTATCTCGATAAATTCCCAAAAAAATTCTAAAATTATTATTAATTATTCTAAGTATATTGGTGACTCAAAAATAATTTATAAACACTTATAACTATTTTTGTCTATCAATTTTGTTATTTGGCTTTTTAAGAACAAAACGGTCATTTTACAAATTTTTTGGGACTCCATTCCCCAAAAATTATTAAAAATCTAAACTAAGTACTACTAACTATTACGAGCGTAACCATAGGGGTGTTACATAATAATTAGAAAATTAGTTTAATAGGAAAAAGTAAGGGTGTTACATTTTTAGTTTGGTAAAAAAAAAATGGACAAGTTGATGGGGAGGGAAAGCTCATGGGTTTCTCCAACACAAAAAAGGGTGAAGTCTTCACACAAAGGCTTCACACTAGTGCAGGGGTATTTATAGGCAAAGGAGCTAACTGGTCTCGTATATTCATTGCAATCAAATCTAGATGAGCATTCACACCATCATTCGTCTTACGCTGAATGTTAAGAAATGTTTCGATTACACTATCGCACACATTTTTCTCCACATGCATCACATCAATACAGTGTCTCACATCATTTATGTTCCAATACATCATATCAAAGATCACCAACCTTTTCTTGCATATGTTTTTTTTTTCTATAGGCTGCTTTTTGGGTTTTTCCATATATAACATTTAAGTCCTTCACTTGTTCATAAACTTGCTCTCTAGTTAAGGTTGTTGGAGTAATTTCATTTTCTTGGCATTCAGTAAAAGCTTTCTTCAACCTATGGTACGGGTGATTAGATTTAAGAAATCTCAAAATGTCCAAGGTAAAACATTTTCTTTCGATATTATAGTTGATGGTAGTATGTGCCTTCATACATAGGGCATGCTTTATGTCCCTTAATACTATATCCGCACAAGTTCCCATATGCTAGAAAGTCATTGATGATGCAAAATAAGATAGCACGTAACTTGAAATATTCATTATAATACTGATCAAACACATCAACGCCTTCTTCCCACAACATTCTAAAGTCTTCAATCAAGGGACTCATATAAATATTTATATCATTTCTTAATTGTCTTGAGCTTAAAATCATCATAGATAACATAATGTATTTGTGTTTTATGCACAACTAGGAAGGTAAGTTGTAAATTACCAACATAATGAGCTATGAACTATGCTTACTACTTTAGTTATCATAGGGATTCATTCCATTTATAGTAAGTCCAAGCCTAAAGTTTCTTAGCTCATTGCCGAGCTTTAGAAGCAAGCTATTAATATTTTCTTCCATTTCAAAGAATCAGTTAGCTTTTGAAGTTGTCCATCACATTTTCTCTTATTTGCATGCCATCTAAAGTACTTTGCATCATTTGCATTAGCAAACAATCGCTTAAACCTTATAATTATTGAAAGATACCACAACACCTTCGTAAGAGGACCCTCCTTTATGCTCTTATCCTTACCACAATCACCATTCTTTACTTTGTACCATGATACCCCACACTTGGGACACTCATGCATCTCTTCGTACTCTTTCCTGTACAATATGCAATCATGGGTGCAATTTGTATTTTCTTATACTTCATACCCATCGAACACAGTATCTTCTTTGCCTTGTAGTTACAGTTAAGTAATGTGTTATCTTCTAGAAACATGTATTTCAATAACTCAAACAATTCGGTGAAGCTCTTATCACTCCACCTATTTCTTGCCTTCACATTGAACAATCGTAATACCGTTAACAATCATGTGAAATTAGTGCACTCTACATCTGTAATGACCCACTATCACTACAAGACTACATTACAACTTTCTACATTTCATTTATTGTATATCATTAATAACAATACGTCAACTTTAACATTTACCATCTTTATTTTCTTCATGTATAGTATATACAATTATATATCCTTAAATATAAATGGCAACACGCCACCAAAATACAACTCAAAGGGAGGAAAATACAACCATGAACTCCCTAAAGCTGGTCAAACTATACATCAACCACAAAAGGAATCAAAAGAACTTCCAAAAAGATCCACCCATAAAAATGCCTTCTATCATCTCCAATTGAGACCTCCATCATCAACTGTGGGAAGCTGGATCTACAGAAGCTTCACCCTCTACTCCCACAGCAAACGATGTGATCATCACAACCACATACAACAACAACTAGCAACAACAACAACCACAACAAAACAAGGCCTGCACCGCCTTGGCCCCATGCAAAATTGCCCATCCACTCATCTCCAAAGGCCCATCTTTACAACTCCACATCTTATCCAGGCATTAGGTTGGAGGCCTGTCTAAGCCGCAGCTCCTGTCAACCAGCCAAATTGCATGCCTACCCGCACACGGCTTGAGGCCCACACAACTTCAGCCAACAACATATGCATGCAAATTCATGTATCACCACAACATCAACTTAACCACAACAAATCATCATATCCATATATATGAGTATATCAACATAACACCACGTGGCCTACTTAGCACCACCTGGGGTCCAACAAGCACTACCAACTCCATGTAGGCCCAATCCAGCCCCATGCATAGTCAACAGGTAAGGCTCTATCCAAGCAGCACATACCTCGTGAGAATTCTCACACAACAATAGGACCTACATCCCCTGTGAGACGTCTCACCACAACAACACAACATAACTAGTGGAAGTTCTATCCAAACAACCTTCCACCCAACTACCACTTTGCAACAATTTATCAAACAAATCAACAACAATAATAAAGAAAAACCAAGAGCTAGTTTGGAAAACCATTTGAACTTCCAATTATCTTAAAATATACATTTGACATCCTTAGAAGTCAATAAAGTCATCAACCAACCACAACAATAATTATAAAGTAAAGAAAATCTTGTTATTCTCTCACTAAGTGTGAATTCTGTCGCTGAGCACGAGATTTGTAGCAATGTGCCAAAATTCGTCACTAAGCGACACACTCCATTTCAGCATCCATTGCTAAGCGAGATTTTCTGTCGCTAAGCGATAGATTTCTAGAGAGCTTGCAGCATCCGTCGTTAAGCAACATACTTTCAGGAAATTTTTTAGAATCAGTTGTTAAGCAAGTGACAGACTTCCAATGAATTTTCAAGATCTGTTGCTAAGCGGCAATTTTCATCACTAAGCTAGTGACTTCTAGAGAGTCATCAGCATCCGTCGCTAAGCAACAGAATCCGTTGCTGGGAGCGAGTGTATTTTTTTTTTCGCAAATCAATCAACAAGATGACCAATAACCATTTTTTTGACAAAATCAATCAACACCCAACATCACAAAACAATTTTAGTTACTTCTAATACTATTCTAACCGATTACATAACGATTTCTTCCACCAATCATCAACAAATTTCAACATCCCCTTTCAAAACCCATTTTCTTGTCAAAACCCATATACACAAAATATTCATAGAAATCAATCGATTCTAAAGCATTAAATCGACATATCAGCGGCCACAAACACAAAATCAACCAATAGTAAGCTCCCCTTACCTTTAAAAGCTTCCAAATTTGAAATTTAGAAAGATGAGAATGTGAGAGAAAGAGATTCTTGAGCCAATCCTCCAAGAAATTTGCCCTTCTTAACACAAGAACACGGAATCTAGGCTGGTATCTTGCTATACTCTTGGTGACTAAAGAGATTTAGAGAGATTGGGAGAGATGAGAGAAGAGAGGAAATGATGAGAGAGTGTGAGAATGAGAAATGAGAGAAAAAGCTCTTCCCCTCTTATATAGCTTAACTCTCCAAAGCTCCCACACAGACTTCGGGCTAACTGAGGCTCATAACTGGTCCAACTCAATTGTTTTTCCTTGACAGCTCAAAAATCACACCAACACCACACCCAAATTGGCTCAAGCACATATCTCAAGTTCCCTAAATTCAAATCGGATTTCCAAATAAACAATACCAAACCATCACCATGCACAACAAATCATACACAACAACAATTCATTTATTTCTTTTAATCACCTAGATCACATATCTAATTTCCACTTTTTAGTTATCAAAACACTAAATCATACATTAAGAAAATACAACGTTACAATATCATTGCACAAACTATCATATACATGTGCTCGCTAAAATGGCTCGTGTCTAATATCATGGATCATGTCCTCTAGTTGATCATCCATATTCACATCAACCTATTCTTTTTGGTGAGCTACAGTTGGCATATCAATCAATTCACCATGCCGTGTCCATATTGTATGACTTTTGGAAAACCTATCACAAAGAAGATGCTCCTATATTTTTTCAACTTGTAGTTGTCTCTCCTTTAAATAGTTAACACAAGGATGATACAACCTTCCGTTACTATCAACAACATTTCTAGAAACTCTTCTACTCCATTCTCTTACTCATCACCTGTGTGTAGAGCATTTATCCAACTATGATCCATAATTACGTTTTGTAATACATATAAAGATATATCATGCATGTAAATCTCACTTTTTATACAAGGTGTGGCCCTATCCCATTTAGGAAGACCTTTTTTTTATACTTGATTAATACGAATAGATTACGTGTCATATCTTAATTTTAGTAGTATTTCGCATTAATCTCCAAATACACGAAATGAAAGTGGTGACATTAAATCAACCACAATCAAGTATGCACTCAGAGACACAACATGAAATGCACTAAACCAAAATTTCATCAAATTTAAGATGAAACTTAACATCTAAGTGTTAATCAAGTAAAAAAAAATGAATCTTCTCAAACTGTCTAACCGGACAATTCAAGATTCAATACAACAATTAGTACTTTAACCATTGTATTGAATCTCAAATGGGGAACTAAGGTTCACTCATAATGCATAACTTTAATGTAAAGCATATAATTAAACACATAATTATAAAGCATATAATTAAAATATTTGACAACAAAATTTAAACATGTTTTATATCCATGCAAACATGCATATTAAATATAAATCGTAGTCATCAAACACATAAGCTATAAAGTAAGCACCAAGTTACTATCTACAATGGTTGTTCCACCTTGCTTGAAAAGTTAGGGAGGTGTATTGGAAGATCTATGACTCTATATATCGGAGCTCAAGATGTTGTTGTAGCAGCATACCATGTCCTGGAGGATGAGCAGTGTATGTATGGCCAAACATAGTTGAAACTTCTAATGTAAAAGGTCGAATTGAGAAGCTTGAAAGAATGATTGCTCAATTGTAGCCATTATAATAGTTGTGAAAACATGTTCACTCTTCACAATTTTACCAGCTTTGCGAATGAGTATTGTCTACTAGAGCTTAATGGGTAAAATGGTGTGCTCAACTCTTCTTTTTCCTATTTGAGTACATTGGTGAAATGGGAAAGGACTACATCTATGTTGTAACTTCTTTGCTTCAAGATGCTTTTATGGATAGGGATATAGTTCACAGGCAGACAACTGCTTTTGCTATAAAGCACATGGCACTAGGAATGACCGATTTGGATTGTAAAGATGTGTTGATCCATTTGCTGAACTATGTTTAGAAAAACATATTTGAAACTTCTCCACATGTGATTAATGTTGTGATGGAAGCCATTGAAGGGGCGAGGGTAGCCTTAGGTGTCGCCATTGTTCTTAATTACTATCTACAAGGGTTGTTCCACCCTTCTTGATAAGTTAGGGGGTGTATTGGAAGATCTATAAGTCTCTATATATTGAAGCTTAGGATGTTGTTGTAGCAACATACCTTATTTGAGTACATTGGTGAAATGGAAAAGGACTATTTCAAAATGGTGTTGCATAACGAAGAAGGCATTTGGGGTCTTTGTGAAGGCGAAGGGAATGTTAGGATTGGATAGGTCACCAGGGTTAAGAACTTCCATATGTTTTTGGGAATATAGTAATGTAAGAATACTAGAGTTGAGTTTGAACATTGAAGCGTTTTAAAATGAAAATGAAAATGAAATTTAAAAATTTTTGGAAATGCGTTGCAAAAACTTGGTGCTTATGTTGTGCGTTGTGCGAGAGGATATTGATTGTTGCTCCTTCAACATTTGATGATGGAAAAAGAATAGATAAAAGAATAGACAAAGCCTTACCATTTCCAACTTCTTTATCACTTTGAATCTTGTTCGACACATTTGCTACTTTACACTTGGCAATCATTCTTTCAAGCTTCTCAATCTGGTCTTCAAGATCATAGGATACTTCATTATCTTTCCAACACAACCATCATATAATGTCTTCTTCCTTACTTGGATTTGATTACTTCTACCAACTTGAGCAAAGCCAACTCATGATGGCTAAATAACATACAGTAAAAGCAATCAAATCTAAGTAAGGAAGCCTTAACATGATTTGATACTTTTGATATAGAAGGTTAGATTGAAAAGCTTGAAATAGTGATTACTCAGTAGACTTTGTTATGAAAATTCTTTATTACTAACTTTCTTTGAAATTCTACTTTTCTATATTGTTTGCAAGATCTACTAATAATCTCTTCCTCTATTGCAAGGCATTGCGTCATCAAGTCTTCATGACAATATTAGTGTGAAACAAATGGGACAAATAGAACCAAACATTCTATTTGACCCAAATAGAAGCTAATATTCTATTTGACCTGTTTGTTTCTTATCATTATCACCATGAAGACTTGTCTTCGCAATGCCATGTAATAGATGAAGAGATTATTAGTAGATCTTGCAAACAATATAGAAAAATAGAAAATTAAAGAAAGCTCTAAATAACAAAATTTTACATAACAAAGTCTATTGAGCAATCACTCTTTCAAGCTTCTGAATCTGGCCTTTCACATCAAAAGTATCAAATCATGCTAGGGCTTCCTTACTTAAATTTGATTACTTTCACTATATGCCATTTAGTCATCATGAGTTGGCCTTGCTCGAGTTGGTGGAAGTAATCAAATCTAAGTAAGGAAGGAGAAATTATATAATGGTTATGTTGGAAAGAGGGTGGAGTATCTTATGATCTTGAAAGGCGAATTTAGAAGCATGAAAGAGTGATTGCTAAGCACAAAGTAGCAAATATGCCAAACAAGGTTCGAAGTGATAAAGAAGTTGGAAATGACAATGCTTTGTCTAGCCCTCTATCTATTGTTTTTCCATCATCAAGTGTAGAATGAGCAACAATCAATATCTTCCCGCATAATTCACAACATAAATGCCAAGTTATTTGCAGTGCATTTCCTAGTTCATCAAAATTTCATTTTCATTTTGAAACATTTCAAATTTCAAACTCAACCCCAGTATTCTTATATTACATTGTCCCCATAATTTCAAAATTCTAATCCTTATGACCCATCCAATCCTAGCATTCCCTTCACCTTCACAGAAACCCTAAATTCTTTCTTTGTTGTGCAACAACACTTAATTATTACTATGAGAGAGCAATGAGTGGATTTGTTCTCTACCAAGCTTCGCGACTCTGCATTTTCTATTCATCACAATAGAGGGAAAAAGGAACAATTTTGTGTTTGCAAAAAGAAAAAACAAGAAAAGTGCTCTCTTGTTTGAAATGTATCAAGAGTTCATATTGCTTACAGGATGCGTAGCAAGCAGGGAAGGGTGTTAACCAATTATACAAACACATCACAATCCTCAAGAGTCATATAATTGAAATTAACAATATGAGAAGATCACACAAGGCCTAACTAAGCTTTATACGACCATTCTCATTCTTTGTTAACCAACAAATTAGACAATCCAATTACAATTTCTAAAGAAAGTCTGATAGAGTTTTCTAGTACTTTCCTATATTTACAAGTATTTAATCAATCACAATAACACATGTAAACCTATTAGACAATTTAATCAATAACCAAAAGCATCACATAAGACCCAACTAAGCTCTATGTGGTCAATCATGCAAACACATCACAATCAGATCCTCAATAGTCATACAATTCAAATATCATTCAATCAATTACTCACACAACATGATCAAACCAAAAAAATGAAAAAGAAAAAGAAAATTTTGAGATTGAAATATTTTGGGGGGTTTGGGATTACCAAGAAGCAACACACACAAGCAAGCTTGACGAAACTTAAACTTAACATCGGGGTGTTCATGACTTGTCCTGTCTCACTAACACGGCTCAACCCGAAGGGATTTTTTACAGGTTTGAGTTTAAGAAATCAGACCTGGTGTATTTTTAGGACAGGTTCGGGTTATAATTTGAGTCGTCCTAACCTGGTCCAATGTATAGATTATTTTTAAAAAAGTCTAATTTTTTAAACAATTATGTATTAATAATACAATTTCTTGACTTAATAAATAGTGTTTTATCTAACATGATATTATAATTATATTGATATTATTTATCTTAAAATATGTATTGTAAAATATAAATTGTAGTTGAATATTACTTTAATTTTACAATTTAACTATATATAATGTTAAGATGAATATATTTCAGGTTGACCCTGTCTTGTCCCATGACTTGTCAGGTCTTAATCAAGTTAGGTTTGGGTTTGAAAAATTGACCCTATCAAATTTTCGAGCTGGGTAGGTACACAGGTCAACCTGTCCCACAAACACCACTACTTGAACACCAAGTGATGAAACCCATAGTCTATTAGAACCCATCACAAAAGCCATGAGTTTGGGTGAGAACCAAAACAAGCAATGAGTTCTATTTTTACCAACACGAGTAATAATGGTGGAATTGGGAAAGAAAATGACTTACCTTCACCGGCATTGGCAAGTTTTGGTGGTGGCATCAATGGCAGGGTCACGAGTTAGGTACAAGAGCGTTTCGAGTTAGGGTTGGGGTCTATAAATAAGGAAGAACAAGGAGAACCTCATTGTTGGCAATAAGAATGGAGGAATATGGAGGTTCAAGTTATGGAGGAATCGCTAGTTAAGGTTGAAAGTGTTTCAAATTTGAAGGGGAATAAGACCTCGAATTGTAGAGCACAAATATAAAAATCTTTTTTATATAGGTTTTATTAATGACTAATGTAAAAAGATGCTTTTTACATTGATTATAAATTTAGTCAATGTAAAAAAGCATCTTTTTATATCAGTTATTAATATAACCGATATAAAAAGCTTTTTTACATTGTTTATTCTACAACTGATGTAAAATCATGCTTAATTATTCACAAAAATGTTACTGCCTCATTCTTTATATGAGTATCCTATAACTAATGTAAAACCCCATCATAGATTTTACACTAGTGTGATCTATAAAAATGATGATATAACTTGGTTGACAATTTTTTTAATAACATGTTCAATAAATAAACATTATTTCACAATTATATATATCTAATTTAGTTTATAAAAATATTAAATATATCTTTAACGATTAAATAAAAAATACTTATTGTCAAAAACACTATGTTCATATATAAACTATATAAGTTTTTAGGGAAAAATAATTTTTTATAGAAAGAAGATTAATTGATATAAGGTGTCATACTTAACTCTTACATTACTTAATAACTTTATGTAAAATATAAAATTAATGAATCCAATCATTAAATTATTTGATATTGCGTTTCTTGCAACATCTTGTTTTTTTTTCCCTAATTTTCTTACTATGATAAATACATTTATATTTTTATATTATTATTTACCTTCACAATTTTTTATGAATTTTCATTTCCAATAAAGCAAATTTTGAAAGAAGATGTGATTTATTCAATTTTGAGATAAAAATTCATAAATTTATCATGGATACAAAATAAATTTAGGCTTAATTGCATCTTTTTCCCCTCAAAGTTACACAATCTCGCAAATTTTGTCCTCAATTTTTTTTTGCAAATGTTATCCCCTTAATTTACAAAAATGTTGCAAATTTTTCCCTAACATCAAGTTTTCATTAAATCTCAAAGAGCGTGAACACTTTCTAGTGGTTTTGAATCATCAGTATACACACATATTTAAAATAATTGCTTTTAACACAATAGTGTTTTTAACACTGTTGTGTTAAAAGCAATTACTTTAAAAACATTGTTTTTTGGCGGTTCAAAACTACCAAAAAGTATTCATGCTATTTGAGATTTAATAGAGACTTGATGTCAGGACAAAATTTGCGACATTTTATAAATTGGGGCCAAAATTTGTGAAAAATTCTTTGAGAACAAAATTTGCGAGGTTATATAATTTTGAGATTATAAAATTCAATTAAACCATAAATTTATCGTAATGCTATTATTATTAGAGAGGTTACTTTGTTAAAATTTAAATATTAATAAAGTGTTTGTAACACCCTTTTCTTTTTGTATATATATATTTTTATAATGAGAATTTATTTTCCGTTTTGAGGTGTTATTATTATTTTTATTGTTGCTATTAATATATTTAATAATAACAATATAAATTTCTCTTAATAATTGGAACTTTAGAAAATTAAGACAGAAAATTTAATTTTCATTTAAAAACTTTTAATTATATGCGTTGAAAATATCTTAGTAATTAAATTAAGATTATAGAAATTTAAAATATTTAATAAAATCTTTAATAAATAAAGTAAATTTATTTTCTTTGATTTTGAAATTAAAATTATTTTTATAAATTAAGTATTAAATAAATTCCAAAAATTATATTGACTATTCTTCAAAAATCTTGATCCTATAATTTGTTAAACCCATTGGACCCATGCAATGTCTACTACCTCAATTTCTTTTATTCATTGAACCCAACTCATCCAGTGATCCATGCCCAACTACTTATGCTGGATAGAACCTGCAAAAGCCCACTTTTTTCTTCAGAAAATTTTGCTGGAGGAGGCGTGCATGTGGAAGGCCATTAATTGCATTCCGCTGTTTCCCATTTCCTATGGCCGCACTTGAATCCTTTATTTTATTTTATTTTTTTAAATCAGGAGTATCTCGTATCTTAGAGTTAGATATTAATTCTGAAATTTATTTAAAGAGTTGATTTTTCTTAATAGATGCTCTTTATATGTATGGATTCGGAAATTGAACATTTGATTACATGTTTAAGACATATAATTATCTACTAACCATATCACACTATGTTAATAATCTTTATTTGTTTAATTGAGTGGAAATTGTATACTTGGGTTTGTGTTGTGTCTCTCGATGCAATCATGTGGTTGGTAATGATTTGAGTATGTAGGGACGTAGAAAATTTTCAGTCGAGCACATTTGTTTAATTAAATAAAGAAACTCAAGCTTGAGATTGACCTCGATTGTTTAAATGAGTCAAGTCCAAGCTTTACAAGTTTGGCATTACCAACAAGTGAATATAATATATATATATATATATATATATATATATATATATATATATATATTTAATATGATTCGAGTATTCAAGGGTGCAAATGAACTGAACAATTCATAAACTATTCAGACTCAACTTGTTAAATGCTTGATCAAGAATATTTGTTTAATTAAATAAACAAACTCAAACTTGAGATTGACAATGATTATTTAAATGAACCAAATCTAAGCTTTACAAGTTCAACATTACTAGCACGTGAATATATATATATATATATATATATATATATATATATATGGATCGGGATTCATTGATACCGGGTGTCAAAATTAGTCAAGTTACACCTTCAATAACTTTTTGTAAAATACAAATTTAACCAATCCAACTATTGAATTATGTGATATTATATTCATGATCATGTATATCAAATTTCACAGAATTTAGACTTTTGTACATGTGTTATCTAACAATGAATATTGACATATATTTTAATATCATATTATATATTAAAATAAAGTGATGTGATGAACTACTAAATGATTTTGAAATTGTATGAAATTTTGTATACTTAATTTAATTAATAAGATCATCAAATTCAACGTTGGATTGGTTAAATTTGTATTTTACAAAAAAGTTATTGAAGGTGTAATTTGACTAACTTTGACACCTGAAGTCAATGAGTCCTAGCCATATATATATATATATATATATATATATATATATATATATATATATCTTAGAAAAATTAAAATTACATAAATTCCATTAATTATATGAAAACATTTTTGTATAGTCTAGAATTTTTTAATTTTGTGTACCATTTGAACACATATTTTTATTTATAGATTATCAACTAGTATTAAAATGTTTATTAAACAATAAATCGATTCACTTAAACATAATATAAGAAATTTTTTGTAAAAGGAAAAATAATTAAGTTATAAATGAGTTAAACAAGTCAATCTCAAGCTTTTTTGTAAATAGTCAAGTTTAAGATTTCAGTTAGACTCGTTTAAATAAATGAGTCAAGCTTGAGTACCCTATTTTTTTTCACAAGTCAAGCCTAAATTTTAAATATTCAAGTCAACTCTACTCGTTTACAACGTTGCAAGTATGTATTGGAAATTTTACTGTGTTCATTATAGGGCTTAGGCAGTACCATAGTGTCAGAATTGGGGGTTATTTCTTAAGCGACTTAAAGGCGCCAATGGCCTCATTGGGATGGATTGGACATTGTATAATAGGCTTAAAGCCTTCTCTTGCTGTGTTGTATGTATACATTGGGGGGTCATTATTCTCACTCGCTTTTTATCTAAGTTCACACCCAATCTTTTTTTTTTTTTGACAAAAATACCCTTAATAGAAAAATGTTTTCACAATGTAACAATGGGGGAGGAGTGTAACACCCTAAATTCTCCTTGACCCATTTTTTCTATTTTCCATTTATTTTTATCAAAATTCTGACTAAGCCATTGTGTCCGAATCATTGAAAAACATTTAGGCTAGATTTTTAATAAAAATTTCTTAGGTTGAAATCAAGTGAAAAGACCATTTTACCCCTAAAGTCACGAAATTAGCTAAAAATAGATCAAAATAACTAATAATTAGAAAAAATTTATATTTAAGCTTAAAATTATGCTTAGAATAATAAAATATATTTTTGAAAATTTTCTGATAATTTTCTAAAATTTTTGTGTGAAATGACCAAATGCCCTTAAGGGCCAAATAAGCCGAAACAAAGACTTTTTGACTTTCAAATATTTTGATGAAATTCCATAGGCTATGTATTTGCATAAATTGAATTTTTCTAAATTTAATTTGAAATTTTTAGATTTTAATAAATTTAAACATGTTTACTGTAGAATTTTAGCTTAAGTGAGCCTAAAACCAAGTCTAGATTCTAGTTTTAAATAGAATATAAAATTAAGTGAAAATGACACCTTAAAATATTGAATTAGTTAATTAGAGATAGATTTTAGTTACTTAGGAACGAGTAATAGTTACACAGGGATAAAAACTAGTTACTTAGGGATAGGGTTCCATTAGTTAGAGTTAATCATTGGAATTTCCATTTAAATTAAATAGACCAAATCTTATATAAGATATGATAGCCCACCATTTTTAGCCTACAAATAGGCTATTTTAGCACACAATTTTCATCCATTCCCCACCTCCTCTTGGACGAATGCTATACACTTCTCTCTCTCTCTCAAAAAAAATTTTCTCCTTGCTTTCATCTCGGTGGTTTGAAGTCTTAGAGGAAGTAGAACTTCCATTGAAGCTTACCTTTGAACAAGCCTTTCTCCATCACCACTCCATTCAAGGTAAGGGGGAGTGGGATGTTTATTTTCTTATCACTCTCATGATGGGTTTCTATGAATTTATTTACTTCTATTGTCATTTTAATGATGCTTGAGTTGTTGGACACTTTGGTGTTGTTCTTGGATGCTTTAATTGATATGAATAAGATAGGTTAAGTTCATGGGAAACCATGAAATGTTCTTATCTATTTTTCTTCTAGATCCAAAATTCTTTTTAAAGAAACCAAGTTGATTGTTATTATGAAGACAAGATACATGAAATGGCTGGACAAACTTGCTTCCATTGAAGCAAAAATTCCTTGCTTCCCCCCCTCCCCCACAAAGCTCACGGTTTTGTTGAGAATAATGAGGAGGTATTGCTCAAAGTTTTTGTTTTACTTGGATTTAAAGTTGTTTAATCTTGTTAAAAGGTTATATAAAGTGTTAATGGTGAAATTTCATTAAAATTTGAATTGAAAGTAGGTAAAGAACTTCAGCCATGACACTAATACCATTTGGCTATCTTAGATCCATGGAGGAAGATGACTAGTTATTTTTTATTTTCTATAAAACTTGTATTAAATAAATGCCTTATTTTTCCAATAAATTAAATTGTAATAGTGAAATAAAACTTTGGGCTTTGTTTTCTCTATCAATAAATTTCGGCCCTAAGGCACAACAAGTAAGGATAAAAAAAAAGAGAAATTTTTTGAGCTTAACTCAAAACTTTGGACAACAAATGTTTTATGAAGGCCCAAAGGGGTTTTGAAATGAAATTAGGAGTCTAAACAAAAAATAGCCTTAGTAAGCCCAAAACTTGAGTAAAAATAAATTAAGCCCATAAGTGGAGTAGACAATCTAAATAAGATTTTTAAATTAAATGTATTCATTAACTAATAAACATGTATGTATTTTACTAGTAATGCTAATTATTTTATAAGTCTTTAACTCATAACCACTTAGTAAATCTAGGATGAATTAAATCAATTTTTCTCAAGACTTATGGAATTACTTAAATTAAATTAATAATAGTCTAAGGTTAATTAAGTAGAATGATGGTTAGTAAAAATGGAAATAAAGTTTGAATTTAATGACTCTTAGAAATACTTAAATCTTTTAGTTAACAAGTGAGCAATTGTAATTTTTTTTTTAAGAATGTGTGAGATTGGAGTATAGATATTACAATGTCTCTAAAAATGTTGAATCTCTATAAATAGAGGTTACTTTACTGAAAAATCGAGAGAGTTGCTATGTGAATTAATTTAAGATAAGGATGAGCTGAGTAAAAATGTGAAGATCACATAGTGAAATATATGATCTAAAGATAGGGAAGTTATAGCTTGATAGGCTACGGGATGAAGGAAGCAATGATAAGGTCTCAGGGGTATGATATCGAGTTATGAGAATCCTAATGGCTGGAGTAGAGCCCTAGAACTGGGATAATCACGTAACCGAATTGATAACCTTGACACCTGCTCAGCATCATCAAGATTGGTGTAGAATATACCCTAGTTAAAGAATTGTGAGAGCACAAAAGTTGTGTAGAGCTCAATGATTGATAATGAATTTTATAACATGATGGTTAGGGTTATATGGACTTCTAATCACTTCCCTAAAAGAATAACTCATAAATAACAACAGTAGTAGCAGTAGTGGAGAGGGGCAGCCAGAAGGCTCCATCTAAGCACGATGAATGATAGGATTAGTCTTTTATAGTATATAGGTTAATAGGGATGGGTGTAGTTTTACTTTGACTTAGGCCCCACTTTTGTGATGTATATATGAGAAGGTAGCCGATAGTGTGATCTTTTGTGTAGTTTGTTTTCATAACTCAACTTGTTGATTACTTGTAACTTGATGGCATGTAATGTACATTATGATGCATAAATAAATATAAATGATATTATGAATACTTTTATACTTGTCTCCTTATTTTATCTATTACGATGATTAATATAAAATAATAAAGCAATCACATACATAAAGTATTCACAAATGAACGCTATGTATTAATATCTAAATTCTAAATAAATAATGAAATTAGTATGTTTTATCGTAATGTGATAGAGCGTCACAAGGAGGGGTGTCATTTCGGATTACATAATGAAAATTTGTTTTTGTGGCGTATTATAAAATAATACACAACAAAACAAGTTTCTGTTGTGTAATTGAAATGACACCTCTCCCCCATTGTTATGCAATGGAAACATGTTTTCGTCAAGAGTATTTTTGTCAAAAAAAAAAGAAACAAAAGTTGGATGTAAACTAAGATAAAAAAAAAAGGGGTGAAATAACAACCCCCTTACAATGGAGGAGAAAAACATAATTGACAAATAAAACAATAATAACATTTGTAACAGATTGAAAATACAAATATATGTGTATATGAATAAGAAAAATTAAAGAAAAATTAAATTAAATAAATAAGTAATTTAAATTTGACCATAAAATTTAAGTGTTTTTGGATGGACATTGTTGTGATAAAAGAGTTCATAAAAGGTGAACCATCTATAAAAGTGTGTAAATTATGAAGATTATAGCATAAGACATAGGCAATATTTGGCAAAATCAGTTGAAAAGCTAACAAAAAGGAGAAAGGCTAGTTGAAAATTGAAAACCTAGTTAGTAGCTAAAAGTTGAAAGCTATTAAACTAACTTATTTAATTATAATTATTTAGTAAAATCATTTGTTGAAATAGTTGATAATTGTAAAATGAATAAAATAAACATGCTTATATTATTTTTATATAAATATTAATTTTATTTTATTGATAAAAATATATTTTGGGGTAATAATTTGTTGTTTAATTAAATTTAGACTCTTGTAATCTTTTAATTATAGATAAATTATTTGAATTACATTTTAATCTTAAATATTATATTTTTCATAATATGTAGTTTACAATTAATCTTATATTTAATCTTAAATATTCTCAATCAAGTTTAAAATAAAATAAATTAACATACACTTAAGAAGATGTCACACTTTCATTATATTGATTAATGTAATGGTTAAGAAAAAGAATAAAAAAATCAGTGGCGAAGTATGGTGTTAATCTCAATAGCATTGTATTGGAAATGTACGAGAAAGATAAAAAAAAGTAATCGAGGAGAATAAAAAATAGCATTGCGTGGAGCATCCAAAAAAAAGGATGAATAAGAAGGGCAATGACTAACTAGTTGGTTACATTGGACACGCAAATGAGTGGATGAAGAGAAACAAAAAAAAAAAACCGTACCTTATGTAAAAAAGGATAATAAGGAAATTTAATAAATATTTTAAGGTTAAAAAAGGAATAAAATATAAAAAGCTAGAAGCTAATATTTTAAAATAAAAGCTTATTTACCTAACACTATTAATAAGTTTAAATAAGTTTTTAGCTAATAAAAAAAAGCTAGAAGTTAGCTGAAAGGACTTGCCAAATATATGCATAATAAAACAAAATAGAAAGGAAACAATATTAATAAATGATATATATATATATATATATATATATATTGTGTGTGTGTGTGTGTGTGTGTGTGTGTGTGTGTGTGTTTCACAAGTATCCTCCTTCAGAAGCAATGTGTGTGTGTGTGTTTAAATCTTATATAGCCTTATTACATTGGATAAACCATGTAGCATCAATAGAGTTTGTAACATTTGGTCTTTTCTAAAAATGTATGAATTTTAAGAGAATCTTGGGGGGCATTTAGTATGGGAAAATTTTTTATTTTCTCAAGAATTTTGAAATTGGGAATGTTAGTTTCTCATGTTTAATATGAAATTTTTTAAAAAATAATATATAGGAAACATTGTTTATTAGGAATTCTTTAGACTCATTTATCCCACAAATTTAATTATTATTTCATTAAAATTAAATATTTTTTCAAAAATTAGTTGTTAGTGATAACCATTTTTCTTTTACTTCTTATTTGGTTATGGCAAAAACTCATTTTTTTGAAAATTTTTGAGTGATGATAACCTAAAATTATATAAAAAAAATGTTGTTCGTAATAACCATTTTAAATTCACTTAGGGTTTGTTTAGATAAACTTCCCCATAAATACTTATCGGAAAAGAAAATAAGAAGAAAAAAATAAAATAAGTTTCCCCATAAGCCAAAATTAACTTTTGCATAAGTTAAAAATAAGCTTTTGGAGAAGCTAATATAAAGAACTTTACAAATTAGCTTTTTCATAAGCTAATTTTAGCTTTTGGTGAATTTTATTTCATTTTATTTCATCTCCTATAAGTGCTTGCTTATAGAGAAGTTTATCCAAATGGATCCTTATTCTTTAATGTTTATATATGTTTTAAGTCCTTGTAAATATAACTCTATCTGATTTTAGTCCTTACAATTTTTTTTGTTAGTTTTAGATCCCTAACATTTTCTTAGTGATCTTTTTTAGTCCTCACCATTAACTCTAGTTAATTTAGTGCTAACATGACTAACAAAATAAAGAATATTAATTAAGATAATTAAGGTAATGAAGAATATTTTAAATTAAGATAATTAGATTATTTTAAGGTGTGTAATTCAAATATGTAATGTATTTATTATTTTATATAAAGAAGGTAATTATACATAATTTACTCTTATAATTTATTTTTAATTTTCAATATATTATGAACAATGGTTTTTATTGTTTTAATATTGTTCTTACTTTTCAATTTATTAATTTACTTTTAACATTGTATTCTTTTAAAGATTATAATTTGCTTAGACGCTTATAATTTACTTTTAATACATTATTTTTACATTTCAATTGGGTAATTTTGACTAATTGTAATAAAATTTATTTTTTAATGTATCACAAACATTGATTTTGTCTCTAAAGATAAAAGTAATATATTAAAAATAAATTATAAGTGTCTAAGTAAATTATAATTTTTTTAAAAAATTACAATGTTAAAAATAAATTAGTGAATTGAAAAGTAAGATCAATATTAAAAACAATAAAAATTGCTTTTCATAATATATTTAAAAATAAAAATAAATTATATGTAATTACCTTATTTATATGAAATAATAAATACATTACTTAATTGAATTACACACCTAAAAATAATCTCATTATCTTAATTTAAAATATTCTTCGTTATCTTAATTATCTCAATTAATATTTTTTATTTTGTTAGTCATGTCAGCACTAAATTAACCATAGTTAATAGTAAGAACTAAAAAACGAACACTAAGAAAATGTCAAGGATCTAAAAATAACAAAAAAAATTTACAAGAACTAAAATTAGACAGAATCATATTTACAAGGACTTAAAACATATTTAAGTCATTCTTTAATTTTTGTTAGAACCCTACATTAGAAGAATTGAATCATGATAACTTAATAATCTCTATCTTTAAAAAAAAAAAGAAGATGATTTCTTTCATATTTTTATACAAACAAAATTTAAATTAAAATCAATCAAGCCCAAAAATTTTCTTAAAAATTACATAACTTTGATTTATCATATTGCACTTGAGGATAGGTAAGAGTAAAGAAACACCCTTGTTGAGTTAAAAAAATATTTTTATAATTTTTTTCTTGTTCCAAAAGTAATAAAATCTCTATTAAATAATAAATATTCTCATATGATAAACAAAAAAAATAAAAAACTTTAAATAATAAAGTTTTACAGAAGTGTATCTGATGAAGTTATTTTCCTACAATAATATTTTTGAAAAAAAAATATATATCTAGGAAAGTTCTATTAAAACCAAACACAAAAATCTTTGATTTCTAGGAAACATGTCTGAACATTCTCAAGAATGTTTATGATTAACCTAATCAATTTCAGCCATTCCCAGGAATTATGATTCTTGAGATTCATTTTTCTCATGAATGATAAAATGAAAATATAGAAATATAAACCAGAAAAAATGAAAGAAAAAAAAAACATTGGGCAGAAAGAAATCACCATGTTGAAATTTTAGAAATGATTCTTGAGATTCATGATTCTCAAAAATGACAACATGAAATTATAGAAAGAAAAACCAGAAAAAATGAAAAATATTGGACAAAAAAGAATCACCATTTTGAAATTTCAGAAAATTTTGTATGGATATTTTCTTCCACAAAAAAAATATATTTGAAAGCAACAAATGTTTTTTTTTTTTTAAATATACTTTTTGAATTTCAGCTAAGTTAAATCTAGTTTTCCAAAATAAACCTTACCCATACCATGGCCACATTACGATATAGGAATAAAATCCTTTTGATAATCACAAACAATTTTAGTTTCATTCCAAACATAGAGATTTATCAAGCATATGATGACAATTGAGCATTAAATGAATCCTAAATACTAAAGAGAGTAAAACCACTTGATCCGCTAAGAAAATTGAAAATAATCATGCATTACAAAGAAATTAAATCTAATTTTTAACAATGCCTTGCGATAGGCCTTTAGGCCCATTTGAAGAAGTTGTTGACGAGAGTAGTAGGCCGAAAAGAGAGATGAAGCAGCCCAACTGGTTGAAGGATTATTATTAAGCCCTTTTTCTTTAAAAATGTTACTGTTGTTGTGTTTGTTTTCTTTCCAGAAGTTTCCTCTGTATAGGGATGTGGCCACCAGGATGGTGCCCCTCGATTCTAGGATCACTATTGTTGTATTTAACCTAGAATGGAATGAATGAGGAGACAAGCAAGATTTTATCCAATTATCTGTTTAATTTCGTTTGGAGACCCTTTCCCCTCTCTAAAGTGGGAAACCCTAAGACTATTAGGAGCTAGCCTTCTATAACATTGCTTACTCAAATCATAGCAATTTCATAATTGAAATGTTAATTATCGCTTTATTACTTTACTTCTAAATGCTCACTTGTGAATCAGATTCATTTTTCAAAGAGCAGATTTAATTATTTTGCAGAGGTGGGGGTTAACAAGGAAAACTAAAACAATGCCAATCAATTCCCCTAACCTCATCATGACATCATGGCCCCAAATCATTGCACAATAACCTGGAGCTTGGATTCTTTACAGTCTTGCAGTCCCTCCATCAACATATAAACCTTTTACAATTAATTATAAAAATATTTTTTATATTCCCATTTTTAATAACTATCGGATTTAAATCTAATGGCCTTGATCACTGTTGCAGAGGCAGGACCACCGCAGAGGATCTAAGTGCCAATAAATTGAGTTTTTAAAATTTGTGAACATTCAATGTGAAAAGAAATTATGTCTAACAAAAAAAAATATAAGTTTAATTGATATACACAATCAATGTAAAGATTTTGCACCATCAACCAGTTAAAAATCAATTTTGGTGTGATTTTTAAGGTGATTATTATCAATGTCAACAAACTTACTATACATGGTAATTTGTGATTAGATGACAGTGTAAAAAAACTTTACATTGTTAATGCATATCCTTTTTTCTCAAAAAGAGTTTAATGGATATATACTGTTAGTGTGAAAGATTTTATTCTGTCAATTAATTAAAAATCAGTTTTGATGTAATTTTAGAGTGATTATTATCATCAATTTTTTATACTACTTTTACAATCTCTCTCTGCGTGAGGTAATGTGTTTATTTAAAATTTTAGTTTCTAACTAGTTATATTGAATGATATTTTTTTCTCTACGACTTAAAACTAAGTAATTATTTTAACAATTTTTATTTTTTTTACAAGATAACTCGTTAGATTCTTTTTTCATAAAAATTTAAAATTTGCTTTCTAGTAATGCATTTCTTTTAAATAACTAATATTTTAACCTGTACATTACATATAATAAATATTTATTTTATATAACTTTAATTTATAATAAATAAATACTTCTAAATATATAAATCATATTATAATTAAAATTCGTAATAAATAAATATGTTTGAACATATAGATTATATTTTAAATTTATAATAAATAATTATTGTTATACAATGTTAATTTTAATTATTAATAATTTTTTTTTAAAAATTGAAATTCAATTTAGAGCTAAAGAAATTGAAAATGATAGATTAAAAGAAATAAGAGATTAAAAAACTTCCTAAAATGCTTCAGTAGAAGAATGATAGTTAAAAACGCTTTTGTTAAAGAATAATAACTAAAAATGCTCTCGTTTAAGATAACTATTTTAATTTATATATATAAGGGATATGTGATATGTTTAGGTATAAAAAATTAGCCATAATAATTCACGTTGATTTAAAATGTGATTTCTCTTTAGATTAAGATAAAATTAAACTAACTCATGTAAAACATAAAACAATATTATTTTTATTTTATCTATTTAAATAATTTTTAAATTGAAACATTACTATTAGATAATGTTCTTTTATTAGAGATAAAATTAAGCAAACCCAAGTAAAAGATAAACCAATATTATTTTTATCTTATCTATTTAAATAAATTTTTAAATTTAAACATTTATTATTAGATAATGTAAGTTTATTAAAGATAAAATTAAACGAACCCATGTAAAAGATAAAACAATATTATTTTTAGCATATCTATTTAAAAAAAAATTTAAATTTAATTAAACATTACTATTAGATACTGTAATTTTATTAAAGATAAAATTAAACAAACCCTTGTAAAAGATAAAACAATATTATTTTTATCTTATCTATTTGAATAAATTTTTAAATTCAAACATTACTATTACCTATTGCAATTTTATTAAAAGATATATTTTGCACGAACAAACTTAACTAATTTCTAATTTAAAATCTAACAATTAAATAAATTACAACAAATGACAATAATTTTTTTTTTCATTTAATTCTAATCTTTTTTTTTGTCTTTCTTCACAAACTAACTCATTATTATTTTTTTTAACGTAAATTTTTTAATTAGTGCCCATACACTCACATACTTTTAATAATAAATTTGTTCAGGTGACGCTTGGTAAATTTACAAGGAAAGAAATCGAGGAGAGATTCAATTACTTGGAAAATTGGAAGAAAAAAAGTTTTTTTTTTTTTGAGTTGCCTTATTGGAGATGCCAAAAATTAGGACACAATCTAGATGTCATGCACATTGAGAAAAATGTATGTGACAACATAATAGGAACATTGATGAATCCTAAAGGAATTGAAAGACAAAAGATAGTATAAAATCCCAATTTGATTTAGCATATATGGGTATACGACCTGAGCTTCATGCGCCCATGATCGAAGAAGGGAAATATACATTCCCACAAGCTTCTTCTTCACTCCTTGCTTTTTTTTTTTTCTCATTATTTTTATTATCATATTTTTTGTGAGTTCGTCTTTGTTTATGAACTTGTGTATTTATACATGTATATCATATTGTATATCAAATTTAACCAATCCAACCGTTGAATTATATTATATTATCTTTATGATCATGTATATCAAATTTCACATCATTTGGACTTTTTGACTAACATTGACTAACTTTAACACCTGGTGTCAACAGATCCTGATTCTATATATTATATACATGATGTAAGAGTTAGTCAAATTACACCTTCAATAACTTTTTGTATAATGCAAATTTAACCAATCCAACCGTTGAATTTGATGTTCTTATTAATTAGATTAAGTATAAAAAATTTTATACAATTCTAAAATTATTTAATAGTTCATTAAATCACTTTATTTTAACATACAATATGATATTAAAATATATGTAAATATTCAATATTAGATAACATATTTAGAAAAGTCCAAATGATGTGAAATTTGATATACATAATCATAAAGATAATATTATCAAATCAACAGTTGAATTGGTTAAATTTGTATTATACAAAAAGTTATTGAAGATGTAATTTGACTAACTCTTACATCTGGTGTCAATGGATCCTGCTCCTATATATATGTGTGTGTGTGTGTGTATTAGAAGGGATCAAATGACACCGGTGTAACTTATACCAATTGTTACATCATTCAATAACTTTCAATTGAATGATTTATCTCAAAACTCACCGTTGGGTTTGAAGTTCTTTTCATGTAAATCATATCTACAAACTATTATATTAATTCAAAATTATGTGGTACATAATTCATATACAGCAAAATTGACGTAATATATACTTTAAAAATATGCAAAATATGAATTATTTGATTACCTTCTTGTTATTGTTCAATTTTCACAAAATTTGACACAAACAATCAAGGTAATATATAATTATAATTCAATGGTCAGATTGATAAATTACACCTGTATCATTTAATCCCTCTCATATATATATATATATATATATATATATATATATATATATATATATATATATATATGTATGTATAGGTATAGGTATAGGATCTTTTAACACCAGGTGTAAGTCTAAAAACTTACACCAAATCTAAATTGTTAATATAGGTTAATCCTATGTTAATATAGTAACTTTAACATATTTTGTGATAATTAATTAGTTTTTTTTTTTTGGTGTACTCAATTAGTTAATTTTAATTAATCAATTAAATCATTTGATTTGATTGATTATTTGATTAATTTAACTTTTCACTTTAATTATTTACGCAAATTATTAAAAATAATATATTTTGCAAATTTTTCTTAAATTAAAGTATATATTTTTTCTCTATTTATGATTTACATAACAAATAAAATATATATTTTTTGTTATTTTTAATAAAATTACATTATACTAAAATGTATAAAATAAAGAATGCAAGATAACCTAATGCTTTTACACTAAAATGTATGAAATTCCCATAACTTAATGCTTTTACACCGCAACGTATAAAATAAGAAATACAGGATAAAAAAATTATAAATAAGCTAAAATAATAATTACATTATATTTTTTATTTTTCTTTATTTTTTTAATAAAATGAACAAAATATTTAACAAATTGAAAAAAGTCTATTAAAAAATTTGGCTAATATTATTGAAAATAAAGAAAAATGAAAATATAATATAATTACTATTTTAACTTGCATTCTTTATTTTATACATTTTATTGTAAAAATATAATATAATTTGGCTAAATTTTGTTATCTTGTATTCCTTATTTTACACGTTTTAATGTAAAAGCATTAACTTAGTGTTTATTTATTTTAAATTTTCATGCTTAACTAATAATGTATTTCAGTAAATATACATTATCAAAATATTTTCATTTTCAAATTTTATTTTCTCATAATTAATTTTAAAATTTGGTAAAACAAATATTTATGAAAAGGTAACCATGTATATTGATCATATTAATAATGAAAAATAAACATTCATGATAAAACATCATTTATTATGATTTAACATAACCAAGACCTCCCCAAGAAAAAAACATAACCAATTTCGTTACGCTCTACTTGTTAATTTTCTTTTTCTAAATTTATTAAAACAATAGCCACTAAAACTTTTATTGATTCTTAATGAATAATAAAAAAAAATATTTTATTTGTTATGTAAATCATAAATACAGAAAAATAAACATATATATTTTATTATAAAAAATATATAAAAATATTAATTTGTTAACATTTTATATAAATAATTAAAGTAGAAAGTTAAATGAATCAAAGAACCAATTAAATTAAATCAAATGCTTTGATTGATTGATTAAAATTAAATAATTAATTGTCACAAAATATGTTAAAGTTACTATATTTATTAAGATGTTATAAATTGTAAGATTAACCTGTATTAACTATTTAGATTTGTTGTAAGTTTAAAAGACTTACACCTGGTGTCAACGGATTTTATCCCTATATACATGAGTCAGGATCCATTGACACCAGGGTCAAAGTTAGTTAAATTATATCTTCAATAACTTTTTGTAAAATGTAAATTTGACCAATCTAACCGTTAAATTATGTAATATTATCTTCATGATCATGTATATCAAATTTCACATTATTTGGACTTTTCTAAATATGTTATCTAACATCAAATATTTACATATATTTTAATATCATATTGCACGTTAAAATAAAGTGATGTCATGAATTATTAAATAATTTTAGAATTGTATAAAATTTCGTATACTTTATCTAATTAATAAGAACATTAAATTCAACGGTTGGATTGGTTAAATTTGCATTTTACAAAAAGATATTGAAGGTGTAATTTAACTAACTTTAACACCTGGTATCAACAGATCCTACTTATATATATATATATATATATATATATATATATATATATATATATATATATTACGTATGTATGTATGGGAGGGATCAAACGACAAGCGTATAACTCTCAAAGAGTTACACTAAATCCAAACCATTAGTACAAAATGATCCTACAGTTATTAATATCTTAAAATATATAATAATTTCAACATATTTTGTGTCAATCAAATAGTTTGAAAATATTATTTTAAAAATTCAATAAATTTGTATTTCATATCAATCAAATAATCAATTAAAGCATAAAATTAAATCAATCAAAAATCAATTAAATCAAATTAAATAATTTAATTGATTAATTAAAGTTAATTGATTGATTGTCATAAAACATGTTAAAGTTACTATATATATTAAGATATTAAAAATCATAATCATTCTATATTATTAGAGTTACACCAAATCCAAACCATTAATACAAAATGTTCCAATGATTATTAATATCTTAATATATATTGTAATTTTAACATATTTTATGACAATCAATTAATTAACTATAATAAATCAATTAAATCAATTGATTTGATTTAATTGATTGTTTGATTGATGTAACTTTTTATGTTAATTCTTCATGAAAATTATTAGCAAATTAGTTTTTTAAATTTTTTAACAATAAATTGTAATATATATATATATATATATATATATATATATATATATATATATATATAATAACATTAATTTTAAAATATTATATTGTAATCCATTAATTAATTTTTTAACTTAAATTAATTTATTAAATTGAATTATTTATTGTTTGATTGATTTTTTTTTGCAACAATTATTTACATAAATTATTAACAGATTACTTTATTTTTTTAGAAATATTTTAAGTAATAAATATTAAAAATATATATAATTACACTAATTTTGACTTGAGTTCTTAAAATATTTTTGTTCATATTATATACATAATTATTTTTTTATAATAAATTATAAAAAATGTGAAATGTTTCAAAATAATATTATTGAAGGATAGAGACGAAGTTTTTCTAATTTGTGAAATAATAAAAAATGAAATTATGTCCATGTTTATATGTATTAAATTAATGAAATATTTTAAAGTAAAATCTTTTGAAGAAGAAAAATATAATAATTTTTAAAAAATAAAAAGTAAACTCCAATATTATATATTTTATTTGTTTTGAATCTATTTAATTTTACTTTAAAAAAAATAACCAACAACAATTTTTAAATCAGTCACACAAACATAAAAGGTAAAAATATATTTACTTATGTAAAATAAAAAGTTGATGCACAGAATAATATAACAACCAAAAAGAAGATGCACTAATATTGCTGTAAAAAATCTGTTAACGTGTAATGTCCTTTTGATTGAATTGACTAGCTAATGGTCTTAAAAAGGCATACTTGTTGTCTGAATACAGGAAACTTTTCTCTTGATCAATATGTCATAACTAAATTTTCACTTAGTTGTTTTAATCATTCCTGTTTTATGCTTCCAAGTTAGAAGCTTTGAACTTATTGTTGGCTATTACCTATAAGGTTGCATACTAGGGTCTTGTTTAAACATGTTGAGCTTGAAGCATTTTAGATAAGTCTTTATTAAAAATTCGGTTTTTTTGTAGAAATTGAATTAGGTAAATATATTGGTCAGCTAATCATTGAGAAGCGTGTAAATGTTGAAAATACAGTTTAAATCATTTTCTCCCTTGGTCATAGTTTAAAAGTTGGCTATCTATCTATGTATATTAAAAGCTTAATTAGAGAGGTTTTTGCAAATTTCAAGGAAGAAATATTTTTTGCATTTTTTTTACATTTTTCTTACATATTTATTTTAGTCACAAATTGTTGGCAATGTTTTTAAAACCGGACTAGTCATTGAACCGGTCAAGACACTGGTTCAAGGTTCAATGGTTCAACCGAGATTGAACCGTGGTCGAACCGGTATTAATAAAATAATAATAATAATAATTAAATAATACATAAAATAATATTAAAAAAGCATAATATCATAATTTTGTAATACTAAAAATTAAAAATAAAACATAATTTTATAGGTTCTTTACATTTACAATACCTATAAGTGCAAATCAAATATGTTATGACACTTAAGTATAAGTTTTAACTATACACATTAACATTTATTAATAAAAACAAGTTTATATTTAAAATAAAAAAGAAAATGATAAATACTTTAGGTTGGTTTTTAGAAAAAAAATTGAAATAATGTTGTATTAAACATTTTTCTTTGACCCGCTGTGAACCGGTTTTTAGCCGGTTTTTGACCGATTTTACTGGTTTTTGACCAGTTTTCCAGTTCTTTGACAGGTTTTTCTTCAAGCCGGTTCTGTAGTTTATTTGAACCGGTTAGGTGACCGGTTTTTCGGTCCGACTAGCCGGTCTGGTCCGGTTTTCAAAACAGTGATTGTTGGCT
This sequence comes from Spatholobus suberectus, assembly GCA_004329165.1. NCBI lineage: Eukaryota > Viridiplantae > Streptophyta > Magnoliopsida > Fabales > Fabaceae > Spatholobus > Spatholobus suberectus. The sequence goes on from CM014735.1 coordinate 70,993,923, forward strand.
TGTTTTATGGAAGTTAAAAGTATACAATGTCATATATAATGGATATTTTTTAGTTTTTAGTCCTAGTGGAACTTAATTATGATTATTTTGTTTGCACATGTGCAAGCATTTCCGCACAGATTTCTGAATAAATTAGAATTGGATGAGTGTTTTCTATTTTTAAATCTGATAATGGTATAGCTGTTGTGGGATATGGCTGCACCTTTGAACATGATGTATTTATTTTTTTCCGTAGTGTTTTTGTTATTAGTTTTACTATGTTGAGTTTTTGCTGTCCTTGGTTGATGCCCCTTTCTCACTTAATGAATTCTTATACTTATAATAGAATCTTATTATACTTTTTGATAAAATATTTGCTAGGAATTATTTTGTTTTCCGAAATTAAAAACTTTCCGAAATTAAAAACTTTGGAAAGGCATATCAGCTGGGTAGATGCTGGATCTTTCCAATGTGGCATATCAGCTGGGTAGATGCTGGATCTTTCCAATGTAGCATTTCACTGTTAAAATTTTAACTGCCCTAATTTGTTCAATCTTGCCTTTCTAAATTTTACCCTTCCAATGTGTGAGCTACTTAAATTGTTTTCTTGAAATGTGCTAGGGTTTGTTTTGGCAGGAAAAACAAGGTTCTTTTAAATTATAGATCTGCAGCCCCAGCTTCAAGCACATCATGGATTTTCATGGTATGCAGAGGGATGGAAGGAAGAAAGTTGGAGAATTCAGATCACTTTTTTTTTCTTCTCCAAAATCTTATCAGCTTTGGTCTTCCTATTTATGCTTGGCTTGGAGTTTCTGCTGCTCTACCACATGATGGAATTGCCCATTATCTAAAACACTATTGCATGGAAAAAGGTTCAGAAACTGTTGTTAGATTGTTTTGCATGCTGTAATGGTGATGCATAACAAGATATTATTTGACGGTGGTACCTTTGACTTGCTTAGTTTATTGGACATTATTAAAGCTAGATCTTGGTCTTGGGTTATGGTGAGGAAGAGGGATATTGTTGTCCGTTTTCTGATTAGTGCATGAGCCCTTTAAGTTGTATTTCTGAATATTGCTAGCCTAATGCCTTGTGATCAATTAGCTTCTGGAAGTTGGTTGGGGTATGAGTGTTCTTAATACATGAGTATGTACAATTGGCTGCTACTTCATGATTATCCACGAATTTAGTATAAGGTAAGTAATTCTAGTGGTTGGTTGCTGCTTGGTGTGTATCATCCTCTTAATCTGTAAAATGCTAGTATCCCCAATGGAGCTTTAATATTGAGACAATGTGATGCCATATTCGACATTGGCTAATAGAGACTTAGGTATTATGGCGTGCCTAAGTCCCACATCGAGTAGTGTGAAATGCTCGGTGGAGTATTTAAGTGCTTGGTTCTCCCCCTTGATAGCTAGCTTTTAAGGGTTGGTTTTTCAAGTGCTTAGGTACTTTTACCCAAGTGCTCTGATACCAATTTAGGGGGGGAGTATTAATAGGTTTGTTAGTTGAGGGTCATAGTTAGTTAGGGGTCAATTAGTCAATTAGGGAGTTGTTTAGTTAGTGAATCAAGTGGTTGATGATGTATATAAATAGAGGGGTTGAAAAGGGAATGCCATTCATTGTGTGGGAATTTGTAAAGGAATTGGGAGAGACTTGAAGCTCTCAAAAGTCCAGGAGTGTTCTTAATAAAATTCATTCCTTCATTTGTATCTAAACCAATTTCTATTAACATATGATAAGTGCTTGGAAAAAAGAAAATTTATAAGTACCTAAACACTTGGGGAACTCACCCTTAAAAGCTAGCTATCAAGGAAGGAGAACCAAGCACTTAAATACCCCACCAAGCATCCTATACTACTCGACATGGGACTTAGGCACCATGGTACCTAAGTCCCGATCATTCTCTGCTCAATGCAAATGAACAAAACCATGATAGTTTCATCTTTTTAGGTACTTTGTTGTTCCCAAAATGCTGCTCTACATTAATCAGCCACCAATAGGCCTCCTTTCCATCAAATCTTGGAATCATCTTCAAGATTCGACACCCACAGCTCCAAGATCAAAGATTTGATACCAATTGATAGAAACTGGTTCAGATACAAATGAAGGAATGAATTTTATCAAGAACACTCTGGACTTTCGAGAGGTCTAAATCTCTCCCAATTCCTTTACAAATTCCCACACAATGAATCACCCACCTCTCAACCCCTTTTTCTATTTATATCCATCATTAGCCACTTGACTTACTAACTGAATAACCCCCTAACTGACTAATTAACCCCTAACTAACTAAGTCATAGACCTATCATTGGCCTAGTTTTCTTAGCATGTTGGTAGCCTTATGCGTAATTCCTATTTGGGTTTTGATGTCACTAATAACAAGAAATTATTAGGTGGTCTTGGACCACCATAGTCCCTATAAATCTTTAATTGACATGTAATCAAGTAAAATTAATTCTTTCTAGTAAATTGTAAAATTTGAATATGTTATATAAATATTGGTTGGGATCGTGGACACTTGGTAGTCCTAAACTACCTAATAATTTCTCCATTGATAACAAGGTGCTCTATGGTGGGTCTTGGGTTACTTTATCATTCTAACACTTTCCAGTATTGTCTCTTTTGTGTTAAATTCATTTTCTTGTAACTATTGGGGGTCACTTGTTCTTTAGATGGATATGTACTTGGGTAGGAACTGAGGTTTAGTGCTATTGGTATGGGTGCATTTTTGTTTGTAACTAACCTTTTTTTTTTAGACTTGATTTGGGCACATCTTGTGATTCAACTCAAGTCTATTTTCCTTAACAAATTTGATGAATCGAGTAATAGAGGAAAAAGGTGAAATAACAATAAAAGGTATGTATGTGATTGCTGGAAAAATGTATTTTTTTCTTAAGTAATTCTAAATTTTTTTGCAACATCTTTAATCCACATTTTTATTTATTAGATAAAAATTTCAATATTTTTAGGCTTAAATACACTTTTGGTCCCTTATCTTTTTTTAAAAAAAATCATTTCGGTTCTTTATCGTTTAAAATCATCAATTTGGTCCTTTATCTTTTAAATTTGAGTCAAAGTTGTTCTTTCGTCATATTAGAACTAAGTTAGTGTTTTATGTTTAAAATAATAAATTTTAAACATAGTGACGGTTTTTAACCTCCACTATTCGCAAACCGCCTAAAAATTGTAAACTTCTACAAGTTCAATTACTCACAATTGGAACAACTTTTTCAAAAATTGATTGAGGGTTTTTTTGTGTCTTTTAGAGGCGATCAAAAGCCGTCAAAGTTTGTAGTAAATCGTTTCTTGTATCGAGAAAATTTTACGTGTATTGGTTGTTGTTGTAATGTGCATTTTTAAAATTTAATAAAATAAAATTATTATAGTAGCGGTTAAAAACTAACCACCACTATGTTAAAATTAATTATTTTAAAATTAGTGAAACTAAGGTTCTTCTTTTTTGTCTTTTGCTAGCCCAAATAAAAAAAAAACATCAAAACCAAAAAACCCAATGTCTCCTTTTGCATGCCTTCTTTTAAAGAGAGTCAGTAAAATTTGTTCTTCATGCAAGGGGCATGGACTCATTCAACTCAAAGACTTAAATCGGATACAGACTCGCACTAGTAGTGCCAATATGTGGGGATTTGGGGCATTTGGGAATCATTGAAGGACCCCTATGACGATATCGTGTGAGGCCTGGTGGAGGTCTTCCCATAACGCAGAATAGGCCTGTAGACCCAGGAACTCAAGGGTGCAAGTGGTGTGGAGCGTGTCTTCGTAGACACCCAGGACAAAATTAGAAGTGCACAGCACGTGGGTTTGTTGAGGGACGAGGGTGGCAACGAAGCTGTTGTATGTGGTAGTGTAGGCATAAAGGAAAGGTAGGTTTATATGCTAATTCAATTTTTGTCTTCTGTTCTCTACAACTCTAAAAAGACTCAAAGGTGGGTTTCAATACATCAACAACCTTGGTTTATGTGGGACGAAGAGGGAAGAAATGCAAGAGGGGGAAGGGAGAAAGAAAAAGAAAAAGATGAATTGTTTTATGGCATTTTTTAACTGCTATTTTTTTAAAAATTATTAACAATAACATGCCACGTCAAAGTTTTCCATTATTAAAGTTCACATTGCTGAAGGAAAGTACCAAAATAGAACATTTTAAAAAGATAAATGACCAAATCGACAATTTCAAAAGATAAAAGATCAAAAGAATTTTTTTAAAAAGATAAGGAACTAAAAGAGTATTTAAGCCATATTTTTATATTTAATTTTAAGAAATTAATATATTTATATTTTATTTATTTTACTAAGTGTTAGAAAGTTTAATAAAAAATGTAATAGAAAGATATATAATTGCTCTTTTCTTTTGAGTGATTGACTAAAGTGAGACAATTTTACAAATTAATTACTAATATAGAGCAGTTTTACAAACTAATTACTAAAATGAGACTCTTTTGAAACTAATTACCAGGATGAGATTCCTTTGGTCTCGTTATCCAAATATTGCTAAGGCATGTCACAAATTCCACTGCCATGTTTTTGTTTTGGTTAAACACATAATTTAGTCCCTATACATGTCACGGATTTTGAAGTTGGTCCATATATGTAAAAACTTAAATTGATTCTTATACATGTAAACGTTATCGGTTTAGTTTTTGTCATCATGACGTTGCCTCTAGTAGTCCTACATTGACCATTAATCTCTTTACGCATTCTTAATTTGGTCTCTATACATTTAGTGCATTCATTATTTGGTCCATATAGCATTTTTAATTTGGTCCCTATAAGAATTAAGAATGCGCTAAATGTATAAAGGCCAAATTAAAAATGCACTACATGTATAAGAATCAAATTAAGAATGCGCTATACATATGAGGACCAAATTAAGAATGTACTATATATAGAGGGACCAAATTAAGAATGTAAACGATCAACATAGGACCGTTAGAGATGGTGTCATAAAGTTTACATGTATAGAGACATATTTAATAAGTTTTTACATATAGGTAACAAATTGAGAATCCGAGACACATATAAGGATTAAATTATGTGTTTAACCTTTTTTATTTAAAAAAAATAGTCTATAATCGACGTAACATGCCACGTGATTGTAATTCAGTAGGTGTTCTAGCAAGTCCTACATGGCAATTATATACAGCTGTTTGGTCAATTGTGATCAGAGTTACAAATGCCAACTACCAATTCCTACAGTCCAAGCATCTCCAGTGTTTTTAGTCACCTGAAGGTTGGGTGAGGCCACCTCCATTCCAGCAACTCAATTTTTTTTTCTTCACTTTTTAGGTTCTTAAATGTGGGTCACACCATCACACATCATCTATATCTATTTTTTCTAATTTAAGCAACTTATCTCTTTAACCCAATAACTTTACAAAATTTACTAAATGAGTCCACAAATAACTTGATATCCTTGCATTTTATTACTATTTGATAAAAATACATGCACATAGGACCCATATAATTTTTAAGAACCTGCTACTTGAGGAGTGCTTATATAAGCACCTGCTGTTTGAAGGGTGCATAGTAAGCACCTGCTCCCATGGGGAAATATTATTAAGTACCGGGGCTTAATAAGTTAAATTGAAATAAGAACCTCCATTAGAGATACCCTAAAAACAAAGGGCTTGTCATTGTCTTACTTGTATGAGAGAATGAATACATCTTGACACTAACCACCTCTTACTTTTCATTTTCAATGACTTTTTCCTTATTTTTTTTTTTAAAAAAGGAAAGCACTACACATGGCTTTTTTCACTTATTTTTTTCGTTTCATTTTCAATTGTCAATAGCCTTTTCATTTCTTTTTCAGTTCTCACTTCTCATTTTTAAAACCATTTATTTTTTCTTTTTCAAAAATAAAAATTATTTCCTTTTATTTTAATCAAAGGGTAAAATAAATTTCTTTTAGTTATTACAAATCTTACAAAATTAAATGTAACCATTTTGGAGCAAACATATTAGAGATTCTATGAGATTATTTCTATCATTTCTTATGGGTAAATCAACTCTCAAATTTATCCTATTTTCATAAATCATCTTGGTTATGAAAAAATCTCAATGCTTTTATAATCAAGTTAATTTTAGAGGTGACTTTATTTTCAAATTATTTTTAAATATTTTTTCCTGTTTTATCACAATCCAATTTGTGATAAAAGTAAAACAATTTAATCTTTTCTAATATAACTTTAGATTTTAAAAAGAATTAAATTGATCAACATCTTTATTCTTTTAAAAACAAAAACAATAATTTTTATCTTTAAGATTCATTTGGTAGTTAAGATAAAATAAGATACGGTATGATATAAAAGTTGGATAAGAGGATGATAAATTCTTATATTATCCAACGTTTGATGCACTCTATACAATCTCTAAGATAGTATATATGTTATTTTATCTTATGTTTGAGCTGGATCATATAATATTAAGATATGATTTTCTGTCTCTCTCTCTCTCTATATATATATATATGTGTGTGTGTGTGCGCGCGCGCACGTGTATATACATAGGTAGATAATTATCCTTTATCAAAATTGCATAATATTTTTTTAAAAATTAATTTCTAATATATTTTTTAACTTTTTATATGTTATTTTTTTTTAAATTATAAAATTATATAAAAGTATCTTTAATATTCCATATCTTAAGCAGAAGTGTTTTCACACTCTACCCACCTACGCAAAGCAGCCGCTATTCTAACAATCTGCATATATAGTCTGTTCTGTTTTCACTTCCATATTCTCATAGAGCATTCACAAAAATGTCTTCTCAGCATCTTCTGCTTCTCCCTGAGGAACTCCTCGTGGAAATTCTGTCGTGGGTTTCGGTGAAGGCTCTCATGCGATTCAGGTGCGTCTCCAAGTGGTGGAACTCCCTCGTCCTTGACCCTACATTCGTTAAACTGCATCTTCAAAGGTCCTCAAAAGACACTCACGTTTTGTTAACGTTCGAAGACGACAACGATGAAAGCAAGTATTGCGCACCCTGCTCCGTACATGGTTTACTCGAGAATCCATCATCCACCATAGATGGTTGTCACCAATTCAACCACGACTACAGTGTCTTGGGTGTCTGCAATGGGTTGGTTTGCTTACGCGATTCTTACCTTGGAGATGAATTTGAAAAATACTGGGTTCGATTTTGGAACCCTGCCACAAGAGTCATATCTGAAGATTCGCCACGCATACGTCTCAGTTCGCGCGATTATGAAATTGGATGGTATTCATTGTTGTTTGGGTTTGGGTACGATGATCGGAGTGACACTTACAAGGTGGTGGCAGTCCTTTCTGATATTAAATCGCATAGAATTGAGGTGAGACTTCACTGCTTGGGTGACACTTGTTGGAGAAATATTCTAACTTGCCCTGCTTTTCCCATCCTGGCACAGGATGGACAGTTTGTGAGTGGCACTGTTAACTGGTTAGCACTTCGCAAGTTAGGTTCTGAATATCAGTGGAAAACTGTTAGTATCAATGAGTTAGTAATTTTTTCATACGATCTAAAGAACGATACATACAGGTATTTGTCGTTGCCTGATGGTCTAATTGAAGTCCCTCATGAAGAGCCTATTCTTGAGGTTTTGAAAGGTTGTCTGTCTCTTTATCATCATCACGGGAGAACCCATTTTGTTGTTTGGCTAATGAGGGAGTTTGGAGATAAAAATTCTTGGACTCAGTTGCTGAAAGTAAGTTATGAGCACCTTCATATTGCTGGCTCTCTAGGCTTTCCACCCACCATTCCAGTGATTTTGTGCATGTCTGAAAATGATGATGTCTTGCTGCTGGCAACCTATGGAGGTAGTGAAATTATTCTGTATAATAAGAGAGACAACGGAATGGATCGTCATGAAGATTTTGTCGATGGCAAATGTTCGTTTTTGTCTTATGATTATGTTCAAAGCTTGGTTGTGCCACATCGAATTTAAGTTGTCTTGCATTTACTTGTATGAATTTATGTTAAATTATGTAAGTGGATTCAGAACCTTGAATTTATATTAAATTATGTAAGTGGTTTCGAGAAGATAATATGCATTATGCAACATGTGTATGTGTTAATAATATAGTTTAATTGTACTTTTTGAAAAGTTATTAGAGTAATTTGTCGTATTCCTTGATTATTTTACTGAGTCACTTCACTAATGTCATCATTCATAAAGTTTGTTTGTGGATTGGATTTATCTTGACCACTATCTTTTGGGATTCTAGTCCTTCTTTGCTTCCACTCACATGCTTAAAGTTGAATTTAATTTCACAAAATCGTTAGTAATAAAATTTATATTTAAAATGAACACAAATTGGCCTCAATACTCGATGATCTTGTGAAGAAGGTACGGTGTTGGCGATTATTCTATACTTGTTATCACCAGTAACTACACATTTTCACAAATATCTACAGGGATACATAGCTTTTCTTTTTCTTTTTCACCTACTAGTATGAATCAGTGGCACATTTCACAATTAACACTCATCTTGTGATGCTTACAAGAAAATATTTAAGCTTGAGTCTGTCAATGTACTTGACTGCCTATAAAATCACTGGATATGCTAACTACTTGAAGTTTACATTCTACTGAAGTAATGTTAACAAAAAGTTTCACCTTCACTCTGTGTTAATGTAAACCAGCAAATTTGTTGCACAATCTGGCACTGTCAAAAAGAAAAATAACAATGAGACGAACTTAGTATATGATTTATTTAGAGATGATGGTTGGGATGTGCTGTCACTTTAACAAAAAAAACATGCTAGTGTGATATGACAGATTTTTCTTATCCATTGTGTACATGCTACTTGTACTGGTTCTGAAAAAGAAAGGGGGGCTTTTGGGGGTAGTTTCTTCAAAATTCCAAGACCCAGAAACATTGTTATATCACACTAAGCTCAAGTTTGTCATGGTGTTTTCATTCATGAACCAACATTTTCATTCATGAACTAATATTTTTTTAATGTAACTCACTACACTACGTGACAATTTTCATTAAAAAAGATAAAAAAATGCTTCCGTTTTGACCGGTTAATGGCATTTGATAAGAACATTCTGTTCCTGCGTTTACCTTCCAGCATTAGCTGCATAGTAGTGCACAATGATAGAACCTTAGTCCGCTTATCCTCTCTTAGCTTCCTGTTCTTGTTTGAGCTGGAATGCTATTCAATCTGACTTCGTTTCGCAGGGTTTGTTCTTGATTTATGCACATTTTTGTTCTTTGATTAAGAAATTTGGCAGGATTCGTTGTTTCATGGGTTTAGGGTTCTAGAAACGAAAATTTTCTTTTGTTGCTATTGGGGATTATGGCTTTCTGTGTCTGCAGAATTTGTGTTTCTTACAATTTTAGATGCCAAAGATACGGTGGGAATTAGGATTATAATTAGTTTAAAGAAAAACTTCATGGTGTAATTTTTTGGAACATTGTATTCAGCTGTGGGATGTATAGAGTTAGTCTAATACTTTCTTACATGTTCTGAACATTTGACAATTTCTCCAAGCATAAATTGAATATCATGTGCACCCTGGGTCTCTGTCTTTATATGTTCACTATGGACAAAGTAGCCCAAAAGATGCAAACATCTCGCTCAAAGTGATGTTGTAATTACTACATATGGAGTTTTGACCTCTGAATTTTCCAGTGTGGTGGTTGAAACCTGTTTAATCTATCTCTCTTATAGTGCCTATTTGCTTTATTTCTTAAAACTTATCAACTAGTGCTTCTTTCTATCTGTCTTATGTGTACAGAATGCAGAGGATAATGGTGTACCCTTTTCAACTTGGTGGCACAGAATGGTTCTTGATGGAGCACTTACTATAAAATCTCCTAAAAGCCAAATTTCTACAGCAGCCGCTGCTCTAATTGCTGACAGATGTTAATGTCTAACAGGCACTCCTATCCAGGTGAATTTTTTTGGGTACACTTATCTCATGGTTGGCAACTTTCTTTCCCTTTGGTATTTGTGGATTAATTAGCGGGTTGATTTACCAGGAATAAGATGGACTATATCTCATGAGTAGAAAATTGATAGTTAAAATTGTGATAAAATACACTTACCTGTCTAATAATTGAAGTCGTTACAAGTTTTACACTTTATTTTTAAAGTACACATCTTTTTCCTTTAGAAAACTTAAATCCTCATCATTTATATCGATCATAATAAATTTTTAATTTGTTTCAAGTTGCATAATGTGGGGGGGTTCCATGTGTTACCTTTGGCCGAGTTGCAGAAATTGAATACAAGAGATCCACCTCTAAGAAATTGTTTCCTGATCAACAAGTCCTTTATAATTACTGAGCGTTATTCTTACAATTTGACTGGTGCTCATGCTCATGACGCATCTAATAAGTAATAACCGCAACCTAAATGTGATTTGAAGTTATTTTTTAAAAGAATAAAGTTATTCAATTTAATGTGGGTTTATAGCCTTTGGTTTGATGGTAAAATAGTTAATAAGTCCTTGATCCAACAATAGGTATGAGAGGAAGGTGATGAATGACAACGGGGGCAGATGATTGGCGAATTGGCTTCTTCTTGTCAATTATGATTAATGACAGTGATTGTTTAAATTGGGATTTGCAGCATGTGGTACTAGTGGGGCTCAATATACGCTCATTTGTTGAGTGATTGGCTATGGCTGCCTATTTTATTGCTTCTTTCGCTCCAAGATGAGACAGCAATACGGTTTGCGGGCAAATGGTTGTTTGGATTGCTTGGTTCGTTGCTGCTGTGAGCCCTCTGCCTTGAGCCAAGAATATTGTCATTGGTGTGGACCATATATGAACTATTTTCTTACCACTCCTAAACATAGCTAGCAGATATGTGGTACGGGTATGAGTTCACGGTTTGTGTAGGTATGCAGCTCATCACCTTTTAAGTTATTATTACAAGACTTTCTTTAAAGAGAACCCTAAATGTAGTAGATGGTCTGGTGAATTCGGCATGCGGTATACAGTGTTATTGAGAGAATTATGTAACTAAGCTCCTAAATTTTTTGGTCTCTTTTTTGAAGCTAGTCAAGATAAAATTCATTTGATATGAATGGTTGGTGGATCCGCGATTAGAAAGAAAGAGTGATGCATATTGCTCTAAAGAATGTCAGAGGCAAAGCCTATCTAAAGCTTACGTTAAGTGGCAGTTTCTTATTTCTCTCTTTCTTTTATACAAAATATTATACTTAAGGGCGTTGACTGTGCTGCACAACTCATCATCTAAAGTAATGTTCATAGCCTCTTGCTATGCCCACTGCCCAACTGAAATGCAGGAGACATGGTTGAGAAGTGACTCACCATTGCTGGCCAAGACAGTAAGAAGCTGCATATTTTTTAAAAATTTCATGACTATTCTGCAGCTGACTGGTCTGCATAATATTCTGCATTTTGGTCTTCTCCTGAAAATATAACATTTCATGAGTTCCTTATGTGGATTTTAGGTTTTTTTTTCTTTTTGGTCTTTCCTTCATATCCTATCTAGCTGAATAGCTGACTGGTCTGCATAATATTCTGTAGACAATTGCAAAGCCTTTCCATCAGATAGTGTTGTGTGGTGAACACGAAAGAAGATCTCCGGTGAGCTCCCACGGTGGTTGTTGGCGTCTCCAGTGATGGCACCTGCAAGGACTCTGATAGTTAAGTCAGTAAGGATGTAAGTGTGAGTAAGAATAAAAGAGAGCGTATGTACCTGATGAGTGTGGAGTCTTTTACATAGAGTGTTTTGGAGGAAAATTCTGTTAGAGCTAGGTGTCAGATGGTAGCATGAGTTTAGGTGCTTTATTAAATGCTTTCCTTGCCATTAGGCGCTTTCCATGCTTTGTTAGGATAGATGTAAAGTCGGACTGAAATAACAAGGAATTTCTATCCGGGGTGTCCATGGTCGTGCCAGCCGGAGTAGGCGGCACGTAGGTTGACTTAGAGCCATGTATCCGAGTAACCTCTAGAACAATTGCCCCCAAGCCGGTGATGCTTAGAAAAAGCATCGTTAGCCTAAGAGCCTAGGTCGGTCCCAAAACAGATAGATTGCCCTTACCCTTGCAATCTCACTTGTCGCAACCGCATTATTGAACCACAAGACGACCACCCAGGAGTATAGATTCATTTCATCAAAGTTTAACTCATATATTTCTATCCATTTCTTGTTTCTGCAACTCAATAAAGTTTTCTTCAAGTAAGTTAACTACTCTCAAAACAATTCATACTTGGGGCTCATTTTGCAGCATGTTTGCCTTATTGATGCAAACGGTGACCTTAAATGTAACATAAGAGAGTTTAGTAGTAAGATTTTTTTCCAGTTACTATGGTAGCATGGACTAGTGGTTTTACTATCTGTCATAATTGTACTAGTGTCCATTTTGTGACTTGTACGTATTTAGAAGCAGAGCATGTTAAAAAAGAGTGGTCATTAATAAGCACATTTTGAAAGCATGAAATGAAACTCTTGGATATACATTTAGAACCTCACTTCAAGTATACCCCGTACTTGAGCAAGCAGTAAATTACCTGCTTTCTCTGGCAAGAAAAATATGGAGGAAGCTGCATCTTAGGTTTAATTAGCTTTGTGGTCCTTATAGTTGTGTAGATTTTTCCTTTTGATCTTTATAGTTAGAAATAATCTATTTTAGTTCTTATACATACATTTTCGATATCAATTTGGTCTCTGTCGTTTTAAACCACCACAAATTAAATAAAAAAATGCTAGAAAATATCAATTTGTGGCGGTTTTACATTACCAATTTTTATTTTGTGATAGTTTTATTTCACGGATTTAAGACACACTTGAGACCAAACTGATATTGAAAGTACATGTATAAGGACTAAAACAAATTATTTCTAACTATAAGAATCAAAAGAAAAAATCTGCACAACTATAGAAACCAAAAAGATAATTAAACCAAGCTTATTGAATTGTTTTCTTAAACCTTTTACTATTATATTAGGAAAAGTAACTTCTGCTACAATATCACTCCCCATTTTAACAAGATTATTTTCAAATTATAAATCTGCAATCTCAGCTTCAAAAACTTTGTGCATTTTTCTTGCCATGTGGTGGGATGGTAGGAGGGAAGAAGGTGACTTATTGTAGCTATGTTTTTACATTAATTATAGGTTCCTTTCGTGGCTCTCTTTTATGTTATTTTGGGATCAATAATTGCAAATTACTACTTTACAAATAACAATTATGTGGTTTTGCAACTTTACTCATAGTGTAATGGTAAGCAGATGACTTACCTCTTGGCAAGTAATCTAGGTGTACTTCTTGAAATATCATCTGGGACTAGGAATATTGTTGCAGTTGCAGATAATCTTGCTTTAAAATAGCTATGTTAGTATTCAATGGTTGTATAAATTAATTTTTTTCTTCTTATCCTCTATCTCTTTGGGTTTATTTATCATATAGTAGTAGTTAAGGCTAGAAGTGATTCTAGACCTAGCTTAATCACAGCTTTATAAGAAATCAAGTTCATTTTCTTGGCTCAATCTCAACTCTCGAACTCACTTTAAGCTCGCAAGCTACTCAAGCTTTATGGATCAATGTCGAGTTGTGCTTATTGAATATTTTAAACTTGATGAGTTGCTCAAATTTGTAATTTAGTAAAAATTCATGTTTTCTTTTTCAAATATTCAATTGAAAATAATTTAGTCAAATAATGGTCCATAGTTGGACCGCAATGTGTGGATTAATGAAGCTTTTATTTTATATTTATTTAGGTTTTTTAGGCGATAATACTAAAAAAGAGATTTCGTCCTAAATATTGGGATGTCTTAAAATAGATGCAGAAATAGACCTGAGTAATTGTATTTCTTCATCTGTACAAATTTGGATAACTTATACTCAATTGTTAGTTACTAGGATTGCTGTTGACTGTCATTTTCTTCATTATTACCATTGTGCATATCTAAATCTGTTGATGTCCTAATAAAGGCAAATTCTAATGAATTGCAAGCAATTTTATATAATCTAATAGATAATAGTGACAGAGTAGGAGCAACATATATTCCCAACAGAATAAGTTTAACTGACTGTCTGGATTAAGTTGAAAACTTGGTTTGGCCTTGTTGCAATTAATCTATTCTGCAACTTTTTACTTATTTGAAATTTATATTGGATATATTATGTATGTTGTTTATCTTTTAACTTCTGGTTATTTCACATATGTATAGATAAATAGTGTGAACACCCAATTATATCCGGGTTTAATAAAAAGAGTAAATAAAGTTTCAAGAAATAGAAATAAAAATAGAATTAAACAAATAAGTAATAAATAAAAAAGAGAAACAATTGGACTCAAAATAGTTTTTGTTTTGCTTGGTTGTTCTTTTATTTGGACTCACATCTTGGAGGCCCTTGATCTAATAATAATAAAATAAAATAAAAAGTAAAAAATACACCCTTCACTCACGTGTTCACACCCGCCTCACGTTTTTCTCATATGCGTGCCTCACCACCATCACCCCACGTGCATACACATACCTCCAATTAACCCATGCATTCAGCATAACATAAAATTAAAAAAGCAGAAAACGTGAAGAGGGCCTGTTGATTGAAGAAACTTGCAAAACAAGTTTCTAAAAACTTGTAAATAGGAGGAGGAGAAGGGAATGCGGTGGAATGCAGAAGAAGGAAGAGGACCAGTGTTAAGAGGGAGTAACATTGGAGGACGGAGACAATTTGCGATAAAGTGAAGGCTTCGAAGGTATTACTCTTTGCCCTCCTTCATTCTATTTGCAGAAGATCCTCTATCTCTGAATTGCCTCGTAGCCATAGGATAATTCTGCAATTGATGATTGCCTCTTGAATCTGTGCAAAAATGAATTGATGTGTGTATTATATTCTCCTCTTAACCTGCAATACTCTGTTCCCTGAACCGCATGCCAATATTCTAGTCACAATTTAATCTCAGGATCTCAAGTACTATACAATCATTCGTTAATGTATCGATTCAATATGGCAATCAAAATCATGTATATTACACAATTCCACATTCACAATTCCCCTCTTATGTTTTTCATCCAAAAAAGTCACTCGTACACACTGAACCATCTTCTTTTTCCACATTCACAGACCGTGCATTCATTTTAATCCACATCCAAAAAAAAACCAATCAAAAATCAATGGATTCATAAAGCAAGACTGTGCACAAAATAATTTCCCATTCATTCACCCTAGTTGACCAAAACTGTCGTAATCCATTTTTATCTTTGTGACGCGCAATCGTTTGGTTTCAATGAAACCCGCACATGTAAGGTGTCTCCATTTCGCTGGTGTCAAGACCGTCGTGGCCAAACACTACCAGTTTCAATCGAGTCTGTTCCTGC
Source organism: Spatholobus suberectus (assembly GCA_004329165.1). NCBI lineage: Eukaryota > Viridiplantae > Streptophyta > Magnoliopsida > Fabales > Fabaceae > Spatholobus > Spatholobus suberectus. The sequence continues at coordinate 71,009,214 of CM014735.1, forward strand.
TTCACTATGCGTATGTAAACACGAAAACTCCATTGCCGCATGCCACCAGATAGTGATGCATCAATCACCAAGAGTCGACGGCTCGAGGTTATCGTCGACACTGTCTCCACAAGACCTCCATCACACCGCCGACGCATTCCCGATGTGTCTGCATTGTTGTTCCGCCCTCACTCTTCTTTCTGCAGCGGCAGCACAGGGTTTTCGAAAGGGACTCGTGGGAAAGGGTAGTGTGCCAATAACTTCCTAGACCCCTCTGCAGTGACGAGATGGGCTTGGGCCCAAGGGTTAACGGGTTTGTAAATAGGTAAAAGAATACAAAGCTTGGCCCACTATGCTTTTTCATTCTCTCCGTCGGATCCTTCCGTCTTTCCTATATATCCCAGGTTTATGAGTTTGGTTAAATGACAAATAAAAAAAGAAGAAGATACGATTAAATGTTTGCTAACGTATATGCAATAAGGTTTTTTTTGGCTTTTCCTTTTTTGGGTCAAACGTTTAAATAATCAAAATATTTATTAATTAAGGAAAAATGATTATCCTTTTTTATTTTTTGGTACTAATGTAATGAAACTTCCGTATTTTCTCTTGGATCCTATTTTCCAATATTAATTAATTAATAAGACATTAACTAGTAAAATAAATAGATAAACTTAATAATGACCATTTTAGATGCACTTCTTATTTGGACATTATTAAAATTTTAAAATGGTAAACATTTTAGATGCACTTCTTATTTGGCTATCATTTTTAAATAAATATAATGTATATAATACAAATATTTTAATAAAAGTATAAAACAAAGGTTTTAATGATGGTCATTTTGGATGCACTTCTTGTTTGACTATTATAAAAATATTAAAAGGTTTAATGATAACTATTTTGGATGTACTTTCTAGTTGGTTATTGTAAAAGCCTTTTAAATAAAAATAATAAAAATTGAAACAAACTATTTTAAATAATAATAATAATAATAATAAAGGTTTTAGTAATATCCACTTTAGATGCACTTCCTAGTTGGATATTGCAAGAACCTTAAAAGACATATTGATAACCATTTTGGATGTACTTCCTATTTGGTTATCGAGTAAGCCTTTTAAAAATTAAAAAAATCAACAAACAAAATGATTTTTACCAAAGAACTACATAAGTTTGATTCCTTATTGTATCTGGAGATACGTAGGAGCAGGGGTCCACTCCTGTCAATCTCAAAATTAATAAAATTAATACCTTTTCAAAAATAAAATACTTTCTTCTAAATTAAAATTATTTTGATAAATAAAAATGATAAAATTTGTAAATAAATAAAATTTTGCTAGGGGTAAAATAAATAATTTTGAAGCTATTTGTTTTTACACATTTAATTAGGGATAACCGTTTTTAAGACGGACGTTGTAGCGTGTTAACACCTTCCCTGTGCGTAACCAACTTCCGAAACCATATTTGGTCACAAAGACCATTTCTTTTTTTTTAAAGAGTTTTTCCAAAGTTTTCCTTAATAAACTTTGGTGGTAATTCATCTGATTTTTTTTTTTTCGCCGTCCGGTCGTGATCCCGATTGCAACAAATAGATTGTGTGAATATTTTTTGTGATGCTTTAGTTGACTATTTGCTAATGGTTGGACAATTTATGAATAGGATGAAGTTTTGTTTCTTGTATTTATTATAAGCTAGAAGTACTTTGTCTTGGTGGTTAGATAGGTGATGATTTTCCAAAATGGGGTTCATTCTCTCCTAAATATTCTTTGCTGGGTTGGTCTTTGGAAAGGTTTAAACAAAGTGCACGAAAATAAAAAACAGAATTAATTTATTCTTCAAACTTACATTAATTTAATTGACTTCAAAATTTTGTTACAATTATAGAATACTGGAAATGAATGTCTCTCTCTTTTTTTTTTTTAATTCTGTTTAATGTTTATTCTCCTTTTGATTGCATTTGACTAGCTAATGGTCTTAAAAAGGCACATTTTCTGTCTGTATACAAGAAACTTTTCTCTTGATCAATATGTCGTAACTGAAATTCTCACATAGTTGTTTTGAACTTTTGATCTTTTCTGTTTTATGCTTCCAAGATAGAAGCTTTGAACTTATTGTTGGCTATAAGGTTGCATACTAGGGTTATTTTTAAACGTGTTGAGGCTGAAGCATGTGGTTTAGATAAGTCTTTATTGGAAATTCTGATTTGTAGACATTGAATTAGGTAAATATATTGTTCAGCTAATCATTGAGAAGCATGTAAATGTTGAAAATAAAGTTTAACTCATTTTCTCCCTCGGTCATAGTTTAAAAGATGGGCTATCTATGTATGTTAAAAGCTTAATTAGAGAAGTTTTTGCAAATTTCAAGTATGAAATATTTTTTACATTTTTTGTTACATTTTTTCTTACATATTTATTTAAGTCACAAATTGACAAACATATTAGCTTGTTCTTTGGAAGTTAAAAATATACAATGCCATAAATAATGCACATTTTTTAGTTTTTAGTTCTAGCGGATCCTAACTTTGATTATTTTTTTGCACATGTGCAAGCACTTCCACACAGATTTCGGAATCAATTAGAATTGGACGAGTGTTTTCTATTTTATACCTCATAATGGTATACTATAGCATCTTATTTTTAAGAAGACAGCTCTTGCATTACAAACTTGTAATCTTGTATTAATGGCATCAGGGTTGAAGCTAATTAATTACCTTTCGTTTATAGAGGGATATGGCTGGACCTTTGAGCATGATGTATTTATTGTTTTTGTTTTAGTTTTATTATGTTGCAGTTTTTTCTGTTCTTGGTTGGTGCTCCATTGAATTCTTATAATAGAATCTTATCATTCTTTTTAATAAAAATATTTGCTAGGGATTATTTTGTGTGCCAAAATTCAAAACTTTGGAAAAGCATATATACTGATCTTTCCAATTTAGCATCTCACTGTTAAAATTTTAACTGCTCTAATTTGTTCAATCTTGCCCTTCTAAATTTTACCCTTCTAATGTGTGAGCTACTTAAAATGTTGTCTTGAACTGTGCTAGGTTTTGGCAGAAAAAACAAGGTTCTTTTTAAATTTTAGATCTACAGCCCCAGCTTTAAGCACATCATGGATTTTCATGGTATGCAGAGGGATGAAAGGAAGAAAGATGGAGAATTCAGATCACTTTTTTCTTGCCCAAAATCTGATCAGCTTTGGTCTTTCTATTTATGCTTGGCTTGGTGTTTCTGTTGCTCTACCAAATGATGGAATTGGCCATTATTTACAACAGGGAAACTTTTTGCATGGAAAAAGGTTTAGAAACTATTGTTACATTGTTTTGCATACTGTAAAGTCGTCAATCCGGTAGATGCATAACAAGATATTTGAGGGGGTAATTTTGACCCGCTTAGTTTATTGGAGATTGTTAAAGCTAGATCTTGGTCTTGGTTAATGGTGAGGAAGGGAGGATATTTTTGTCAGTTTTCTTATTTAAGTTGTATTTCTGAATGTTGCTGGCCAAGTGCATGTGATCAATTAGCTTTTGGAAGTTGGCTGGGGTACGAGTGTTCTTAATACATCAGTTTGTACAGTTGGCTGCTACTTCATGACTATCCACACTGAATTTAGTATAATGTAAGTAATTCTTGTGTTTGGTTGCTGCTTGGTGTGTATCCCCAATGGAGCTCTAATATAATAGAAAATATGAAATTTTATTGATAATTAACTGTACAGGGGTTCCTCCTTTTTATAGAGGGAATTACATTAGGTCAGCATACTAAATTAGGGAAAGAAAATATGAGAATAATGAATTACCAAAAATAGGTTAAACTAAAAAAGGAACAGAATAATTATACAGGAAAACGGAATAATTACTAACTATATAGGGAAACAAAATAATTACTCAATTAGAATTAATTACAGAAATATTTCATGGTATCATATACGCTTCGTTTGGTGGGAAGAGGAAAGAAGAACAAGGAAATAGGCAAATTTGCCCGCTTTGGTAGAGTGAATTTGCGAAGAAATTTTTGAAAAAAAAGTGAATAAGATTTGCAAAGAAATGATGCAACCGAACAACAAAATTGATTTTGTTGATTCATAAAATCGATTTTCACTCTATAAAAGCTTTCTACTCACTATTGTGTACACATTGAAAATTGATTTTGGCAAGTATGAAAATCGATTGACTTAAATATATTTCAAGTTCCTGCAAATATGACTCTATTTGGTTTTAGTTCTTGCAAAAAAATTTGTTACTTTTAGATTCTTGACATTTTCTTAATGTTCTTTTTAGTCTTTATCATTAACTCTAGTTAGTTTAGTGTTGACATGACTACCAAATTGAATAGTATTAATTAAAATAATTAAGGTAATGAATAATATTTTAAATTAAGATAATTAGATTATTTTATATGCGAAATTCAATTAAATAATGTATTTATTATTTATATAAATAAGGTAATTATATATAATTTACTTTTATAATTTATTTTTAATTTTTAATATATTATGAACAATGATTTTTATTATTTTTAATATTGTTCTTACTTTTTAATTCACTAATTTACTTTTAACATTGTACTTTTTAAAAAGAATTATAATTTACTTAGATGCTTTTAATTTACTTTTAATATATTGATTTTGATTTTTTTTACATTTTAATTCATTAATTTTGACCGATTGTAATTTATTTTATTTTTTTAATATGTCACAAGCAATGATTTTGTCTCCAAAGACAAAAGTAATATATTAAAAGTAAATTATAATCATCTAGTTAAATTATCATTTTTTAAAAGTACAATGTTAAAAGTAAATTAGTAAACTGAAAAGTAAGAATAATATTAAAAGTAATAAAAATATCTTTTCATAATATATTAAAAATTAAAAATAAATTATAAAAAAATTATATGTAATTACCTTATTTATATAAATAATAAACACATTACTTAATTAAAATACGTCCTTAAAATAATCTTATTATCTTAATTTAGAATATTCCTTATTACCTTAATTATCTTAATTAATTTTTATTTTGTTAGTCATGTTAACACTAAACTAGCTAGAATTAGTAAGAAAGACTAAAAGAGAACACTACCAAAATGTTAAGGATTTAAAATTAACAAAAAAAATTGCAAAGACTAAAATCAAACAGAATTATATTTACAAGGACTTAAAACATATTTAAGCCAAATCGATTTTATCAAGTTTTTTTTTTTTTTTTTTCTCTTTCCTACTTTTTTTCTATTTTTCTTCAATCAAACAATTTTAATTTTCACTATATTTCTCACCTATTTTTCTTCTCTTCTTTTCTTACATCTTTTTTTTTTTATTTATTTCTTTTTTCTTTACCAAACACACCTATAGAAATTTAATCCTATTGGACACCCTGTCGACCAATATTGAGACAAGCCTGCAATGCTATGATTATTTCGCCTTCTGTGATACCATATTGACTATTCGACACTGGCCCAGTTTTCTTAGCAAGTTGGTAGCCTTATGTGTAAATTCCTAATTGGGGTATGATGTCACTGATAAGAAGGTGCTCTGTGGTTGGTCATGGGTTACTCTGTCATTCTGACACTTTCCAGTATTGTTTCTTTTTGTATTAAGTGCATTCTCATGTAAGTATTGGGGGGTCAGTTGTGCTTTAGGTTGGATATGTATTCGGCTAGCAGGGGTTTAGTGCTACTGATATGGGTGCATTTTTGTTTGTAACAAACTCTCTTGCGGAACTTGACTTGCGCATATCTTGTTCAACTCAAGTCTATTTTGCTTTATTAAAGTTAATTTTAGCTTGTCAAAAGAAAAAAGGGGCATTATTGTAGCAACAGTGTTTTTCTTCTTTTCTAGGTACCCTCAGTAAGACATTTTTTTGCCCTTTGATGGCTCTTATTTAGGTTCTTTTGGGAACAATAGTAGCAACTTGTTACTTAACAACTACTCTGTTTTGCAACTCTACTATTTGTGTTTGATAAGTAACAGATTCATTTAACCTCGTTATAAGTAATTAGGCACACTCTTGCAGCACTGTATGGGTATATTAGGATTGTTGTAGTTGTGTCATGATATTACTCATAGTCTTTTCTTTATAGTTTATTATGGATATTAGTACAAAGTATCCACCACTAGAAACAATGACTAATATCTGCTGGTGATTGTGCGCGCATACAAAGTGGATATTCTCCTTTCAACATGGTCTATTCCATACTCAAAACTAGGATTCAAACTCTAAACAACTTGACTAAAGGATACAAACCATTACCACTTGTGCCAACCAGTACTAGTAATATTACTCATAGTATATTTATATGGTTGAATGGATTTTGTTTTTTCCCCCTTGTCTTTGGGTTTATTTGTTTGATAGTGCGACAGTTTTACCCATCTTGGACAAGACTAGGATAAAGTAGAGAGCTTCATTGGTTTTCGTGCAAATGTTGAGGCAAGAGCAATCATTGGTCTACTTATTCTCTGCTTTGGTTGGAGCAGGTGACAATGGTGAGGTTGTGGTGGTTGGAAAATTGAGATTCATTAATGTTTTTAATTTATTAGATATGTGATTGTTTTATATTTTGTAGAATTAAATACATATAGGTACAAGGTTAGATAAAGCTGCCACAAAAGCAGAAGACAAACATGTTTAAATTGAAAGACTTTATATGTTAAAGTTGAATAAGGACAAACAAGCAAGACAAGTTCGTGTGTGAAACATAAGAAAAGTCATACTAGGGGCTTCATTTCAATGTATAGCCCTTTTCAGAATTTACATATGCTTCGGGGTGAAACAATAATTTTGTGTTTTGACTCTACGTGAAAGAGAAGAAATGCTTGCAAGCATCACATTTCTCACCCAATTAATATACTAATATTATCACCCAAGTACAAAACCAGGTTGATAATTATGAATATCTATGACAGTTCTCTGTTTAAGTCCTCCATTTAATTTTAGTGTCCTTTGACTCGTGCAATATTTGATGAATTAGTTTTCTTTTCTTAGACCTTCTACTTTAGTTACTGGCTAGTACTTAGGCACCTGCAACAGAGGGTATTCTCAAATTACACATGCTTAAATATTACTAAAGCGAAAGGTACCTGTCATTCTATTGTTATAACTATCCGTATTTTTCACCAACACTTATCTGTGTTTTCCATCAAATTGCGCAACTTTATTCACCAATTTACCGTTCATCACTTTTCCTATGTAAAATGTGTAGTGAGAAATAGCATCAATCTTCTAAAATAAATGTCTCAGCTGTTCACCTATAGTGTTAAAAGAGTATTGTTATTTACTACTGAATTCCCTAACGAGTTCAAAGAGGCGGATTCTACGGTAGACCATCAAATTAAGTGGTCTACCGGTGAACCACTAATTTAAACCATTAGATATATAAATAAAAAAAATCAACGGTTGAGATTGTAATCAAATCAACAAATCTTAACCGTTGATTTTTTTTATTCATATATCTAACGATTTAAATTAATAGTTCACCGGTGGACCACCTATTTGATGGTCCACCGTAGCATTTCCCGTTCAAAGAATCATTGTTATTTTCACTTCATATTTAACGGGAACTTACAAGGTGGTGAGAATTTTTCGCCTTGGTTAGATAAACATTCAAAAGTTTCCACGGTATTCCCGTTCATGCTATCCAACTGGGACGGAATGATGGAACATACTTGAATGGAACTCTTAATTGTTTAGCACTTGCCAACTCTCATGTTGATTATGATTGGGATTATATTACCGTTACTTATCATTGTTTATGATATATCATGTAAATTGATTTAAAATCCTCGCCATTTTATGTAGAGAATTGATGGAAGCTTAGTTAATTTTACTTTATTGTTGGATGATTAACTATTGGCTCTGGCGAATATTTGGAACCAAACTGTGGATTGACGAAGGTTTGATTTTATTACAAGCTAGAAGATAATTTACGAAAACGAAATTTATTCTATCCTGAATAATCTATCATTGTGTTGGTCTTCAGACAGTCTTCAAATAAATAACTTAAGCAATTCTATTTTACTAGTTTGGATAAATTGGCTTGTACTCAATTGATCAATGTTATTTTCCCAGATATTCAAACATGATGCTTTCTTCACTATTACTATTGTGCATAGATATTGTTGTGTGGTGAACACAAGAATAGATCTCCGGTAGGCTTCCACGGTAGTTGTTGGTATTTCCGGTGGTGGCACCTGCAAGGACTCTGATGCATAAGTTAGTGAGGATTCAAGTGTGAGTGAGAATGAGAGAGTGCGTGTACTTGATTTTGTTAGAGCTAAGTGCCACGTGACAGCATGCATTTGGATGCCTTCTTACACACTTTCCTTGCCGTTAGGCACTTCTCATGTTGTGCCGGGATAGAAGTAAGTCAATCCGCGGGGGATTGCTATCCGAGGTATCCGTGGTCATGCTAGTTGGGGTAGGCGACATGTAGGCTGACTTAGAGCTATATGTCCGAGTAACTTCCAGAACAGATATATATGAATCTGGTGATGGTTTGAAACATGGCAAACTCTAATGATTTGCAAGCATTTCTGTATAATTGAAGAGTCAAGTATCAACACCACTGCGCCATATATTTTTACAATTAACACTTTTACATTATTGTTTTATTAGTTTTAATTTTTGAAATAATATTCTATGACCATTTCTTTATCTTACAAATATTTATAGACAAATGTAGACTAACTATCTAACATAAACAGTGTGCTTTTGTCTTTGTTTGCCGTTTGGGCACTTTCCCTAATAAAAAAAAATATATTTATAGAATTCTTGTAACATTAGATACAATGTTATTATTTCTGATTCATAAAGAATGATGTTTACGTCTGCATCGTTTGTTGATTGTAAGGAAATTGCAACGAGTCCATGGTGTCCGTCATAGCCACACTCTCCACTATTGACCTCACCTCCTGCATCGACTGCGGCGGGTCGCCGAAGGACTTGGTGTAGCTGGTGAAGGAAAGGGTGGAGGAGCAAAACCTGCTAGAGTTGCTCGACGACGAAACGGGCCTTTCTTCATGGTCCTCCTTTTCTTCGTTTGGGTTTTTCTTTTCAGTAAAGTGAAATATGCTTTAATTTCATCTTGTAATTTTTAGATTGTATGTTGTAAACTTCCTGAAACTAACAGAAGAACACAAAGCTCTGGTGATTGCTTCTAACATGTCATTTGTGAATACCTCCTTTGTCATTGATTCAATGTTGCTGTTGTTGATGCCCACAATTTGGTTACTTATAGCTTTTGTAAAATTTTAGTTTACCTTAATCTCATATAGTTTATGTTTTCTTATAAACTCTTCAAACCAATCTTTATGAATGAGAATGATGTAAAAGATTCTCCATGCCTTATTTAGTACACCAAAATACAAATTTTAAAATTAAAAAAAAAGATTAAAAGAGTGGCTGAATAGAGGCAAGCTACTCCAAGATTAAAATAAAAAAAAGCATAAAGATAGTTTTTGCAAATGAAGCAATAGATTTGAATTTTTATTTTTTCTATTTTGCTAGCTTCTGAAACTAGGTATATGAGGGTCGGGGAGTAGAGGTACAAGGCGGAGGTAGGATCATTGTGTGTCGATGGCGCCCAAGGTATTGATGGGGTTTCTAGGTTTAGAGAGAGAGAAAAAATTGGTGCAAAAAAAATGAAAAAAAAATGGTGCAAAGGGTGTATTATATGATTGTGTGGATGAGATCAATTTAACAGTAAGTAAAAATGGTACACGATAGAGCACCTATAAAGGTAGTCCACCGTAGCCTTCGTCAGAAACATAAATAGATAAGAATTTTTAGAAGTGTAAAATAAAAAAAACACATTTACTAAGGATTAAAAATGTATTTAATTCTTTATTTAAGGTCAAACTTTTTATGCCTTGAATTGGAGTATGCGCAAATCCATCGGCCCTCTATTCATTATTTTTATGTTGTGGGATTTGAGCATAATTTATTATGATATCCTCTTTATCCTCAATCAAATTGTCCTTTTTTTTTCTTCCATGCACAGCATTATCCAACACTTGGAAACATATTTCTTTCCCATGTTAGGGGGTAATTTGAAATCTATTTCATATACAAAATTTAGATTAATTGATTATATTTTAATAAAATTAGTTTGATAATCATATACATGTTTATTGTTATGTGGTATAATATCTGCATTACATAGGGTAAAAAAGCATATGTAGAAATATATATTAAGATTTACATCAAATGAGTGAAAAGTTTACGATCATAGATAATAACATAATTAAATTTGATTTTCTTATGCTTAGATTGTTTAAAATATATTAAAAATTAAATGGGTTTATATCGTAGACAAATATCATTTAGAAGTTGTTTCATATTAAAAAGATTAAAATATAGTTTATATTCATTTTTTAAAAGATGAGAGTGTGTATTTTAAAAATTAAATGAAAAAAAAAATATAATTAAGAAACTCTTAAAACGAGGGAAGTGTAATTTTTTTTATTTGATGCTATTGGTCTATAATTTTACGAAATGAAGAATATTAAACAGTTTCCTAACACAACAAACAGCCGAAGAAAAAAATAAATACTTGAAATCCGTTATGCAAACAAACAACACCATGTTATTCTTAAGCAATGCACATCAACATCCAAACATATATTACATCAAGAAAAAGGAAACAAATATCCGCACATTACATTAGGCAGAAGCAGAAAACAAACTTAACATTAACAACGGAAGTCTTTATTCTTATCAGACCATCATATTATTAACGCTTTTAAAATTCATCGTGTTGATCCGGGTCGTGATCTTGTCCATGACCGTGATGATCATGAGTGTCAAGCCCCTTATTCTTAAGAGGTAGAATACTACGAAGAGAGGGCCAGTTGGTCAGAATGTGCTTTATATTGCCACCAACAATGTGATCATCGGTTGTACCAGGAGCAAAGTTGATGAGTGCATATAACTCTCCTTTAAACAAGTAGGCTTCATCCTCCCTGTGAGAAGCAAAGGCCGCATCAATCTCACTTGCAAAGACGGTGCCAAGCAAACTGGGAAACCCATCAGTGATGTTACGAATGGCAATGAGATTCTTGGAATCATAGTCTACAAGGGCGTACTTGTCACCTCTGAATAAGTACGCTTCATGGCTCCTGGTTGACCTAAAAGCAGCGTCTATGCCATCCTCAAACACCGTATCCTTGAAGAAGGGAAACATGGCAGCAATTGTCATAGGACCTGAAAGTATTTTGTCATCTGTAGTTCCTGGAGCATAGTCTATGTAGGCGCAGAGGTTGGCAGCAAAGATGAATGCTTCAGTTTTTGTTGTGTAAAAAGGAAATCCTGTGTTATAATCAGTGTCAAAGGCACAGTCCATTCCTTGTTCCCCGAATGGGGTATCAATAAGTGATGGAAACCCTTCACAAATAAGAAGTGGTCCATTCACAATCCTGTCATCAGTTGACCCCGGAGCATAATTCACAAGCGCATACTTATTTTTCATGAACAAATAGGCTTCATTTGTCCTAGTTGAACGGAATGCAGCATTTATATAACTAGGTACCTCTACAACTTTACGAGTATACCTCAAGAGCAGCATCCAAGTTGTCATCTGAGACTTCTCTTTTCTGTCTTCTAGTTCTAGGCGTAAAAATTTCTTCGGGGAGGTATCTCTCGTCGCCATTTTCATCCAGATAAGTGTGTGTTGGAAGATAAGTTATGACCTCAGCATATGGATTTGCTTGTGGATTGAAATGCCCATTTATTATTAGCCTGATTTCTCTGGTGAAGCTCACATGGCTGCAAAACAAAAGCCAAGTTGAAATCAGTATTAAATTACTCATCATTTATTTCGAGTTCCTTGATTTATTTTACATTTCAAAAAAAATATACTATACATGTTCAGGATATATGTAGAATTTATAATATTTGAAATTAAGACAAGCTACTAACTTTGAATCAACATGACGTATGGCAGCGAATTCTATACAAGAGCGAATGTATTGAGGTGCAATACCACCCACAAAGCAAACTTCAGCTTGAGAAAGGTGAAGATATCGATTCCTAAGGGTCACAGCAACCCAAATACCACCAGGTGCATAGATCTCATAGCGATAGAATTGCATGTCTTCTCCTCGTGGGAGGGTACGCATAGTTGGGGTTGGACGCCATTCATCATTAAGAGTGGTACTAACGAAGGCATGTGTTCCCCTCCTACTTGGATCAAGAGGCGCACCGGCACGGTGGATAAAGCTATCCAAATTGTAGTAGGTGTTGTTGGGAGTGTCTCCTTGAGCTCTTGCTTGGAAGCCATGTACAAAGATCTCTTGAGGAGGTCTTGTGTCCCAACGGACCAAGGGGCGGCGTATATCATAGAGTGTATTGCTTGGTCTATACACAATTTCGTTCAAACCTTCGTCCAGATTGATGCGGTGAACCATGTTCACCAAATTCTCAGCTGCAAGTCTATCTTCTTCCTCTACAGGTTGTGGAAAATTTGCAGCACACCCTCTGCCGCGAGAATTTGGAGGAATTGACATTTCTTAATGGAAGAAGAAAGCTAAGCTTTTAACTAAGGAGTTGGTTCTTCAAGGATAATGCCTCCGGGTGGAAGAATGGAAAAATGAAATACAAGAGAAGAGAAGCAGCGAGGTGGTAATTGAGAGGTGAAATGACTTTTTATTGATGATGTTGTTGGATACCCGACACACTTATAAGTTAAAATAGAATTTTATTCTCTTATTTATATTTTAGGTTTTAGTTTGGTTTTTAGGTTTAAAAAGTTTTATTTTGGTCTCTTATAATATTTTTATTAAATTAAATTGGTCCTTCTGTTAGTTTTTGATACTAACAGTATTAATTTTGGCTGGCTGATATGACACCTGTTACGATTTTGCCACATATCACTAAGTTGACCAAATTAATATAATAAACTAACAAAAGGACCAATTTGGTGTAACGGTGAAACTTTAAGGAACAAAAATAAAATTTTTTAAACATAAAAAAACTAAATTGAACCCTAAAATATAAATAAGAGACCAAAATTCTATTTTAACCTTTACTTATATTGGGAGTGGTGTAATATAACAAACAGTGATTGTTAAACAAAGGGCTGGATCCAAGAGAGGGATGAATTGAATCTTTGAAAATTTTCAAGAATTCTCAATTTCTTTTCAATAATGAATAACTAGATTTTTAAAAAACTTTGAATCTTATTGATTTGGTTATACAAATGAAATAGAATTGGATCAATTTATCTTGAACTTTTCTATGCAAAGAGCGTTATGATTTTAAATGCAAGTGATCAGGATTCAATATGCTAGCAAAAGGTTAGAGGAAAGAAAAAGAGGAAACAAGATTTATACTGGTTTGATCACCACCACTGTGATCTACATCCAGTTTCCAATCAAACCGATTGGTGTTATCACTAAGTAATTCAAATGTTTACAAATACTATGCACAAACACAAGAATTACTATCAAACAAATCACACAATCAAGTTTCTTGAACCCTTTCAAGAAAAACTTGAATCCTGTTCTTGTGGAACCCTACCACAAGGAAGATAAGAGAGACACCCTTTCAAAAATGAAAATCAATTTAGAAGAAGGTTAGATATCACCTTGGTTTGTGATATATGGAAAACAATGAAGAACCAATCAACTTTATCTAAGAAAAGACTTTTCTTTATCCTTAAGATTGATCCATGATGAGCTCTTTGATCTTTGATCTTTGATCTAAAACTTGTAGTGGAGTAGAAAAATAATGTCAATTCTCTCTAGAAAAGCTCTCTCTCAATTTTAGAAAAGTGAATTTGTAAAAATGTTGTTAAAAGACTCACAAATGTTCACTTTATATAGAGAGTTTACTGGAAAAACTAGTTATTTAGACTTGTAATAAGTTATTTTGTTCTTTAAAATCTGAAAAATGAAGTTTGAATGAGTTTACCTAATTATTTCCATTTATAACTAGTTAAAACAAAGGTTGTTTGAATTTGCCTTTACTTGAATAACTAGTTACATAACTTTGTAATTAGTTATTTTCATATAGGACAAAACAGTTTATATTATGTAACTAGTTACAGAATTATGTAATTAGTTACTGCTAAAATAACTGATTACATAATGTTGTAACTAGTTAAAATAGAAAACATGTAACCGATTACATATTGATTTAACTAGTTAAAACAGTGTATATTTTCACTGTTTACACGAAATTAAACTATTTTAATTGATTGCAAAGCTAACTTAACCGATTAAGTGGTTCTTTAATATGAGATTGAGTAGTTCTAAAGCTTTAGTGTGTAGTTCGTACTTCCTATCAATTTAAAAACAAGTTTTATCCAATTGTTTTTCTTCAAATTCAATTTTAGACTTATAGAAAACATATTTTTACTTTGTTAACTTTTAAGTCTTAAGCTTTGAGCTCATTACCATCAAACCATTAAAGATAAAGGTAAATCATGCAAGATCACAAACACACACACATGCATAAACACACATTACAACTTTGTACTTATCAAGAGGTTAAATCATCAAAATTATATTAATTTTCCTTAGGACAAGAATAATCTTTTTCTTGCTTTTTCAATAATGATAGGCAAAAATCTTCACATATCATACGCTTCATCACTATTTATTATTTCTTTTATTTTTTTTCTTATTACATCTTATTTTTTATTAATTTTATACTTTTCTCTCATTTTTCTCTTTCTTTCTCTAGATATGTTAAGAGTTCCATGTTAAATAAAATAAGAAATTTGACATAGTACTTAAACCAAAACTGCCACCGCCATCCACTTTTTCCTATGGAACTCCCTCTCCTCGACAATGGTGCATAACCTCTTTCAAGTGATGAAATTGCTATAGATTTCAGTCATATTGAATATCCAGTAGATGCAATAGCAAATAAAACTACCACAATATGCAGACAAATGCATTTATGTTAAAATCACATTGTAATCCAAACGGGCTAAATAGATGATAAGCTAAAAACTAATTTTGTATCTTATTCCTTTCTCACTAATGAACATTTTTGTGTCTTTATAATTTCATCAAGGTGCTAAAAAGTAGAATTCAACACCTGTAGGAAGTTAATCTGAGGAGAGTGTTCTGTTTTTGGTTTAAGAGTGTCATTTTCGAAGACAGAGAAGCTACGGTGATAGCAAAAAAAAAGAAAAGCAAAGCGATATATGGCAAGATCATGTACATTAACATAATAAGATCATGTACATTAATATAATCCAACGGATAAAATTTATTTTACTACACCTACAGTTGGCTCCAAAACAGGAGAGGATCTGTGTCCCTGTTTTCAACCCCCACTTGGCCCCAACGTCTCTATTGATGTTCCCAATGCCGCCCCACTGCCCAAGTCCCATCAATTTCTTTAGCTCCCATTGATTTCCTTCACAATCAATCCTCACCATCCGCAAGAAACACAATCCTTGCACTTCATCCTCATTGGCTAGACCTGGAGGACGAGGTCATTTCTCACTATAGAAAACACATTGGATTAATTTTTTAGGTTGGGTTATGCTCTTGTGCAAGGCCAATCCAATCTGATGGTTCAGCCTGACCCATCTTAATTAAACCAGTAGATCATCAGGTTTATTTGGATTTAGAGATGAATTAAAGTTTAAAAAATTGACCCAATCAAAATTTATTTAATATTGATGCATCCTTTACCTATCCTTATCCTTTACTCATCCCTATCTTTATTATTTAATATTATCTTTTTGTAGTACATTTTATTTGTGTTTTACTAAAAAATTCTAGCCTATTAATTTTTTTTTATCTATAATTACTTAACTAATGCTAAAATTCTAGAGATTTATAAGTAATTATCATTTAATTTACATGATATCTTGTATAATGATGAGATACAAATTTATTTTTGAAAACTTAATTACATTTATAGGAAGTGACAACTTATGTTATCTATATTTCAAGTTAATGCAGTCTCGTCTTAAATTAGCTCAATCCTAATTTAACCTGTAAATCATTATGTTTAGGGACATGTTATGGTCTAAAAAATTAGTTTGGTCAAAATTTAAGACAAGTTAAAATCAAACATAACCCGGCCTAATCCATCATTTGCTCACCCCTAATTGAGAGTTGGATTACCAAAAAGACTACCTATAAACTAAATTAAGGTGAACTGTATAAGTGAGTAAAATTGTCGCATACATCAGCTCTTAAAAGACTTGACAATATTAAGGTCCTGTTTGGTAGGATGGAAGAAAAATATGAAAAAAAAAGATAAAATTTAAAATTTAAGTTGAAGAGAATGTAGAAGAAAGAAAAATTGTAAATTTTTGTCTTTAAAAATTAACATTTTTTTTTCTATTACTTTTTTTTTTCAACCAAACTAAATAAAATACTTTATTATTTATATTTTTTTCTCTATTTTTTTTTCTAACCAACTCACAAATTTCCTCTCTCGCCACATGTTTTCCACCTCCCTCGGGAGATTCAATCTATTCTCCTTGCCTAGGGGTGTTCATCGGATCGGATTTATCTGATGAATCTGACAATCCAAACCAAACCAATTAAATTGATTCATATTGGTTCGTTTATCGGTTCTTTTCACTTCAAATCCGAACCAAATCAATCATAATTGGTTCAGTTATCGGATTTAACTTTTTTTAACCCAAACCAATCCAATCAATTATGTTTTAACATTTAAAATAATATATTTTAAAGTTAGAACTTAAATTTTGGTTCAACTTTTGTATTTTTTCCTTTTCATTTATTTTAATTTTCTTATAATCTTATCTAATGTTATAAAATATTTTAAGTTGATCATGTTTATTATGTAAATTTTTTATTATATTTTAGGTAAAAAAATTAATGATATATGTAAAGTGATAATTATATAAAAATTAAATATTTTTGATAAAATAAATAATTAGTTATTAAAAAACAAGGAATATTTTTATCTTGCCTTAGTATAAAATTAAATAATTATATAAAATAGACAATAAATAAAAATAAAAGCTTAAAAATAATAATTTATTTTTTTATCTTAACCCGATGACCCGAACCAAACCAACCCAATTATAATTGGTTCGGTTCGGATTGACTGAAAAATTTTTCAAAACCCGAATCAAACCAATCTAATCAAATATAATTAGTTCGAATTTAATTTTGTCCTAAATCCAAACCAATTCAACCCGTAAACACCCCTACGCCACTACACTCTTTTTCAACCCACTATTGGCCCACGTTCCCAATGCCACCCCACTACCCAAGTTCCATCAATTCAAATCCCCCCCAACTTGTAGCCTGCCACCTATCACCATACAGCCTTCTGACCTGCACCCAATTGCCGAGTACCAAATCCCACCTCTAGCTCCCGTTGATTTTCCTCACAATCAATCCTCACCGTCCAAAGAAGACACAATTCCCGCACTTCATCCCCATTGGCTAGACCTGGAGGACCAGGTCATTTCTCACCCGGGCGGCAATGATAGTGGGCCTGTTAACCCACTTCAGTTACCTGGGTCTACAAGGCCCAAACGTACTACTCAAAGGCCATGATGATTGGCAGACTACATTTAAGTTAGGCCCAACATTTATTTCTTATTGTTAGTTTTCTATTCCCTAAGACTAACTCCGGACACTACCCTTTTGGGCCCTGATGTAGTGCTCTCTGATACATGCTATTTATAGCATGTTTTCAAAGTGAATGGAGAGGAGAAGAGAATACTCATTTGCTTTTTATCGTTATTTTCCTGCAGCTAGAACTCTATTGTTGCCCTATGTTATTTACGTTCATTCATAGAATCCTAACAGCCGCCCTACCAATCTAGAAATTGATGTCCAGTCGTGCAACGTTCATATGTGAATTATGAAATTATTTTGGAATATAAATAATATTTAAAGTAAAATTATTTTCAATATTGGTCCGGGTTGTGTGTTTGTTTGGCTTTCTTCGCTGAGACTCTTCATCCCTCATTTATTAAATGACGTTCAAAACTTATATCTGCTCACTTTAACAAGCACGTGAAAAAGCAATAAATCTCTAAAGCTAAAAATTTTGATGCCCAGGATTTGTACTTTGGCAAGCACACAAGAACCATTCACATGCACACAAGCCTATTTCTCTTTACTAGTTCCTTTCAAAATGTTAACACATTTTGATATATAAACACTTAATGGAAAACTAAACCAAACAATGTGGGACTTGTGCCTTTTGAAATATCCCATTACATACAACAATTATAAACTGAACCACATTATAGCTTAGAATGAACATAATCAGCAATTGTTGAACCTGTATATCATTTGGCACATTAATTATAATCTCTATCGAAAAGTTCATCTTTTACTTGGCATTACATAATATTATGATAGAATATCCTGAATGAACTGAAGTGATTGTATGAGTATGATAGAATCCCGAATGAACTGAAAAATATAGGAAAATAATGCATGATGAAAACCTATACATGTAGACACTTAGAAAAAGATATAAAAGAGACAGAAGTATAAATATGATAAATGATATGATGTAATAAGAAAAGAGAGATAATAAGAAATTGAAAATACATGTCATTTAAGTGTACATACTGTAATTGTGTTCATATATCATTACTCATTGAAATATATATAACCGTGTGAAGACCTCAGTCTTTAACATTTCCAAGCAGCGTCATTTTATGGTGCATTGAATTTCATTGCAATAACTTACATCCATCAAATAATTACAATTACAGGAAGCAATAAAATGAAAAATGATAACGGTGCGTATATATATGCCCAAAAAGTTTGCGAAGTGATCTGCTTTCAGCCAGAGGATGCTCAGCAGGAAGTTCATATAATTTGGTTTAAAACCTGGGAAAATCCATTAATTCAAATTCAATTTGACATATCTTTTTTTAAGAAAAATAACTTACCCTTTCGCAATGACCCAGAATAATCACGGTGTGAAAGTAGTTATTTTGTTAATAATGTTATGCTTCTCTCGACTTTTAATGAAATGGTTAAATCTTACAACAAAATAACAATATTTTTATCATCATTATTTATTTATTTTATTGTGTGAATAGTAACTATATAATAATAAGAAAAAAGGGACACGTACCGAACTAAATTTTATTGCATTAAAATGGAAATAAACAAAAACCTTACTTCCTTAAATATAGTTGCTCTGGCCGTTTTAAAATAATTATTGTTATCTTTAACATTTTTCACAAGATTAATAAAATAATTAAAAAACTTTATTCACTAAAAGCATAAGTTTATCTGAGTCAAGTCAGTTAACTTTTTGTCCTTTGATTCTATTAATATTCTCCCATTCCTCAATTTAACGTAAAATATTAAATGATAAGATAAAATTAAAAAAAGTAATGAATGTCTTTTTTTTTACTCATAAAATAATAAATAATTTGAAGCAAACTAGTAACACAAGAGGGTCTAGTTTATAAATGGCTTTGCATTACTTAGTTAGAGAAATGTTTTGTGGGCCTCATATCTTATCTAATGTTTCTTTTTTATAATTTTATAATTTTTAATAAATTTTAACTAATAAGAGTGTGTTTAAAAAATGTGTTACTAACACTCTTCACTTTGTTATTGCTATATATATATATATATATATATATATATATATAACTTTTAAGTAACTTTTAATTATTATTTATCCGGTTTTAACCTATTGTATCAAGTAAATTTAAGTGAATGAAAATGATAAATCTTCACCATTCATTATTTAAATATTATATCTAGTGGTTATAAATAATGATTCACCCGTACGTGAACCACTTCTCCAGCTATTTCACCGTAGAATCCGCCTCCTTAAAGATGTTTTCGACAAGTCCAATGAGAAAGTCCTCGTGCTGCTGAACATTAGTGAACTGACACATTCCTTCAGGAGGGAGTAGGTAATAGTTTTCAAGGAAGTCATTCTTTCCTATGCTAACCAACTATAAAGCCTCAAAATAACTACTCTTCACACCATCATTATTTCATTAGCGTTCTCATCACCAAGATATGCTCTCAATTTCTTTTGGTAGTCCTTGTACTCAACTTCTTTCCATAGAGGTATATGACATCCAGCAAAATACAAATTGACGGGTTGAGGAGTATGGAAAGTGGAAACTCTCCATATATGCATGAAAGAATGGTTGAGGATAATAATTTTAGTACAATTTAGCTTTAGCTAAGGAAAATTAAATTATACAGAAAGGCTTCCATGGCATTTCGTCTCTCAAATGTGTGGTGATCGAGTGAGACAAAATATTGCATAGAAGTAAAAGAAATGACAAACAATATTGGCAAAACTCTGCATGGCGTCCTACTTGCAATCTTACGCTAGTAACATCTTATATATCTTGCCAGCAACCTCTTTTTCAAAATATACACAATCAATCATCACTAGGGCTCATTTGGGTTGATTTTTAGTTGTAAGTTCAAAAATTTCAAAAACTGTAACTAGATTTTAGTTTTTAAAAATTAGTTTTAGTTTTTTTTTTTTTAGTTTTTGATTTTAAAATAAATTCACTTTGAAATTTCTTATCCTGTTAAAGTTAGTTTAAGGATATGTTTGTGTGATAACAGTAGTGGTGACGACAATAGTGACAGTGACGGTAGCAACAATTCAGGTGATGCCGGTGATGGTGGTGTCGATGGTGGTGGCAGTGCCTCTGGTGATGGTGATAGCGAAAAGAACCATTATCAAACATAGTGATGTGTGTTTTTTTAAAATCTAAAAACAAAGTTCACAAATCTTTTTTTTTTTTTAGTTTTGAAAATGAATGTACAAGTGTTTTGAAATTGAGTTAAAAATTATTTCAGTTTCATTTTAGTGAAACATGTTTTGTTTTTAAAATTACCTTTAAAAACCAAAAACTAAAAACTGGCAACCACCCTAAACAAACAGTTTCTCATTGTCTGACGTATATAGGAACCTATATATATATTTAATTTTTGGGACATCAAATTCTTTCTTAACAGTAAGAGCAGTGCATATAGAGAGGAAGAATAGATTGAATATTTTTTATATCGAAGATCATAGTAAATAGAATGTCAAGCCTCTATCAAAAAAAAAAAAAGAAAAAGAAAAAGAATGTCAAGCCTTTTAAGAGGTCTTCCTGACTATTGATTTGTCATTTATTCGAAGAACTAAAGAGAGAGAAGTTATACAATAAAAAGCGAAAACCAAGGTAGTAGCAAAAGGAGGTCCTTCAAAGCCTTATTGGAACCCAATGACAGCTGCAATAACAGTCACAGTTGCTAAATGTGATGATGGCATCCCACCAGAACCATCTAATTCCACCAGTCTAAGCTAGCAGAAAATAATGTTTTATTTTCAAGGTTGATTTCAAAAAGGTGAATTTGGCTTTTCTAAATTACATGTAGAGCAGGGATACCTATGTTCAGGGTTTAAGGTAAGGGGATCTCCCCTGTCTCCCTTTTTGTGATTATTGTTGATGACTTGTATGGTTTGATGGACAATTAATGCGATTTCACTTGAATTTTTTTTGGTTTTTCAGTTAACGAGGGGGTCAACATCTTTTTGACACTCTATGTAGATGACACTTTGTTGGTTAGAGAGACTATAATGGAAAATGTATGGGATATAAAGGCTATCCTTCGAGATTTTGAACTTGTGTCTAAGCTAAAGATTAATTTTGAGAAAAATACTTTATTTGGTGCCTAATATTGTGGAAGGTTCCTTTTTAGTGGCAACATCTAACTTCTTGCATCGTGGCACTGGTAGTCTTCCTTTTAAATTTTTTGGATTGTCAATAAGTGCAAACCCAAGAAAGGTTATTACTTGGGCACTAGTAATAGAGTCATGAAGTATTGGATGACAGCATGGAAAGGACAGAAATTGTTTCTAGGTAGTTGCACTGTGTTGGTAAATTTTGTCCTATCTACCATACCTCTATATTGCCTCTCATTTTTAAAATGCCAAAGAAGGTCCTAAATATTCTAAAAAGATTGCAAAGAACCTTTTTGTGGATGGGAGGAGATGAATATTTTAAAATTACGGTTTAGTTGGGACTAGGGCCGTGTCTAAAAGTTTTGAGGCCTTAGGAAAATTTTATATTTGAGATATACTTTGATATAACTCATCAATTTTTATTTTATTCTTCTAACATTTTTAATTTTAATTTATTAATTAAGTTTAATAATCAAGCAATTTCAACATTTCAGTCTATGGTAATTCATTCAATCATTATCTTGCAACATAATTTATCTCGAATTCAATCTAAAAATAATAATTTTGAAAAACTTCTCTTAACAATGACAATAATTGCAAATATTATTAATAATATTCTATAAATGTTACATGCACTCAAAAAGAATTAATTTTTAATATAATTTAATACTTCTAATAGGACATTAATTTCTTTTGTTACTATTTCTTTCACTAACTTCAATTTAGGAAAAGAAATGTCAAGACCACTAATATCGAATTGATGCTCACTAAAACTTAAATTTGTCTTGAGATTAATATAATATTTTTTAATTCATTACCTTTCAAAACTTTCAACTATATATTGGGATTCAAACAAAAAAAGTCCAAAATGATTTTGTATTTTAAAATTCGTTCAAATAAGTTGTAAATAAAAGAAAATAAATTGATTTGATATATATACAAAATAATCAAAACTATTCCTTGTTCCCCAAATGGGATATTAATAAGTGATGGAAAACCGTCACAAATAAGATGTGGCCCATTCACAATCTTGTCATCAGTTGACCCCGGAGCATAATTCACAAGCACATACTTATTTTTCATAAATAAATAGGCTTCATTTGTCCTAGATGAATGGAATGCAGCATTTATATAACTAGGTAGCTCTACAACTTTACAAGTATCCACTCAAGAGAAGCATCCAAGTTGTCATCTGAGACTTTTTTTTCAATCTTCTAGTTCTAGGTGTATAAATTTCTTCAACTAGGTACCTCTTGTTGCCATCTTCATCCAGATAAGTATGTGTTGGAAGATAAGTTATGACCTCAACATGTGGATATGCTTGTGGATTGAAATGCCCATTTATTATTAGACTAATTTCTCTTTTGAAGCTCACATGGCTGCAAAACAAGAACCAAATGGAAATTAGTATTAAATCACTCATCATTTATTACGAATCCCTTAATTTATTTTACTTTTAAATAACTTAAATTAATTATACATGTTCAGGAGGATATATAAAATTTATAATATTTGAAATGAAAACAAGCTACTAACTCTGAATGAACATCACGTATGGCAGTGTGTATTAGACAAGAGTGAATGTATTGAGGTGCAATACCGCCCACAAAGCAAACATCAGCTTGAGAAAGGTGACAATGGGCCTGTTTGAATTAACTTCTCCATAAGCACTTATAAGATATCAAAATAAGAAGAAAAAATGAAATAAGCTTCTCCATAAGTTAAAATTAACTTATGCATAAGTTAAAATTTAAATTTTAAAGAAGCTATTAAGATAAAGCTTTTACAAATTAGCGTATACATAAGCTAATTTTAGCTTATAAAAAAGCTAATTTCACTTTCTGTTCTTATTTTTTTCTCTCATAAGTATTTATAGAAAAGTTTTATCCAAACAAACTCAATATTGATTCCTAACGGTCATAACAAGCCAAATACCATCGGGTACATAGATCTCATAGCGATATAATTGCATGGCAACTCCTCGTAGGAGGGTACACATAGTTGGGGTTGGACACCATTCATCATTAAGAGTGGTACTAACGAAGGCATGTGTTGCACGCCTATTTGGATTAAGAGGCGCACTAGCACTGTGGATAAAGCTATCCAAATTGTAGTAGCTATTGTTAGGAATGTCTCCTTCAAGCCTTGCCTGGAAGCCATGTGCAAAGATCTCTTGATAAGGTTTTGTGTCCCAACAATTGTGTAGGTGAATTTGGCCAAAAGGCCACCAGATGTAACAAGACTAATTGGAATGTTGTATATAACATTTCTTTAATTTTAAATATAATTCATATTAATTTAATTATTAGGTCTATTTTGAGTATGTGGATTTGTTCTAAAGATTTAAATCACATATTTTCATATTTCTTTTTAGTCCAGCCCAAAAAAAAAAAAAAGATTAGATAAAAACTAATAAAATACACAAATCTATTCTATGAGAAAAAGGAGAGAGAGGGATTGAACCCTTGATAGTTCTTTGTTTCAAACTATACTAGTTTTCAAGACCTGGGCTATCAACCACTCAGCCATCTCTCCAAAAGCTAATTTATATTTTATCTTTATTCTACTAAATATAACATGAGCATGTGAATTGGTACCTTTTATATTATCTATCCATGGTAAAGATATCTAATGTGAATTTATTGGTTTAGTTGTCTATCGGAATGTATATAGATGCATAATCTAGCATGCTTTTTTTGTGTAGTAAAAAAAAAACCTACCCTCGAGCCATGCCTCAAAAGGGTTGATAACAAGTCATAAAAAAATCTATGAATTCATGATAAAACGGCTATGCACTGTTAATGTAAAAAGTTTTACATTGTCAACTAATTAAAGATCACCATTAGTATGACTTTTAAGTTAGTTATTGTAAAAGTCAACAAACTTATCATACATGGTGATTTGTGATTGGATGACAGTGTAAAAAGTGTATATCATTTTTTTTCTTACTTTTATACTTAGTAATGTAATGTCACCTAGAGTTTTTTATTGTTCCCCTATAGTCCTTCTCTCGTTTCTCCCCTTTCGCAAACACGTTAGAAAGAACAAAAATGATTGTGCCTTATAGTTATACACTTAAATTATTTGTAGTGCCTATTTAATTAGCTATAACCATTCTCAATTTTTATAACAAGTATTATAGTTATACACTCAAATCATTTGCAGTTCCTGTTTAAATTAGCTATATATAGCCATTCTTTATTTTTATAACAAGTTTACTGAGGGTGTGGAAAGGAACAAGTAGCTGTTTTGTAGGGATAATGCTTGAAAAAGGTGTTCTCTTTTAAGGAGCGAATGCAAAATATTACCATCTTCGTATGCGTAATATACATAATATGTATAATAATAAAGCTATTAATTAATTATATAATAATAAATACACACACATATATATACATACATATATTTTGGAATAACTATATAATAATCAAGCAATATAAACAGAGATAATAATAGAGATTATATTTTGAAACAAGTAGCTGGTAATATTTCACATATTTGGAATAGCCTTTTATATATAATATATATAATAATAAAGCTACTCTCATTAGTTCTATTCATTATTATTATTATTATTATTATTATTATTATTATTATTATATATGTCACTGTTTGTTAGAGACCACTAGTAAAGATACGAATACAATTGTTGTTTTTCAATTAGCACTTTCTTCATTTTGGAATCACATGACTTTATTGTTATTTTAGAGTTTTGTTATTCTAGACATAAAAAAAATTATATTGTATATTATATTTATATAATTATTTTAATTTTTTCTTATTTTTTATTTTATTTACACAAATTTCAAAAAAATATTTTAAAATAAAAACAATTGTTTTTGTTGTCTCACTTATAATGTTTAACAACAATAGGAAGCTTGAACTCTTTCCCTTTTTTTTTTTTAATTTCTGGCAGACCAACCCTCCAACCCACCCATAAACGGGGTGGACCAAAACTTCCAACCCATTCACAGTAGGCGAGCCAGCCTACCCTAACCGTTTTTGGCAAACTGGTAGTAGGGCGGGCCAAAACGGGGTGAGCTAGCCTGCTTTGCCACCCCTAGCAACAAAGGTATACTCAAAACTTGATTCTAGTTCATCTAATAGTTATGAGTTTGCTTTTAATGATAAAGAAGAGATGTCTTATGTCACTCTTCTTGCAAACTCTCATAGGTTCTCTCTTGAGTACAAGAAATACAAAGAAAAATACAAAGAATCTGTTTTAGAAAATGAAAGATGTAAAAAAGATCTAGAAAGGTTGACTAAAAGTCGAGCCTTAGATCCTGAAAAGACCATACTTTCATCTGAAGTTAGCAGAGAAGAAAACATAAGTCTAAAGAGGGATTTAGCTAAATTTGCATATGGTTCTTCTAAATTATATCTTATTTTAAAACATTGAAGACCTCCATCTAACAAATCTGGCATAGGCTATGATAAAGAAAAAAACAAGAATCCATTTTCCTCTACATCTTATTCAACCTCTTGTAACTCTTGTGGAAAACCTTGTCACCCCACACATAAGTGTGCCTATAAAAAGAAGTAAAGATCAAATAAAACTATTAAAACTAATAAAAAAGGACCCAAGAAGATTTAGGTACCAATGTCCCAGATTGTTTCTATTGTAGATATCCTTAATAAGAAGAAAGAAGGATTCGTGCTGGTACCTGGACAATGGCTACTCATGACACATGACAGGAGTAAGGTCTATGTTCCTAGACCTCAAACCACATGAAAGAACAATTTCCTTTGGAGGAAACGGTAAAGGAAAGATCAATGGTATAGGTAAAATTGGTAAGCCTCCTTTACCTACTGTTGATAATGTGCTTTATGTTGAATATTTGAGGTATAATCTACGTAGCATAAGTCAATTTTGTGATAGTGAGTTTGCAGTCTCTTTTAATAAGGATTCATGTATAGTCAAGCATAGTGATGAGTCTATTCTTTTTACTGCTAAAAGACACAACAATCTTTATAAGATTGAACTTGAGGATCTAAACAACCAAAATGCAACATGTTTAGTTTTCAAAGAAGATGAAAGATAGATTTGGCATAAAAAGCTTGGGCATGTCAATTTGATACATATTTCAAAATTATATAAAAAGCATTTGGTAAAAGGATTGTTTGAGAATTCTTAAAAACTCATCTTCTTTGTGAAACTTGTTAGAAAGGGAAATAGATCAAAACATCATTCAAATCTAAAAATGTTGTCTCCATTTCTAGAGCTTTGGAACTGTTACATATGAATCTGTTTGGTCCTACCAGAACTTTGAATCTTGGTGGTAAGAAGTATGGATTTGTCATAGTTGATTACTATTCTAGATACACATGGGTATACTTCTTAGCCCACAAACATGAGTCTTTTAATGTGTTTGAAATATTATGTAAGCTTGTTGAAAATGAAAAAGGGTTTTGTATAATTGCCATAACTGACCATGGAGCTGAATTTGACAATGTTGAGTTCAAAGTCTTTTGTAAAAGAATGGTATTTTTCACGACTTCTCTTCATTGAGAACACCTTAACAAAATGGGGTAGTTGAAAGAAAAAACGGAACTTTTCAAGAGATGGCTAGGACTATGCTTTGTGATAATTCAATTTCTAAGTACTTTTGGCAGAAGTTGTGAACACAACATACTATTGATTAGACCATTAATCAATAAGACTCTTTATGAATTGTGATAGGAAGGAAGGAGACCTAACATCTCATACATTCATCCCTTTAGATGTGAGTGTTATATCCTCAACACTAGAGATCAATTTGGAAAGTTTGACTCTAAGGTTGATAAGGGTATTTTTCTTGGATATTTGGATACATCAAAAGCTTATAGAGTCTTTAACTGTAGAACTTCTGTTTTTGAAGAATCAATTCATCTAAATTTGATGATACACTAACCCATGATAAAAGATTATCGGATATTGAACATGATTTTGTATATTTACGCTAGGTTCATCTAATCCTATTAAAATAGATGATGCAAAACCATAAGAAGATGCACCTCAACAATAGACTAATGACCCAACCAAGCAATCACATAGAGTCTGGATGTTTATTACATACCATCCACAAGATCAAATCCTTGGTGAAAGAACATAAGGAGTCAAAACTAGATTATCCTTTAGAAATCAAGCTTCATATGCCTTCGTCTCAAAGATAAAACCTAAGACAATAGAAGAAGCTCTAATAAATGATGAAGGGATCATGGTTATGGAAGAAGAACTTCATCAATTCATAAGGAATAATGTGGAGACTCTTGTTCCTAAACTTGAACATAAATGCATCATTGGAACAAAATGGGTCTTTCACAACAAACTTGATGAGAATGAGAAAGTGGCAAGAAACAAAGAAATGTTAGTAGCATAAGGCTATAACCAACAAGAAGGTATTGAGTTTACTAAAACTCTTGCCCCTATAGTTAGGCTAGAAGCTATTAGAATTATGCTTGTCTTTCTTACTCATAAAAACATTAAGCTTTTTCAAATGGATGTTAAGAGTGCTTTTTTAAATGGTTTTATTGAAGAAAAAGTCTATATTAGACAACCTCTAGGTTTTGAAGACCCTACTCTTACAGACCATGTTAAGGTTTAAAACAAGCACCTCGTGCTTGGTATGACAGACTAAGCAATTTCTTATTGCTAATGGTTTTATGAGAGGCAAAATAAATACTACTCTGTTTATAAAACAATCAAATAAAGATTTCATTATAGTACAAATATATGTTGATGATATTATCTTTGGTGCTACTAATAAGTCTTTATGCAATGACTTTTCTAACCTTATGCAAAGTGAGTTTGAAATGAGCATGATGGGAGAACTCAAGTTCTTCCTTGGTCTACAAGTCAAACAAGAAAGGAAGGAATCTACATCCATCAACAAAAGTATACAAAGAAACTACTTAAGAAGTTTAAGATGGATGGTTCCAAACTTATAAGCACACCTATACATTTGTTTGTTTAACAAAGGATGAATTAGGTAAACCTATAGATCAAACTATCTATAGAGGTATGATTGGCTCCCTTTATATTTAAAAGCCATTAGACCTAATATTAAGTGTAACATCTAGTTATGTGCCAAATTTTAGTTTGATCCTAGAGAATCACACTTAAAAGTTGTGAAAAGGATCTTTAGATATCTAGTAGATACCAGTAACCTAAGTTTGTTCTATGAGAAAAATAAAGATTTCAGGTTAGTAGGATATTGTGATGCAAACTATGCTGGTGATAGGATTGAAAGAAAAAATAAATACAAGTGGTGTATGTTACTTCATCGGACCATGTCTTATATCTTCGACTAGCAAAAAGGAAAACTCCATAGCTTTTCCAACTGTTGAAGTTGAGTATATGTCTACTACTAGTTATTGTTCACAACTGTTACGGGTAAAATATCAATTAGAGGATTACTCTAGTTTTGATCATAATATTCCTGTGTTTTGTGATAATACTAGTGCAATCAACCTTTTGAAAAACCCCATACAACTTTCAAAAGCTAATCATATAGAGATTAAACATCATTTCATTCATGATTATGTTCAAAGAAGTGTTTTTGATATTCATTTTATTGATAAAGACCATCAATAGGCTAATATATTTACAAAGGCTTTATGAGAAAAAAAAACACTTTCATCTCATTAGAGAAAACTTGCATATGAAAGTCTTATTAGACTGAAAGTTTTTCATGCATCGTCTTATGTATTTTACAACTTTTTTCTTCTATGCATTGTCTTTCTCAGTAATCTGGTATTATTAACATGTGTAGAAGTTATACAGTTTTCCTTTTATTATATCTTTTAAATCCAACCGTTTAAAATCTCATTAATCAAGTACAAACGTGCACTACCCTTTTCGAACCATTTCATCACCATAAATGCATGTCCTTTCATTAGTCTTTCCTAGTCAGTTTTCAAATTTTCAAATAATCGCCCTTTTTAAAAACCTTTTAACCTCTTTACTACTCTTTTGCACCCATACTCTCTTTCTTTCTCAACTCTAAACCAAAACTCCAAAAACCTTCAAAACCCTCATTAATGGCGGCCAAGAAAGTGCTTGCTTCCATGGAAAGGTTCCCCTTCTCTGATTTTGTACCTGGCAAATAGGTGAATCTAAAAGGCCTAGAAGATGTAGGAATTTCCATGGCTGACTACATCAAGAATGTAGGGTGGGAAGCTTATGTGGAACATAAAATAATATGGTACCTTGCTCTATATGCCTATTTTTGGGCATCAACCTCTGAAGTAAATGGAACCATCACTGGGATGGTTAACAAGAAGTCCATCATCATCTTACCAGGCACCACAACAATAGCATTTAGCTACAAAGAAGAAGGTGTATTCTTTAAAGAATAGGAGGATGTTATTACCCCAGAGACTGTTGACTTGGCTTTTTATGGAAGTCTAAGCCTGAGTCTGATGACAAAAATGTGGTGAGAAGTTTTTTGTACGTGTCTAACATGAAGGACTATAGTTTACTCCACAACTTCCTCTTCCACATCATCATGCCTAGGAAAGGCTCAAAAGACAACATGACAACTTGTGATAGATTTTGCCTATATAGTATGCTTATTGGATAAAAGGTAAACTTGCCCAACCTTATTTTGGACCATTAGATACCTTTTTTTTCCTCCAAGGACAGTTCCAAAGATAAGTAGAGGCATTTTATTCCTTATGCCATGCTTTTCATTGAGATCTTAAGGAAGGAAAAAATAGATGAAGCTGGGTAAGTTGTCTCAAAACCAGGGTCAGAGATTGATGTGGTCATTGTAAGGAAGATGAGAAATGCTCACTTGTTTCCAAGGTATGTTACAAGACTGAACCTGAGATTGTTACTGTGAAAGCTGAGCCATTAAAGGATGTTGGTGAAGCTTTTAAAGTAGGATCGTCTGCTGATCCTTTTCTAATCCTTGATGCATTTGCAAATAGACCAAAGCCCCAATAGACCAAGCCTCAACCAAAAACTTCCCTTAAACCCAAATAGACCAAACCAACCACTAGATAGACCAAACCCAAACTACCCATTAAAAGACCCTTCAAACCACTCAAACTCCCCAAAGAAGACTTCTCAAAATTCGTCTAAAGCCTCAAACAGTTCCACTCAAACCATTTGAACCCATATCAATTCCAAATTCTAATGAAGATGATAACTTGCCCATTGGGTAATTAAAAATGCCAAAAGAATAAACTACGACTATTGAATAATTTCATGTTGCTGATAAGAATGTACTTGAGAAACAATCTAATGAAGATGTAAATGTTGAATTGTTGAGTTTGAACAGGTACTTGAAGCTGTTGAAGATGAAGCCCTAAAGTAGTAAGCTACAAGAAAATCACAAAGAATAAAAACTATGGGAAAGCCAAGGTCAAAGAAGGAAGAAGGCAAGCAGATGCAAAGGGCTAAGGCTCTTTCCAAAAGAAAGGAGAAAAAGAAGAAGAAAAGAAGAGAAGAAGTTGGAAGACGAAGACAAAGAAACAAGGAGTTGGAAGAAGTACTCCTTTAGTCTGAGATTGAGCTGTAAATGGATGGCCTTATCAGAAAATCACAAGAAGATGTAGACTATGATACTAAGGAAGCAATTGTTGCTTCAATAGGGAGACTTTCAAGATCTCTCTTTCTAGAATTTCCTCGAAGAGTCTCAATCTCTCATGCTTTGAACGGACTAATAAAAGCTTTACCATCCAGACCAGGAGACGATGTTACATTGCCTTCAATCATTGAAAAGGTAGAAAAGGAAAAAGAAAAAGAAAGATTGGAAAAGGAAAAGGAGCTGGAAAAAGAAAAAAAGATAGAAAAAAGAAGAAGCAAATACTCAATTTAATGGCACTGAACAGACTAAAGTTGGAGATAAAAAAGATCAGACTAAAGCTGGACTATTTGATCACAACAATGAAGAGATTGCTGATATTGATCCATATCAACACAAGTCTTTCACTCCTCCCTCTGAACAAGTCAAGAGACCAAAGAAGTCATATAAGTATATTGAGCCACAACAAAATAACGAGTCCAAGGAATTTGTAGAAGAAGAACCATGGGGAGCTGATGTGTTAGAATCCCTTTTTCGAGTAGAATTAGAAGAAGCCAACAATGAAATGATATGGTTCAAGTTAAAAAGAGAAAGATGGCCACTGCTTTTGCAGAAAAAGTTTGTGAACAAACTTGAGGAGCATGAAGTTACCCTAACAATGTCCTACGAACCGTTCATTAAGCCATATGTTTAGGAACTAGTATACAACACAAGGTTTGATGCACCAATATTTCCCACCATCCACCATAACATGCTTTCCATTAGGAGCCATCATTTAGAAACATATAGCTATTTATTGCCACACATATCCCTTTGTTCTAAGGTGCAACTTCATGGAACTCATGATTCTGTGTAGAACCTACAAATACTCTCCTAAATGGATTTATCCATTCTGTCTAGGGAAGGACAAATGCTACCCATTAAGCTTTCATCTGAAAGACAATCCAAACTTTGAAGACTGGAGGATAGGAGACAATGATTGGGAACTTGATAGATTAACGACCAATTATTGTAGAGAAAAGATGAAGATTGTACTAAGAAGAGCCCTGTTTGAAAAGCATTGTGTAGAGTGTGAAGTGGCATACCAAATATAATTAGTGGTGAAGTGCGATGCTTACTTAGGCCTTGGACCACTTTTCTTCTTTGTTGTCAGAAGAAATATGAATGTAGAAACCTATTAGTTGGCAAAGGAAAAGAACCTAAGTTCAAGAGAGATCCTAACAAGTTTCTCATGAAAAGACGAAAGGCTTTGTCCAAGATGCAGCTGGCTCAAATTAAAGGAAAAACAATCATGATGCCTAAAGATTGTCTAAAGCTACAAGACCACATGGAAGCACTCAAGAACTTTTTCTGGCCTTTCTCTTAAGGAGAAAGATGTTCTTGGTCACCATGCCATTACCCCCACATGGCCATTTTTCCCTAATGTCACCCCTACCATTAGACGCATAAACCTCACTCACAAACCAAAATACCCTTGTCCACCAAAGAACTTTTATCTTTTGGTCAACCAACAGTACAACCTTTTCTATTTTACTCCCCATTGGTATGTGTTGGTTCTGTGGCCCTCTTGTAGAATACTTGAACAAGAATAATAATATTAAGGAGCCATTAGATGAAGATAAAGCAAACAAAGTTGAAGTTGGAACTGATGTTGACATTGATGTGAAATGTGAAGTTTAAGCGCTTAAACAGACTGTCCAACGTCTAGAAGCTGAACTTCATCGGGAAAGCCAAAAGAGGAAGCGTGCTGAGGAGACGCTCTATGAATTGGTCAAAAAAGGGAGAAAGAAATAAAAAAAGAGAAGACGAAGATGAAGATATCTTATATGCAAGAGGAGTATACTCTATGTATTTAAGTTTTCTTTTTAAGTTTTTGATCTAATAAAGTAGTATGATTAAATTTTGTATGTTTTCCTGTTTGTTCTAATATAAATATACAAGATGTTTTTCTATACGTGCAAAACACATCAACTTGATGTGAAAAAGTTTTTTAATGAGTGTTTTGCTATGATCAAACGAACTAATCAGTCGTGCATGCCTTGAATGATTTATGTCTTAACATATTGATCTGATATAACTGTTATCCTTATGCTCTAATGTATATATTTCAAGTCATGCTCTAATACATATAGTAGATATTTTTGCTCTGATAGTTTTATATTCTAAGACAAATGGATGTTCTAATACATCTATTGCTCCTCTTTGAAATTATTCTTTCATGCTTTGATACAATGTTGTATTGCTCTCAACTTATCATCTTATAAAAGCATTACATATGCAAAAAGTGTTTTTCACAAATATTTATATGTTCTTTAAAAAGATGCTTTAAAATAACAGATGTTTGTCATCATCAAATAAGGGAGATTGTTAGGGCAAAAGATGAAATAATAGCCCTTAATTGGTTTTGATTATGCCAAATAGATCACATGTTCTTAAATAGACCATATTCGTGTTTTTAAAAGAAAACAAAATAATGCTTTAGTGATATACCAGACGAAGAACCTTGCATCTTATGATCAGACGAAGCTTTGCGAGCCTTTATAACATATTTGACTATTGTATTTAGTCTAACTCATTCACAGGAGTTTTCGTGCCAACCTTATCGAGAAAGTAACTAAAGCATGTCAATGTACATACTTCGCTAAAAAGTTGAGCCACTTGCTAAAAAAAAGCACCATAGTGTACTTTTCTGGCCAAAAAAGCAAACATGCTCACTGTAACAAGATATGGTACGAGAAAGAAAAAAAGATAAACAAATTACTTTATTTTATCAGTGTGACTAGTTGGTAAAAAGCATTTAATGATGCATTTAATGCCCCTACGGACACTTTCTTCATGAAGGCTTAACAGACAAATGAAGCTCCTAATGACAACTCAATAGATACTTTTGAAAAGATCTATAAATAATTGTGAAGACATGTATAAGAGATAGAGAATCGAATTGCTAAAGCCTTTGAACATGCTCTTAGCTTTTCTAAGCTTTCCTTGTTCTTAATCTTCTTGAATTTTCTTATACAAACTGCCAAAGTCACTAAGTTCTTAAATGAGAACCTCATATTATATATCTGTCTGATAAGACAAAGCCTAGTTAGTGAGCCTCACCCTTTACCATTTCAAAGTGAAATTGTTTAAATCCTGAAAAGGCTTTCATTCAAAGAATATTTAGGTTAATTGCTTAAAGAGGCAAGTGAAAGACTACTTGGGTTGAGCCGAAAGAGGCTTGTGGAAAAGAATACTTGTAACTTTGTATATATTGTAGTGGAACTTGATGGTATGCCAAGAATTAGATGTAGTCTTGGGGTTGAGACGAACTAGTATAAAACTTTGTGTTTTTATCTCTCTCCTTTATATCTTCCTTATACATTTGTCTGTGTTTTGAAAAGTTTATGATATCTTATTCAAACACCTTTACAAAAAAGTTCTTCATAAAAGCCTGTTTTTAACAAGTTTTATATATCGTCTTAAGAATATACAAACAAGTGCTTTGCAAAAAGATTTGCCAAAAATTTTTAAAACATAATTCAACTCCCTTCTTATGTTTTCCTATGTTCTATAGAAGGTGGCATCCCTTGGGTTTGTAGTACCATGTTTTCTGATTAGATGTATTGATGTTATGCTCTATCGTTTACTTGTCCTTTGGATCTAAATCTCACCCCCTTGTCTTTTGTTTCTTGGTTGTGGCCCTACTTGACACCATGCACTGGACAGATGGGAGGCGGCATCTTTGGATTACCTTAGATACACTAGAAAGTGGATGAAGCATAAGTGCAATAGAAGTGTGGTTAGATTAGCGATAGTAAGTATCTTGGGGATGATAGAAAATGTTAATAGGTTTTAGATGAGTTTTATGTATCATCCTCTGTTGGGATAAGACTAGTTAGGTATTTTGAATAACTGTATTAGGCTAATGTGTGTATGTAAGATGGATACTTATCTACTTAATCTGTAAGCCTCGAAACTTTTATTTACTACCTCAAGTAATATATATATATATATATATATATATATATATATATATATATATATATATATAAGATAGGGATCAAGTTACTTTAAGAGTAACTTTTGGTAGAGTTACTCCACTCAATAACTCTTTATACACATTAAATTTCAACGATCCAACCGTTGAATATTTTGATATTATATTAATGATTATGCATACCAAATTTTAAGTAAATCAGACATTTGTAGCTAATTAATCTTATAAGCGACATTTACTTATAATTTAGAAAAGTATATTATACATCAATTTGAATTTATCTAATGAAGTATTAAATATTTTCAAACTTTTTAAAAATTTGTATACTTGATCTAGTTAACAAAATCCTTTAATTTAACAGTTAGATCATTGAAATTTAATATATATTAAGAGTTATTGAGTAGAATAACTCTACTAAAAATTACTCTTAGAGTAACTTGATCCCTTCCCATATACATATATATATGAGTCTTCAATTACAATGTTTGTGCACCTCATTCTACCCTATGCCCAATATCACTTATACGACTATCTATTAGATACCCCAATGAACAAAAGATTTATGTTTTAATGTTATTTTAATCTTGAAAAGTTTTCAATCCCTATATACATAGGTTGAGATGTTTATATAAATTGACTATCAAGTACCTGTGGATATAGCCATTGCACATGACTATCTATTCACGATTTTATATCCTTTTATACAAGTTCTTAATTATGATATAGATATTTTCCTTCAAGCTATTTCAAAGCTTTGCGAATGCAACACCTAAGTTTATACTTTCACGAAAAATTTACCAGTATTTTCATTAACTAAATATAATAAAAGTTTATTTTTCTTTCTTTTCGAACCAAAGATGACATATGTTCTATTCCTAACTTAGGGTGCTACACTAATTCTTAATTATAAACTATTAAAGAAATTAACTTAATTAAAAGAATAAATAGTCTATACACTAACAATCTAGAGAGTTTTTACGC
This sequence comes from Spatholobus suberectus, assembly GCA_004329165.1. Lineage (NCBI taxonomy): Eukaryota > Viridiplantae > Streptophyta > Magnoliopsida > Fabales > Fabaceae > Spatholobus > Spatholobus suberectus. The sequence goes on from CM014735.1 coordinate 71,045,281, forward strand.
TATTATTTAATCATAGATTGCCATACATGGTATGTTTGATGGCTTTTGTAATAATTACCTTAAAAGTCATTCCAACAATAATTACTAATTGGTTGAAAGTCTAAAATTTTTTACATTGATAATACATAGAAATTAAACTCTAATTACAAATAATTTAAAAATTTTCAAAATCTATTTATAAAATATAATAAATATATTATAGTTGTGTGTGGATTGGCTTTGGTGGGCCTTAGTCCACCTTGGGCCTCAGTATGCCATCTGGTGTAGGGACCCAGCTAGTTGGGATTAGAGTTTAACTAGATTTCATTTAAGATTAGAAAACTAAAACTTCTTTTCCTTCAAATTAGTAAAAATGTGGGGAAATTTTTCGTGTTTTATGTAAACCTTGAAAGAGCAAGAATTGCACAAGAAGGAGGGGTTGAATTGTGCGTTAAAAAAAGAACTTTTCAACTTAAAAGCAAGTTCATAAGTGTTTTAAGCAAAGGATAGGGAAGAACAAGAACACAAGGAATTTATACTAGTTCACTTAACCTTGAGCTACGTCCAGTCCCTTCACTCAGAAGGTATTTCCTAACCAACCTTAGGTTACAAGTATTATTCATGGCCTCTTCAGGCTTTACAACGCAATCACGCCATATTGCTTTAACAACCCAAGTATTCTTTTTCACTAAGCCTTTCCAAGCTTTCACAACAAATACAGTTGATTAGAAAGAAAGATGACTCACAAAGCAGGGATGTAAAAGATTAAGCTCACTACAAAATTGTTTCTGAGAGTTTTCATTATCGTCCAATGAAAGCAAAATTTGAAATATAAAGGCAACGTGGTATAGTAAAAAATTAAGCAACAAAATAAAAATAGTGCAAGACATTATTTAATTGATTAAACTATTTATTGTATGTATTTGGAGATAATCACTAATAGGTTCTAAATTAAACGAGTATAAAGAGAGAGAAAATGGAATTTTAAACTATAAGTTACTAGTGTATATCTTAGAAACATCATGGAAACTCAAATGATATATTAAAAGATGATTATTTCAATTTGGTGTATTCAATTTAAAGTTTAAAATTTTCAATTACATGGTTCTTTAAATCTGCCCAACCTTATAAAACATAATTAAATTATCTCACGGTAAAAGTACTTTATTGTAAATAAAAATTTCTAGAAATTTATCATGTGAAATTTTTTAAATAATATATCAAGTCTATATTAGCAAAAACTTATTTTATGGATATACTAATTTTTAAAGAATTTGAGGGAGAATTTTATAGAATTAATTTGAATAAGGAGATTTACATATAAAGCCTCAAAAATCAAATATAGAACTTCTTGTATCATGATTTATGGTACTTTTTAGGTTTAATACATCAGTTGGCCCCTAAACTTTTGAAGAATCTTTAATTAGGTCCCTGAACTAAAAAAATTTGTAATTAGGTCTTTGATCTTTTACAATTTTTGTAATTGAGTCCTTGGAGGTAATAAAACCACCACAAATTGTAAATTTTCTCATGGTTTCAAACCACCACAAACTAATTCTAGGAACTCAAGTACAAAAATTGTAGAAAATCAATGACCTAATTACAAAATTTTTTAATTCAAGGACCTAATTAAAAATTCTCCAAAAGTTTAGGGACCAATTGATGTATTAAACCTACTTTTTATTGATTCAATTCAATACAAGTAAAACTTACTATCTATCACATAAATATACGTCGAAGATATTATGAATATTAAACCATTTGTAACTATTCAGTTACAGTTTATACTTATAAATAAGCTACTTCATTACTAAAAATATTACAAGGAACTCTCCATTCTTGCCATTCTCTCATTCTCTCTATGTTCTGTCTTTATCTTTTCTATTTCTGAATTTTCATATGTTTATATTAATTTTCATAACACGTTATAAGCATGATTGTCTTTCCTCTCTTAGTTATATTCACTCTTGGCATCGCAAGCTATAAGAAAAAACCTTGTAAAGCATTCTATTGGAAAAAAAATCATATTTTCAATTTCATATTTCAAGGTCAGCTTCTTTCTCTCTAATCATATTATTCGTACTATATGTTTAATTAATATATTGTTGTATTGTTTATGTGAATGTAAAAATCATTTAGATGCAATGTGTCTTGAAGACATTATCAAATAAAGAAATTTTAAAAATATTTTTGCACTAGATTTGAAGACACTATCAAAAAATGAAATTTTAAGAATATTTTTTCTCCCCAAAAGTGAGAAAATAATGCAAAAGTGAACAAAAAAAATCTCATCAGAAGTGAAAAAGTATTGTGAAAAGAAAAAAAAATGGACAAAGTAACAAATATGATTATATTATGTTTGATCCTTTGATATTGTTTAGAGCACTAAGTGTTTGCTCAATTATGTTTATTATTATTTTTTTCTTAATTGTCTTTTGTTTTTGTACATACAACTACTATTTAAAGTTACCAATTCGTTTAATGAGGTCACTACATATTATTTTGGTTGGTTGTTACATTGTAAAAAGTCAATTATCAATTATCAACTATTTGCTATAATAAAAATTGAAACAGGAAAAACTATAAACTTTAATTGTAGATACAAACTTGTCATGGACTAATGCATTATACACATTATTTACTAAATAACATAAATTAAGCATAAAGAATTAAATCCTTTTAATGTAATTAAAAAAAATGGTGACATGTTTATTTATATTCTTTTATTATATTTGATTAATAATACGTTCTAATTTCTAAAGTTCTTATCTTTGTCATTAATATACTATTGTTTACATTATACAATTATATTTGGTATACATTAATATATTTATATGTTATATATTAGTTATTTTAGTTATATAAAATAACTATAGTTGAATTATAATAAGCATTAATAAGCAATCAATTCATTCGCTATATTTTATTACATATCAATTTGTTACATATTCTCATTCTCATTGATTGTTTATTAATGATTTTATATTGAATATGTTATTAGTTAGTACGCTAAAATTTTCATGTTAATATGCTTCCAAATTTATTTGTTTATGTTACAAGGCATATTATTCAATTACAATGTTTATTAATCAATGTTGCTTAATTAATATTTGCATTGGTTTGATATTATGTGAGTGACTAAGTTATATATATGTATAATTGTGAATGCAATTAGTTTAGTTATACAGATATTAAATCATAATCGTGGAAATTGTAGTTACACTTGTATAATAATTTACCAATATTAATTCTATAAGTGAGTATATGATCATACTATTTTAAAGAGTTTGATTGACTAAAAAAGTGTTTTAGAAAAAAAAAAATTATCTGAATAGTCCACCTACTTACAATTAGTACATGATCTTTGTTTTCAGAAAATAGTAAGATGCTATCACTTGTATTGTTATTAAAAATAATTATGATTCTTACAAAAGCTTTTTATGATTGAATGCATTTACCTTTACATAAATATTTAAAGCAGTAAGTGGGTATAATTTTGTGATATTCAGAATCATTTCTCAATTAAAATTTATGCAAAAGAAAAGTATCGATGATGATATGTTAGAAAAATAATCTCCATTTTTCATGCATCAAATGTGCTCCTGCAGTAGCAATTTTGAGAAAAAGAATTTAAAATATATTCTAAGTTGATTTCTCATCTCCTTGTGGATAAAAAAAATAATGATTTTTATGAAAAATCATAAGACTCATTCGATTGGCACTGCTTCATTTCCTAAAGTGAATGTAGCAACATTTGTATTTTTATAAAATAATTATTTAAATAAATAATTTTTAATATATGAGTTTTAATCATTATTTCCAATGTTACCATTTTTATTAGATATGATTAACACTTATTATTCGTGATTTGAATGTTCTAAATTAATTTGAAATTATAATTTAATAGTTATTAAATGGTAAATGATTTTAATTTGAAATTAATTACAATTCAATTCATTTTTAATAAAATCATTTCAATGTTTTGTAACTAACATCCAACAATATATTTCTCTTATTTAGTAATGCTATAAGTTAATGTTAGTACTATATTTGGTACTAGAAAGATAATTGAAGGCTTTAGAAGAGCTGATATATTTTTATTTAAAGGAAAACAATTACACATTGTTATTGTATTATATTCTTTCAAGTTTTATAGACGCTTATTAAGTTTCAAATGTGAGAAATGTTTTTTATATCATAAGACTTGGACCAAGAAATGTGTAAGAAAAATTACACATTTTTCATCTAGTTTGTACTACATGTATATTAATACAAATTGAAACACATGATGTTGTAAATCAAAAGTTTACAAATCTAAATAAGTTTATTGTTTGCCATAATCGGTTTGGGTCATCCCGAATCTATTATGATGTGAAGAATAATTGAAAATTCATGTGAACACCTATTGAAGCCAAACAATTCTTCAATTCAATAATTTCTTATTTATTATTTGTTCCCAAGGGAAGTTGATAATTTGACAATCACCAATAAAATAAAAAATGAATTTTTCACATTTATAGAATGTATGTAGGGTGATATTTGTGGACCAATACACCCACCATGTGAACCATTTAGATATTTTATGGTTTTAATTGATGCATCAACTAAATGGTCACATGTTTGTTTGTTGTCAACTTGTAATTAAGAGTTTGCAAGATTGCTTACTTAACTAGTCTGACTTATAACTCTCTTTTTTTTTTTTTTTTTCAGATTATCCAATTAAGAAAATACGTATTTATAATGTTAGTGAATTTAAATATAAGGCTTTCAATATGCCTATTGGAATCGATATTGAACATCTTGTAACATATGTTCATATACACAAAATGGACTTGCAAAATCATTTATTAAGCATTTAAAATTGATTGCAAGACCATTACTCAAGAGATCAAAACTTCCAATTTATATTTGGAGACATGCAATCTTACATATTATGGTATTAATTCACATCAAGCCAACAAGTGATCATAAGTCTTTCCCTTTACAATTAATTTTTGGTAAGCAACCTAGTGTTTTCCATTTAAGTTTATAGATGTGTTGTATGTTTTTCAATTGTTGCACCACAACGCACTAAGATAAGTCCTCAAAGAAGGTTAGAAATATATGTTGGGTATGAATATCTATCTATAATAAAATATGTTGAATATCAAAAAAAGATTGATTTATAGCTCAATCTGTCGATTGTCATTTAAATAATTTTTCCCAACATTAAGGGGGAGAGAATAAGCATTTGGAAAAGGAGATTAGTTAGAATGAATTATCATCTTGATCCTCAAATGAAATAATGTGAACCAAAAATTAAAAAGATAATTTATTTACCAACTGCTAATACTCCAGTAAAAATTGATGTCCTTGTTGGACAATCTAATATTGTAAAATGAGGCTCAAACATGCATGAAGTGTGATAGATCCGTTAGTTCCAAAGATAAAATTCGTCAAATAAGAAAAGGAGCTAAAAGGCAAAATGACCAAATTGAGGATATGGAAACTTCAAAAGATTCTTCTGACATAACAATATTTTAGTTCTAAATGTAGTAAATGATAATGAGGATCAAGAACCAAAGTCTAGTAAGGATTATAGCCAAAGAAATGATTGGCCAAAATAGAAGGACGCAATTGAGGCAGAATTAGACTTGCTAGCCAAGTGAATTTAGACATGTAATCCTTCCTGAAAAAGTAAAACCAATTAGGCTTTTTGACTTGTAGTCCATACATCTGAATATGTAAAACTAATTAGTTTTTTGAACTTATAGTTTATACACTTGTAGATGTAAAACCAATTGGATACAAATGAGTTTTTATGCAAAAAACGAAATGAGAATGGTGAAATTATGAGATATAAAGCATGAGTTGTTGCTCAAAGATTTTCGCAAAGACTTAACATTGCTTTTAAAGAAATATATTCACCTGTAGTGGATGTAAATATTTTTCAATACTTAATTTGTCTAGATGCACTTGAAAGGATCAATTAACATCTAATGGATGTTGTTACAGCCTATATTTGTATGACTGTCTTGATAATTACATTTATATAAAACTTCCCTGAAGGATTTAATTTGCCTAACAGTGCAGGTTCTCAAGAAGATTATTCAATAAAAATGAATAAGTCTCTTTATCAACTAAAACAATATGAACGCAAGTGGTATAATCATCTCAGTGAGTATTTCATAAAATAAGAATATAAAAATGATCCCATTTGTCCATGTATTTTTATGAAAAGATCTGGAAATAAATTTGTCATAATTAATATTTATATAGATAACATAATTATTATCAAAACTCCTGAAGAGCTTAAAAAGCTATGGATTACGTAAAGAAAAATTTGAGATGAATGACTTAGGAAGGATAAAGTTTTGCGTAGGATTGCAAATTGAATATTTAAAGAATGAAACTCTTGTATGTCAAGAAGCTTATATAGCAAGAGTGCTTAAAAAGGTTTTATATAGACATATCACATCTATTGTGCACTCTAATGGTTGCAAGGTCTCTAGATGTGAATAGAGATGCTTTTAAACCTCGAGAAAATGATGGAGAATTATGTGGTCTTGAAGTAACATATATTAGTGTTGTTGAAGCACTAATATATCTTGCTAATTATACATGTCCTAATACATCATTTGTTGTGAATTTACTAGCAAGATATAATTCTTCACCCACATGAAGATATTGGAATAAAGTCAAGCATATGCTTTGTTATCTTAGAGGTTATTTGTCAAATCTTCATAACGATATGTCACAAACAAGATATTTGTTTGCATCCGGTGGTACAATAATTTCTTGAAAATCTATGACACAAACCAAAATAAGTGAGCAAAATTTTGAGTAACGAGTACAAAAGATTGGCCTTCACCATTTTAAAGATGGTTATTTGCATGAGGGGAGAAATAAATACGTTTTGCACTTTTTTTTTCCCTTTGCTATGGTTTTGTCCCATTGGGTTTTTCTGACAAGGTTTTTAATGAGACAATATATGACAACGTATTAAAGAATGATGTCTCTTTTTCCTTTACTAGGTTTTTGTCCCATAAGGTTTTTTTAGTAAGGTTTTAACAAGGCACATTGTCAAATAATGGACATCCAAGGGAGGGTGTTATGAATATCTAATAGTGACTGTCAATATTCATTGTAAATTATAACTATTTATATTCTGCCTTAATACTATTAAACAATTTGTAACTGTTCAATTACAGTTTGTACCTATAAATAGGTTACTTCATTATTGAAAATATTACAAAGAACTTTCCATTCTCGCCATTTTCTCATTCTCTCTATGTTCTATCTTTTATCTTTTCTACTTTTGAATTTCTATATTTTTATGATAATTTTCATAACATAGAAAAATATATAATATCCACCTTTGTTAAAAATATAAATTTATAATGTCTAGTTATAAACTTAACTACTCAAATTTCTATATCAACAAGGAACCAGTTTCAAGTTAACAGCAAAGAAAATTAAAATTTTAGTTAATGGTGTATTTTAATTAATAGTTTAAATTTAAAGAAAATAGGCTATGCACTAATAGTGTAAGACAATTTTACATTGTCATTCAATTACAAATCATCATGTATGATAAACTTGTTGACTTTTATAAAAATTATCTTAAAAGTCATACTAATAGTAATTTTTGATTGGTTGACAGTGTAAAATTTTTTGCACTGATATTATATAACCATTAAACTCTAAATTTTAATAGAAAAATAGTTTTGCAATGTAGATGTAAACTGGCCGTGGAATATAAACTTAAGGAAGCAAGAATTTAAACTGTAAACCCCAATATTAAATAACATCATTTATAATTAGTTAAAACAATAATTTAGAGCAACCGTTTTTACATAATGGTAATTTAAAACAATTAATGGGATTCAATGCATATAAAATAAGATAAAAACGGGTGACCAGAAATAACGTTTTTATATAATGATTATAAGAAGTAACTAATAATGTTTTAACGTTTTTACTAATAATTAAACAAAACAATAAAATAAAGCAAACAAAATGAGACCAAGGACACCTCATCAAATACCCATAATTATACTCATATTTTAAAAAGTCATGATAAATGCCTCCTTTTCTTATCTTAAAATTAGAAAGCGTAGAGTAAATCTGCACACTTTTGAATTTTTGGGTACAGATTTAGGGTTTGTTTAATAGAGAAGAAAAAAATAGGATAAATAGAAATAGGTAAAAAAAATAAGTTAAGAGTTGAGAAATAAATAGTAAATAATTTAAATCTAGGTCATTTGATTTGAGAGAAATAGATAAGAAATAAATAGAGATAGATAAGTGAATAAAAATAGGTGAAAAATACAGTAAAAATAAACTTGTGAGGCCCACAAAATTTTTTAAAAATTTCTTTGCCATTTCATCTCAGCTGAACTATAAAATTTTTTAAAAATTTGAAAATTTTTCTGTTCTCCTCTCCTATCTCACATAACAAACAGGGCATTAGTCCCCCACCAATAAAATAGCAGAATTTAGGGGTGTTTACTTCTGTTTTTATTTTTAGTTTTTATTTTTTAATTACAAAACTATCACTCTATTTTTAATTTGTTTCTTATTTTTAAAAATTTGAATAGGAAAGGAAACAGTAAAAGTGACTTTTTTTTTGTTTTTTATGTTTCTTCTACAGATATTTAAAAACGAGAAACAAAATAAAAATAATATGATAATTTTGTAATTAAAAAATAAAAATAGAAAGTAAAAACTGAAAATAAAAACAGAAGGAAACGGTTGAGACGTGAGAGTAGAAGAAGGGAATACGCTGTTCGTTTCACTGTCTTGGAAATTAAAGTTTGAATATTTTAAAAATATATGAATAAAAACTTATAAATACCAACTGTTTGGCAACAGCTTCTCCATCTCCGACTTTTGCAATCCCTTGTAGCCTCTCAGTGTCCCTCTCCCCAAAATGGCTGTTGACTTGTCAAATCTCTACAAAAAATCAGGCCTCAAATCACTTGACGAGTTCCTCTCCGGGAAGACCTACATTTCTGGTTAACACAGTATTACCCACTCAATTTTCCTTCTTTTTTTTTTTTTTCTTCTTGCCCCTTCATTTCTAAGTCTTTTTTTTTTGGTAAAATATTTTTTAAAATGGTAACAAAGTGTGCAACCACTCCGAGACAGGGAGGAACCGCATAGAACGACAAAGCTCTCCCAACAAATATAATTACATTCCCAATCCTCAAACCAAGAACCTTGGTTAAGCTGAAACAGTCTTTTGTCATTGATCCATATATTTGTTGATTCATTTCTAAGTCTTTGTTTGATAGAAAAGAGAAAAATAAATATAAAAAAATAAATATAAAATAAATTAAGAGATAAAAAATAAATAAAAAATAATTTAAAATTTTAAGTTATTTAATATGAAAGAAATAAAAAAAAAATAAAAAAAAATAAAGAGTTAAATAAAAGTAGATGAGAAAAAATAAAACTAAACACCAGAACTCAATGAAATTCATCAAAAAATTTTAAAAAATTCATTTATTTTTATTCAATTAAACTACTTAAATTTTTAAAAATTCAAACAAAAAAAATTTCTCTTTAACTCCTCTTCATCTAACCAAACAAAGCCTAAATGAGATAAGTTTGAATCTTTAGCATCTACTGTCTTGTTTCTGGCTCATTCTCCTTCTGGGTTTTCACTATTCAGAGATCAACTCACAAACGAGGACATCACAGTGTTTGCTGCTGTCTGGGAGAATCCAGGTGACACTTTTCCCAATGTTGACAAGTGGTGCAAGCTTGTCGCTTCTCACCTTGTTGCAAGGTTTGTTCTTTTGCACATATCTGCAATTGGGTGTCTTTTGTTCTTTTGTGATTCAAAATTGGGGTTTTGTTCGGGTTTGTTGATGTTCTTGCTTTTCTGGGCGTGAAGCATCCTCCCTGACGATGCTCAATGGGCAAGGTTCAGCTGCAAAAATCCTGCTTCATCTGGGGCTGCTAAGATTGTCAGGAGGATGAGGCTGTGTGAGATGTCTTTTGACTCTTGACTTAATTTTTGCCGTTTGTTAAAGCATTTCACATGGATAAAATATTTGTTGTATGCCAACTAGGAGGGTGAAATTGCATTATTTTATTTGCTCCTCTAGTTTTGTTTCCCAACCACAAATGTCAACAATTGCTGTTTTTTAGGTGTCAAACATGCTGTTCTGCTCGAGTTTTACCCTTGGAATCGTCAGACAGACTCGAAGAAGCTGGAAGAGGCTGTTCGCAGTGTTGAGATGACTGGTCTGTGGTGGGGACAATGTATGTCAGACTTTCTTAGCCATTCTCTTAAATATTTGATGTGTTTACCTCCTATAAACTATGATGTGAACAAAATGTTTTGTTGATGTTGATACAGCCAAACTGGTTCCTGATTATTTTGGGATCAACAATTTGAAGATCGTGCTAATCACTGTCCATTACCTTGCACCTGTGCGATGCGTTATTAGGGACTGCCTGAGAGCCAGCAGCGAGCATGCCCAAAACTGTAGCTTGGTTGCAAGATGTGACATTGATGCATGGTTTAACGATGTTGCATAACAAAATTTAAGTTTTCTTGTTGAACTTCAGTTTCAGTGCAGCCATTTTGAATTGCCTGTTTTTCTTTGACGAGTCTAAAGTTCTCGACCACTTCCTTCTAAATCATTCACGTCTAGTTTGTGTTTCAGTGCTGGTTTTTTATTACTGGAATTCTGAGAAGTTAAAGAAATCTATTACTATTATCTTTAGCGAGGTTTCTTATCTGGGTTCTAAGAGTTAAGCAATGTTGCTTAACTAAGTTTTGCATTGGAGCAAATGACGTGATGTGGCTTCTCGTATCTAAATAGAGTTGCCTATACAAGCAACGTTACTTGAAAGTTGCCTAATGTCAAAAACCATTTTTTTCATTTCCAAATATCAACAGAAACAAGAGGGAAGGTAACAAAAATACCATAAAAGAATCAAAGGCCAATCAATTTAAGATTTGAAAAGTAATTTTTTTTAAAAAAATTACAAAATCAAGCCCGGAACCCATAGCCACAAGAAGTCAACAACCAGATCTAGATTTAAAAAAAAAAAGAAAAAGTGAAGGGAGATGGAGAGGATTTTATTGCATGATGAACCCGGAGAAAACATGGAGAGAGATGAGGGCTCTGTTCTCACTGCCACTGCTGTTGTGGTGGGAGGTGCTAAGGATAGGATGATCTTCTGAGATTGAGATGCAGAGTGATTTTTTGAGCCAGAGGAAGAAGAGGATTGGGAACTTGTGAGGGATGAAGAAGGTTTTTTATTTTAAAAAAAAAGAATAAATATCTATTTTGAATATAAAGAAGGTTTTCAGCATTTTAAAAATGAAATGGCCAAAATGAGTTTGAAAGATATGGCATGACATCTAAAAAATTGACCAAATAAAAAAATAACTGAGTGTATTGATATGAAAATTCAGAAATAATATGGTCTCTTAAAAAAAATAACTTAATAACTTAATTTAACAAAATAATAATAACTTCAGTAATTGGGACCTATTTAAGCAACTCATCTAATAGTTTACCATTGAAGAAAAAAATACTGAAAGTTCTTATGTATTATATGGAATATAAGACCCACTAAAAAGTCATTTAAGCAACTTTATTAGAAACAATGCATTGGAAATGTACTTACATAAAACAATGTCCTAAACCAGGACATGTGGCATCTTCTAATAAATTAATTTGTTTCCCGCCAACCTTCTTCCTATTACAATATTGTTGTCTACTAATGATTTCTCTTCTTGCTCATCCTTGCTATTTTTTTACTCACTTTCACTCACATATTTGTATCCGGTGTCTATGATTATTAGCATCTGTACTAATGAGTTCGAAAGAAATGGCATGTCATTTGAAAAAATAACCTAATAAAAAAATAATCGAGTGTATTGATATGAAAATTCTGGAATAGTATGGTCTCTTAAAAAAATAACTTAATAACTTAATTTAACAAAAAAAAAAATTCAATAAGTGGGACCTATTTAAGCAACTCATCTAATAGTTTACCATTGAAGAAAAAAATACTGAAACTTATGTGTTATGTGGAATATAAGACCCACTAAAAAGTCATTTAAGCAACTTTATTAGAAACAATGCATTGGAAATGTCCTTAAATAAAACAATGTCCTAGACTAGGACATGTGGCATCTTCTAATAAATTAATTTGCTTCCCGCCAACCTTCTTCCCGTTACAATATTACTATCTACTAATGATTTCTCTTCCTGCTCATCCTTGCTATTTTTTTACTCACGCTTTCACTCAAATATCTCTATCTGGTGTCTGTGATTATTAGCGTTTGTTCTAATGAGTTCGAAAGAAATGGCATGTCATTTGAAAAAATAACCAAATAAAAAATAATTGAGTGTATTGATATGAAAATTTTGGAATAGTATGGTCTCTTAAAAAAAATAACTTAATAACTTAATTTAACCAACAAAAAAATTTTCAATAAGTGGGACCTATTTAAGCAACTCATCTAATAGTTTACCATTGAAGAAAAAAATAGTGAAAGTTCTTATGTGTTATGTGGAATATAAGACCCACTAAAAAGTCATTTAAGCAATTTTATTAGAAACAATGCATTGGAGTTGCTCTTATATAAAACAATGTCCTAGACCAAGACATGTGGCATATTCTGATAAATTAATTTGTTTCCCGCCAACCTTCTTCCTGTTACAATATTATCATCTACTAATGATTTCTCTTTCCACTCATCCTTGATATTTTTTTACTCACGCCTTCACTCATGTATCTGTATCTGGTGTTTGTGCTTATCTATTTATTCTATTTACTCTTATTATCTAATAAAAAAATATATCCTTAAAGGACATGTGCCATGTTTAGAAGAACTTTACATACATAATAGCATACCCTTTTTTGGTTGTATTTTGATGTCAATTTTTTCTTATTCTAATATTTGTTATTTTATTATTCTTTCTTGTAAAGAATTGATTGCCTAGGTTCGCCCCCCCCCCCCCCCCCCCCCTTTCTCTCCTAAATCTACTATTTTTTTTATCTTTTGAGACATAAATAATTAGTATATTAAATTATGATTATCGGTTAATTTAATCTTTAAATTTATAAAAAAAAAACACACATTTTAGACTAGTAAGTTACACGGTCATTAGTTTTAACATTAGAAAAAAGAATTAAAACTTTGATATTTAGCAATTTCAGAATAATTTGAGGAATTATTCTTATTATTCATTTAATAATTAGAATTAAATATGTTTTTAATCCTACAAATATGATTAATTTTTATTTTAGTTCAAAATATTTTTTATTGTTGACACTCAAATATTTTCTATTGTTAAACGGTCATGATCACAGTTAGTGATAATATGATATGTATTTATGTGGCCAATTGAAGTGGCACTTGCCTTCGCTCGCCTTGCCTTCTCAAATCACTTGGCCCAAAGCTTGGCGAAGTCAAATTTTCCCATAATCACTACAAAGGAATCAAACAAAGGTCAAAAGTCAAAAATGATTGTGGAATAAAAAATACACAACACTCACATTTCATATTCTTCAATGGCTTCTTAGATTGGAGGAGCCCCAATACAGCTCGGCACAAAAGCAGCCAAGGGAACTTGTGTAAATCAACCATGTTAGCCTGGTCATCGGCCGACATGTCCTGGACGCATCAAATTGTGTGCTTATTTGGATTCTTCGTCCTATAGAAGAGGAACTGACAATGACCTTGGGGGTCGAAGAAATCAGCCATCCCGACCCGGGCGCTGCAAAAGAATCCCCCCTTGAAGTCCTTGTAAGAGGTGGTGAAGGTAGTGAACAGCGAGGTGCCACTAATGTGAGACAAGGACACCCAACCACCCTTCTTTCTCTCCTTGGCAACATAGTGGAGGAGAAACTTGGTGGCGGTCAGTGTCATGTGGAGCAAGTTGCAGAGGATGCGAAAGGTGTAACACCCCTACTTTTATATATTAAATTATTCTGTATGTTTAAAAAAAAATTTAAGTCATCAATGTATTTATAACAATTAATAATAATTTTAGAAATTTTTCTAGAATTTATTGAGATAATTTTTGTAAAATGACAAAAATACCCCTGGTTGATTGTGGGAACCAACCACCTTTTGACCTCAAAATATTTTGAAAATTTTATATTAAGTATCTCTCATTATAAAAACTTTATTTTGAGAGAAAATTAGTGAAAAATATAATAATCTTATTTCAATTCTTCCACTGTTTTTTTATAATATTTGACAATACAATTCTGAAAAATCAGAAAGGAATTTTGAAATTCTAACTCCCACCATTTTGCTCAAAATTTCAAGAGCTATTTAATCGTGATTTTTAATAATTTTCCAAGCCGGAACTCAGAGAAATTAGAAAATGACAATTTTGTCCCTATTTCTCAACATTAAGAACTGACATAAGAAAAAGATTCAATTGACATTAAAATGTCAATTTGATCTTGGAATTATGTCATATATATTAAAATATAATTTTGGGAATTTTTGGGAATTTTCTTGAATTTCTGTGTAAAATGACTAAAATGCCTCTACGTGTCTAATAAGCCAGCCAGTACTGGTTTGACATTCAAAAGGGTGAAAATAATAATTTTAGTTTAATTATGGGTAAAATATTTAATTTTAGAATTTTGATAAAAATTTTGTTATTTATTGAATTAAAATGGATTTTCTATGAGTTTTCTAGCTTAAAAATACAAAATAAATACATATAATTTGAAATAAATTAATAAAAATTGAAATTTATTATTAGAAATTTATTTTTGATGAATAATAATGTATTTGTCCAGTTTTTCATTAAAATACATTATTTTGATATTAAAAGCTAATTTTTCAAGTTTAGGCGTTTTTATCGGTACCGATTAATTCACCTACAGATAAATTTTGACACATGAAGGCTTGGGACAGCTGGTGGAGCACGTCCCCAACCCTAAAATAGGTGATTCACCACTAAAATAGGTGATTCACCACCTATTTGGGATATGTGTCCCTAAATTGGATTAAAAATAAATAAAAATTAGATTTATGACATAATAGTGACATAATGGATGATGTAAAATGGTGGGACACCTAAGCCCCCTCTTCCTCTATAAATACCACTATCCATGGAGAAGATTTTCACCATCCTTCTCCTCCATAAGCTAGAGAGCCTCTCTCTCTAAAAATCTTCTCTCTTTAGAAATTTTTCTTATTTAGTTTTTATGTTAAAATTTTGCTAGTTTTCAACTAGTAGAATTTTTCCTCTTAGAAGCTCTGCGCCAATAATTCCATTCTCTTCATCAACCGCTTTAGAGGTAACGGGGGGAGTGGGATTGGTTCTAAATTACTATCACTTTGCATGTTGGTAGGAAGGGTTTTCCCCTAAACCTATTTAGGCTTAAGTTTTATTATTGTTATTATTGTTTAATGTTAAACTTTAATTTTTGCTAAGTTTTTACTCTGCCCAAATTTATATTATTAAATCATAATTACTAAATTGTTACTCTACTCAAATTTAAATTATTAAATTATACTTGCTAAGTTGTTACTCTGTTCAATTTTAGAAAATAAAAATGCATTTGCTAAGTTGTTACTCTGCTCAAATTTAGAAAATCAAACTGCATTTATTTAGTTATTATTTTGCCAAAATTTTAGTAATTAAATTATAATTACTATATTGTTATTTTGAAAAAAATTTATATAAATACTAAATTTTTATTCCGTTAAAATTTTGGTATTACACAATTTTTGCAAAATAAGGCAAAAATGTTGGTTGTACTGGTGCTCAAATTAAATGAGACTAGGGAAACCTCTACTTGAGAAGTTAGAAATTGATAGTTTACTGAGTAATGTAAAGCAAGTGACATGTGGTGGCATGGCACCCTGCTAGGGAAGCCATAATTTGGTACGCTAAGGAATGAAAGGCAGGGACCTACTTGCGGAGGTCTTGGGGGTAGGCATCGAGTGGTGAAGGTCCCAATGGCCAGGGTAGCACCCTTGAGCCGGGATATTCGCCTAACTAAACTCGATAACCCCGATAATTGCTCAGCATTCCAAGATTGGTTTGAAAGTATACCTCTATAAATGGATATCCTAAATTGTTATTTTTTTCCTCAATGATGATGAGGACTGTACTATGTGATGGTGTTGAGAGAGGTATATGTACTCCCAGTCATTTCCCAGGTTCTGTTGAGAACTATTACCCACTAATGGGAAGTATGGATCCATACCTAGTCAAGGGTAGTTAGATACAACTTAGAACGAACCTTAGGATCCCTTGTGTTGTCAGTTGTGTTTTATCTTTGCTTTATGTAGATTTCCTACCGTACATGTAAAAGTAATTTTAGAACAAAACACCTCACTCCATTATTTTCTTCTATGTATGATTGATCGTGATTATTGAAGACAACATTAACGATCCGTGATGCTGAGTACGAGATAAAGAACATCTCAACAGGGGAGGACTTGAAGACCTATAGTATTTTCTTTTTGTATAAGGGATAGGGTAGATAACTACTGCTCTGTATAGGATCTTTTTGATGTATATAGTGGGCAAGGTAGTATATGTACTTTTGTTTTCTGACTGTTATGTATTACTCAAACCATGATGTATAGTTTTATGAAATATATGTATATATCTTTCATATTTTATTACCATTTCCAAATTCTGTTAAGTTTGGAATTTCTTTTAAAACTAAAAAAATTTTACACGCATTTTTATTTGCTTAAACTTAATAACTAAATTAATATGGATTATATTTAAAATTAAAAGAGTGTTACAAAAGGCGGCCATAACCGCCCAGCCATTCAGATGTAATTAGGTGAGGGCCACATTCAAGGCCATTAACACCTCGACCTCAAACCCATTAAAAGGCATCGTGATTCCAAGATTGCAAAACAATGTCTCATAAACATAAGGGTAGTGGGGTTGCCCCGGTGTCACGGAAAGATAGACGTTCTCATCCGAACCACACGGCTCCGCAATCACCACATCCTCCTAGATCGCGTGGCATAGAGTGATGGACTTCAGGTGATCAACAATGGTCGTTGTCTACTGAAACTTGGAGAAATAATCTCCCACTTCTCAGAAATTCATTCATACCCAGGTCAGGTGATGGGGGGAAAAGTATCTTCAAGTTGCCTCTTCCTCCGGTGCCCCACCAAAGGCTAATCTGAAGTAGCTTTAGAAGATTGGTCGTCCACATTCACCATAGGGGCCACCCTAACAGGCTGTTTAGCTCCAAGAGCATCCGACCAAACAAAGTCCTCCATAGGGGGCTATTGGTTTTCCCCCGACTTGTTCATCCTTCCTCTCCAAGTAAGAGGTGTACATGTGCATAGAAGAACTAGAGACCTTTGGGTCCCTTTTGATGGGCTCAAATTTTGGCAGCGGCATAGGCCCAGGCTCAGAATTGGGGGAAGCCATTAAGGAAGAAGAAAACAAAGAAGGAAAGAGGCGTACCTGAGAAGGGTTTGGAAAGGAAAAAAGGAAGACAATAGCAGTTACTGTGGTGAAGGAATTTTTTGACGTGACAGAAGCAAGCAAAAAAAGGAAAAAATGCAGGGGATGAAGGAAAAAGTTGAAAGTGCAAAGAAAATGAGAAAGGGTCCCCTTTTTACAGGGGCTAGGTAGCTTGGTGGCCTAAAGGCCTAAGACTCCTACATCATCGAATTGTTGCACCATTACCCACGTCCAAGGGTCCTTATGAAGTGACATTTGGGGTTCTCCAAGCCATCATTAGCCTACCCTGTAATTGTCACCACATATTAAATGTGCGTGAGAATGTGCAAAGACAGTTCCCAAGATAGGAAGTGACTCTTCGAAGTTCGACGCCTCAAGTCCCAATGCACTGACCTAGTCAAAGCAGATGAGGCGACCCTCATGACGCCTCCACTACCCCAACTTTGTGCAAACAACCTTCACGAGCTCGAATGTTTGGCTAGATGTTTAGCCTGCAGTCTGTACAATCGTTAGACAATTGAAAACATTGGATCTCCACTCGGCACAACCGAACAAATGGGAAAAGTTTCTCCACACGTCGAAGCTTGGAGGGCTTGTGTACCGCGCAAATTTGGCACCTTGAAGTTGGGCTAAATAGCCACATTGACCTCCAACCAAGATGTAAATTAGGAAACATGGAAACTCGCAGGTAATGAGGGAAACTATGCATCAAATCTCTGTAATGAAGGCGGGAATATCAAGTAACTTGGTAACACATACTCATCCATATATGTGACTCAAGTGCACACCTTCTAACCTTAATTGACTCATTATCCTACTAAACCCTGCATGATCCATGACCTCCTTCCTAACTTGAGCTTCGAAGTGTCTTTACAGGTACCCCCCATCGACGTGATCTAGCATCGACTAAGGAGGAATGCGACTTGGAAGAGAAGGAAGAATGGTCTTAGCTGTGGTTCAAGGCTGAAGCATATCGAATAAGAGAAGAACAATTTTTTGCAGGAACAACACCATTTGCTAATTAATTCTCTATGCACAAGTTTCGTAATAATAAAACTCTATATCTTCATCTTTATATAATATAATATAATAATGTAAGAAAGTTTTGATGCACTTTTTTTCTCCTCAAAATAAAATCACTAGTAGACAATTTCTTTTTATTTATTTATTTTAATCAATTGTATAATGTATTAATAAACTGTATTAATTAGTGGGAGGTGTTGAAGCCAATTAAGGGTAATTTTAATAAATTGTATTAATTAGTTAGATATTTATATTTATTCAATGTTTCATTTCTACTACTATTCTTCTATCCCTCTATTTTTCTTTCTACATCCACTTTCAATATATGATAATTCTTTGTTCATTCATGTCTTTTCCTTCTTCCATTAGTAATTTTTTACCAATGCTCCATTGCTACTCTTATAGATAAAAAATATACTTCCTTTTTTTTTTTTTTTATTGTCAATGAGTTTTGGAATCTTTTTTGTTCTTTTGATTTCTTTAATGGGGTTTAGCGATTCTTGATTTTAGAAATCTTTTTTTTTTATTTATCTTTGTAGTTCTTGCCTTTTTTGTATGGGTTGATTAGTTAATTTATCAAGTTTGGTAGTTTTATATTGAGTGAGATTTTCTAAGTTTGATCTCTGCATTTTTTTTTTGGATGGTTTCCTTGATGTTTGAAGGATTATTTCATGATTTGAAATAATATGAAACAGAGGTACGATACAAAGATGGTGATTATGGTTTCTGGTGACATTGACGATAAAGGCATGAAGGTGGGTTCACAATGTTGCACTTATTTTGTTTTTCTAATGTTTTTACTGTTTCCTCTTTCTTTGTTTTTCTTATTCCTCTTTTTTTTTTTTTCTGTTATTTATCCTTTGGTCTTTTGTTGCAGGTGGTGGGCATAAAAGATGATTGTGGCTTTTGGAAGGAAAAGATGTCGTTGCATTTGATTTTTTTTTAGTTTGTAAACTTTTTTTATTAGACTCTTCAAAGAATTGATTTGCACCCAAAATTGAAAAATGATGGTGTTCTTACATTCTGCATGTGCAAAAATGATATCGAAAAATGATCCAAATGATATGGTTTGAAATTTCTTGACTAAATTATTTATATTAATAATTAAATTTTTTAAAAGTCAAAAGATTGAATATTCAAAAATCATATTACAAAAAATATTATAATAACATCACATGCTTTTAATATGTTTTTATTTTAATATCTTTGATGATAACTAAATCAATATGTATAGTCTAATTATTTTAACTAATTTAATTATATATTATATGCAATAATAATTGCAGGTAATTACCTTATTTATATATAATAATAAATACATTAATTATTTTAATTATGAACTTTAATCTAATTATCTTAGTTTAAAATAATCTTTATTGTCTTAATTCAAATATAATAATAAATATATTAATTATTTTAATTATGTATTTTAAAGTAAATTTAATTACCTTAAATTAAATAATCTTTATTACTTTAATGAATTAATATATATATATATATATATATATATATATATATATATATATATATATATATGTATTGGTCATAATTGGGGTAATTAAATTAGTTTAATATATATATTGGTCGTGATTACCTTAATTAATATAATTATGTATTTTTATCAATAAAAATTAAAATAAATTACTTACGTTTAACTGAAAGATTAAAAGATTACATTAACATATTATATAAGTGATTAGATAGTTTAAAGCAATATATGTCCTGTAAGTTAAATATTGTCAAAAAATCATAGGAAAGCTTATTATTTAAAATTTTTCTTGGGTTGAATATTTTTTTTAATGAAGTTTTGTAACAAATGGATAGTGGGAAATAAATGTAATCACACTATTGTTCGCTTGAAAATTTTTTAATTATTTTGTAAAAAGAAATAACTATTATAATTCTGGTAATTACAACTTATTGCGATAGTTGATGTAATTATCAAATTTATATAATTATGAAAATTATCTTAATTTTATATAATTATTTTTTACTAAGATGTGTGTGAGACAATACTTAAGTTAACTAAGGTAATTACGAGATATATATTTTTTAAAAGAGGAAAGTAAGATTAATTTGAGTAAAATAAATATATTATTTTAAATGTATAATTAAAGTAATTAATCGAATTATTAAATATATAAAATTAAGGTAATTACCTATAAATATTATATATCATTTATTTTTTATTAAATGCAAGTATTATATGTCGCTTGAAATTTTTTGTTAATGTAATTAAAGTAGTTTTGTAATTATTAATTATATATAATTAAGATAATTACCTGTAATTCTTATAAAATTTAATTTTTATTAAATATAAATATTATATGTTGCTTGATTTTTTTATTAATGAAATTATTATATATATATATATATATATATAATTAAGGAAATTGTTCGTAATTATTACATATAAATTATTTTTTATTAAATATAATTATTAAATGTCACTAGAAATATTTTTTATTGTAAAATTACATAATTATATTATTTATGGTATTTACAATTGATTATATAATTAATGTAGTTATCAATTATATATATTTAAGATAATACCTTAATTATATATAATTATTTTTTCCACTAGAATGTATATGAGACAACTCTTGAACCAATAAAGGCAATCATGGGATATATATATATATATATATATATATATATAATTAAGGTAATTATCTATCTATCTATCTATATCTATATGTGTGTGTATGTATATATATTTAAGATAATTACCTTAATTATATATAATTATTTTTTCCACCAATATATATATATATTAAAAGGAAAATAACAATATTCAAACTGTAATTTTAATTAATTAAGGTAATGATCAGATATAAATTTTTTGAAAAAGGAAAGTAAGATTAATTTAAAATAAGGAAAATATATTATTTTAAAATATATAATTAAAGTAATTAACGTAATTATTAAATATATAAATTAGGGTAATTAATTATAATTATTATAGATAACATATAATTTTTTATTAAATGTAATTATTAAATTATTAAACAATATACATTTAAAAAACAATAAATTATTAAATGATCTATAACCTACAATCTATTATTTAAATTTAAAAAATTTATTTTTGTATATTTTATAGATAAATTATAAATGGATTATATGTTATAGATTATAAATTGTAGATATTTTGTAAAATAATTTCTTTTCTAGAGATCATGGTGGGAGAGTAACCCATAATAATAAGCATCTAAATTGAATACAGGAAAAAAATGCAATCAATGAAATTAATTAAATCAATCAATTATCAATACATGATTGAAATATAGCAAGTTGTTATCAATCAATTTGCTAATTTGTATATGTTACTAATGATAACAATAAAATTGTATATGTATAAGTTATTTTTTTGATTATATTTACTTATTACATATATAAATATTGGGTAGCATATAACTGCATAATGTAATTTTTTTTTTGCACCAATGACATGTAAGAAAAATCTTCATTTAAATTATTTGAAAAAAATCATTTAAATTATTTTAAAAATAAATAAAATTGATATAATAAATTTTAACAAGGAAAAGACAATTAAAAGCAATTTTAGTTTATTGTTTTACGAAAATAATAATAATAACAATGTATAGGTTTTGGGCTAAAAGAACTTTCATAACTTTTTTTTCCAAAATGTATCAAATACACATAATTAGTTTACTTAATATATAAATATATTTAGAGACATGTCTATAATTTTTCACCTTTTATGGACAAAAGATTAACTTAAACATTTTTGAATTTTATATAAACTATTATGAATCATTTATAATTTAAATACATAAATAACTTTTTGTTTTAACCTTTTATATGTTTCTTTTTAGAAGAGTTTTTCTAATTCAAATTATTCATTTAATATGATAAGAAAATATTTACCAGAACATTGTATACATTTTTAATAAAATTATTGTTATTTTGAGACATTATAACCTTACTTGGCTTAAATTTTTATACATGAGATTGAAACTAAAATGTTTAGATGTCTAATTTGTAATTTAAGCTTAATTAATTATAATTAATTGTATAAAAATCAAATTAAATAATTGTATTTGGTTTTATCTTCTCCATGCAACATTGTAATAAATAGTTTAGATATTTCATTCTTTTTTTATATTCTTACTAATTTTATCATGTAATTACTTAAAGTAAGAAATTGTAAAATGCAATTTCAAAAAAACTAACAAGTATCATTTCTATTTACCCAACCTAAATATCCCTTGCATCACATGAGTACTACTACTACTACTAGTAGTAGTAGTAATAGTAGTAATAGTAGTAATAATAATAATAATAGAATTTATGGTCATGTTTTATATTTATTATCATTATTTTCTTCTCAATTATATTATTATATTCTTATAAAAGAAGGTTTGGTCATGTAGGTAGATGCCACGTGGCAATACCACATTCATTATTTTCCTGTCGAAATGTCATCAAATTTTTATTTTATTTTTAATTTATAAAAATACATAATTATAGTAATTAAGGTGATTACAATGAATATATATTTTGATATTTTGATTAAATCAATAAATTAAATCATTAAAACATACATATTTTGATGTTATATAATATTGTAATCAATTTATGATACTTTCTTCTTTAAAAAATATAAAATTTTGAACGGTGTGTATTCTAATTTAAATTAATTAAGGTAATTAAGAATATTTTAAATTAAAGTAATTAGATTATGTTAAATTGATTAGGATAACTACTATAATATATATATATTTTTTATATATCTGTTGATTATATTTGTTTGCTCTTCTACAAAAGTTCTCCAATAATGACAAAAATAGGAAAAATAATTATGGGAAAGTTTATGTCTCTCTTTCTTTTCTTTCTTCATAATTTTTATCTCATTGTTCATTTTCTTATTGGATATTTCCACTTCTTTTTTAATATTTCTTCTTTCGACCACACCTTGCATGTCCCATTATTTTACTTTTTTGGCCTCATTTTTTAGTGTTTTACAACGGTGAAACAATGAAGACAAATATGAGAAAAATTTGTGTGTAAATTCATATTATTTACTAATTTTTAAAATTTTGTTTTTTTCTCAAAAATGGTATTGTAACAATTCATTCTTTCATACGTAACTTATTGTCTTTTTTTATTGCCATTTCGTTTGTGGAGAGTTTTGTCATTTTTTACTTTTTATTTATTTTTTTGTTTATTTATTATGCATTTGGTTTTTTTTATTTTATAGGTATTGACATATTTGGAAATCTAGAAAAGGTATGGTGACCTTATTTATTTTTTATTATTTTGATTTGCTTTATATGTTTTTTTTATTCAGTTTTTTGAGTTATGAATTGAGTTATATAATGAAAAAAAAAATTGATTATCAAGCGTTAGATATTGTCTAACATAAATGATTATGTAGTGCAAGGTAAAGGAGAACCTTCTATTGTTGTGCGTGATAAAAGAGACAAGGATAAAGGAGAACATTCGATTGACATGTTGACACG
Organism: Spatholobus suberectus; assembly: GCA_004329165.1. NCBI lineage: Eukaryota > Viridiplantae > Streptophyta > Magnoliopsida > Fabales > Fabaceae > Spatholobus > Spatholobus suberectus. The sequence goes on from CM014735.1 coordinate 71,069,198, forward strand.
AAAGACAATGTAATGGATAACAAGACTAAGTCTTTAAAAAAGAACACAATGTGAAAAATTAAAATTAAAATTTGCATATATTGTTTTCCTTTACCAATGGTATTTTTTTTCCTCTTTTTCAAATATATTATCTTTTCATCTTTTTATTTTATTTTTATTTGTCTTTTTCTTTTAAGGTAATCTTATATTATTATTATTGTTATTATTATTGTTGTTGTTATTATTATTATTATTATTTTAATAGTTTTTTTAGTTTTACCAATATATGACATAACATTTTTTTTACAATTTATACATTTTAAGATGATGCAATAGACTTAAAAAAGGAAATTTCATAAAAGAAAAGGAATTATACTCTACTAAAAAATAAACCTTACTTAATTTTTAAGTTCCAAATTGAACATTGCCATCATGTTCATTTTGTTTTTCCCTAAAAATAATTTATTATTTATTATAAATAAAGATTATTTTTTGACAAAATAAATATTTTATTAATAGGGTAATAGCGTGATATAAATGCTAAATTAATTCATTTTCTTAAATTATTTTTATTTTTTTTTAATTTTTAACAACTTTAATTTAAGTATTTTAATCAATATATCAAATCAATTTTAAAATTATTAATTATATTATTAAAAATTAGATGACTTAAATCAAATAAAAATTTGAATCATAACTATGATATCATTAAATCAATACAAAATTCATTTCGTTTTAACGTATTTTTTAATTATATTTGTAATTAATTTAAATTTTAACATTATATATATATATAATCTAATATTTTGACTTAAATCAAATCAAACTAAAATATTCAAAACATAATAAGAATTAAAATGAATAAATAAGTAATTTAAAAATTGCTTGAAATGAACTTATTTATTTGAAAACAAAAAAGAATTTAACATAAAAAATAGAGATTATTTATGAAAAAGGACATGTATATTGTCTTATTTTAATTGGGCAATTAGTATTAATATCTTATAATTCAAGATGCAAAACTCCTTAAAAAAAAAGAAAAAATAAAATTAGATGTGTAAGTAGGAGTCAATATTTGATTTAAAATTCTTTCTTTCTTATAATGCAACTAATATCAAAAGTAATATAAATAGTAGTACAACACCTTAAACTCTTTTTTTCTGTTGACATAAAATTTAGGTGGAGGGCATACAAAAATTACCATCAATATTATTGCCTATTATATATTTGTTCAAAATTAAGTAGTAGTGTCATTTAATTTAATGGAAAGGTTTGATATAGGACCAAAAATCACAAAAATGTCCATGGTCATAGTAAAACTTTTTACTATCATATTTTTTTGTAAATTAAAAAGATATAAGACATGTGTACATATACAATTACTTGAATATATATATATATCTATATATATATATTATATATATAGATATATATATATATATATATCAATATAATTAGTAGGTTTAAAATACTTATTTGGTCCTTAAACTTACAAAAAATTTCCTTTTAATCCCTATACGTAAAAAATCCCCTTTTAGTCTTACATATACCATTTTTAGGGACTAAAGGGATTTAAAATGATATGTGTAGGAACTAAAATGGATTTCATATGATTGTATAGGGACCAAGTGTGACACTCCTTTTAATTTTAACTATAATTCATATTAATTTAATTATTAAGTCAAGTTGATGAAAAGTGAGTAAATTTTTTTTATAATTCTATAATAGAAAAATTCTAAATTTAAAAAATTGGAAATAGAAGTGAAATGATAAAACTACTTTATATATATGTGTGTGTGTGTGTGTGTGTGTGTATAATAGTCAAAAGAAAAAAAACAAAGTACATCAAAAGACATATATTACCTAGCCTAATATATAAATCAAAAAGATCTTATACAGAGTAGTATTTATTTACCCTATCCCTCAAGGAAAATATTATAAACTAGGTCTACAAATTTGGAGGAGTATCTTCTGACTTGTCCTTAGCATCATTAGGCATTACTGTCATCTTTAATAATTGCGATCAATCATACAAGGAAAACAATAATGGAGTAAGGTAATTTATTCTAAAATCACTTTCACATGTATGATAGGAATTAAAACACAATTGACAAAGGGAACATAGGGTTTATTCTAAGTTATATTACACTACCCTTAACTTGGTATGGATCCATACTTCCCATTAGTGAGTAATAGTTCTCAACAGAACTTGGGAAGTGACTAGGAGTACATATACCTCTCTCAACATCATCACATGGTACAATCCTCATCATCATTGAGGAACAGAATAACAATTTAGGATATCTATTTATAGAGGTATACTCTCACCAGTCTTGGTGATGTTGAGCAGTTGTCAGGCTTATCAAGTTGGTTAAGTGATTGTCCTGGCTCATGAGCACTACCTTGGTCATTAGGATGCTTACCACTTGATACCATACCCTCTAGACCTAATCATGGGTCTCCTTGCCTTTCATCATGTAGTGTACCAAACTATAGCTTCCCTAACAGGTGTCATACCACTACATGTCACTTGCTTTACATTACTCACTAATTTATCACCTCCTAACTTCTCAAACAGAGGTTTCCATGATCTCATTTAATTTGAGCACTAGTACAATCAACATTTCTGCCTTATTTTGTCAGAAATTGCACAATACCAAAATTTTAACAGAACAACAATTTAGTAATAATATAAAATTTTAGCAGAATAACGACATAGTAATTATAGTTTAATTACTAAATTTTGGCAAAATAACAACTAAATAAATACATTTTAATTTTTTAAAATTGAGCAGAGTAACAACTTAGCAAGTGCATTTTAATTTTCTAAAATTGAGCAGAGTAACAACTTAGCAATTATAATTTAGTAATCTAAATTTAAGCAGAGGGTTAAGACAAAAGACGAATTTATAACCCTCAAATATTTTGATAATAACAAACAGTTAATAAATATGTTTTTACGCAATCGTCTAGTCATCCGTAATATATTCACAAGCAATCGTTAATAATTTAAGTTCATATTGTCTTTATCTTTCATCTAGATAAATTCAGTAACTAACAACTTTCAGACAATGATCTAAACGATTTGCATATCAATCAGAACATAAACTATCTCAATATGTATGAAGCCTACATACCTACTCTCAAGGAAAGTTATCTTTATGCAAAAAGAAGGAATGTGCGTGCAGATGTCAGAACGGGAAAGTAGATTTGACTACTACTACAAGATTGAGTACGAGAATGGTAAAGATAAACAGACTGCTTTATCTTATCAAAGTGACAAGTTGGTGATAGGCATTAAATGTTACATTTAATGCTCCAACAATTCTCTTCAACAAACAAAGGTTGTCTCCTGCATTCACTCATAACGGATACTTTTGGAAAAGCCTATATATAGAAGAAGAGACCTCCATCTTAGGACTGACGCAATATAAAATCTTTAGCTATTAAAAAGTTCTCAATGTGTAATTTGTGTGTAAAACATTTCTTTTGTTCTTCATTGTATATTCGTCTGTTAAGACGTTAAACCTAGTGAGGTAACTCACATTTATCCTTTTTCCCAGAGAAATTGGTGGAAGCTTGAAGAGGATTTGATTCGAATAATACTTGGGTTTTTGCTTGGAGAGGCAAGTTAAAGACTACTTGGGTTGAGCCTGAAGAGACTTGTTGAAAGAATACTTGTAACTTGAATAAGTTAGTGAAATTTGGTTGTTGCGAAGAACTGAACGTAGTCTCGAGGGTGAGACAAACCAATATAACTCCTGTGTGCATTCCAGTTTCGTTTTTCAGCACTCGTCTTTCTTCAAAACTTTTTCTTATTGAAAAACTCTTTTATTTAATCCTTCACACAATAAGTCTCTAAAGAAAAAGGTTTTTGCGAAAATTTGCTATAACACAATTCAACCCCCCCCTTTTTGTGTTATCTTTGTGCTCTACAGAGAGTAACAACTTAGCAAAAATTAAATTTTAACATCAAACAATATAATAATAATAATAAAAAAAAAAAAAAAAAAACTTAAGCCTAAACAGATTTAGGGAAAAAATCCTTCCTACCAACATGTAAAATGACAATAATTTAGAACCAACCCCACTTCCTCCATTACCTTTAAGGTGGTTGATGAAGAGGATGAAATTGTTGATGCAAAGTTCCTAGGAAGAGAACTTTATTAATTATTGGAAAACTAGTAAAATTTTAGAATAAAAACAAAGTAAAAAAAAAAATTCTAGAGAGAGAAGCTCTCTAAGAGTTTGGCTAGCTTGAGAGAGTGGAGGATACGTGAAGAATGTCCAAAATAAATGGGTATTTATAGAAGAAGAAGGGAGCATAGGTGTCCCTTAAGTGACATAAGCCATTATGTCATAAATGATGTTTTTGATTTATTTTTAATTCAATTAAGGGACAAATATGCAAAACTAGGACACATATCAATTTTAGGTGATGAATCACCCTCTTGTAGGTTGAAAACGTATTGGGTGAGCTTGTCCTAAAGCTCCCCAATATAAATTTTAATTGTAATTGATTAGCTGATACTGATAAAATCGCTTAAATTTGGAGAATTAGCTTTTAATAACAAAATAATGCATTTTAATGCAAAACTGGACAAATACATTGTTTTTTATCAAAAAAATCTAATAATAAATTTAATTTTTATTAATTTATTTCAAATTATATGTATTTATTTTATATTTTTAAGCTAGAAAATTCATAATAAATCCATTTTAATTCAATAAATACCAAAAATTTTATGAAAATTCTAAAATTAAATATTTTACCCATAAATAAACTAAAATTACCATTTTCACCCTTTTGGATGTCGAACCAATACTGACTAGGCTTAAGAGACACCTAGGAGCATTTTAGTTATTTTACACACAATTCCAGAAAATTTCAAAATTATATTTTAATATATATGAAATGATTCTAAGCTTAAATTGACATTTTAATAGTCAATTGAAACTTTTTCTCATGTCAGTCCTTAATGTTGAGAAATAGGGACAAAATCAGTCATTTTATGAATTTTTTTCATATTTCGGCTCAAAAAACTAATTAAAAATCATGATTAAATAGCTCTTGAAATTCTAAACATAATGGTGGAGATCAGAATTTTGAAATTCCTTACCTAATTTTTTAGAATTACATTGTCAAATATTAGAAAAACATTTGAAAAATTAAATAGGATTGTTATATTTTTCACCATTTTTCTTTAAAATAAAATTTTTATAACGAAATATACTTAGTATAAAATTTTCAAAATATTTTGAGGTTAAAAAGTCTTTAGTTGGCTCATGCAAGTCAACCAGGGGTATTTTTGCCATTTTACAAGAATTATCTCAATAAATTTTCAAAAATTTCTAAAATTATTACTAATTATTCTAAGTACATTGATGACTTAAAAATAATTTTTAAACACTTCTAACTATTTTTAGTTTATTAATTTTGTTATTTGGACTTTTTAGGGAAATGATTATTTTACAATTTCTAACTTCATTCCCTAAAAATTAAAACTTAGTACTATTTATTAATACGATCTTAACCGTAGGGATCAAATTTTTGAGATTCCCATCTAGTTTTCCAAAATAATTAAGAAATAGTTTAATAGGTAAAAATAGGGGTGTTACACTAAAAGGGAATGTTTTTAAATATAGGGACTAAAAGGGAAAGTTTTTGTAACTATAAGAACCAAATGAGTAATTAAACCTTATTATTATTTTAATATATAAATATTTAAATGTTTATATACATATCTACTAACATATATTTTTATTAATTTAAAAGATAATTTAGAAATATATTAAAAATATAATAATATATAAAATTTATAAATTATAAACTTAACACCCATACGAGCTACAAGTTATCACGCTAGTAAAGAAAGTTACATGGTAAATAGCATTTAGGCATTTATCACATCATCTGAGTTATCAAACTATTGCACAAATTTCTGTCGGCTGTAATGCCTATAAAGTTAGAATTTGAGGAGGGGCTGCAATTGGTGCCTCCAAAGCAATACTAAAGAATATGATTTAACTTTTAAGTTGAAACTTGCATTAATTAAAGGTTTAATATATTAGTTGGGTCTCTAAATTTTAAAAAAAAATTGTAATTAAGTCATTGATTTTTTACAATTTTTATAATTAAGTCTTTAGTTTGAAACTGTTAGAAAATTTACAATTCATGAGTTTTACCACCAAGGACTCAATTACAAATATTGTAAAAGATCAAGAACTTAATTTCATATTTTTTTAGTCAGAAACCTAATTAAAAATTCTCCAAAAGTTTAGAGACCAACTAATATATTCAACTTTAATTAAATAGTAGGAGTCTGTTAATGCGAAGGACTGCGGTGGTGTTATTGTGAACAGAGGAGACGAATCGCAGGAGTCTGATATTGGTATTGTATTGTGCTAGTAAGGTTCTCTTAAATGAAGTTGAAAGAAACCTACAGATAAGCTATTGACATGTTCTAAGGATCAATGATTTGATCACATTGCTTTCTGAAACATGTTTTATTGACAGATGCCATGTCTGTTGCAAGGAACATAATAAAAAAATCCAAAATCAGGTGGTGCTACAGAGTTGAGCATGAGCCTTTGCTGGATTCGTTTGTTTTGTTTATACTAAGCTGGCTGACATCGTTTTTGGCTCAAAATTGGAAATTGAAGAATCAATGTGGACCGTTAGATAAATCCAAGGGTCGACCGTCTGTGACTGTGTGAATCCTCGACAACAAGCAATCTGAATCCCAATCCAACAGCTTCCACACCTCTAACTCCACAACTCATTTTAAGAATCAACAAATTTAGTTTGAGCAATCACAATGGGCTTTTTAACCATAATAGTAAAAAAAAAGAAACAATTTACTAAAATAAAAATAAAAAACAATTTACTGATATGAGTTATTTAGAAAAGGGGTCGGATGCATATATACACGAGATGCATATTCAGTTGGCGACATATGTATTATAACAGGAGGTGCCAACTGAGTTAGTGCCTTGTGTTAAATAATTTTTTTTATATCTTGCGTTAAATAATTTTTTTTATATATATATAACAAGAGGCGCCAATTGAGTAACTGAATTGGTGCCTCGTGTTAAATAAATATATATTTTTTTCTAACCAACGCAGTTTAAATTTTAAAAATTTTTTCCGCTCCGTCGAATATTAATGCACGATCCACTGCACCATACTATTCATGTACATTTCAATGTTCAATAATACTTTTCACGATACTATCATGAGTTGGCGTCTCCTATTATAATAAAAAAAAAGTTAGTAAGGTGAGGCGCTAACTGAGTTGGCAAAGTAAAAAAAATTATTAAAACACGAGTGTCTCCTGTTATAATATAAAACAATTATAAACCCGAGCCTCTGTTATATATAAAAAAATTATTAAACGCAAGGTGGTGCAATAAAAACAATTATTAAAATGCGAGGCGCCCCCTGTTATATATAAAAAATTATTTAACGCGACCTGTTATATATAAATAAAAATTATTTAACATGACCTCCTGTTATATATATATATATATATATATTATTATATGCGAGACGCTAACTCAGTTGGTGCCTCCTGTTACAATATATGTCGCCAACTGAGTATACGTCTCGTGTACATATGTATCCGACCCCTTTTCTAAAACAACTCAAATCGGTAAATTGGTTTTTTTTTATTATTTTAGTAAATAGTTTTTTTTTCACTACTTTGGTTAAAAAGCCATCACAATGACATTAAGAGGGAACTAAAGGAATTGTGAGTCATCGTTAACCTGACCATTATCAGGTAATTGACCAGCCCAAACAGGGTACGTTCAAGGATTGAAAGAAGCTATAAGGAAATGAAAGAGCAAAGCTGGAATAGTATTAGTTGCATCATCCATAAATAATAAACAAAACGTGGCCTCATGAAACAAGGCTAGGATAGACAGTGTCCAACAAATGTAGTCTATCATAGTGCCCATTTGGGATCATGTAGTTTCTGATTTTAACTCCCCTTGAAATCCCTATATATGGACAAAATATCTATCATGCAATGCTAAACACTTAAATCTAAGAAAGTCTTACAATAAAAGTTATGACTGCTAACAAGGGATGCCATCAAAACAACCCTTTAGAAAGAAAAGTGACATCAGAACTCTGTTGAGACTAGTTAAAAACTATAATATGGATATGATCAAACTTAGCATTTAACTAAATCACAGAGACTGTATTAACTAGTTATAACACGAAAAGGTTACGTCAATAACATAGGCTAACCAAACATAACTAAAGGAAAGATGGAGAACAAGTACTCTTTCAAACAAATTTCTGTAAGTATGACCTACAATTTCATATCCAAAATTGTGACAGTCTAACTTGCAAACATCTTAACAAAAAAAGAAAAATGAATACCAACTGAGAAAGAGTTGACAGGAGTAAGCTAGAGGTAAAATTAGATTGAATCCTAAGCCCAATGCTGAACTCTGGTTTTATTCAAAAGGGGAGATATGATGTTATCTAATGTGGTCCATTCTGCAGGTAATGACTTGCAGGCCTAGAACAAATATTTTTATCAATCTTCCAGCTCTTCACAAACTTGACAACATGCTTCTCGTGGATTGAATCTTGTTCTTTCATGTGTCTTGTAATTGGCAGAGACATCATTGAATCTTGAGGGCTTAATGTACATTTTCTTTTATAACAGGAAACTTTAGACAGTTCCCAGTTTTGGTGTGTAGACCAAGGAGTAGTAGCCCCAGATGTAGATGGTTCGGCCTCTTTTCGCAAAACAATTCAGCGCAAGAAGAGAAGTGGTGGCTTCCCGTACCTCGTGTTCCCCCTGCATGACTCAGTGAAGACTCAAGAAAGCAATTGAATAACTCTCGAGAATGTGCAAACCAAATACTAAAAGCAGCCATGGCTATCAACTGTATTGCTTTGGTTGAAATGGAAGTTCCCGAGTCATATTTGGAAGTTCTTCCTAAGATCTAATCTAAATTCTAACATTAATATACTGTTCTTCCTTGTGTCATTATGTGATTAAGATAAATCGCCAACAAATAATATTGATTACACCATTACTGCATTACATGCCATACCTAAGTTATCTGCAAATAAACTTAAGGGCACACATTTGTTTTGCATACATGTACACTACCTAAGTGAGATGCTCTCTCGTTATTATTTTGTCAAGTTATGTCATTGTCTTGAATATCAATTTGAGTTTTGAACTTTTGACTGTCTAAGAATACTTCCAACATGGCCAGGCTTTTTGCAGAATGGAAGAACGTACCTGGGGGCTTTTAACATTGTGACCCGCATTGATGATTTGCTATATGTGGATGACTTGAGCAAACATTCAGAGAGGTTTGCATTGGTTCCTACTACACAATTAATGTGGTTTCCCAGCAGAAGGTTACACGTCCGCTCTCAGTATCTGTCTCTCAAGCACTACTCCACACAAAGCAACAGTTGGCATTACTAGTTTTTCACCTGTGCCACTGATTAGCCCTGCAAGAGAGGAGAGAACTCCTTTCCTCAACAGCTATAATAACAGCATCAAACCTGATCATCCTGGCTTTGGGGTGAGAAGAGTGTTGTCAAATTATCTGAGTAGAGACAAAGACAAAGATATGCAGCAACTCAACTGAGGTGAATTGTTCAAACTTCAAACCCAAGTAGCAAGAAAACTGAACACCCAAAACAAAGTCAAGAAGGAATCATGGACCCTCAAAAACAGGGCCAAATGACGAGCAAGCTTTATCCATTAGAGCACTCATTGTGATAGTTGATATTCGGTACCACAAAGTTTACTAGGGGAGGGAGATTCAGTAGAGCACAACTCTTATGACCATTTATGATTTTTTTCCTTTCCTTTCTTTTTTTTTTCATTTGTATGATTCACAAATATATATTTATTGGTAGTGTTATTACAGTAGCTTACTGACATCTGAAGCAGTTGGTACTCATCTTAATTTAATACCAAACATTCTAATCTGACTATTTTTTAACTGACAAAGCTTGGGGTAATTTTTCACATATTAACAAAAGCTACTAGTTCTAACTTAATAAACTGCGTTATGAACACATTTCCAAACACATATAAATCCCAACACAAGAACCAAACTATCCTTCTCATTACATCAAGTTGGGTAACAAAAGTATTTCATCCAACGTGACAACAAATTCACCCACCTATAGTTATGACCATTCCTAAATCCCTTAAACAACCATGTAATAAATAAAATAAAATAAAAAACTGCACAAAAAGATTCACCAGCCTATTATAACTATAATTACAATCATTCCTAGTTTAATTACTTTTTGGTTCTTATAGTTATGTGAACTTTATCTTTTAGTTCTTATGGTTGAAAATAATCTCTTGTAATTCTTATACATGCACTTTTGATATTGGTTTGATCCCTACCGTTTTAAATAGCGACAAATTGAATAAAAAAAGCCAAAAATGTCAATTTGTAGAAGTTTTTTACTGTCAATTTTCGTTTTGTGACGGTTTTCTTTTACCAAGTTAAGATACACTTGACGACAAGAACTAAATCGGTATCGATAGTGCATGTATAGGGACTAAAAAAGATTATTTTCAACTACAAAGATCAAAAGATAAAGTTTGCGCAACTATAAGCACAAAAAGCTAATTAAACCATTATTCCTAAATTAGTTGCATGATTTAAGAGCTTCCATGATGGCCAAAGTCTGTTCACTGACGAGTTCCATTCTTGTTGCATACAGCTCCATCTCAGCCATGCGCAGCTTCTTCCACTTCTCCGCCAATTCCAGCACCTTGGGCCCGTCAAGACACCGAATGCCCTACTTCCAAAGCTCATCGTCGATGGGCCTATGTCCAAACACCTTCTCGCCTTCACATTCCAAAACCCTTTTCTCCGACTCAGCGTCCCTCTCTTCCAAAGCCTCCAAAGCGGCAGGCCCAGCCTTCTTGGGCCAGCTGAAGGATCTCGAAATCGAGCTTGGTCTTGCTTTTGCCTTTGGTGGAGTTCATGAACTTTTTTTCCATCCTACGAATCTTCTCCTTCAGTTGGAGAGCTGAAGTCTCGAGGGGCTTTGATTTTTTCAAGAAGTCATGGAATGCGTACACCTCCTTGTAAGGCTCCAGGCCGGTGTCAGCGACGAACTCCGCTAACGCTTTCAGGATTTCTTTCTCGTCTTTCTCGCTCCATATTCGTTGGAACATGGCAGGCTTCTTACCTGTGCTACCATCCTCTATCGCCAGAATCTCGTTTCCAACGTCGGAGTCGGTCGGGAGCTTCCTCTTCACGCCCCGCTGCTTCAGCTTCGATGGCCCTGGAGGAGTGGGTTCGCCTTTTGAATAGGATAAAGAAGAATACTCTTCTGCGGGACTTGTCATGGTTGGGTTTGCAGGAGAAAAATATTAACAGGGAAAATGAGAAATGTGATCATTCGTCTTCTATTACTATTTGGCTGTTGGTATTCTGCACTCTCAACTCCCCGTACACTATTAAACCAATTAATAGTATTTCTCTCTTTCTTTCCACAGGTAATGTTACTAGTTTTTTTTTTTTAAAATAAAAATAAAAATAAAAAGTTTAGATGAGTTAGGTCTTTTGAGCTCACAAAGACCAAGACATACCTTAAGGTTCAAAGAACGTTGATAGATGTGCTTATAAATTGCCCACCAACAAGGTTCTCACAGATAGCTAGATTCAAACTCAAGTCCTTGTGGACCTTTGTTAGTTAATCTTACTTCTTGTTCTCAACATTGACTTTTTAATTAATTAATTTATTTTTTATTACAATTATATAATTATATGAGTTTAATTTTTATACACAGTTGGCATTAAAAAAATTATAGTAACAACTATTCCTTTTTTTTTTTTTCTATTACTATTCTTGGTATATTATATTTTGTTTCTCTCTTCTCGTCTTTATTTTTCTTATCATTGTTTGTAACTTCAAGAGCACGGGTCCAAATGCCGGCCATTGTGTAAACCTTATAAAAGCAAATAAAATATCAAATTGTATTAGAAGAAATTTACTTTTTAGGAAAGTGACCATTGTCACGATACAACATTCTTTTTCTCCTAACTAGTGTGGTGACCCATGCAATGTACAAGGCTATTATTATGTTTTAAAATTCTGAAAATTTTATTTCAATTTATGTTTATTACATATTATTTAAAATGAAAATAAGTTAACTAACCTTTTCAACACTCATTGTTTGACAAGGATTCTTAAAATCAAGAAGTCTGTACAAATGATTGATACACACTTTAGTCTTCCAATCTATTCTTCTTGGAACAAAGGTGTTAAACAATGTAAATCACCCTGTCATTAAAAAATGCAAAGAGAATATTCTTGTTTCATCGATATCTTATAATGCCAGACTTGAACTCTATTTGGACACAATTTCCATGATTATCAAAAAGACAATTTAATAATCTATTTAATGTGTGTATCTAATAGTAATATTATTAATAATCTAATATAACTCAGTGGTTGCTATTTATAGATTATCATATATCAATACTACGGGAAAAATTAATGACTAATTGATTTTAAATTTAGTGAGAATTGATATATTAAGAGATAATTTATTTAATTAAAATTAATGACTAATTGATTTTAAATTTAGTGAGAATTGATATATTAAGAGGTAATCTATTATATATTAAGAGGTAATCTATTATATATTAATAGACAATCTATTTAATTAAAATTAATGAATAATTGATTTTTAAGTGAGAATTAATGTATTAAGGGACAATCTATTTAATTAAAATTAATGACTAATTGATTTTAAATTTGGTGAGAATTGATACATTAAGAGACAATTTATTTAATTAAGACTAGTAGAATAACCTGTGCCTTACACATGTGGAGTTTATAATTTATAATTGTTTATATTATTATGAATTTTAATAATTTTTTAAATTTTATATAAATATATATTAGTATATACGTACATAAATATTTGAAAAATATATTAAAATTATTATGAATATTGATATTTATTCAAATAATTTTATATCCTCATATGTCTTATATCATATTAATTTATATAGATATTTATTTTAAAAAATATTATCTTTATAAATATATTTGTATTTGTGTATAACCTAAATATATATAGAATTTTAATAAAATATTAATAGTAAATATTTTATATTACACTTTGTAATTATTAGTTTTTCTTTAAAAAATATGTCTACTATAAAAGAATGAAATGACTAACATTGTTTATATATATAAAGAAAAGATTTGTGGGCATTTGAACTTATAGATTACCATAAAAAAATAAATTATGAATACAAAGATAATTATGAATAATATTGTTGATTTTATAGAAAACAATTAAGTCTTTAAGCATGTTTGTAACGACCTTCTGTCGCAACAATACTACAAACAAACTTCTGTATATATACTTAATAATAATCAATCCACAAGTTACTTTAACATATATAAGATATGAAAGAATAAGTGTATATATGCCCATTTATATATAATACTAAGGAAAAACCCAAATACAAAACTCTCTATAGCTGGTCACTTTATACATCATTTTAAAAGAAATAAACAACAATAAGGAATATCAATTCTTTTAAGGAAAGAACAAAAAGATGATTCTCTGTACTTGTTCAATTTCGCCACTGACCAAGGCAAAACTTTATCACCAACTAAAAGAAGCTAAACCTACCAAAAACTCAACATTTGCTCCCACGCCAAAGACATGATCATCACAGGCACGAACCACATGTGCAAACAATGCAAGGGTAAGCTCACTTAAAACAATAAAACATATAGTATAAAGGAAAGGTAACAGGAAAATTTCTTAATCATATATCCAAAGTCAAACAAAATAATAATAATAACAAAAGTACAACCATTATAACAACAACCTTTAACACAACAATAGTAACGATATTAACAACACTTCTATCACCACCATTAACAATCATAATAATTACAAACAACCACAATAGCCAAGTAACAACAACAATACTACCATCACTCCCACCAGCAACAACGACATCGGGTAACAATAATAACAATTTCATCAATATACAAATTTGGAATTCAATTCATCAGAGAATGAGTTTACATACATACAGCATAACACATCACGCCTTCAACCCTAAAATGTCAATGTTTGAATGACACGATTCTCGAGGAATTTTCTACATTTCGAGCGATCAGTCGGTCTTGTTCCCTATTATGGCCATCTAGCACCATTCAGGGATTGCCAAGACTTTGATCAGTTGGATAAGCTTATGGTTGTTAGGATGAATGTATGTGAACACAAGACTTGCACTGCCTTGGCCCCACTGTGGGATTACCCATCCACTCATCTCCTAGGCTCAGCTTTCAGGCCCCACTTCTTATCTAGGCACTAGGTTGGAAGCCTATCTGAGTACCAACTTTAGTCACCATCCATCTTACATGCCTACCCGTATACGGCTTGAGGCCTACACAACCTCAGCCAACCACCTATGCATGTCAATGCATGTATCACCACAACAATCAATTCAACCAAAATCATTCATTAATATCTATGTATATATGTACCCACATATCACCACTACCATCAACTCAGCCACAACAATCAACATATTATATATATATATATATATATATATGTATCAACATATCACCACGTGGCCTACTCAGCACCACCTATAGTGTAACAACTATTATCAACACCATACAGGCCTATTCCAGCCTTAAGCATAGTTAACCGGTAAGGCCTTATTCAAGCAGCTCATACCTCGAGAAACATCATACAACAATTTCATACACAGCAAGTGGAGGTCTTGTCTAAGCAACCTTCCACTTCATAACCAATCCATCAATCAACTACAATTTGAAAACCAAGTCCTTCTTTGAAAACCATTTGAAAGATTGGTAAATCTTGAGCTTCACAAATCCCTTCAAAATAATTCAATTTCTTTAATTTAGAGAAATCATATTTAAACTAGACCACTTTCAATCATTCCCAAATAGAACTTTTGAAAATGTATAATACCCTTTTTATATGTGTACATACATAATATTTCACAATTTGAAACGAAAACTTTAAAATCTGAAATAGTACATTCAATTCTGAAATAACAGATTAAGTACTATAGTAACAGATTATATCAATTTAGTAAAAATGCACCAAATTTCATTTTCTAGTAGGGATAATCGATTATGGATTCTCATAATCGATTATTCTAGAACCAGTTTTAGGAAAAATTTCATCGATGCCCAAATAATCGATTATGAGACCCCATAATCGATTATTACCGAAACAAAATCACGAAAATAGCTTTTGGAACTCCAGATAATTGATTATGTGATCCCCATAATCAATTATCTGCGACGATTTTTCCACAAAACGTGATTTTCTACGAAGAAACTCAAGCTTTTCAACCAAATAACCCAGATTTTTGAATCAATGGAGTTCCAACAACATCAATCCTCCTCAACCAAGCTCATACACATCAGATTATACAATAAATTCAACATTTCAACTCATATATCATAGTTTCTCATTCAAAATTTTAGATTTTCCCCCAAAAACCCATTTTCATCCAAACCCACCAAATATGGAAACATCCACAAAGATTCAACCAATTACAATTCAAGAAATCAACATATCACCAATTACTAACACAAAACAACTGATT
This sequence comes from Spatholobus suberectus, assembly GCA_004329165.1. Lineage (NCBI taxonomy): Eukaryota > Viridiplantae > Streptophyta > Magnoliopsida > Fabales > Fabaceae > Spatholobus > Spatholobus suberectus. The sequence goes on from CM014735.1 coordinate 71,084,816, forward strand.
GGTAAGCTTCCCTTACCTCTAAAAGTTCTTGAATATGAATTTAGGTTCCTTGAGAATCCAGTGTTTTGAGCCAAAACCTTCCATAGATTGATTCCTCCTCTCACCACAATCACTAAACTGAGCTCAGAATCCTCTAATACCCTTGCTAACTTGAGAAATTCTAGAGAGTTAGATAGAGAGATGAAGAGAATAGAGAGAGAAGGAGAATGAGAGAATGGGGGGAAATCCCCCCTTGCTTCCTTTTATACTTGGACCTCCGAGAGCTCTCACACAGACTTTTGGCCAACTAAGGCCCAAACCTTACCAAGCCACTACCCTTATTTCAAAACTGGTCTAACTTAAATGTTTTTTCTCAAAAGCCCAAAATCATTCTCACAACATATTTAAATTGGCTCTCAAGCACATATCTCAAACTTTCTAAATTCAAACTCGAATTCAATAAACAACACCAAACCATTACTACATACAACATACCATACATAACAACAATTCATTTATTTCTTTTAATCACCTAGATTATATATCAAATTTTCACTTTTTAGTTATTAAAACACTTAATCATGCATTAAGAAAAACATGATGTTACAATGTTAGTTAGGATTTAATTCTTGATCATATGCATGAAAAGTGAAAATTGATAGACTCATACTTAATGTTTTGTTATTGGATACAACCATAATGAAATGACACATCCATAAAAATGTTAAACAAAAAGAAGAAAGGTAATTTCTTTGGTATATGTTAATTTATGGTTGTACTCGTACCTTAAAAAATACATTCCAAACATATGTGCAAATTAAATTCAATTAACCACTCATTTGGAAACACCATTTTTTTATTGTTAGGATCTATTTTATTTTTAATTATTGATTGAACATCCAAAGTAAAATTTTAAAAAAATAAATTAAAATCAACTTTGTAGGAGCAAGGATAGAGGCCTCAGAGAATCAACATCGGAAAAGGACCATTTCATATTGAGGGTGTGACTAAATTGCCTTAACATTAACATTGGTTGAGTTTTTACTTAATATATTTCTATATGATGACAACTAAGTGGTAGTAAAGGTGACCAATGATTTCGGTTCTCAATTTCTTAGTTTCATCATTTTTATGTGGGTTCTTTGTATAATTTAGGGGTATTCACAGGTCAGTTTGGGTTGAGTTTAGCCAAATTCAATACCCGAACTGATCAAAATAAATTAGGTTGGGTTGGATTGAATTTGTGTAATTTTGTTATCAAACCCGAACTGAACCAACCCGATCAATAACGAGTTGGGTTGGGTTGGGTTCATAGGTACCCATTCTTATTTAGTGACATATTAAACACACTTTTATAAAAAAGGAAGAATTATAAAAACTAAATAATATTTTTTAAAAATCAAAAATCATAATAAATGTTGTGTTGTTCACTACACGTGAATGATGGCCTCTACTATGTAAGCCGAGGTCCGATAGCCACATTTGTTGTTTTCATTAGATTGACTTGGTGGTCGATAGACATATATTTATGTTAGTATGTTATAATTAAAAAGAGTCAATTCAATATTGAAACACTCATTATTTATAATTTTTTTAAACTAAAAATATATATAAATACTAGATTTAAAAATTATTTATGTCAACAGGTTGGGTTCATGGGTTTAAAAATCAAAACTCGTTACCCAAGCCGTACATGAATGGGTTTGAATGGGTTGGGTTAGGTGTTACCCAAACATCCAAAAAATCCAAACCGAAATGTTTGGGTTGGTTTGGGTTCACGGGTAGCCCATACCCATGAACACCCCTAGTATACTTTAATTGTTTTTATGCTTAAATATGTTTCTAGTTCTTATAATATACTTGTTTTATGTTTTTAGTCCATATAAAATTTTTCTTATGATTTTGGTCCTTATAAATTCTGTTTTATGATTTTAGTCATTTACAGTTTTTTTAGTCCTCATAAAATTGTAAACTTTTGATATCGGTCCCTTTTATATTAGAAGATATTCATTTTAGAGGAAGGAGAAGTTGTAACAAGGTTTTCGTAGATGAACATGTAGAAGGATCATTGTCAATGCCTCGCAATTAACTTGACCGACGAATTTGTTTATCTACCTAGGGTTGGCTTGGGTTGTTCAACACCTCACCCTGCCCTTGCATTGGGAGGAGGTCGTGCCATGCCTGGCTTCCTTTCAACGAACACAAACCCTGGCGCTTTGTGCGCCAAGTAATTCAAAATTGTTCGGTGTAGTCTTGGGGACCCAGAGATGGTGTTCCTGTGGGTCTTGTCATGACATACGATACAAAATGACTCTCGGTAATGAATATCTTGGCTCTTGCATCAATGAAGAATGTAGCAAATTACAATACTTGGTGTAAATTGCAAAATCCCATGAACCATTGAGTCTTTGAATGCAAGTTGCACCCAAAGTCATTAGGCTGAGGGCACACTTGCTTGGGTGTCACACATCGTTACCTTCACACAAACGTTTCACGTCAACTGCTGCGTAGGGTGTATGCTGACTTCCCACGAGCACTGCCTCGTGGTTAGTTGAAAACTGAGTTCGTGGCTGAGTGCGCAATGATAAAATGGTGGATGAGCAATGCTCGAGATCGATTATGCACGACTTTATCTGGTATGGACTCTCTGAACCCTCTGCATCTTAGACACTCTCAACGAGACCTTAAGTCAGGTGGGGCTACCCACTAAGTTTAATCATATCAATAAGCGAAGGAAAAGAAACTAATAAGGATTCCCTTAGTAATGACGAGTGAAGTGGGAAGAGCCCACCATGAGAACTGGTCGTCTTCGACATTCGAATTGTAGTCTGGAGAAGCATCCTCTGTGGAAGATCAGGCCCAAGTCCCCTAAAAGGGGGCACTAAAAAGAGTGGGAGCCCCATTATGCCTGGACCCTGTCGCATCACGAGGTGTTGTCGGCGAATTAGGTTGTTTAGGAATATAGCCCCAATCGGGTGGTAAATTCTGTCCAAGCCTAAATACTAGCAAGAGACCGATAGCGAACAAGTATTGCGAAGGAAAAATGAAAAGGTTTTTGAAAAGAGAGTCAAAGAGTGCTTGAAATTGTCGGGAGGGAAGTGGATGGGGGTCGGTGATGTGTCTCAGTCAAATGTGGAATGGTAAGAGTTGATCTGCCGATAGACTCGAGACATTGACCGACGCGAATTGTAATGGTGGCCCAAGCCTAGGTGGTCGAAATGCTCCCAGAGACGTCATCGTCACAATTATGGATGGTAGCGCATGCCAACTCAGCATGCTTCGTCACTTAAGCGCTTCGGGCGTCGGCTTGTAGACTCCCCATTCAGCCTGTCTTGAAACACAAAATAAGGAGTCTAACATGTGTGCAAATCAATAGGCAAGTAAACTTATAAGGTTAAGGAAGCTAATTGGTGGGATCCCCTTGTGGGTTGCACCGCTAACCGACCTGATCTTCTATAAAGATTTCAAGTGAGAGCATACTTGTCAGGACCAGAAAGATGGTGAATTATGCTTGAGCAGGGTGAAGCCAGAGGAAACTTTGGTGGAGTCTTGCAGCGATACTGATGTGCAAATCGTTCATTTAAGTTGGGTATAAGGAGCATACTTGTCAGGACCAGAAAGATGGTAAATTATGTCTAAGCGAGGTGAAGCCAGAGGAAACTCTGGTGGAGCCTTGCAGCAATATTGACGTGCAAATCGTTCATTTGACTTAAGTGTAAGGGTGAAAGACTAATCGAACCATTTAGTAGTTGGTTCCCTCCAAAGTTACCTTTAAGATAGCTAGAGCTTGCAAGTGAGTTCTATTCGGTAAAGCCAATGATTAGAGGCATCGGGGGCGTAATGCCTTCGACCTATTCTCAAACTTTAAATAGGTAAGACAGCATGGCTGCTTTGTTGAGCCACACCACAGAATCGAGAGCTCCAAGTGGGCTATTTTTGGTAAGCAAAACTAGCGATGCAGGATGAACCAAAAGCTGGGTTATGGTGCCTAACTGCGCGTTAACCTAGACCCCATAAAGGGTGTTGGTCGACTGAGACAACAGGACAGTGGTCATGTAACAACTCATTTGTCGCATCAACTAGCCCCAAAAATGGATGGAGCTAAAATGCGCGACCTATACCCGACTGTCAGGGTAAAGGCCAAACCTCGATGAGTAAAAAGGTGTAACGGTCATTGCAAAACATATAACACGAGCCCAGGAAGAGCTATTGTCGGTGGATATCTTGATGGTAGTAGCAAATATTCAAATGATAACTTTGAAAGTCGAAGAAGGGAAAGGTTCTATGTGAACGGCACTTGCACATAGGTTAGTCAATCTTAAGGGACGGGCGAAGCCCGTCTGATAGCGCTATGAACACGTACACCGAAAGGGAATTAAGTTAAAATTCCTAAACTGGATATGGCAACTGACGATAACGTTAGGGAGCCAGGAGACATCAACAAGCCTCCTGAAAAGAGTTATCTTTTCTATTTAACAGCCTACCCACCCTGAAAACAGCTTAGCCAAAGGTAGGGTCCAGTGACTAGAAGAGCACCGCATGTTGTGTGGTGTCTGGTGCGCCCCCGACAGCCTTGAAAATTAAGAGGATTGAGTGCTTCCTACACCCGATCGTACTCATAACCGCATCAAGTCTCCAAGGTGAACAACCTCTAGTAGATGGAACAATGTAGGCAAGGGAAGTCAGCAAAATAGATTTGTAACCTTAGGAAAAGGATTGGCCTTGAGGGCCGGGCACGCGAGGTCCCAATCTCGAACGCGTTGGCTATCAATGGACTACTCAAGCTGTTCCAGCGACGAGAGCAAGTTGTCATGTGCTGGTCGAGGGACAAATTAGGAATGAGCCCTTCGGGACCTCTTCCCCCGAGCATCAAACAGTCGACTCAAAACTGGTATGGATAAAGAGAATCCGACTATTTAATTAAAGCAAAGCATTGTGATGGTCCCTATCGATTTTGAAGCAATGTGATTTTTGCCCAGTTCTTTGAATGTCAAAGTGAAGAAATTTAACTAAGCACGGGTAAACGGTGGGAGTAACTATGACTCTTTTAAGGTAGCCAAATGCCTCATCATCTAATTAATGACATGCATGAGTAGATTAACGAGATTCCTACCGTCTTTATCTACTATCAAACGAAATCACAGCCAAGAGAATGGGCTTGGCAAAATCAGCAGGCAAAGAAAACCCTATTGAGCTTGACTCCAGTCTAACTTTGTAAAATGACTTGAGAGGTGTAGGATAAGTAGGAACTGGAAACAATGAAAGTGAAATACCACTACTTTTAAAGTTATTTTACTTATTACGTGAATCAGAGGCGAGGCATTGTGTAACACCTGTTTTCCTAATATATGATTCAGTGTTGTAATAACTAAAAAGTGGAAATTAGATATGTAATATAGGTAATTAAAAGAAATAAATGAATTTTTGTTATGAATGATTTTGTTGTATGTGATGATGGTTGTGAATGGTTTGTTTGAAATTCTGGTTTGAATTTAAGGAACTTGAGATATATGCTTGAGCCAATTTGGGTGTGTTTTTGGAGTGATTTTGGGCTTTTGAGAAAAGCAGTTAAGTTAGACCAATTATGAGATATGGGGAGTGGTTTGATTAGTCATGATCCTTAGATAACCCAAAGTTTGTATGAAAGCTCCAGGAAATCGAGGTATAAAAGGAGGGAAAGGGGAGAACTTTAGTTCTCCCATCATACTCCTTTCGAATTCCGCTATCATAATCTTAGAAAAATCCTTGCATAACTAGTCAATAGTAGCTCCAAAAATAATGTCATCTACATATATCTGTGCAATAATGAAATGTGTTTTGACGTCTTTGTGAAAAAGAGTGGTATCTACTTTTCCTCTAGAGAACCTGTTTTCTAAAAGAAAAGAGCTTAGCTTTTCATACCAAGCTCTTGGGGCTTGTTTAAGACCATACAAAGCCTTTTTAAGTTTGAAAACATGTTTGGGAAAAGTATCACACTCAAAACCAGGTGGTTGCTTCACATAGACTTCCTCGTTTATTATGCCATTTAAGAATGCACTTTTTACATCCATTTGATAGAGCTTCATATTACTATGAGCAGCAAACGAAAGTAAGATGCGAATGGCTTCTAGTCTAGCTACTGGTGCAAAAGTTTCAGTAAAGTCTATACCTTCTTGTTGAGAGTAGCCTTGTGCTACAAGTCTTGCTTTATTTCTTACCACATTTCCAGCTTCATCAAGCTTGTTGCGGAATACCCACTTTGTTCCAATGATAGACTTGTCCTTGGGTGCGGGAACTAGCATCCAGACATCATTTTTTTCGAATTGACTAAGCTCGTCCTTCATGGCACTAATCCAACCGTCGTCTAGGAGGGCTTCGTCTACTGTTTTTGGTTCCAGTTGAGAAATCAAGGCAGATTGAGCTTGCTCCTTGAAGGTCGATCTTGTACTAACATAATCTTGAACGTTTCCAAGAATTTGATTTTCTGGATGATAGGTCTTTATTTGCCAAGAGCGTCCAGTTGGTTCTCTTTCTTCTGTTTTTGGATTGTCCATTTGATCTCTGGACGCTGAAGGTCTGGCATCGTCTAATTTCATATCTGCAAAAGAGTCGTCTAGCTCTGATATTTCATTATCAGGCTTTTTGTCATTAAATTTAACGTGGATGGCTTCTTCAACTGCCAAGGTTCTGGAATTGTAAACTCTATAAGCCTTAGATGTTTCAGAATAGCCTAACAGTATTCCATCATCACATTTTGAATCAAACTTACCAAGGTTGTCCTTAGTGTTTAGAATGAAACACTGACATCCAAAGGGATGAAAATATGATATGTTGGGTTGTCGTCCTTTCCACAATTCATAGAGAGTCTTTTTCAGAAGAGGTCTTATGTAAATTCTATTTTGTAAGTAACAAGCAGTGTTTACAGCTTCAGCCCAAAAATGCTTAGGAGTTGAGTTATCATTTAGCATGGTTCTAGCCATTTCTTGCAATGACCTGTTCTTTCTCTCTACCACACCATTTTGTTGTGGTGTTCGTGGTACAGAGAAGTTGTGGAGAATTTTGTTCTCCTCACAGAACCATTGAAAACTTTCGTTTTCAAACTCTCCTCCGTGATCACTTCTTATTGAAGCTATACTAACACCCTTTTCGTTTTGTGTCCTTTTGCAGAAAGTAGAAAAGATTTTGTAAGACTCATCCTTGTGTTTTAAGAACATCACCCATGTCCATCTAGAGTAGTCATCTACTATGACTAGTCCATATCGTTTTCCGCTTAGGGAGGCTGTTTTAGTTGGACCAAACAAATCAATATGTAATAGTTCAAGAGGTCTAGTTGTGGAAACATTATTTTTTGATTCAAAAGAACTTTTTACTTGTTTCCCTTTTTGACAAGCATCACAGAGAATATCAGACTTGTATGCAAGATTTGGAAGTCCTTTTACGAGGTTATGCTTATATAGCTTTGAGATTAATCTCAAGCTTGCATGTCCAAGCTTCTTGTGCCAAATCCATTGATTTTCTTTGATGGATACTAGACAAGATACATTTTGATTTGTGAGGTCAACTAGATCAATCTTATAAAGATTGTTTTGCCTCTTGGCAGAGAATAATATGGATCCATCTAGATTCTTGACAGTGCATTTGTCTTTGTCAAAGGAGACATTGTGTCCACTGTCACATAATTAACTTATGCTCTGTAGATTGTGTCTAAGATCTTCAACATATAAAACATTTTCAATAGAAGGAAAGGAATGCTTACCGATTGTTCCTATACCTGTGATCTTTCCTTTCTGGTTTCCTCCAAAGGTGACCCACCCACCATTCTTGGGTTGTAGGCTTTGGAACATACACCTTTCTCCCATCATGTGCCGTGAGCAACCACTGTCCAAGTACCATGACTGAGGTCTTCTTTCTGTTGTCAAGCAAATCTGCAACAGGTATTATCATAGACTTAGGTACCCAAATGAACTTGGGTCCTTTTCTGTTAGTTCTGAAGGCATTAGACGCCTTCTTTGTTGGACGATATCTACAATGTGTTGATTCATGCCCATTCTTTCCACATATTTTACAAAAGGTTATACTTTTACCAAGATTGTGGTTTTCTTCTTTAACAAAACCAAGTCCAGATTTGTCATGAGGACTTCTTCTAAATGATAGGATTTTATCTAGATTTTTAGTACCATTGACAAATTTAGACAAACTTTCTTTTAGATGAGTGACTTCTTTTTGAAGTTCTAGGACTTCATGAGAAGATGTCTCCTCTGAAATATGTTTAGTTTTCAAAACTTCATTTTCTTTCAAAACATTTTTATACTCTTCGTTGAGCAAATTGAAATCTTTTGATATTTTTGAAAATTTCCTTTTCAGTTCTCTATATCCTACTGAAAGAGTTGAAGAGTTGGCAAGCAGATCATTATAGGCTTCTTGTAGGGAGATTAAGTTGTCGAAGTTTACCTCTTCGTCTTGCTCATTGTCTGAGCTATCAGAGCTTGTTCCTACCATGAGACACAGGTTGGCTTCTTCTTCTCCTTCTTCATTTGATGAAGATAGGTCCATGTCTTCCCAGGTAGCCATGAGACCCTTTTTCTTGGAGAATGTCCTCTTTTTGTTTTTCTGTAAACTGGGACATTCAGCTTTGAAATGTCCAGGCTTCTTGCATTCATAGCATACTGAAGGAATTTTCTTTTGGAGTTTTGTTGAATTTCTTTGTGAAGTTTTGGGCTCTTGATCCTCCTTTCTTCCTCCACATAGCCTGAATTTTCCTTGAGATGAAGGATATCTCATCCTCATCAGAATCATCTTTCTCAGATTCTTCCTCAGAGGTTTCTTCTACGTTTAGCTCTTTGGACGCTGATCCTCTGGATGGTCGCTAAATGCTTAAAGCGATGGACTTCTTCTTCTGTCCTTCGTCTTGCTTCAGCTCCAGTTCGTGTACTTTAAGAGTTCCAAGTAACTCTTCTATTGAGAGTGTAGTTAGATCTTTGGAAGCTCTTAAAGCTGTAACCTGCGGTCTCCATTGCCTAGGCAAACTTCTCAAAATTTTGTCAATATGATCATAATTATCATAGGTTTTGCCTAAGGACCTTAGGTTGTTTGTTATGGTTTGAAATCTACCAAACATTAGTTCAATAGTTTTAGTTTCCTCCATAGTAAATAGTTCATATTGTCTTACGAGTAAGCTTAATTTAAACCTTTTTACTTGTGAAGTGCCCTCGTAAGCAAGAGACAGGGTGTCCCACATTTTCTTGGCACTTTTTAGACTGTGTACCTTTTCATATTCAAATTTAGATAAGGCACACATCATAACATTTCTAGCTTTTGAGTTTAAAAGATACCTCTATTTGTGAGATTTTGTCCATTGACTTCTTGGGAGTTCCATTCCATCATGATCAAGGGGCAATTAGTCGCCAGTTTTTACTACGTCCCACATGTCTATGTAACATGCATCAAAGAATGTTATCATTCTTTACTTCCAGTAATCATAGTTCTGCCCTTTGAAAAGAGGTGGTCTGTTAATAGCTTGTCCTTTGTTTTCCATGAGAGATCAGGATCGTTTTTACCTCTACAGTGTTAGATGCTCAACCCCAAGAGGTCGAGCTCTGATACCAATTGAAATAAGAAAAAGCACACAAGAAAGGGGGGTTGAATTGTGCATTTAAAAAACTTTTCGAAAAAGGTAGATCAGTCTAAACAAAACGTTTTTAAGGGTAGGGATAGAAAGAAGAAAACACAGAAAGCTTTATACTGGTTCACTCAACTTGAGCTACGTCCAGTCCCTTCACCCAGAAGGTTTTTACTAACCAATCTTTGGTTACAAGTATTGTTCGTGGCCTCTTCAAGCTTTACAACGCAATCTACCCAGATTGCTTAACTCAAGTATTCTTTTTACACTAAGCCTCTCTAGGCTTTCACAACGCTCAAAAAATATTTTTTGAGGAAAGATCGACTCACGTAGTGAGGATTTTAAAACTTAGACTCAGGATCACTTTGAAAATTATTACAAACAAAATGACTATCGTCCACTAGATGCTCTTGACAGAATATCACAGAAGAAAGTATATGTTGTTGTTTTAAACAAAAATCCACCTATCTCCGTTCTATATTTTGCTTTTTGTTGATGCGCGTATATATACGATCTTCAGGAAAGAGATCCATTACAGATATCTTGTCTCTTCATGTGATGAGGCGCGTGCAAACTATCTTTTCAGAAAAGTCAGGCGTGGTAGTTGAAAACTTACACTACAATAGAAGTTTCAGGGCTGCGTTGACAGTCTGTTCTTCTGAACTTTCTTCATCTGTCTTGTCGGCTTGATAAGTTGACTTGCTTTACCCATTCTACTGTGCTTTTGTACTGACTTGATGTTGATGTTTCAAACCGTTTTGAACGTTAGCTCATTGGAGTGGTACTGTGTAGGTTTCAAGGCAGATAGACATGATTGATGTTCATAATGAAAAACTCAGTCGTTTGAATATATGAATACTGGAGATTTAGACGATCGCCTTCAGTCTGTTCATCTGGATGGTCTTTGATCGCGTCTTACTAGACGGTCTTCAAAGTGTCCATTGGACGGTCATTGTTGCATCAGCTGGACGGTCCTTCTTGGCGAGTCTTCGTCTTTCGCTGTGATAGGGTTAGTTTATACACACAAATATAAACATTAATAAGCTTTGTTATCTTCAAAACATTGAGGGTTTAGACGCTTCTACGTCTTTGGTTCCAACAAAGTTTAGATAGTGCATCTTCATTGCATACTAAGTGTCTTCTAGGAAAAGAAAATGATGTGTGGTTGTGGCATAGAAGGGCTGCTCAATACACATGGATCACTTGAATAGGTTAGCAACCAAGGACCTAGTAATTGGCCTTCCTAAACTCAAGTTCAAAAAAGACAAGATGCGTGATGCTTGCCAAAATGAAAAACAAGTCAAGATTTCTTTTAAATCAAAAAATGTTGTTTCCACAAAAAGACTTTTGCAATTACTGCACATGGGCTTGTTTGGTTCCTCCAAAACTATGAGTATAGGAAGAAATTACAATGGACTTGTGATTGTAGATGATTTTTCTAGATATACATGGACACTATTTTTATCCCTAAAAAATGATACTTTTAAAGCCTTCAAAAAGCTTGCAAAAGTTATTCAAAATGAAACCAATCGAAAAATAACATCCATAAGAAGTGATCATGGAGGAGAATTTCAAAATCATGAATTTGAAAGTTTTTGTGAAGAACATGAAATTAATCATAATTTCTCAGCACCTAGGACACCACAACAGAATGGTGTAGTTGAAAGAAAGAATAGATCATTAAAGGAATTAGCTAGGACAATGCTGAATGAAAGTAATATACCTAAATACTTTTGGGCTAATGCTATTAGCACAACTTGCTATGTTTTAAATATAGTTCTTTTAAGACTTGTTTTAAAGAAAACCCCTATGAGCTTTACAAGAGGAGAAAACCCAACATATCACATCTTAGGATGTTTGACTAAAAGTGTTTTGTTTTGAATAATGGCAAAGAACAGCTTGGCAAGTTTGATGCTAAGGCTGATGAAGCAATCTTTTTGGGATATTCATTAAATAATAGATCATATAAAGTCTATGATAGGAGAACCTTACTTATTGAAGAATATATGCATGTTGCCTTTGATGAAACTAACCTCTAAAAGGAGGGAAGGGATATTTTGGATAGTGTTGCAGACGTGCTTGGAGATCATTACATGAATGAAGATTCCTCACAACAAAAAGATGCAAATAACTTGAACAAGTATGCCAATAGACCACAAGTGAAATGCCTAAAGAGTGGAGAACAACTAGAGACCTCTCATTGGATAATATCATTGGTGAGATCTCAAAAGGGGTAAAAACTCAAAACTCTCTTAGAAATTATTTTGGTAACATGGCTTTCAGATCACAAGTTGAGCCTAAATCCATTAAAGAGGTTATTTTGGATGAAAATTAGATGCTTGCAATGCAAGAAGAATTAAACCAATTTAAAAGAAATGAAGTTTGGAAATTGGTCCTAAAGCCTAACGATCATCCAATAATAGGCACTAAATGGGTTTATAGGAACAAACTTGATGATTCAAGGGTCATAGTAAGAAACAAGGCTAGGTTGATAGCTAAAGGCTACAATCAAGAAGAAGGCATTGTCTATGATGAAACATATGCACATGTAGCTAGATTAGAGGCTATGAGATTGCTTTTGGCTTATGCATGTTTAATGGATTTCTAATCATATCAAATGGATCAAAATTTCTTTGCTAAATGGCTATATTCAAGAAGAAGTATATGTCTTTCAACATCCTGAATTTGTTGATTTTAAATACCCAAATCATGTTTATAAGCTTAGGAAAGCACTATATGGACTAAAACAAGCCCCTAGGTCTTGGTATGAAAAACTTAGTAAGTTCTTGCTTGATCAAAATTTTGAAAGAGGAAAAGTAAACAATACATTGTTCATTAAAAGAACTAAACATGACACCATGTTAGTGCAAATTTATGTTGATGACATTATTTTTGGATCTACTAATAGCTCTCTTTACAAGGACTTTGCTAAGACTATGTAGGGTGAGTTTGAAATGTCCATGATGAGAGAGTTAACTTTCTTCTTAGGACTACAAGTGAAACAATTGGAGCAAGGCACTTTCTTAAGTCAATCCAAGTACTGCAATGAATTGTTAAAGAAATTTGGAATGAAAAGTTGCAAAGAATCAACCACACCAATGCTACCTCATGTTACTTGGACTTAGATGAAAGATATAAATCAGTTGAAGTTATCAAGAATAGAGGTATGATTGGCTCTCTATTATATCTTACTACTAGCCACCCTGATATTATATTTAGCATTTGTTTGTGTGCAAGATTTCAAGCAAATCCTAAAGAATCACATTTATTTGCTGTAAAAAAAATCATGAAATATCTAAAAGGAACTAGTAATGTAGGTTTGTGGATTCCTAAAGGATCTTCCATAAGCTTAGTGGGATATTCAGATTCAGACTTTGCTGGATGTAAGCTTGATAGGAAGAGTACTAGTGGGACTTGTCACTTGTTAGGGAGTGCACTTGTCTCTTAGCATAGCAAGAAACAAGCTTGGGTAGCCTTATCCACAACTAAGGCTGAGTACATTGCAGCTGGAAGTTATTGTGCTTAACTCTTGTGGATGCAACAACAATTAAGAGACTATGGAGTTGACCTTGACCACATCCCTTTAAAGTGTGATAACACTAGCGTCATAAATTTTACAAAGAATCCTATTCTACACTCTAGGACCAAGCATATTGAAATAAGACACCATTTCTTTAGAAATCATGTCCAAAAAAGGGATTGTGTAATAGAGTTTGTTGATACAAATAGGCAACTAACAGATATATTCTCCAAACCTCTTCCTAAAGAAAGGTTCTACCTCATAAGAAATGAACTAGGCATCCTAAATGAGTCTAGTGTTAGTTAAATCTCTCTTAAACCTTAAAACATTTTGTTTGTGCATTTGTGTGTTTAAATGCTTAAATTGTTTAAGAGCATGATATGTTTGATTAGTTTGTTCATATATAGCATCAATTTTGTTAAATTGTGTGAATGATTGAGTGTTTGTAAAAATTTGTGTTATTTAAATAAGGAAGTATGTGTTTGATTCTTAGATGCCAACATGCATACTAGATGTAATTAGGTAAATTTCATGCATAAATTAGTTAGAATGCATAAAACTTGGAACTAAGTACATGAATTGTGATTTCATGTGTGTATCCTTATTTTTCGATGTTAAAGAAGCATGATTCCTTGTGAAAAATGTTTTAAGTTTGAGTTTACTACACATGTAATTGGTTGTAGAATGTTGTATGTAACACCCTCACTTTTACTTAATTAATTACTTTATTTATTTATTTATTCTATATTTAATTCTAAAAAATCAGGAAGAAATCTAAAAATTTTGATCTCTACAGTTAAACTCAAAATGTCAAAAACTATCTAATCATGATTTTTAATAATTTTTCCGAACCGAAGTCTGGAGAAATTAAAAAATGACAATTTTGTCCTTATTTGTCAATATTAAGGGCTGACATGAGAAAAAGATTAAATTGATATTAAAATGTCAATTTGAGTTTAAAATCATGTCATATGTATTAAAATAAAATTTTGGGAATTTTCTGGGAGTTTTCTGAAATTCCTGTGCAAAATGACCAAAATACCCTTAGTTGTCAAATAACCAACTCGGTATTGGTGTGACATGCAAAAATGGTGAAAATAATATTTTTAGTACATTTCTAGGTAAAATATGTAATTTTAGAATTTTCATAGAAATTTGAGCATTTATTGAATTAAAATAGATTTAATATGAATTATATTTAGAATTAAAGGAGTGTTACATTGTAATTAGTTATCTTGTGCTTCATGATCCTTGGATATGTGGTTTAGAGTAGATTTAATTGATTACATGAACTTGTAATTAGTTATATTATGTTTCTCATTCATTTTTAATCCACATATAACCAATTAAGTTCATAAGTAACTAGTTATTTTGTGTAGATTTTTAGCTCTACTTTTCATTACAGACACATATAACCAGTTACAAATCATGTAACTAGTTATTTTTTATGCAGCCCCCTATTTGTCTAAACATGCATTCGCATTTAACTAGTTAGAGGTTCTATAATCAGTTAATTTCAAAAGCCGGCCCTTGTCACAAATTGTGTCTTGCACAAATAACCAGTTACATAAACATGTAATTAGTTTTTTTATGCAGATTTTGTGTGTTTCATGTGCTTTTCGAAAAAGCTGTCATGAATAACCAATTACATAGCATTGTAACTAGTTATTTTTTATTCTATTCGCTTGCACCCACACGCAAATAACCAATTACATGAAAATGTAACTTTTTATTTCAGCAAACACTTCAAATCCGTGAATGGCACTACATATATAACAAATTAAATTTCTTTTAGTTGCTTATATTGTGCTATGGCAACTCAATTCGTGAATCATAATAGGTTTTGCATCACTCAATGTTCTAAATCAAGATTCTTAATATCTTTGACACCTTCCTACACTCCAAATCACATTCATTCACATTTTTACACACCAAATCACTACCCACTCACCTATATAATTGCTTGAATGCTAACACCTGGGGGGAGTAACCATGCACAACTCTCATTTAATGCTAGAATGATTTATTTAGCATTAGGATTGCTAAAGTTTGTTATTGCTTGTATTTGTTTTTGTTATGCATTACCTGTTGGTTTGAATTATAACTTGTTGCATGATTAGCATGCCTTTATGTTTGTAATTATTGTGTCTTGATCTATGTAATGAGTTTGTTATGTTCTTATGTCATATTACTGAAATTTACCTATGCTTGGTTACATTGTTTGCTGCATTTGCTGAGATCTTTATCCTTCCTATTTCTTTTTGGCTTTCCATGCTTTATTTTGGTTTTTATGTTTTTGATGATGGCCAAAGAGGGAGAACGGTATGTGTTTTTTTGCAAATTGCAGGGATTAAATCATAATGATAGCTTGGACACACCTACAACACACAAGTTGCTCAAATTGATCAAGTCTTCACCAAGTGGTTGTCATCATCAAAAAAGGGGAGATTGAAGAAGTAAAAAGAAGAATTGTTCTTGCCCCCAAAAAGCATTGCTAGAGTTTTGATGATTTTGCCTCTTAATAAGTTGTATTGTGTGTTTATGTGTGTGTGGCTGCGTGTCATGCATGATTGATCTTTATCTTTGATGATTTGACAGTGATGAGCTCTAAGTTTAAAACTTAATGGACTAACAAGGGATAACTTGTTTTCATAAACTTAAAATTGAATCCAAGATGAAATAGATGTTAAAATATGGTTTTAATTTAATAAAAGATGATAGCTCTATGATTAAAGTTCTTAAATGATTCAATCTTGTGCTTGGAAACAATTTAATCAATTAATTTGGCTTGGTAATTGGTTAATTTCATTATTGTTATGTTAGAAAGCTGATTTAAATCTACTATAAGTAGTTACGCAATTATGTAATCAATTACGTTTTAAAATGCTGAAATATGGCTATGCAGGAATAACTGATTACATAGTTATTTTAAGTAACTTGAAATTGAACCTATGCACAAATAACTAGTTACCAAAGGGAAATAACTAGTTATTTCTGCTCTAAGTTCATTTTCTAGATTTACAAAGAACAAAATAACTAATTACGAAATAGGATAACTAGTTATTTTAGCTTTCTCTCTATAAAATGCGAACCTTATTGACTCTTTTTACATGGCTTCCAATCTCTAAACTTTTGTGACAGTTTTTCAAGAGAGAAAACACATTTTTCATCATCATTACAACAAGTTTTTCCTCAATTCAAGAGCTCACATATGGATCATCTTTGTAGATAAAGAGAAGTCATCTTTTGGGTAGATTTGTTTTGTGCTTCATTGTTTTCATTCATCACGAATTGAGGTGATATTTAACCCTTACTTTTTCTATAATTTTCGTTTTTGAGGAGGGTTTTCTCAAGTCTCTCTTGTGGTAGAGTTCCACAAGAATTGGTTTAAGTTTTCTTGATAAGTTTTTAAGAAACTTGGTTTTGGGCTGTGTTTATGTGTGATTCTTTTGTTTGTGCAGTGTGCTTGTAAACAAATTGAATTACATAGTGATAATACCAATCGGTTTGATTGAAAACTAGATGTAGATTACAGTGGTGGTGATCGAACTAATATAAATCTTGTGTGTTCCTCCCTTTTCTCTACCCTTCCTCATATATATTGAATCTTGATCACTTTATCAATTACATATCAATTCATGATAATCTTGTTCATGGTTGCATAGTAAAGACAAGTTAATTGTTCTAATTCTACAACATCCATATCACCAAATCAAATTGATTCAAGGTTTTCAAAAATCTAATATTTCATCTTTGAAAAGGCTTTGGGGTTCTTGAAAATTTTTATAGATCCAAATTCACCCCCCCCCCCCCCCCCGGTCTTGGATCTAGCCTTTTTATTCAACAAGTGTCATGCCACTGCATGTTTCTTGCATTACTCACTAACCTATTAATTTTTAAATTCTTAAACAAATGTTCACTCTGGTCTCATTAAATTTGAACATCAATATAATTTCTGCTAATATCTCTACCTTTTATTATAGAGATTTGACCCATAAATGTTATTCACATAATTCATAATTCATATTGAAACACATAATCAATATTTCAATAAAAATAAAGACATAAAATCTAAAATAAAGAATAATAATCAAGAAATAAATCCCAGAATGATCAAAATTTGCATAAAAATAATTTTTAAGCTTAGAAAAATAATTAGAATTTTATTCTAAATTTTTGAATTTTTTTGAAGATTTTTGTAATTTAGTATATTTAAGTGAAAAGTATCCACAAACACTTATAAAGTACAATTAGAAGTATTAAATAAACTTTAAAAATTATGAAATTTTTATAGATAGTCTCTTAATGTGTCTAGACCTTACCTAAATAATGAGAACTTAAACTGAAATTTTTATAGTAATTTTCATAAATAGCTCATTAAATAACTTTTATGTTTAGTCATATATTATAAAATTACTAACTTATTTCTTCTACTATTTTTGGCTAGATTATTTGAGTTTTACTAAAATTTGGCAATATGACAATTTAATTATCTAGTATAATAGGTAAAAAAAATTATCTAAATTTGGGCAATATAACAACTTAGTAATTCTACTATAATCATTTGAATTTGAGCAATATAATAACTTAATAATTATACTATAGTTATCAAAATTTGGGTAGTATAACTACTAAATAATTACATTTTAATTATCTAAAATTGGGCAGCATAACAATTTGATAAAAGTTTAAATATATCACTAAACATTATAACATTATTAT
Source organism: Spatholobus suberectus (assembly GCA_004329165.1). Classification (NCBI taxonomy): domain Eukaryota; kingdom Viridiplantae; phylum Streptophyta; class Magnoliopsida; order Fabales; family Fabaceae; genus Spatholobus; species Spatholobus suberectus. The sequence goes on from CM014735.1 coordinate 71,102,635, forward strand.
AAAACTTAATAAACTTAAACATTAAAAGATTTAGGAGAAAACTTTTTCTACCAACATGCAAAAGTAATTGAAATATAGAACCAACCCCACTCCCCCTTACCTCAAAGATGGTTGGTGAAGTTAATGGAAGTGTTGGTGCAAAGCTCCTAGGAAGAGAATTTTTACTAGTTAATGGAAACTAGTAAGATTTTAGTGTAGAAATTTTTTTATGGAGGGTGGTGACTATGGAGGTGCTTCATCTAGCTTGGGAGAGTAAGTGGATGAAGATTTCAACCCCATTCCATGACTATTTATAGAAGAGGACAAGGTCTTAGGTGTACAAGAATGAGATCATGCATTATGTAATTAATTAAGGTTTTTCATTTATTTTTATTTGGATTTAGGGACACATATCCAACTTTGGTAGTGAATCACTCCTCTTCTAGGGCTAAGACGTGTTACACCAACTATCCCAAGGCTTTCCAGTTTAAATTTTATCTGTAATTAAATTAACCCGTACTGATAAAATTGCCTAAAATTGAATAAATTAACTTTTAATGTCAAAATAATTAATTTAAATATAAAACTAAACAAATGCATTATTTTCTATCAAAAATAAATTTTAATCTTTATTAATTATTTCGAATTATATATATGTTTTATATTTTTAAGCTTAGAAAATTCATATTAAATATATTTTAATTCAGTACATGCTCAAATTTTTATCAAAATTTTAAATTTGCATATTTTACTTAGAAAGGTACTAAGAATGTTATTTTCACTATTTCTGTGTGTTAAACCAATATTGATTTGGTTCATTTGACATTTAGGGACATTTGGTCATTTTGTACTGGAATTTCAAAAAAAAAATTAAAATTATATTTTAATGTATATAACATGATTTTAAGCTTAGATTGACATTTTAATATCAATTAATTTTTTTTTTAATGTTAGCCCTTAATGTTGAGCAATAAGGATAAAATCATCATTTTCTAATTTTTCTGAGCTCTGGCTCGAAAAAATTCTTAAAATCATGATTAGATAGCTCTTGATATTCTGAGTTTAACCGTAGGGATCAAAATTTTGAAATTTTTTCCTTATTTTTTACAATTAAATACATAATAAATAAAAAAAATAGTTCAATAAATAAAAGTAAGGGTGTTGCAAAAACCAAAGAAATTTTTTTATAAAAACTAAAATCTAAACTCACTTATTTTATAGGGAGGTTTAAATATGTTTTTAGTCCTTATAAAATAAGTGAATTTTGATTTTGGTCCTTTATTGATTTTCATCCCTAAAAAATATGAATCATTGCTTTTTGTCCCTATTGTCATGTGACACTCATTAATTACTTGTGTGTTTAATGGAAGATCAAGTGACTATCCCAAGTGACACCTATTAGTGTTTGTAGTACCATGTCAGCGTGTGACACTTCTAAAAATTTTATCTAGATTCCCTAAAATGAATGTTAGGGACAGAAATAGTAATTTCAAATTTTGGAGGGATGAAAAATGTTTTATATGGACTAAGCTAAAATTTGCTCATTTTATAAGGACCAAAAATGGTTATTTCAAATTTTAGATAGATGAAAAACAAAGAAATTTTTTTTGTAGGGACCAAAATCAAAATTCACTCATTTTATAGGAACAAAAAACATATTTAAGCCTTATTATAATTCTAAAATATAATTTTTATATTTAAAACCACTTATTTATTATGAATTTTAATTATGATAAATTTATAAATTTCAAAACGCTTATTTATTATGAAATATAATTATAATGTTCTCTCTCTATATAAATTAGAATAACTATCTAACATGCAAAAGTTTCACTCTCTCTACTCTCTCATGTTCGATTTCATTTAAGTTGTCTTCTCTTAAGGGTGAACTACACTCTCTTCTCATGCAAATATTATTGGTTTTCATAAAAAAAAAATCTTGTAAGATATCTTTTCTTCCTCTTTTATCTCCTGATTTAAATCCTTTCATACTTTTCTTCATTCTTACATCTTTCTTGATTTAAACTAATTAACGTGCCTTGTCATATTTGGGTTCATAGGGATTTTCTCTTATTTCTTAGAGATAAATTATTCTTATATCTTTTAAATATCCTTATCTCTTTTAAATTGGTCTGCAAGTTATCTCCTAGATTATTTACATACTTATTTAAATTCTTTTTCTCTTACTTAATTTAAATTCATTTATATGTTACTTACATGATTTAAACTATCTTGCAATTCTCATATCCAACTACTCAAAATTACCAGATCAACTATTATCTTAAATTCTTTATATATATAGAAATTAAAATAATTATATTGAATGAGAGCATTTTTAACAGTCATATATTAAATTCCTTATATATATAGAAATTAAAATAGTTATATTGAATAAGAACATTTTTAACAATTATTCTTCAATGACAGTGTTTTTATAAAATTTTCTTTGATAAAAACTTTTTTAGGGGTTTTTCTTAACCTCTTCAATGAAACAATTATCTCTTTCAATCTATCCTTTTTATATTTATTTTCTAAATTGAATTTATCCTAGTATTTTAGCTTGTGCAATGCACATAAAAAAATTTATTTTATATAACTAAAATTTATAATAAAATTTTTTTTGAATATATAAATTACATTATAATTAAAATTTGTAATAAATAAATAAATTTCATCATAGCAATTATATTTTATATTTATGATAAATAATTTATATTGTCATATAATATTTTTTTAATTATTGATAGTTTCTTTTAAAAAACATTAAAATTAAATTTATAAATAAAATAAAAATTATAAATTAATGAATATGAGAGGTTAAGAAAAATTCTTATAAATGCTCTCATTGAAGAAAAATAGCTAAAAACACTCTCGTTGAAAAATTGTCTCTTAAAATAGTCTCATTCAAGATAGTTATTGTAATATATATATATATATATATATATATATATATATATATATATATATATATATATATAGGATTTAATGAGAACATTTTTAACAACTATTCTTTAATGACAACAATTTTACAAAATTTTCTTCGATGAAAGCAATTTTAGGAGTTTTTCTTAATCTCTTCAATGAAACAGTTATCTCTTCCAATCTATCCTTTTTATATTTATTTTCCAAATTTAATTTCAATATTTTTTTTAAAAAATATTAATAGTTAAAAATAATTTTATATCACAATATGAATTGTTTATCATAAATCTAAAATATAATTTATATATTCAAAAATATTTATTTATTATGAATTTTAATTATAATATAATTTATATATTCAAAAGTATTTATTTATTATAAATTTTAGTCATATAAAATAAATAAAAAATATTTATCATGTATATTGCACAGCCTAGTTTTCTATCATTTCCAATGCATAAATCGATCAATTCTCAAATCCATCCTATTTTCATAGATTAACTTTTTTTCAAAAAGTTGTCAATATTTTTAGAATCAAGTAAATTTTAGAGGTGACTTCATTTTCAAATTATTTTTAAATATCTTTTCCCATTTTATCTTAATACCAATTATGATAAAAAGCAAAATACACTACTGCAAAAACACGTTTCTAAAGTAAGAATTTAAACCAATTCATTGTAAACCAATTTAAAGAGACCGACGACATTTTTGCAATTTTTGTGCATTGTTTTTAAATCAGTTTTCAATAACCGATTTAAAAACATGTTTTTGACTTGGTTTGGTCTACACCTGATTTAAAAGACATGTTTTTAAATTGGTTAGTCAAAAACCCGATTTAAAAAAAAAAGATTTTTAACTTGGTTCTACTACAACCAAGTTAAAAAGCTTATCTCTGAACATATTATTTTCGCAAAGAGCGCGAAGTTGGCACCACCGCGAAAATCCCAACCTCATTTGAAGCTCTCTCATCCTCTTTATTTGAAGCTCCCTCTCATCGAGTTCAAATCTCCTTCTCATCCTCTCACTAAGTTCGAAGCTCCTCACGCATGCAACTTGTAGGAAGCTATTTATCAGTTGTCTTGTTCGAAGTAGCGTAGCTCTCTCCAAGCTCCTAACTCGCCCAAGAAGGCAACCATTGCTATTGTTGGAGCTCGTACACTCATGGAAGGGAAGCTAGGTTCATGTTACTGTGAGCAGCTCAAAGCACACTCATGGGTTAGTGTTTTTTGATTTGGTTCATTATGGTTTGCTTTGGATTGTATCTATTGTGATTTTGTTTGACATAACAATGTCATTCTACCTTTGGAGCAAATGTTAGGATATGGTTATTAACTTTTTATGTTAATTTGAAATTAATTTTTTATGTTAATTTTGTTGTTACATGGAATTAATTGGTAAAGGCTATGCTTGAATATGTTGATCAATAGAAGAAAAATTTAGTTCCTTGTACCTATATGGATTTACAAATCTTGAAGGAAAAAGAAGTATTATTTAAATTAGTTATTAACTTATATGAATATGTAGTAAGCATTTTAAGTGTTGAGAATTGGATGACATAAGGTAGAATCAATTGAAGTTGATTATTTTTGCTAGTACTTTCCTTGATGTTGCTTAGTAATAGAAAGGATAAAAGTATGAAATTAATTTAACTATATGTGAGGAATTAATTATCACCAAATATATTATATTTTGTTTAAAATCTAAAGCTCTATAGTTAGTGGATTACAAGAATCAAAGAATTGGCCTTAACTTGGTAAATTAGGAACTAGTTAGGAAATTAAAAGACAATAAGATAAGAGAATTTATATGCTAAGAGACATTTTAAAGATAAAGTGAGCAAAACAGGGAGAATTGAAATGGTTAAGTCTAAATTAGAGGTGAACTTAGGTGATTTAGATAACTAAAGTTAAGTATTAGGTAGAGTGAATTGAAATGATTAAGTCTCTTGCCTACTAGTTTCTAGTTTCGAACTTAAATTTAAGTGTTGTCTCTAAAAGGATAACTAAGGACTAAGAAGTTTATATCTAATGATATAGGCCATGAGAACCTATATGATATAAATTGAGCTTGAGTAATGATGAGAATAATGTTGAATATTGATTGATAAATCATATCTCTATCTATTGTTGACCATACCCTTGGTGAGGTACAATGGATAGTGTCAAAAATCAAGCAAACTCTGTCAAATTTTTATGAGAACTATGAACCCTTGAGTATAAGATTTGTTGTCGATTAGATTGTGTGACAAATTAGCCTTTGATATTGTTACTGAATACCTATAAACAAGTCTCTAGGAAAGTACTAGAATATAAAGGAATCTCTAGCAAAATTTCTGTATGAAACTTATGTGTTTAATTTTGTTGTTTTTTATTCAATTTATGCATTACGAGTGAACCTTAGTTTCCCATTTGAGATTCAATACAATGATTGAAGTACTAATTATTGTATTAAATCTTGAATTGTCTAGTTGGACAGTTAGGAAAGATTCATTTTTTATACTTGATTAATACATAGTGGTTAAGTCTCATCTTAAATTTGATGAAATTTCGATTTAGTGCATTTCGTGTCATGTCTCTGGATGCATACTTGATTGTGGTAATTTGATGTCACCACTTTCATTTCGTATACTTGGAGACCAATGCAAAATGCTGTCAAAATTTTGTCAAATTTAAGATATAAGACTAAACCTATACGTAGTAATCAAGTTTAAAAAAATGTCTTTTTGAATGGGATAGGGCTACACCTTGTATAAAAAAGTGAGATATACATGTATTAAGACATGTTTTGTGGATCACGGAAGGAAGTTATGGATCGTAGTTGGATATGAGTATGAGAATGGAGCAAAAGAGTTTATCCAATTTGTTGAAAGAAATCTTCCTGATAGTGGTGGTTTCTTCTATTATCCTTATGTTAATTGTTTGAATGAGAGACAACTACAAGTTAAGCAAAGACAGGAGCATCTTTTTTGTGATGGTTTTTGCAAGAGTTGTACAACATGTACATGGCATAGTGAATTGTTAGACATGCTGAGTGTATCCTAAATGGAGCAAGATGATGTACCTATGGATGGTCTACTAAAGGACATGATCCATGATATTTGACCTAAGTCTTTTTTAGTGAGCACATGTGTACGACACTTTGTGCAATCATGCGAATAAGCCTCTATATCCAGGGTGCACTAAATTCACACGGTTGTCAATGGTGTTAAGATTGGTGAATGTCAAGGCAAGAAATGAGTGGAGTGATAAAAGTTTCATTGAATTGCTTGAGTTGTTGAACAAAATTCTTCTAAAAGGTAACACATTGCCAAGACGTAACTATGAGGTAAATAAGGTGTTGTGTCCGATGGGATTGGAATATAAGAAAATACATGCGTGCCCTAGTGACTACATATTATACAGAGAAAAGTTTGAAAAGTTGCACAAGTGTCCCAAGTATGGGGTATCACAATACAAGATGAAGGATAATGATTGTAATACTGATGAAAGTACAAAGGAGCGTCCCCCTGCAAAGGTGTGTTGGTATCTTCTAATAATTCCAAGGTTTAAGCAATTATTTGCTAATGTAGATGATGCAAAGAACCTTACGTGGCATGTAGATGGGAGAAAATGTGATGGACAACTTTGCCATCTTGCCGATTCTTTGCAATGGAAGAAAATTGATCATTTGTTTCCAGTTTTTTAGGTTGAGGCAAGAAACCTTAGGCTTGGACTTGCTACGGATGGAATAAATCCTTATGGTAACTTATCCAATAAGCATAGTTTATGGCCTATTCTCCTAGTTATTTATAATCTATCTCCTTGGTTATGCATGAAGCGAAAATGTGTTATGTTATCTATGATGATTGCGAGCCCAAGACAGCCAAGAAATGACATAGATGTCTACTTATGTCCCTTGATTGAAGATTTGAGAATGTTGTGGGATGAAAGTGTTGATGTGTATGACGAGTATCGTCATGAAAGTTTCATAGTGTGTGTAATGTTATTCTGTACCATCAATGACTTTCTAGCATATGAAAACTTGAGCGAGTCTAGTGTTAAGAGACATAATGCTTGCCCTATCTGTGAAGAAGACACATGTTATGTACAACTAAAACATAGAAAGAAGACAATTTACACAAGGCATCAGAAATTTCTTAGGCCTAATCACCCATATCGTAGACTTAAAAATGCCTTTAATGGATGTTAAGAGCATGGTATTGCGCCTCCTGCCTTAACTGGTGAGCAAGTTTATGAATAGGGTGAAGGACATCAATGTTCAATTTGAAAAAACCTAAAAGAAAGCTACTAAAAAAAACTTATGGAAGAAGATGTCGATGTTCTTTGATCTTCCATACTGATTTGTTGTAGATGTTAGACATTGTATACATGTCTTGCATGTTGAGAAAAATGTATGTGGTATTGTAATCGTCATGCTTTTGAACATTAAAGGCAAGATAAAGGATGTTTTAAATATTCGTCAAGATTTGGTTGAGATAGGTATATGCCTCTAGTTAGATCTGCAGTTAGTGAGTAAGTGAACATATTTGCCCCCAACATGTCATACCTTGTCAAAAGAAGAGAAAACAAGTTTCTGTAAGTGTCTACAGGGCGTAAAAGTGCAACAAGGATACTTTTCAAATATCAAGAGTCTTATCTCAATAAAAAATCTCAAATTAGTTGGCCTAAAGTCTCATGATTGCCACGTCTTGATGCAACAACTCCTATCAAAGGCGATTCGTGACATATTAAAATGTTAGACATTCTATAACGCGACTGTGCTTATTCTTTAATGCTATATGTGGCAAAGTCATTGACCCTTTAAAGTTAGATTAGTTGGAAAATGAAGCTGCTATTATATTGTGCCAGTTAGAGATGTATTTTCCTTATTCATTTTTCAATACCATGGTTCACTTAATAGTGCATGTAGTGAGGGAGAATAGAATGTGTGGTCCCGTTTATTTAAGGTGGATGTACCCTATAGAATGATACATAAAGATCTTAAAAAAAGTACGTGAAGAATCCATATCGTCTAGAAGCATATATTGTTAAGAGGTACATTACAAAAGAAGCCATTGAGTTTTGTATAGAATACTTGTCACAAGCGGAAGCTGTAGGGCTTCCTAAATCTCTTCATGAAGGAAGATATCCAAGTAAGGATACTCGAGGTATAAACATTAAACCAATGAGTTGGGAGGAAGTGTTGCAAGCACACTTGTATATATTGAATAACACTGATGAAGTTCAACCTTACTTTTTTACTCACAAAAATATTGTAAGGAAAAAAACCCTCAAATGGCCGAGAAATGGCAGTTGAATGAACATAACAAAACATTCCTAAACTAGTTTAAACAACAAGTAGTCAACGATGAGAATACTTCTAAGACATTAAAATGACTAGCACATGGGCCTAACTTTGATGTCATATATTGGACTGGATACGATATCAACAAGTTTTCTTTCTATAAAAAGTTACGAGATGACAAGAGTATCGTGCAAAACAGTAGGGTTGTGGTTGTGGCTGAATCTATGCATTTCTCTAGTTCAAAAGATAAAAATCTCATTATGGCATCCATGTGTTACTTTGGGGTTATTGAAGATATCTGGAAGGTTGATTACACTAAATTTAGAGTGCCTGTTTTTAAATGTAAGTGGGTTGATAGTAACATCGATGTGCAAACCGATGAATTAGGGTTTATATTGGTGAATCTTAGCAAGGTAGGTTACAAGAAAGAGTCTTTCATTATGGCATACCAAACAAAACAAGTTTTTTATGTCAGTGATCCTTTTAGCAAGATGTGGTCAGTAGTTCTCTAAGGAAGAAACATACATGGTAGTGATGAAAAAGAAGATTCAAATGTCAATCTTGTTGAGATTCCTTCTTTCTCAACATGGATGCCCACTTTTATTGACGAAAATGAAGTGGATGATGTACATGCCACACATGATGATCATCACAAAGGGATATGGGAGAACATTTGTACTTGACAACGTTAGTAACTTATTTATGTTTATGTTATTGTTTATTCTTGTAATAGTTATGTTTTTTATCTTATTGTTTATTTTTGTTATCGTTATGTTTATCTTTGAAAATAACAAATTTTGTGAATGTTGGTACTAACATGTGTTATTTTTTTCCTTTTTTAATTTTGTGAATGTTGGTACTAACATGTGTTATTTTTTTCCTTTTTTAAACAGTCATATAGTTGATCCTTCTGATAACCCACCTTTTGAGTCTACAAGAAAAAAGGGTAGATGAGGTACATACTTAAAAGAATTGACTCTCAGTTGGGCTGTGACTATCTTATATCCATTGATTTTGACATGATTAATGGGGCACCTTAGGGGGATAATGCAACAAAATTCATTGGTTTTGTGGATGTCCTTGCTTGAAGCAAGGTTTCTATTTTATATAAGGATTGGGATCATGTAGAGAACAACGTGAAGAATCAGATTTGGCAAACTATCATGGTATTTCACTTTTACCTCCTCAACTATTTATATTATATTTAACCATATTATTGTCGTACACTAACTATTCAATTTAATTTTGTAGCTCACCTATGATGTTCCACATAATGACATCCTTAAGAGAAAGTGCTTTTACTTGCGGTTGAGCTTTAAAGGGCTTTTAAGACACAACTCACCACGAGATACATATACAAAAAATTGAAAGACACTTCTCCTTGTGAGAAGTATGTATTTTTAGACGAGGACATATGGGAAAAGTTTTTTGAAAGCCGAGAGGATCTTTCCTTTCACGTAAGTGTTAGAACTATATTGATATAATCATGCACCAACATTTGATTATTTTTAATTAAGTTTCACGGTGTGTTATTTATCATAGGTGAAGAGAAAAAAGGGGCAAATAATTGTATCAAAGAATGTCCAGCCCCACAGATTGTCTTGTGAGGGGTATAAGTTGCTTAAGCAAAAGATGATGAGTAATAAGGCGAAGCAAAGTCAAGAGGAAGCATTAGCATCTGGTTCTATTGGAGATATTGCTCCTCCATCACCATTGCCACGCTATGAGAAATGGAAGATGGCCCACACGTTACAGACGGGAGGATATACATCTGAAAAGACACGCTTTATTGCTGAAAAGATTATAAGTAATTTTCGACTTCTATTTGTAATCATAATATGTTTATACATTATCTTACACATATTTTGAATTGTATGTTGTAGGATTCTCTGGTTAAGCAAAGCTCAGAGGGAGCATTTATTCCTTATAGACGTGAGGATATATTAACTGTTGTTATTAGGCGACCCGAGCATCCTAGTCAGGTTTGTGCCACTGGACGAGGTGTAGGCATTTAGGATTACTACGGACCACCTTCATGTTATAGGCCCAACATAGGAATGGTCACTAAGGAACAGAATGAGTGCATCAAATAAGAGATTAGAAATAAGCTTAAAGAGCAGTTGAAACAGGAGATTAGAGAAGAATTGGCATCTTTGGCTCTTTCACAACAAAATACAAATGTCTAGCCAGAACAAGCTCATACTCTCATGTCAGCACGAAGGGGAGTTGTGCTGTTACTAATCCTTCTGGGGGGGACACTGACACTGATACCTATCTGTTTAGTGGCCTATGAGAGAGTGTATAATTTAAGGTCAACCATACACCATAAGACCATTGAGAATGAATGATATGGCAAGGGTGGTGGTTGAATAGATTTGGAATGCATATGCTCGAGTCCCTGTGTCCATTAAGGAGGTTCAGACTGTGGGACAGTCCCCCAAACAGTTCATTCAATGGTTAAGACGACTTATAAAGGTTACATCAGCCAAGGTATATTCAAAACAAATTCTTAAGTTATTTTATTCTCTAATTACAAATTGAAATAACTTAATTATGATTCATAATATTGTTTTATATTTATTTTTTAGGATATTCAAGCATCCAAGAAAGAGGTTCCACCAAAAAAATCATAACCTCAAGTCAATTCAATTGAACGCTTGTGGCAAGTGACATCTAGTATGGGGACGGGTGCTATGGAAATAGACTAGGATTTGACTTTCCTTAGCAGGCCCAGTGATGTTGATCTTTGGATCTTCTAAAAAGATGTTCTAGAAATATATATGGGCAATGACATGCTAAACGTATCAAATCTATTAAATTAGTATTTTATTATTATAATTAACATTCATTTGAACATTTTAGATATATGCATTGCCTCTGTCTATCAAAGGGGTAAGAAAATGTATATGGATTCATTGACCCTTTCCCTATCCAGAAGATAGGGAGTAAGGATGAAGATCTTGTGGCCTACATTCAGAATTGGATGCATAAGTCTGGAAAATGGTGTTACTTAGCACCGTACTTGCATTCGTAATTACAAATTATTTGTCACTAATTGATTTTAAATGATATTTGAATCCCTCCATTAATTATTTTCCAATGCAGTTAGCATTAACAATTGCTAATCATTTGTCATAAGGACAATGTTGCGGTTTTGTTGTGTTCATTGCATAAGAAGCCCATTAAAGAAATAAAATAACTAGTAGAAGCATAAGTTTTTATTTGTAATACATTTATTATGTGATTTGTATTGTAATTCTGAAACCTATAACATACTTTGCATATTCATTTTTTAATCATAGAGTTATGAGTGGCTATCAAACATTGGTAGGTAGGCACACGTCAAATAAAAGAAAGCCTAGTTGGTTTTTTTCCTAAGTAAATTATTTATATCTCATTAAGGAAATCACAATTTTTAATAGTTTCTATAACTCATATATTTTAAAAAAATTGTCATTGGTAGGCTAACAAACAAGTGGAGGCTATGGGTGTGGATATTATGTAATGAAGCATATGGTCACCATCATTTTAGTAGATATTGTCGATTCATGGGACGAGGTAGTATAATTTTCAAAAGCTACAATATTTATAGTTTTTATAGTTGATTAGCTAATGCTTTTTATCTTATGTGATTTTATCCTGCAGTTATTCGCTGATAAGGAACCATTACCAAAAAAGGATATCTTAGACATCAGAAAACATTGGGTAACATTCTTCCTTCAAATTAGTAATAGATAGTTTGTTTAGAAAGTTTCTAGGTACAATCATAGTAGTTTTTAATTTTAATGTCTTTGAAAGCTTATAATGACGTAATAGTAGGTTATAATTGTTGTTGGTTTCATAATTTTTGATTATGTTTATTGGCTCTATTTTGATGAAATTTGGTTCTTGATGTATAAAACCTAACTAAGTTGGCTTGATAGTGCTTATGTTGATAAAATGATCAAAGGATTACAAAAATTTTGTTGCTTTAGCCTTGGATGCCTTTCGGCCTAGTATTGGTAAATGGACATCTTGTTCATTTTTTATATACTGTCTACCTGCCTGTGTGGTATCTAAGGCTGATTATAAGGATGGATGTATGAGAAAACAAACTCAAATTTTAAAAAAAAAATTGACACTTTTTAACTCGATTGTGTAATAACCAAATTAAATAATGGACTTGTTAACTCAGTTAACGCAATCATCAACTTAAAAAAAATTTAACTCAGTTTAGCCAGAACTGAGTTAAAAAGCACTACTTTTTTAACCTAGTTCCTCCAAGAACCAAGTGAAAATGTGTTTTTTAACTTGGTTCAAAGTTTGGTTTAAAATCGCCATACTTTCTATACCACTTCTAACTAAATTAGTTGTATAACGGATTCAAAAAGCCTTTTCTACAATAGTGATATTTTCAAAGTAGGGTTTCCCACCTTCCTTTGTTGCACCCTCATCACAAAAATGTCTTCTTTTTAGTATCTTCTGGTTCTCCCTGAGGAACTCCTTATGGAAATTCTATCATGGGTTCTGGTGAAGGATCTCATGTGATTCAAGTGCGTATCCAAGTGGTGGAGCTCCCTGATATTACATCTTCAAAGGTCTTCAAAAAACACTTACATCCTATTACCTTTCGAAGACCACAACACTGAAAGTAAGGCATGTGCCGCACCCTGCTTCATGCCTAATTTACTCAAGAACACATCATCCATTATTGATGCTTGCCACCAATTCAACCTCGATTACACTGTCTTGGCTATTTACAATGGGTTGGTTTGCTTACATGATTCTTACCTTAGAGATGAATATGACAAATACTGGGCCCAATTATGGAACTCGGCCATAAGAGTTATGTCTGAAGATTCACCACGCGTATGTCTTGGTTTATGCAATTATAAATTTGGATGGTATTCATTGTTGTTTGGGTTTAGGTATAATGACTGTGGTGACACTTCAAGGTGGTGACAGTCCTCTCTAATATTAAATCACAGAAAATGGAGATGAGAGTTCACTGCTTGGGTGAACATGTTGGAGAAATATTTTAGCTTATCCTACTTTTTCCATTCAAGCACAAGATGGACAGTTTGTGAGTGGCACTATTAACTGGTTAGCACTTCCCAAGTTAGATTTTGAATATCAATGGATAACTGTTGCTATCAATGATTTGGTAATTTTTTCATATGATCTAAAGAGCGAGACATATAGATATATGTCGATGCTTGATGGTCTTATTGAAGCCCATTTTTATTTGCTTGTACTTCAGGTTTTGAAAGGTTGCCTGTGTATTTCTCATCATCACATTAGAACCCATTGTTTGGCTAATGAGGGAGTTTGGAGTTGAACAGTCTTGGACTAAGTCACTGAAGGTAAGTTATAAGCATGTTCAAATTCTTGGCTCCCTAAGCTTTCCATCCATTCTAGTGATTTTGTGCATGTCTGAAAATAATGATGTCATGGTGCTAGAAAACTACGAAGGTGGTGAATTTATTTTGTATAATAAGAGAGACAATAGAATAGATTGTTATAAAGATTTCAACAACAGCAAATTTTCATTTGTGTCTTATGATTATGTTCAAATCTTGGTTTTGCCATATCAAAATTAAGCTACCCTACATTTGTGTTAATAATATAGTTTAACTGCACATTTTGAAAAGTTATAGGAGTAATCTATCATATATATTCCTTGATTATTTTACTAAGAGCTTCACTAATATCATCATATACAATTTGTTTGTGGATTGGGTTTCTCTTAACTGCTATATCTTAGGATTCTAGTCTTTCTATGCTTCCACATACATGCTTAAAGTTGAATTTAATTTTACAAAATAGTTAGTAATAAAATTTATATTTATAATGAACACAAATTGGCCTCAATACTTGAACATCTTGTGCAGAAGGTGCAGTGTTTGGGATTATTCTATACTTGTTATCACTTATTAACTACACATTTTCACAAATATCTACAAGGATATCCATTTTTTTTCCTTTTTAGCTTTTATTATGAATCAGTGGCACATTTCACAAGTAACATTCATCTTGTGATGCTTATGAGAAAATATTTAAGCTCAAGTTTGTCAATGTACTTAACTGCCAATAAAATCACTGGATATGCTAGCTACTTGAACTTTACATTCTATCTGCGTTAGCTTTAAATGCATTTGTTGCACTATCTGGACTATCAAAAGGAAAATAACAATATAGTATAGGATTTATTTAGAGAGAATAGTTGTGATGTGTTGCCACTTCAACAAAAAACAAATTAGTGTGATGTGATAGATTAGAATGACAAACTTGTATTGGTTCTAAAAAAAAAAAGACCTTTTGGGGTGAGTTTTTTTCTTAAAAATTTCAAAAGACAGTAAAATCATGAACCAATATTTAAGCACAAGTTTGTGAATGGTGTTTTCATTCATGAATCAACACTTTCATTCATGAGCCAATATTTTTTTAATGGAATTTACTAGTCTATGGAGTGACTTTTACTAAAAAAATAGAAAAAAATCACTTTCATTGTACAATTGATCGATTAATGGCATTTGATAAAAAGGATTATCTAACTTACCCCAAGTAAATATGGGGTTAAAAAAACTCTATCAAAAATGATTGGTACAATTTTTTATATACTTAAAGATGATTGGTACAACCAATTATTTTTGATGGAGTTGTTTAACCCCTTTTTACGTAAAGTATGTTAGACAACCCCTTGATAAAAAGCACTCGATAGTAAAAAAAGTTGATTTGATAAGAAAAAAAATCATTTTTATGCATGTTTGCAAGTTTTGAAATTGACTAAGCAATATAGCTCTGCATACTTCAAAAACTGATGGCAGTTCATTAGTGCCTTTCATTTTACAAGCATGCAAACATATAACATAGAGAAGGGAAAAGCTTGTCTGTGTCTATTTTTCTTTCACGATATTAAAGCATAAAAAGTTTTTCTTATCATTATTTTTATTTTGTGGGACTTGAACATCATTTATTATGATATCCTCTTTATGCTGAATCAAATTGTCCTTTTCTTCCTCATGCACAACATTATCCAACACTTAGAAACATATTTCTTCTCCATCATAGGGGTTCATTTACTCCAACGATTCAAGACAAATCTAGGGTAGAAGAGGAAATCAAGTTAGAATAAATAGGAAAGAAGATTCACATTAAGAAATAAAATAGATCACCTTCAAAGAGAAAGAGAGAAAGTGCACAAATTGCAAAAATAGAGATAGAGCGAGTGTGCAAAAAACAAGATGGTGAGTGTGTAGTGATGGGCTAAAAAGAGAGAAAAGAAGAACTAAAGGTAGGAAATGTGAGGCCTAGACCCCTTTGTGTATTATATGGTACTAACATCACATTACTTATATGCATATATTCTTAACAAACATTAGGCCAACCATCACCTCATTGCCCATAAATAGTCCATGGCACATTCATAAATAAAATAATTGTGCATCATAATAGCACATGGGTGCTCATCTGACAACCTTCATCTAATATAACCATAGAATAATTGAATCCATCAACCAACTATACTAGAAGCAGTATAACAAGCTATTGGCACAAAGTGTCTAAAAAGATCATAAGCTTTCATGTCATCATATGTGTGTGTGTGTGTGCATATCTACACTGTTCGAGTAGTGAATTGCTAAAGAGTTTTGACACAACGGGTACAATCTCTAAAGGGCTGAGTATGGCGGTGACGAGAAGGTGGTGGTCACCTACAAACACTCTGACGCTCAAGTCAGTGGGTGAATGAAGAAAGTGTAAGCAAAGGATGGGATCTGAATCACACCTAGGGCATAAAGCCATTATATTTTGTGTTTTTGGTAAGAGAATCTGTTATTTGACGTGGAGGTTCATTATGCCGTCGTGGACAACATGACTCAACACCACGAACGCTGAGCAATGATTGGCACTTTGGTCAAGCTCAATGCTTGTCTATTGATGGTCGGCCTTGTGGCCATAATGGTTGACCTGATGCTTGGAGATGCTCCAGAACATACTATTTTGTAAAGGGAAATTTTGTCAATTTTTTCCAGAAAACTTGAAATGGGGTGAATTTTATTGAGAGATAAATAATAAAAATAGTCGTTTTGCTCCCAAGGACGTATGCACACTTGTTGAACCTCATTAAATCGAGTTTTGTGTGTGTGTTAGCTCTAATACCAGTTGTTAGCAATAGCAACCAAATTCTAAAGATAATAGAGATAAAACACACACACACGGACAACACGATTTAACAAGGTTGGCAAGTGTGCCTACGTCCTCGGAAGCAAAGCAATTGTTTCTATTATTCATCTCTTAATAAAATTTACCTCATTACAAGTTTTCTTGACAAACTTGACAAGACCTCCCTTCACATAACCCCGCCTCTCACTTAAAGTGGTGACCCCCTCTCTAGGCCAGGTGGTTTTTCTCACTCAAGAACTCCTATTTATACAACTTGCATCCTAATTTTAAAAGAAGAAACAAATATCTAAAATAAAAATAATATCTCCAAATCTAAATCATATCTTAAAGATTTGAAAATAAAAATTTGAATTGTTTTCCAACACATACACAATACATAATCAAAGTAATCTGCCTCTATCCAAAAAGAAAGTGTCTTAAGCTCCTAAGTAGAGGGATTCTCTATATGATCCTCCTTTAGTGGAGAATCAGTAGGGGAATTCCTCACACACATAGAATAAATCTATCAAGATGATTGGGAAGGATGCATGGTGTCTCACTTGCAAATCAACCAAGTTTTTTATGCGATAGAAAACCTTAAAGAATTCAAGTCTTTTGCAATGAGTAATAATGCCAAAATTCTTCATGTCCTAATGTTGCAAGTGCTTAGAAAAAGTGCAAAAGATAATGTTTCCAAATTTCAAGCTTGATATAGGTTATACTTGTTCAACTTGATGATGAAGCAATAGATAATCCTTCCCTCCATCATTATACTAAGGATGGCAAAAAAATTCATGCCTGCAGATATCCGTGGATAAAATCCGCCACAGGTGGAAAATGAGTACTTTAAATGGATACCCATGGATACTCTAAACAAGTATATCCACTACCCGTTTATTAATGGGGCAGGTACGGGTATCATGATAACCGTTCCTGCGAATACCCGCTATCCACAATTATATATTTACTTAAATACCCTTATACATTAATATAGATAAAATTACATAAAATTTATCCAAAATTTTCAAAATGATTCTTTATTACGAAAGAAATCTTATACAATTATATTACGAGAGAAAAGGAACATAAATTTGTGGGCTTTTAAACTATTTTTTTTTTAAATTGTTAGAATAATTGAAATTTATGTTCAAAGTGATTATTTTAAACAATAACTCTTTAATTTATAAATTTAAATTTATAAATTCAAAATGATATTTACAACACTTTATGATTGTCCAGAATACACAAAATAAATTTGTTATTTTTTATTTTTATTTATTTTTTATTTTTTAGGAAGTACCTGCGGATACCCACAGATATTAAAAATATTTACGGGTATCCGCGCGGGTAACAAAAGGGGTGTGAGTTATATCCGCCTAGGGGGAGTAACAGGTAGCTACTACGCGTGCCCATCTCGCCCCTTTGACATTCCTACATTCTACACTATATACCTATGATGAAATGTTTAAAGGAGAAAATGAACATCCCTTCTGGGATGTTGGTCACAAACATATTCCACATGCATTATGTGGATTATATTAGTCATGAGCAAATGGCTGTTGGGAACTTGGGTTCAGGTTTTGTAACATCCCGAGCGCTGACGAGGGCAAGGAGTGATCGCTAGTACAAAAGAGATGAGACACAGACAACGAGCGACTCTTGGTAAGCTTTCAGCGGGAGGAGTACATGAATGAATCGAATACACACTAGAATAAGAGGGATCTAGAGGTTGTGCAGGTATGGGACTATACAGTTGAGGATAATTTAAAGAAATTAATAAGTACTACCTATACCAACAAGATGCATCTACTTTTTGGTAGCCTATCACTTAAGAACTTCACAGTTAAGCATGCTTGACTTGGAGCAATTTTGGGATAGGTCACCTCCTGGGAAGTTTCTCAAGAAGCGTGTAAGTGAGGACAAAGCACGCTAAAAAGTCTTATGTTAGTTTGTCAAGACAGTCACTGATCTTGAAAGCGACCAGGCATTACAAAGTGGTATCAAAGCAAGGCCTCTTTCCCAGTATGGTGTGGTTTGAGGATGAACCAAGCGGAAGCTGGTGGGTATGTAACATCCCGGGTGCTGACAAGGGCCGAGAGTGATTGCCGGTGCAAAAGAGATAAGGCATAGACAAGGAGCGGCTCCTGACAGGCTTCTAGTGGAAAGGGTGCATGAATAAATCGAATACACACCAGAATGAGAGGGATCTAGAGGTTGTGCAGGTATAGGACTGTACAGTTGAGGATAGCTTAAAGGAATTAATAAGTACTACCTATACCAACAAGATGCATCTACTTTTTGGTAGCCTATCACTTAAGAACTCTATAGTTAAGCGTGCTTGACTTGGAGCAATTTTAGGATAGGTGACCTCTTGGGAAGTTTCTTAGGAAGCGTGTGAGTGAGGACAAAGCACGCTGAAAAGTCTTGTGTTGGTTTGTGGGGACAGTCACTGATCCTAAAAGCGGCCAGGCGTTACAGGTTCACCATTAAGAATATCCTGTAAATAAGGGTTCCTATTAAATCCACAAAGTTAAGGTTAAAGGAGAAAATCAACTTGAAGTCACTAGAGATATAGAAGTTGTGGCTGGATTGTCTAAATCAAAGGCAAAAGACAAAAAAGGAAGATGTCTGAAGTTATGGCATTTCGCATCATGAAACTAACTGTCTAATTGATAAGATTGATTGAGATACCTTAACTATTTTTTATCTTACTTGCATTAGTTCATGATTCCTTAATCTTATCAACGATACTATGTGACTATTTTTATTTAATTGTTTCTTGTATTAACATCATTATCTGTTACCACTCTTGTATGTTGAGTTAGTTATCTTGTCCTCTCTCTTGTTTATACTCTTGTTTCTTCTTGTTTGTGTTGTGATATGATATCATTATTTTAAAAGTTGGACCGGACTAGTTGGTTTAATCGATCTAATTGGGAACCGATCTACTAACTAGTTGATTAATTCTAAAAAACTATAGCATCTCAAAACAAGTGAGAATCGATAAAGAACCAGTTAAACAAGTCTAAAATTGATGTAGAAAAATCGGTTTGAACTGATATTTTTCAAGTTTTCAATTTTTTAAATTTTTTATTTTTTAATTTAATTTAAAATATTTTTAAGATGAATAAGAACACGTATTTAAAGATTTCACATAAGTATAAATTATTTTATCTTTTATTATAAATTTTTATATTATAAAATATATAATTTAGTCATTTATATTAATTTGGAATTTTTAGATCCTAATTTCTCATAATTTTATAG
The DNA here is from genome assembly GCA_004329165.1 of Spatholobus suberectus. Taxonomy (NCBI): domain Eukaryota; kingdom Viridiplantae; phylum Streptophyta; class Magnoliopsida; order Fabales; family Fabaceae; genus Spatholobus; species Spatholobus suberectus. The sequence continues at coordinate 71,122,228 of CM014735.1, forward strand.
TATTATTTTATTACTTAAAATATTATATAATATTAAAAAATATCAATTTAATTACTACTAATTTGACCGCATTTTAAACATGATAACACCATTAAATCTTGAATAAGTGCCTTCATCAGTTTAATCACCAGTCCAATTTTCCGATTTTAAAAACATTATATGATACGAAAGCCTTTTTTAGTGACATGTATCTGTATTGGGCACTGCATTATGTATAATCTTTGAGGACCAACCTGAGTTTCCTTGCTGCTGGTGTCACCATATTGAATCGTTGTTGCTTCATCTACATTTGTTTGGAACTTCTTGGTATAAATGATTTTGAATTTAGAGATGCATTAGTTAATTGTGGAGTTAGACACTGTTTTGGCCAACTAGGATCCTTGTCGAGTCATTAATGTTATACATTTTTTATTGAGAGGGGAAGGAATCCTCTAGGAATTGTTCTTGTGTAACGTTAGAAGTTGAAACTGAGAATCATAATTTATGATCTAAATGATTGTTTTTGTGATTACTTGATTTCATATTTATTATTCTCACTTAATTAATTTGACTTGAGAAAAATAAATTCACAATTTCACAATTAATAAAATCTAATTTGAATTAAGAACTTGGATAGCATTATCAATGTGACATCCTCAAGAAGGGGTGTTATAGGTTTAAACACTAGAGGTGCATTTTGGTCCAACCTTTTTTTTTACTTAAAAAAATTATTATAAAATTAAAGCTCAAAATGACATAAAAAAAGTTAAAACTTAAAATAAAAATTTTAAAAATAAAGTAGAACTTGTTTGATAATTTTATTTTTTTTTAGCTTAAAAGAGATGACTTAAGAGTAGAGATAAAGTTGAGAGCAGGGAGAGAGAGAGATAAAGCAGAGTGGGAAGAGAGAAATAAACTCTCTCAACCCTTCTTTTTTTTTCAATCGATTTTTTTTATATATAATCAATTCTCGCCCTTTTTTATTACAATCGATTCTCAACCCCATCTTGGGGACCCTTTTTTTTTATAATCATTTTTTTATATTTGTTTGATAGATATTAGGGGCACTATAGTTTTATTATCTCTAATCTTATTTCTTTCTTCTCTTTTTATAATAAACCAAATAAGTTTAAGAGAAAATCCAATATTATTTCTTTTCAATTTTACTTCTATTTTTCTCAAACTAATAACAACTAAAATTTATCATATTTCTCATCTATTTTTATCTATCCTAATTTCTCTTTCCTATTTTCATCTACCTTATTTTTTTTCCTCTTATCAAACGGACCATAAAATTTCTTTTGCCTAACTTTTTTAAAAACTATTTTTTTTTCTTTTATAAAAAATAAGCTGCTTAATTTTTTAAGAATTTTTTTTAAAAAAAAATGTGTTCAGTGGATTAATTTCTTCTTCTAAGGAGAACAGTAGCCCAAAACAATTAGACCAAACACTACATTGGAGTGCTTTGTGATTAAGCTTTGGTTAAGAATTCTTATAGGGATTCATCCTTGTGCTGCCTCATATGAGACAACGTTTGGGATGTCCACTGTTGCTCTTTGCTTGTAACAAAATTCAAGCGAAACAGATTGACCAGATTGTCTCAATTGCCTATGGGGTTATAAGGGGAAGACTTGAACCATCGCAATGTGACCTTCTTGAGGATAAGTGAGAATGACAGACTGACAATGGCTTTAGAAGTGCCTAAAGACATGACTATTGTAAAGGTAACTAACAGGGCTGTGTTTAGAAGTTGAGTTATTGGGCAAAATTTATATTTAAAGTTTAATTTAATATAACTTCTAATTTTTTATTTTTTATTTTTTTATCAACTATAAAATTATTCATCAAAATTTTATAATCAAGTATTTAAATTTTACTCACAATAATAAATAAGATTTGAGTAATTTTGATTTTAATAAACTACTTTCAATGACAAATTACAAGTATTAACAATGTTTTAGAAGCAATGCATATGGTTGAAAAAAAAAACTATTTTGATATAAATTAATGCTGCTAATGGAGTATAAATTTCTTTTGTTTGCACTTCTTGTAATATCTTTATTTTTAAAAAGGGTTAAATATGTTTTTGATCATGTAAAAGGAGTGAATTTTGATTTTGATCCCTAAAACATTTTTTCTTTGCTTTTCTTCTCTCTCTATATTGAAACCATTGTTTTTAATCCTTATAAAATGAGCGAATTTTGTTTTTATTCTTGTAAATATTTTGTTTGATTTTCATTCTTGTAAAAATTGAAATCATTGTTTTTAGTCCATAGCACTCATTTTAGGACAAATAAATAACATTTATTTCAGGACTCAATTTTTTTTTTTTAAGAATCACATATTAGCATGACACTACATATACATTATTGGATGCCACCTGAGATGGCCATGTGACTTTCCATTTAACACATAAATAGTTAATTGATGTCGTATAACAATAAGGACCAAAATATGTTTTCAAAATAATATGACAATAATCTTTAATTTAACGTGTGATACTATTATTAACATGTTCATCAAAATATCGTTTTTATAGTCATACATTTATTCATAAAATATAGTTCTATATTAATTTTAATAGCCTATTTTTTGGGGGGGATGGGAGAGGTATAATCTAAAATAGATGCAAAACTATATATTTTTCATAACTTTTTTTTAAAAATAAATAATAAAGTTACACTTAGTGATTTACAAATTTTTAAGATTACATAGTCTTATTAATGAAAATAATAATAAATAATATATAATATCAAAATAAATTTTATTACCTAATAAAAAATATTTTTGTTCTAAAAACAGAGATAATTGAGAACCTAAGGCAACAACCTGTCTCGCCTTGCACTTGTCATGGTCTTGACCAACAAATACTCCTCTTCGGGTCTGAATCACTAGTATAAACATTGATATTAATAGGATGCTTGAATCCTTTTAGGAATGGGATTGCCATTATTTCAACCGTGAATAAGTGCTAAAGAGTCATATTTGACCTTCTTGTTATACTTCAATTTAGGCACCAATAGTACTTGGCTAGAAAATTTTAGAAGATTTTTTTGTCAAGATATCATTAATTGAAAATACCTAACAACACTTACAAAAGCATAAGGTGCTAAACAAAGAGCATCACAGTAGTACAAAACAATTAAACAATAGAAGCTCAAGCATGCACACTCAAAGCTAAATAACTACACATATTAATAATCCTAAGACTACTAGCACAAAAGCATCTTACTGTTACAAAAATTTGACATGGACTTTTATACACTTTTTTTCCTTCATTTGTTATTCCTTCCCATCGGTACTTGTCCAACAGTAACCTGAATCATATCGAGAAGACCGAAAACAACCCACAACGAATTTGAGTAAAACAATGATGTGTATAGGAGCTCGCATAAAGGCAACCAACCTGAGTAGAGCAGTGCTGCTTAAAGAGACCTTATTAGTGTGGATACCATTGTGGTAGATGGCTCTAAAAGTTTAGTTGAAAAGGAGAAATGTATTGGAGGAAGGGTAGTAACCCACAAGGAGGCACCAAAGATGGAGGCTGGAGGAGGAAGAGAGGTGGTAGTGGTGAAAAAAGAAAAAAAAAAGTGAAAGGAACAAAAAACTTTTACTGAGAAGAGGAAGTGACCCACCTAAAATGGGAATAAATCCTTCCCATGGGGGTAGAAAAACCCTCCCAAGGAGTGGGATGAATATTATAGAAGTTAACATGAGGGTTGTGATTCTCATGAATTTATTTTTTTTAAAAGTGGTCAACCCACTCATAGAAGGAATTACTCAACCATACACATGCAAGTATTTAATGGGCTTTATTGTAGATTAGGTTAGTCTAAAACAATTATAAAGTAAGTTTAAAGAACATAGAGTGTGTTTGTTTTGGGCCAATCCTACATTCCAAAGTACATTGAATGGGAATTCTTGTCTCAATGTGGATTTAAGTTCAACATGTTGTAACGTGAATACAAACATACCATTAGTTTAGGGTCCTTTTAAGGTGATTTTTAGTTGTAAATTTCAAAATTTTCAAAAACTACAGTGATGGTGGCAGTAATAGTGGCAACAATGGCGATGGTGGGGGTGGAGGTGGCGATAGCAACAACAAGGACAACAATGGTGACAACAACAATGGTGGTAGTGGCTGCGATAGTGGTGGCAGTGACAACAGTAATGATAATGACAGTGGTGGTAGAAGTGTCAGTGGTGGTAGCGATGGCAATGCTAATAGTGGTGGTAGAGGCAACAACAATGGGAAAGGCTACTGTCAAATGTAGTGAGAATGTGTTTTTTTAAAACTAAAAACTAAATTCACAAAAAAAAATTCTTGGTTTTGAAAATGAATGTAAAAGTGTTTTGAAATTGAGTTAAAAACCATTTCACTCCATACATATTTTGATTTGAAAATTGCATTTGAAAACTAAAAACCAAAATCTCACAACCACTCCAAATAGATCCTTAGGATTAAGTATATATCCATCCATATTTACATTTTGATTTTAATTTTTTACCAAATAAATATTAAAATTTAAACATAATTTTATAATATTGAGTTAAATTTAACATGAGATAATAACTTGTGAAATAGTGACACTGTTTAGATATTAAGAAATAGAGAGGAAAAAAATAAAAGAGAGAGAGATAGGATAAAAATATCAAGTTTCTGCTATTTATTTGAGATGAGAAATAACAAAGAATATTTTGTGGGACTTACAAACAAAATTCCTCCTTCGACAACAGTGAAAGTGGAGGAAAGGAGACTTTCTCTTCTCTTTTCTTTTTAGTTTATTAAATTATAAATAACTTTTATATAACATAAAAAATAAAGGACTACATAGTTTTCTATTAAGAATAAAATAATAGAATAAAAAGTTTAATTTTTATCCAATTTATTCATGTCTATCTAATATCTCTTCTATGTATCTAAACAAGTGAAAATAAAATTTTGTATTTATTTCCTTTTATCCACTAAGGGTAGAATAAGTTGCGTTAGGTTAAACTTTAAAGAATTAAATATGACATATTCCTAAATTTAAAACTTCAACTTAACCTATTTATTTAATATATTTTGGAGTAAACTTTTATTTTGGTTTTTGAATTTATGAGGCGTTGCATAATAGTCCTTGAAATTATAAAAATGTCAAATAAATCTTTGAAATTGAAATTCATTAGTCACCCATGAGAAATTACAGAATTGAAATAACTCACTTAGACTCCCTTTAAAAGATTACACCGTACGATTGAATCAAAGAAGCCTTTTTTAGCTACTTGTGAACCTTCGGGTACTACCTTGTTCAATGTTTATTCAATTACTCTTTTACCCGCAAATGCAATATAAGCATTTGTTTCAGCAATAATGATATCCCCCAACATACCAAACTGAAGAAGCAAGAAGAGAATTACTCTTGCCCCTAAGGAGTTTTAATATAGTTTTGATGATTTAGCCTCTTGATGAGTGCAAAGTTGTAAGGTGTGGTTATGCATGTGTGTGTGTGGTTGTGAGTCTTGCATGATTTATCTCTATCCTTGATGGTTTGATGGCAATGAGCTCAAAGCTTAAGACTTAAAGGTTAACAAAGTGGAAATATGTTTTCTATAAGTCTAAAATTGAGTTTAAAGAGAAATAATTGGATAAGACTAAGTTTTAAATTGATAGGAAGTGAAAGCTACACATTAAGACTTTAGAACACTTCAATCTTATGTTTAAGAACCATTTAATTGGTTAAGTTAGCTTTGTAATTAATTAAATCCGTTTAAATTCGCATAAACAGTGAATATCTACACTGTTTGAACTAGTTAAATTGTTATGTAATCAATTACATGTTTTTTGTTTTAACTAGTTACAACATTGTATAATCAATTATTTCTATTGTAACTAATTACATAATTCTGTAACCAGTTATATAATATAAAACTGTTTTGTCCTATATGAAAATAACTAGTTACAAAGTTATGTAACTAGTTATTCCAGTAAAGACAAATTCGAATGGCCTTTGTTTTAACTAGTTATAAATGGAAATAACTAGTTAAACCCATTCAAAGTTCATTTTCTAGATTTCAAATACAAAATAACTGATTACAAGTTTAAATAACTAGTTATTCCAGTGAACTCTATATAAAGTGAACCTTTGTGAGTCTTTAACATAACTTTTACAAATTCACTTTTCTAAATTTGAGAGAGAGCTTTTCTAGAGAGAGTTCATATTATTCTTCTACTCCACTACAAGTTTTGAATCAAATTCAAAGAGCTCATCATGGATCAGTCTTGAGGATAAAGAAAAGTCTTTATTTGGGTAAAAGTTGATTGGTTCTTCATTGCTTTCCATCTACCACAAACCAAGGTGATATCTAACCTTCTTTTAATTTGATTTTCGTTCTTGAGAAGGTGTCTCTCATATCTTCCTTGTGGTAGGGTTCCACAAGAAAGATTTCAAGTTTTTCTTGATAGGGTTCAAGAAACTTGATTGTGTGGTTTGTTTGATTGTAATTTTTGTGTTTGTGCATAGTCATAACACCAATTGGTTTGATTGGAAACTAGATGTAGATCACAGTGGTGGTGATCGAACCAGTATAAATCTTGTTTGCACTTTTCTTTCCTCTATCCTCTTGTTAACATATTAAATCTTGATCACTTGCATTTAAAATCATAAGGCTCTTTGCATAGAAAAGTTCAAGATAAATTGATCCAATCCTATTTCACTCATATAACCAAATCAATAAGATTCAAAGTTTTTAAAAATCTAGTTATTCATTATTGAAAAGAAATTAGGGATTCTTGAAATTTTTGAAAGATCCAATTCACCCCCCCTCTTGGATCCAGCCCTTTTGTTTGACACAAACTAGTGTCCCCCCACCAGTAGTAGGAGATGTAAGTATCAATACATAGAGTAAATTTTTATTTGTTTGATAATCATATAAATCATAAGAAATTTTAGCCATTTACATCAAGCTCAAACTCCCTTTTTGCGTCATAAGGAACTATAATGATAGTAAGTTATAAAATCTTAGGACTATAATGATAACAAATTGTACAATTTAGGGACTAAAATGACAATAATTTTAATTTTAAAAATTTATTTAACATTTTTCTAATTTCAGGAACTATTATGACAATACCTTATAAATTCAAGACTAAAATAAAAGTTGCGCATATATTTTGTTTGACAAAGACTAGCTTCGTTTTTCAAAAGTTTGTCAGCCCATTTAAAAATCTACTTAATAGTGAATCTTCTTTATTAAGTCTAGAAAACCTATTTCTAAACATACTTATAAAGTATGTGGTTGTGAGGCTTTATATGTGGCTTAACAAGTTTAAGTTTTTATAAAATATCAAAGTATTATAATATAAATTTATGTAATTGTTATAGACTTACAATTTTTTCTTTTTCTTCTTATTATAGGTCAGCTTGATTAGTTTTAAAAACTTTTTTTAATGATACAAATTTTAACTTTTTGAACTAAATTAACCTTTGAAAAAGCCTTAACCTACCTTATTAGTATTTAAGGAAAAAGAGGTACTTTGTGTCTTTCTATATTTATTTAAAAATAAAAAAAATGGGGGTTAAAAATAGAAAATAAAAATGTACATTTATTTTGAAATTAAACTTTATATATAGTTAGTAGGGTGACTTTTTTATATACGTAGTTAAAATATAATAGTAATGTACTTTATAATATTAGTTAAAAAACAAAATAGTTCAAAAAATGTGGAGATAAAAAGTGAGTATCGTCATTATTAGGGGTGAAAACAGGTTGGGCTAAACAAGGCTTTGCTTAAACAGGCTTGGCCTATTTAAAAAAATCCAAGGCCTAAATCTGGCTTGTTATCTGTCATAGGCTTTTTTTTTAGGCATGACTTGATTTTTTTGAAAGCCAAACTTGGTCTGTTAGTCTACTTAAAAGTCTATTTTATATTAAAGCCTTTAGATTGGTATGACTTATCCCTAAATAAATAAATTAACTAGTAGGTTAGTGAAGAAAAATTCAATGTAAAATAACAAATAAATTATGAAAATTAAAACCACTACTATTCAGGACATGGGATAAGGGTGGAAATAGGTAGGTTAGACTTCATAAGAGTTGAGTCTAACTTGTTTATATGAATAAACTTATTTTTAAGATCTAATATGACCTTTCTAATAATTTGTTTAAAAGTTTATTTTGATATAAGACCTCTAAATAGGATATAAATTTATCCTTTAATAAGGTTATAAGCTTAATTCCTTGAGTAGGTAAAATGCTTAATATTTAAAAAGTTAATAAATATATGATTTTAATACATAATAAAAAATTTAATATAATAATAATATTAACAAAAGATTATTATTTATATTTACTTAAATAGGCCATCTTATTAAGCCTAAAAGGCTTTTTAAATGACCTAAAGTTTGACCTTTTAAAACAAATAAGCTTTTATAAAAGCCTTAGCTTAATTTATTTAGTAAAAAAGGCCTAACCTAGCTTGACTTAGGCTAAGTCATAGACCCTTATTAAGTGACCTAGTCTATTTCCATCCTGGTCATTATAACAATTATAAATTATGGATTATAAATAATAGTTTTAAATTACGTTAATAACCCTCACCTAATTTGAGCCTAATTTACATTGGAACGAGTTCTTTTTCATTTTTAGTGTCCCTTCTAATAATATATATTTGGCTTAAATACACTTTTGGCCCTTTATCTTTTTAAGAAAATTCGTTTTGATCATTTATCTTTCAACAACGTCAATTTGGTCCTTTATCTTTTTAAAACGCTTCATTTTGGTCCGTCCATCAGGTTAAAACTAACACCGTTAGTGTTTTATGTTTAAAATAGTTAATTTTAAACATAGTGGCAGTTTTTAACCACCACTATTCGCAAAACCCTTAAGAACCCTAAACTTCTACGAATTCAATTACTCACAATTGGAGCAACTTTTTGAAAAATTGATTGAGGGCTTTTTTGTGTATCTTAGAGGCAATCAAAAGCCCTCAAAGTTTGCAAAAAATTAGTTTTTTGTAACAAGAAAATTTTACGAGTATTGGTTATGCGTTTTTAAAATTTAATAAATAAAATTATTATAGTGACAGTTTTTAATTGTCACTATGTTAAAATTAATTGTTTCAAAACTCATGCTCTTCTTCTTCTTCGTCTTCTCCCTTTTTCCTCGACAAATCAATCTCAAAAATGAAAACGTCCAAAATCAATTTAACAAATCCAACCCCAAAATCAATCTTAAAAACAATTTTGCAAATAAAAAATGAGAACAAATCTATATAGTAAGTTCGAATGTTCTAGAAGATTTTGGAGTTAGTGGGTTCGGTGGTGCTAGTGTGGAGGAGCTTGGCGCCGTTGAGCCAGATGGCAGCGATGTGGTTGTACTGCTTGCCCTTGTACTGAATGTGGAGGCGGAGGACGAAGTAGGACCATAGGGCGGGGCAGCGGGAGGGAAGGGAAGATGGAAGATGAAGAGAGAGAAAGGAGGAGGAGGGAAGATGAAGAGAGAGAAGGAAGGAAGAGGAAAGAAAAAGAAAAAAAAAAAACGTTTAGTGACGGTTTTTAATTGTTATTTTTTTAAAAATTTGACTTTTTCATTATTAAAGTTAACTTTATGGACGAAAATGACCCAAATAGAGCATTTTAAAAAGATAAAAAACCACATTGACATTTTTAAAAAATAAAAGATCAAAACAAATTTTTAAAAAATAAAATAAAAGACCAAAAATATATTTAATTCCATACATTTTCTTATTTCATTTATTTCTATGTTTTTATTTTTAACTCCTAGTTACAAAAAGTGAGTAGATAATAATTTATTTAAAGTGCTCGTTGCTTGCAAGAAACCGGGAGAGAGAAAAAGGGGAGCCTTCTTTTCTCTCTGTTTTGTTGTTTCAGACCTAAAATCCCAAAAACACCGATTCTGATTTCAATTACATCATATCAAGAAGACAGACCTGGTGAAGAAGAAGAAAAAAAAACGAAAAACCCCTTAGAAATACACAAAAATGGTGTCGGCGAACAAGGAGATGGTCGCGTACTGCTTCGACACCCTCGTCGCTCACTACAACAGCCAGGAAGCTCCTCCGCCTGCCTTCGATCAGGCTCAACAGTAATCCCTCTCTTCTTTTATTTTTTTAAATAAATTATTTTTATTTATTTTTTATTAATATAATATACGCTTTTTCTGTAAATGGGAAGAAATCTGTTTGATAATTGTTCTCTCTTTTTTCTTTTTTTTTTTCACGAGATGGGTCACCGTTTAAATTTTGTGATGTTGGTGAAAGTTTCTTAATTTTTTCTTCTTTATGTATTGCTTGCTCGCATAAGTGATCCTGCAATGGGAATTTGCACAAAGGTCTTGTTTGGATTAATTTCTCCACATACACTAACAAGAAGGTAAAATAAATTGAGCTTTTCGTTAAAATCATCTTATGTATCTCAGCTTTTGGAAAAGTTAGAGAAGGGAACTTTTGTAGAAGTTAAGTGCATAGATTGATTTAACTTATGGGACAAATTCACCTAATTTTACTGTCTTGTTTTCTTTTCCTGTGTTGGTGTTTATAGAGAAATTTATCCAAACAAGACCTAAGCACAAATGGGAATTTGAAACGGAGGAAGAAATATTGTGTATATGGTTTTAAGAAAGAAAATATTTGTTTTCCGTTTAGTTTAGTCATAATTTACACCTGAGCCGGATTTTTTTGGAAGAGGTTTTACTCACTTTGCCTATTTCTTTGCCTTGAAAGGGATTAACCTCTGATTTTGGGTTGGGGATATCCTTTTGGCAAAAATAAATAAATAAAAAAAATCAATACTTGAGTTGACAATATGATATGATATGGTGTCCTTTTTTGTTGCAACTATGTTTTGTTTTAGTCCGTTGTTTGTTACATGGAAGAAAGTGGTGAATGGTGGAGATCCTCGTCTTCGGGGATGCATTGGAACTCTGGAAGCACGCAGCTTGATCAATGGCCTCAAAGATTATGCTTTGACCAGGTTTGTTGATGTTATAGGGTATCATCTGTTTTGTCAACGCAAGTGCCACTTGCTTGCATTTTGTTGAACTAATTTTGATGTTCCTCACACTTGCATTAGATCTGTATATTCCTTACTTGTCTGTGTTTTGTGCTTGCAATATCTTGCAGTGCCCTCAGGGACCGAAGATTTCCGCCCATACAGGTTAACGAGCTGCCGTTTTTGGAGTGTACAGTGTCTATACTTACTCACTATGAAACTGCTAACAATTACCTTGATTGGGAGGTATGTGCTGTTTCTGGGATATTGCTGGCAGAACATAACGGTAGAAATGTTATGTAACCTGTGGTCCCGTTTTGGTATGGTGTTAATGTGTCCATTTGTGTCTCATAAACTCTGCCATCTAATGTTGATTAATAATTGGAAATAGATGGCAAAGCTATAAATAGGAATTTAGTATCTGTCAGATAAGATTACTAAAGTTGAGAATTATGTTTTTGGGTCTATTTTTTTGGATGAATAAGCCATTCGGATGAGACCTTTTATATTTAAAGGTACTTTTTTTGTGGATTTTTTTCCCCCGGTATTGGTGGGTGGATTGGGTATTACTGTTAATATGTATTCAACTTCTAACATTTAGGAACCAAGAAATGAGAATAGATAGGAAACTGATATTTTATTGATTGAATTTATAATAAAAAAAATCCCTTTTGCTGCTACTGTTATTTGGTGAACAATGGAAGAGGTAGATTACTACAAGGAATTGATAACGGAATAGAAAAATAATGGAAATACTGGATACACAGCCCTTCGAGGGGCTGCAACCTCCATTCCAACTCAATACCTGTCCTCCCTTTTTCTTAGCCTTCCCCTCTACATTTAATTAACTCACCAATAAAAAACTCCCTTATCTTTTTTATTATTCTGTTATAATCCCTATTCCTACTCATTCAGACTTAAACATTGTGTTATAACAAGATAAATCTAATTCTATCTTACTTTTGCTCATCACTGTTCTCCCTCTCCCTCTCCTTGCTCATGTGATTCTTCTTCCTAGTGTATACGTTGGTAATTGGAGGTCTAACATAACACTTTTGTGTTTAAGAACTAAGTATTAGGATTATAAATCTGGCTGTATGCAAAATTTGTAAAGAAGTCTTGTGTTCTGTTGAGAGTTTGTGTAATTATTTCGTGGTCAGGTTGCCTTGTTTATTGTAACCAAATATTGGATGCTGTAATTGTTACGAATTTGTTACAATGCTAGGTGTAAAAGATATGGATGTATGGGTTTTAAAATGAAGATGGATTTTGCTTTTCTTCATACAGTTTTTAAGGAGGAAGGGTTCTGTTTTCACTCATGGAGGATGTGGATTGTTAATTTTCTTTCTGCTGTCATTGTCATTGGTGGCTTTGATGTTTCTTTTGGAAGCTTTATGCTTTTTTAGTCTTTGGCATAAGGTGATTGAAAGTAAGCATGGTCCTTAATCCTTATCCATAATAAATTGAGAAGAATTCTTTCTGTGTCATATCTCACATGCCACTTTGTGAGAGACCCTATAAATTTATTTCTATATTGTGTTCTTCATTTAAGTTAGGCATAGGTTTTTGATGGCTTCCATATTAATTTGTGAGAGTAATGGAGTATTAATATCTAGGGCTGACCTCTTTTTAGACTTTTGCTTATCTTTCTCAACACTCTTTGATGCTATAATGTTCTTTTTGTCTTTTTGAATACCATGTAGAATGCTCATTCTTCTTGTTCAACAGCAACAACCAAAGTCTTTTCTCACATGGTGACTGGGGTTGACTACATGAATCAAACAATGCTGTTGTGTTCTGTCCAAAACCAAATTCATGGAGGCTATTTTCTTCTTGATCCTTTTTAATGTTTTCCTAGAGTTTTTCTTTGTCTACCTCTACCTCTACCTCTTATTCTTGGTTCCAGTTGATCAACCATTCTAACTGGGGCTTTTATTGGCCTTCTTCTTACTAGTTCATACCATCTTAGGCGTGATTCTAAAATCTTTTACTGAATCGATGTTATTCCAACTTTTTCTATAATACATCCACTTGATCATATTTTTTCTTGTATGATCACTCATTCAACAATGCTCATTCTCCTTCTATCAAGAAAAAAAAAAAAACTGTTAACCACCATGAATGTTTCTAAAAATTTAATTCCATTTGAATGCTTAATAGGTTAATTTAATTTGGTTCTTGACCTAGGTAGTGTTTGGCCTAGCTTTTTTTCAGCTTTTCTTCTCCTTTTAAGGAGAAGCTAGGCCAAACACTTTTTTACTAAAGCTCTTAAAAGAAAAAAGAGCTTATATATAATAATGAAAGGATGGAAAAGGGAGCTTAAAAAAATAAAAATCTCTCGAGTACCTTTTATAGAGCTTTTCAGTGGCTTATTGATCGGAGTTCTATCTTCGAATCCCACACATTACTTTTTTGGGTGACTTTACTGGATTTTTTATGTGATGAAAATCTGGGGCACGTGATTGATGTAGTACGTGGGATTTTGAGTATTATCATAAATATTCAAAAACTATTATTCAGTATTATATTGTAATAATATTCAGTACTAAATATTAAAAAAAATCAGTATTATATTAATATTATAAGTATATATTAATATACTAAATATATTTAATATTTATATTATTTAATACTGAGTATTTAATATACTAATTAAATATTTAAATATACTAATAAATACTAATATACTAATTTAGTACTTATAATATTATAAGTATAATATATTTAATATTTGTATTGCTCCTTTCAGTATAAATATTATAATAGTATTCAGTATTATAAGTATTATTCACTAATGAATATATTCAGCATTAAAAGTATTATATTCAGTGTTGCTATGTTTTGAGTATTATAGTATTTATTTTCAGTCATGACTTTTTCTTTTTAAGTATAATATATATATATATATATATATTATTTGAAAATTATCATTAAAATAAAATTTTATTAACTAAAGTAATTTTTTATATTTTTAAAAATTATTTTCTTAAATATTTATATTTTAATATTTTAATTATTTTTATTGTCATTAAAATAATTTTATGTAAATTAAATTAATTTTACAAAAATATTTTTCATTTTATAAATATATTTTTTTAATTGGACAAGATAACTAGTTTTACATAAAACTAAAGCTTTTAAATTTTTTTATCAAACAACTTTTAATTTAAAAGGAGCTTTTAAGTTAAAAAAAATGAAAAACTGACAAATGACTTCTACTTTTTTTTTTTTTTTTTTTTTTAAGTTCTTATTTCTAGGAAAAATAGTTGGGCCAAACATACCCCTAGCATTTATTAAGAAGGAAAAAAGTGGGGTAAGAAAAAATAGTAGTTCACATGATAGTTAAACTAGTTTTGAAATTTTGCTTTGTATGCAATTTATTATTGAATTTATAAATTATCATGTGATAAAGTCTAATTCATCTTCAGTAGTTTGGTCTTGTAAGGAGAAGACGATTAGAGACTTCAAGAGAAAAGTGGATTAATGGTAAATAGTTTGATTAAAAGGGATAGAGGAAGACTGAAGAATACTTTTTGGAGAAACCTTTGAAAAATGACGTTGCTTTAAATGGATTTTTAGAACATTTGGTTTTTGATAGAGCCTAGTAATGTTGTGTAATAAAGGGAAATGATTGGAACTGTTGTCAGGTGACTGAGAGGTTATGGATTTGAGTCGTGGAATCTGCCTCTTACAAATGCAAGGTAAGGCTGCCTACTGTAGACCCAAGCAATGGGTCTGACCCTTCCCTGTGAACAGAAGGAGCTCTATAGCACCAAGCTGCCCTAAATAGAGTCACGCAATCTATGTAGCCAATCCAGTTATTGGATAAGGCTTGGTTGTTGTTTCTGGCTTTTTGCATGTGATAGAGTTTTGATTTTAATGATTTGACAGGAGTTGCTGTTGAAGAAAAGAAAAGAGAATATACTATTTTCAGTGTGTTTAAGAAAGTTATCACTTTTATGTTGAAAAGGTTTCTTTAGGTGACCTGTCATTTCTTATAAATTGGTTGTTTGCAAAATGTTTTAATCTGCGGTAGAAAACAGTATGTGTGAGAAAGTGAAGGAAAGTGAGAGAAAGAGCAAGAAAATATTTAGAGAGAATTTGAGAGCTTTCTATTACTGAGAAAGTAACGGATGGAATTGACTTCCTTTACAATGAAAACTAGAAATACATTTATATTAGGAGTTAGGAAACTGTATAACTTCTTAACTACCTAACAGCTGTAATAGCAACCAAGCTGACTCAGTGTAAGTCTGGTAATGGACTCTAATAACTACCACATGAGTAGTTACTTTAATATTATGCAACTCACAAAATCTTTCTGCTGAAAGAGCCTTAGTAGTTAGTGAGAACATCATGTAGCTTATCTTGAACTGTTATGTGAGACAGTGGGACACATGTTGATGACCATCCCTTGGACACAAAACAAGTCTAGTTCCATGTGCTTGGTTCTAGAGGGAAACACTGGGTTATGAGAAAGAGAAACACTGCTGAGATTGTCGCAAAATATTATAGGATTGAGTGCTGGGACTTTTAATTCTTGCTGTAGAGTTTGGATTCGCAAAATCTCTGCTGCAGTGTTTGCCAAACTCCTGGATTCAGTCTTGGTGCTGGATCTGCCCACTAGGGTCTGTTTCTTGGACCACCATAAAATCAGGCAAGGTCCTATGAAGATGCAAGAACCTGATTTGAATCTTCTATTATCAGGATCACTGGCCCAATCAACATCACAGAATGCTTGTGAAGGGAAGGGCTTCAGGCTGAAGGGATTGGCAGGCTGGAGTAAGCTATGAATGATAGTATCTGTAAGGTATCTTTAGGATACAATTTACCACCTTCCAACTCTCTTCAGGGGATGTGAAAGAATTGATAGACCTTGTTCATGCTGTAACTAATCTCAGGTCTTGTCTGAGTGGCATATTGCAAGGAATCTACATTCTACAATGGTTTGATAGAAGCAGATGTGCCTTTATTATCTTCCATGTTTGGCGAGTAGGTCACATATATGCTTGAACTGTAACATGATAGAGATTATTATTTCAATTCTGTTCTTGAAGTAGTGCACTAATTCTGTTAATACTTAGATTGCATTTTATTTATTTGCAGGGGTTTTGCTGGTGATGATATATACTGTTAAGTTGTTGATCAATATAATGTGGAACTAAATCAGTTGTTTACTTGATTTTTTTAATTGTTGATGTTTTAGTCTTTCAAATACACAGCTAATACTGACTTGCAAGATAATATAAAATGTTAAGCGATATAAAATATTAGTTCTACTATTTTATTTATACTGTCTTTTGCACTTTTAGATTCTGCTAGTTTCTTATCTTGCAGATAGAAAAGCATGGTATAATTATTGAATTTTCTGATCCTATCTATAGCACCAGGCGGAGTGCTACATACCTGCCTGAAGTGGCTGCCAATGAAGGTAACTTATGTTCACTATTGAATATTGTTTCACATTTAGGAAATGACATTGGAGTCACGAAATTGAGATGCCACAAATAAAAGTTGTCATAAGTTCCCCCACATCCGACTCTCTAAAATTCATTAGAAAGAAAGGAGAGAAAGTTCTTGATAAGGGCGAAAAGTTAAAAGATATACTCTAGAACATAAAAGCAATGCATCAGAGAACCAGATAATAATAACAACAGCAGAAGCTACCAAATCTCAACCTTATGAACAAAATTGTCAGATTCTTTTAGCACCTTTATCTATATCTATATCTATCTATACTATAAACATTTCCAACCTTCAAGAAATAATATTTGTCCTAGTAAAGTTACGCATTTTGTCCCTCTTATTATCTTTCTAACTAAATTATACTATTCGTCCAAATGCAATTACTTGCCCCCCATCTTTAACTGTTCATTCAACTACTATAAACGTTTTTAACCTTTGATGTACTCGATTTTTGTGCAACTATTTTTTTATTTAAACATTTTTTACTATCACATGTTTTTCCAAAAGCAAAGCAAAGTTTTTTAATTGTTATTAAAGCATAGGTTATAATATTATTTTTATAATCAAATAAAAAATAATATTAAGTTTATGTGATTAAAGAATTAGATTAGTGATATTTTTAATTGTTAAAGGATTTAACTTATATAAACTAGAGACTAAATACATGTTATTTTATATAATCAATAAATTAAATTAGTGTCAATTTTTTTAACAAACTAAATAATAATTGGGCGTTTATATTTTTTTTCACATTGTTTTAATTATTTACTTGATAGAAAATTTATATTCAAGCCTTATGATTAAGTCTAAAACATGAAAAAAATGTTTTACATGAATTTTATTTTTATCTAAATCACATGAATAAGTATGTGATTAGTGTTTAAATAATAAGAGAAAATATTTCTATCAAACGTAAATATTTTTTTTCATAAAAATATTATATGAATCATAAAAATGAATATTTAATATGTTTATCAATGTATTAACTACTCATAATTTAGTAATCGGTCTGCCCGTGTGTCGGGCATGGTACCAAAGTACTGAAACTAGTTATATACATAGGTCATGTTAATGAAAATGAAAGTTCAAGAAGGGAGTTGGCCTTTTCTTTGGTTTTATATTTGTTGAAAAAGAGACAACAGAGACATATTTGACTGAAACCGTGTGTCTGAATATACAACAGAAACGAGTTTATATAGGCTTGTTACATTAATGATACATAAATAGAGAATATTTAGTTTCCTCTAAATCAATGATTACATGCCTATAAACTATAATAAATTCAGAATATTTTATTCTGATTTTCAACACTTCCCCTCAAGCTGGAGCATATAAATCATATGCACCCAACTTGGTACATATATAGTCAACTCTTGGTCCCCTTAAAGACTTGGTGAAGATATCTGCTAGCTGGTCACTAGAGTTGATGAAGCTCGTGGTAATGTCCTCCGACTCGATCTTCTCCCTGATAAAATGGCAATCAACCTCAATATGTTTGGTTCGTTCGTGGAAGACAGGATTGGATGCAATATGCAAATCCGCTTGATTGTCACAAATCAGCATCATATTCGTGGGCTCTTCAAACTTGAGTTCCCTGAGAAGTTGCTTCAACCATGAGTTCACAAGTTATTAAAGCCATGGCCCTATATTCTGCTTCAGCACTAGATCTTGCTACAACATTTTGCTTCTTACTTTTCCAAGATATCAAGTTTCCTCCAACCAACACATAATACCCAGAGGTGGATCGCCTATCATTGGGTGAACCAGCCCAATCGGCATCTGAGTACCCAACTATCTGAGTGTGTCCCCTATCTTTATAAATGAGGCCTTTAGCAGGAGCACTCTTAATGTATTTGAGTATTCGAATTACTACATCCCAATGATCCTGACAAGGAGAGTTTAAGAACTGGCTTACCATGCTGACAGCAAAGGCAATATCTAGATGAGTGACTGTGAGATAGTTCAGCTTTCCCACCAATCTCTTATATCTCCCAGGATCTGATAAGGGTTCCCCCTGATTTGGTAGCAGTCTGGCATTAGGATCCATAGGAGTGTCTATTGGCTTGGCATTTAATAGGTTAGTTTCTTCTAGGATATCAAGAGCGTATTTCCTCTGAGAGATCACCAAACCATCCTTGGATTGAGCGACTTTGATACCTAGGAAATACCGAAGCTTACCAAGGTCTTTAGTTTGGAATTGTTGGGAGAGATACTGTTTCAAACGGAGAATGCCACGCTGATCACTGCCTGTAATGACGATGTTGTCCACATAAAAAATAAGATATATGCATCCTTGAGGTAAATGGCGATAAAAGACAGAGTGGTCGGTTTCACTGCGAGTCAAACCGAATTGCTGTACAACGGTACGAAAGCGGCCAAACCATGCTCGGGGGGACTGCTTAAGTTCATATAGGGATCTACGAAGCCGGCACACCATAGTAGAGGACTCTCCCTAAGCAACAAACCCGGGAGGTTGCTCCATGTAAACTTCTTCATCAAGATCGCCATGCAGGAAGGCATTTTTGATATCAAGTTGGAAGAGGGGCCAATGGCGAATGGCAGCCATAGAGAATAAGAGGCGGACAGACACCATTTTGGCGATCGGAGAGAAAGTATCAGTTTAGTCCTGCTCATACACTTGTGTGTATCCTTTAGCCACCAGACGAGCCTTAAAACGATCAATGGTTCTGTCAGGGCCAACCTTAAGAGTGTATAGCCAACGACACCCAACAGCGGACTTACCCGTGGGAAGAGGAACCAAATCCCAGGTACCACTGCTCTGAAGAGCACACATCTCGTCAATCATTGCTTGTCGCCAGTCAGGGTGAGATAAGGCTTCACCTGGAGAGTGAGGAATAGACACAGAAGACAAAGAAGAGAGGTAGGTATAATGCAAAGGAGAAAGACGGTGATAACTAAGGTTAACATAATGAGGAGACGGGTTGCGAGTAGAACGAATATCTTTTCGTAGAGCAATGGGCCAATTAGTGGCAGGGGGCAAGCTCGGATCCGGTAGAGAAGATGGTGCCGGGGAAAAGGGTCTGATAGGGCCTCTATTATATCTGTGGAAGTTGGTGCTGGTGCAGGTGCAGGTGTAGGCGGAGGAATGGCAATAGGTCGTTGGCGACGGTGATATGTCTGAAGAGGTCGCACAGCCGGAGGCTCTGCTGGAATATCGTGATTCACCACAGGGGCATCCAAAGAGACAGACAGAAGGGGGACACGAATAGGGGTACCAGGAGGAGCAGACAGACACATATCGAGAGGGAAGGAAGCAGACTCAAAATAAGGGATAGACTCAAAAAAGGAGACATCGACGGGAAGAAAATACCTTTGAAGGGTAGGAGAGTAGCAGCGATATCCTTTCTGCGAGCGATGGTAACCCAAGAAGACACGTTTGATAGCCTTGGCAGAGAGTTTGTCGAGACCTGGAGTTAGGTTGTGGACAAAACAGGTAGAGCCGAAGATCCGAGGAGGAAGCTCATGAAGGGGTGAGTGAGGAAAAAGGATCGAATGGGGAACCTGGTCATTTAGGACAGAGGATGGCATGCGATTGATGAGATAGCAGGTTGTGAGTACAGCATCACCCCAGAAGCGTGGGGGAACATGACCGTGGAGGAGAAGAGTCCGAGTAGTTTCAATGAGATGTCTATTTTTGCGTTCAGCCACTCCATTTTGTTGAGGAGTGTGGGCACAAGATGTTTGATGGAGAATGCCCTTGGATGTCATAAAGTGTTGAAACTGATGAAACAAATATTCATGAGCATTGTCACTACGAATAGAGCGTATAGGAATACCAAATTGGGTTTTGATCTCATGATAAAACTTCTCAAAGAGGGAAAAAAGTTCGGATCTATGTTTCATTAAACATAACCACGTACAACGGGAAAAATCATCAATAAAAGTTACAAAATACCTAAAACCAGAAGAGGTAACAATACGAGAGGGACCCCAAACATCAGAATGGACTAAGACAAATGGGGACATAGCCCGTTTATTGACTCTATCATGGAACGTAGTACGAGTGTGTTTTCCTAACTGACAAGACTCATAGTGAAGACTAGAGATTTTAGAGAGACTGGGTACCATCTTCTAAAGCTTTGGCAAACCAGGATGTCCCAGCTGAGCGTGGATGGTCGTCGGAGAGATAGTGGTTGAGTATGCTTGTGGAGGCGTAGAGAGATAATAGAGGCCATGAGACTCACATCCGATGGCAATCATTTGTCTCGAAGTCCGGTCCTGCAAGGTAACAGAATGTTTATTAAAGGTAATGACAAAGTCATGGGATTGGGTAAGACGATAAATAGAAAGCAGGTTAAAAGGACAATTAGGGACATATAACACAGACTCGACAGTTAGGGAGGGTAGGGGATGTGCAATGCCAATACCACTAGACTTTGTTTGAGAACCATTGGCAGATGTAATCGTGGGTAAATAGCCAGATGTAGACAGAGAAGAGAAAAGGGAACGATTACCAGAGATATGGTTAGACGCACCAGAGTCGAGCACCCAAGGACCCAGGGAAGGAGATTGGGAGATGCAAGCAATAGAATTACCAATTTGTGCAACAGAAGCAATAGTGCCTGGGGTCTGGTGAATCTCAAACCACTTGACAAAATCCTCATAAGTAGCCAGGGTAACTCGGGGTTGATTAGCAAGCTGAGTGGTTTTCGCCGGAGGTGTGAGCCATATTGGTGGGACGAGGTGGTTTACCATGTAACTTCCAGCAACGATCAATGGTATGCCCAAGGCGATGGCAATGCTCACACTTGGGACGATTCTTGGAGTGAGACGTCCCAGTGCGAGTACGTCCGGAAGTAGTGCTCTGTGATGCAAGAGCAGAGGTATCACTAGTTGTGGGAGTAGGGATCTCCATAGGGACCTTTGGTGGAATGTGGAGGAGGGTAGAAGAGGTGGATGTCATTGTAGAAAACAGCTAACACATGAACAGTACCTAACACGCGGGTAGAAAACGGTGGGCGGTCAAAAACTGATCGGACGGAGGCGAAAGTCAGAGGGTGAGGTTTGGCAAAAGTCGGATGGCGGTCAAAAACATGCGCCGTTGAGAAGTGCTATTTGGTGCAAAAGGGGGGAGGCGTGTGAGTGAGCGTGAAACGTCGGATGGGGTCGCCATCGACGGATTTGTGTAGATCGGCGACCAGCAATTCGGACTGTGGGGTCGATGGCCAGAAAAGTCGCCGGAGTAGCGGCGGCGGCCGGTGGCGGTGGCAGGAGAAGACACCGGAAAAACAGACGACGGCGCTGGAACAGGGGGCAAACCGGAGACGTACACGGTTCACCCAAAATTTTGTCTCCGGGGACAGTGGGTCCACTGGGTAGGCACGGTCCTTGAGATGCCTCTGTTAGGCTTTGATACCATGTTGAAAAAGAGACAACAGAGACATATTTGACTGAAACCGTGTGTCTGAATATACAACGGAAACGAGTTTATATAGGCTTATTACATTAATGATACATAAATAGAGAATATTTAGTTTCCTCTAAATCAATGATTACATATGTTGAAAGGGAGAAAATGAGAGAATATATTAAGTGAATTCGTGTGTTTGAATTACATCACAGAGCTAGGTTTATATAGGCTTCTTACAATAAATACATATAATTAAAGGAGATTTTGTTCCTCTAAATTAGATATGGGTTTCTTATAAACTAAATATGAGTTGCCTATAAACTGTTATATAATAAATACAAAATATATGATTCTGATTTCAGCACTCTCCCTCAAGCTAAAACTTACTAAGCTTTTAGTT
Organism: Spatholobus suberectus; assembly: GCA_004329165.1. NCBI lineage: Eukaryota > Viridiplantae > Streptophyta > Magnoliopsida > Fabales > Fabaceae > Spatholobus > Spatholobus suberectus. The sequence continues at coordinate 71,144,435 of CM014735.1, forward strand.
TGTACACGAAAACAATACATTTCCCCGCAAATAAGAAATAAATAGAAAACATAAAAATTGAGCTCCACCAAAACAATAGTTTGAAAGACAACTCAGGGATGTTGAAGAAGCCGAGAAGTATTGCTAGAAAGATAGCTTAGCCAAATAGCTGGAATGACCATTAGCCTAAAAGAAATTTCTTGACAAGCAAAGCAAGATTCGACCTTCTTAAAACCATATTTGGAAGCTTCAAACCAATACTATTGGACACCCAAAATATTTAAACCTGAAAGAGAGGAAACCTTCATGAGTAGTGAGAGTTGCTTGGTGTTGATCATCAGGCTAAACGGAGACTAGCACAAGGTGTGTCGCCAAAAAAGTCAGTTGTGGCTGATGGGAAAGTTAACAAAAGAGTCATTGTCACTTGTTGAAAAATTAGGTGGCAAGCGGTAAGCTGTTGGTGGGTGGCAGGCAGCGGGTCTCTCAGGCTCTGATACCATGTTGAAAGGGAGAAAATGAGAGAATATATTGAGTGAATTTGTGTGTTTGAATTATACCGCAGAGCTAGATTTATATAGGCTTATTACAATAAATACATATAATTAAAGGAGATTTGTTCCTCTAAATCAGATATGGGTTTTTTATAAACTAAATATGAGTTGCCTATAAACCGTTATATAATAAATACAGAATATATGATTCTGATTTCAGCAATATTCATTATATATTATATATTGTTTTTAATCAATATTAACTTAGTAGTTGGTTGAGGAGCTGTATAAATTAAAGAGAAGTAATAGTTTGGCAATAAGCCAATAAACTAGGTCAGACCAAACAAATAGAGTATGCAATTTTTGTACTTTGAGCAGGGGGATGGACTGGATTTTTCAAATAAAAAAAAATGGAATTTGTGAAAGAATTGTTAGGATTATGTGAATATACCATATTTGTATGAGTTAGGTACGGAGGAAGACAGATAAATAGAATGAAACATTGAATTGATATTAACTGAAATGTATTACAATATCTTGATATATATGATGTGTGGATGTGTTCATAAAATTTAGAGCACCAAGCCTTATTTATATTAATCATAATCTAAAATAATTAGGGGAGTAAATCATGTCATCATGATAAGGAAATATGATAACCATTTCTAAGAGATAATGAGGAATAGGAGACATTAATCCTAGAGGATAATCTATAAGATATGATAATATAATTTTTGATATTTCCATATATTCTAACACTCTCCCTCAAGTTAGAGCTTATTAAGCTTTAAGTATATTACAAATATACCCTTCAGATAAAAGAAATCAAATAATATAATTTGAGAATGTAGAATGGAGGGACTAGGATGATTGTTTGGAACTATCATGGGGCCATCTGATACTAACTGAAACACTGAATTGATATTAACTGAGATGTATTATAATTTCGTCATGTATATGATGTGTTGATGCGTTCATAAAATCTAGAGCAATAACCCTTATTTATACTGATCATAATCTTAACTAATTAGGGAAGTGAATCATGATACAATAAGAAAATATGATAAACAATCCTAAGAGATAACTAGGAATCAGGAAACTAATCCCAGAGGATAGCCTAAGACGTGAAAAGATATTTTTGGATATTTCCATATATTCTATAGACAATATGGTCCATAATGACATTTTATAACAGAATACCTACGAGTGTTCCACTTGTAACATTTTAATCTACATAATAACCATTTTAAGTTGACCTTGGTGGAAATGAACATGCATTCATTGCTTATATTTCTTTTCTTTGGTTTCAGGTTGGACAAAAACAGAGGCCATTGATTCTTTGATACGTAAAGCAGGGTACAATGGTCCAATAACTGATGAACTTAGGATGCAATTACAACTAACCAGATACCAAAGCACCTTATTTACCATGCACTATAGTGAATACGTCTCCTATGTGAAGGAGAGAAGAGGTGAAGCTCCTATTCTTGCAGCTAAATCACCCAACTATTGAATGTGCAGCCAACCTTTCTTAAGGCTGCATAATTTCTTCGCTAAAAGAAAGAATTCTATTTCCAAATGAATTAAAAAATAAAAAAAGAAAATCCACTTGCCAAGGGTTGGAACCAATTTGTTTGTTTAACCCGAACTACTGAAGTGATTGGTGCAACTTTCTATGCTCTACAAATTTGTGATTTTGAAGAAACTAAAAACATTGAACACAGCTCCTGGGAATGTCCTCTATTACTCAATTCAGCGGTTTATGAAAACTACTGCTCTATTGAACTGTTTTATGTCAATATTATTGATAACAGAATTTCAATTTCTCCAATGTTGACAAATATATCAATTTGTTTTCCCTAGTGACTTGTTTAAACTTTGTCCCAACTCAACAGATTGAGTTGCTCTTAAGAGGAGCTAGTTAGCTCAGTTTAGAAGATTGAGTTGGTGTACTTTTTAGAAATATGTACTGATTTTTCATAGCTTTGATTGTGTTCTCTTACCTAGAGAACCGAATACCTGGGATCAAATTATATGGAAGAGAGGGGAAAGATAGGAAATAGTGAAATTGGGAGGTGAAAAAAGTTAAGCTGAGAACAAGAGTCTATAGCTACTGCAAATGGATGACATGGGAGAGAAATCTTTGTTTTTTTCAGTAATTACAAGAAAAAATCTTTAATTACAGGTCCTACCCTAATATTTTTCTCAATAAAAGTAGAAGCCTTACCCTATCTAACACCATTTGTCTCTTGTATAATGACATACTTAGTGCAGAGACCTACTTTGGGTACTTTTTCCTATAGATTTAATTCTACTTTGTTGTTTTGTTTAACTTATTTTGATTTTTCTTCTCTTAAAAAGAAAAAGTTGGTTTGAATAGAATTTCAATAAAAGCTGAGAAAAAACTTCTTCAATGGACGAAACTTCAAACTAAGGAACCTTTAAAAGAATTAGTTTTATGAACTTCTGATTTGCTTTTCCATACGCGAATTTCAAGATCCGATGAGACTATTATCTAACAAATTTTAGTTAAAAGTACTCTGTATTTTTTTATTTGTCGGTTTTTTAAAAAATTTTTGTTTTTATTTTTTTGTTATTCTTAAAGATCAAGATAACATTAATTATTTCTTTGTCAATTATATTTTTACTTATCACCTAACTTTTAATTAATTTATACATTTATAATTATTATGTGTTTATTGTGAAGTAGAAATAAAATAGGGTACAATAGGAGATTTTAAAACTATTTTATGAAAAACAAGAAAATTTATTATATTTCTTGGTTTGTGTATTAAAATCATAAATGATAGTTAAAAAGAAATGTAGGTAGTAATTTTAAATGTTTTGACTCTATGAGTCATCGTTAAATTTATTCCATTCCAACCATGTGAGCTATTCAGTTAGCCGGCTAATTTGAGAGGACTTTTTTGCTTCGAATATAAGAAAAGGGTTTTATTTATTTATTTATTTATTTTTAAGCTTAAGTATTCAAAAGTATTCAACTGGGTTTAGTGAGTGGTTAAATTAAAATGTGGTCATGTATGTATGTCAGGTTCTACCTAACCCAAGTATTTTGCTAGAGCCCGTGTCAGTTAAATCCATCACCGAATCCAGTACTACAAAGTGGCATATATTTGCATAAAAGGCAAACAATAAGGTGAGACTCGTAGTGAATAGAAAAATATTATTAAAAGGATACTAAAACTACCCTGAACTGAACATAAATTTGCATAATGAGTTGGCTATTATATTTCAAGGTATCCTACTTAGAGGTGTTCATGGGTATGGGTATTTGTGAACACAAATCGATTTAATCCAATTCAAATGCTTCGGTTTGGTTTTTGGGTTATTTGGGTAGAATTTAACCCAATCTGATTAAACTTGTTGTTCGGGTCGAGTAATAGGTTTTATTGTTGAACCTGCAAATCTAACTTAATTTAATGACGTGACATTTTAATTTGTAATTTATTATTTATATATATTTTTCACTCAAACTTAGTTGATATCTTAAGATAAAAAAAAGAATGAAAAAATAAGAGCACACATACGAACAATTGATATCTTGCTTTTATTTACTGTATTATTTTGTTTATTAGATATCTTGTTTTATTTATATGCTATGTTGATATTAACCAAGCATTTATTTTTAAACCATACGCACTGCGAGGTTGATATTTCACACTTTTCGAATAAGTCATATCTTAACAAATAGTTGAAGTGTACGATTCAAGTGTATGAAATAGATTTGTCTAGTTGAAGAACAAATATCAAAATGTATATTCTAAGAAAAAAAAGGACTTGAAAAAATAAATCATATACAATTATTTGAATTTGTGGACAACCATATTTATTGTAATTATATTTGGTGGAATAATATCCCTTTTTCAATTTTATTCGCACAATTGCTTATTAAAATGGTAAGAAAAAATTACAAATATTTAGAAAATTTAAAATATTTTTAATTCATGTACCTGAAGACCTAACCCAACTCAACTTGTTATTGATCGGGTTGGTTTGGTTCAGTTTTGATAGAAAAATTACACATATCCAACCTAACTCAACCCAAACAATTTTGATTGGTTTGGGTAACAAGTTTAGCAAAACTCAACCCAAACTGACTTGTGAACACCCCTAATCCTAACTATGACAATTTTCTTAAAATTTCATAAATTTAAATTTCATAAATTATTATTATAAATTCAAATTATCATTTCCTTTGAATGATATTATCATAATTTCTTTTTATTTGTCTTCATAGGAGAATAATATACAGATTAAGTAGGGTGGAAATAGGCTAGATCGCTGATAGGGGTCCATGGCCTAGCTTATATCAGGCCAAGGCTAGGCCATTGCTTTTTTACTAAATAAACTAGGCCTAGGCTTTTATAAAAGCCTATTTAGTTAAAAAGGTCAGGTTTTAGGCCATTTAAAAAGCCTTTTAGTCCTAACAAACCGGCCTATTTAATTGAATATAAATAATAATTTTTGTTAGTATTATTATTATATGAAATTTGTTATAATGTATTAAAATTATATATTTATTTATCTTTTCTAAAATTAAGCATGTTGACATACATAAAGAGTCAAACCTATAAGCTTATTGGAAAATAAATTTATGCCTTGTTTAAAGGCCTTATTACAAAATAAACTTTTAAATAAGTTATCATAAATGTCAAATTAGACAATGAAAATAAATTTATATCATATAAACATGTTAGACTTGATTTTTATAAAACCTTTTTCGCTTATTTCCACTTTTATCTTGTGCTTTGAGTCTCAGCGATTTTAATATTTATAGATTATAATTTGTTTATATAGAGGTTTTTTCTTTCATTGACCTATGAGCCTATTAGTCTATGCATGTAGAGAGAAGTTAGATCTATATAAAAACTTTAATATGAAATAGGCTTTTAAATAGGCTAACATGCCAAGTCAAACTTTTAAATAGGCCAAGCCAAGCATAAAAATAAAGCCTATAATAGGTAACAGGCTAGACTTAGGCCATAAATTTTTTAAATGGACTAGGCCTATTTTAGTAAAGCCTTGTTCGGCTTAACCTATTTTTATCCCTAAGATTAAGGAAAGTAATAAATATTTTTGTTTATATTACAATTATTAACTTTTTCTTGTGACTTTAACTAATATTTTTCTCTCATTTATCGTAATTGTGTAAAGTATTAAAAATTAGGTAGAGATGAGAGTATATTTGCAAACATGTCAATTAATGTTATTTTGAATTTCTAAATGGATAAATAAATGGAAATAGAATTTTCTTTTAAAAAAACCAATTAGACTTGAAAGGGAGTGTTGAAAAAAAAATAAAATTCCCACATTTCATAACTCTTAACTAATTGTGTGTATGTACATCGATTGAAATATTCCTTTTACTCGAGCCATTTAATAAATGTTCCTGTCGTAGATCAGAATAAAAAAAGACCTTGAGAAACGTCAACAATGGTTCCCAGTAAAAATTCATAGGTTGATGCTTGGGGATGGTAGAGAATTAAAAATCCATAATCCAACCATTATAAAGAGGATTGCTAATATACTCTCATCTTCTTTTTAGTTGGAGTACATTAGCAATTTATACAAAAAATTTTAGATAAAAATCCCAATTAATTCTTTTGTTTTAATAAATTTATTATGGGAGTGTTATAGTAATTTATCATTTAATTTTTAAAAATAATTAAAAACTCATCTTTCTCTTCTCTCATCTATCACTTCCAGACTCTTTTTTCTTACATATATTTAGAGTGACTATTTTTTTTTCCTAGACAATTTCAACCACACCTTCCCCAAAACCAGAACCACTTCCTCCACAACCTTGCACTCACGCTAAACGGTCTGAATCCCTTTATTTAATACTTTCTTTGTTTCTATTTATTGCTCGTTTAAGGTTTATTCACAGTAATCAAGGAAGACAATAAAATAAATCTTTCGATTTTTACTGAAATTGTAAGACTTTTCCTATTATACCTTTGGGAGTTCACTCCCTCCACTGCATGGTTGTTTCTTTTTGCAATAAATTATCCATTTCTTCATGTACTATTATCACCGATTTCTCTCTCTCTCCGTGTGTAATAAAGTGCCCATTTTTTCTCTCTTCACCACAAACCAATGTTTCTTTTCTCTGTTTAATCTGTTTTCGGAGTAGATGAAAGGGTGGTGAACAAGAAATTTATGGTGGAGCTTTTATCAATGTGACCGATACGTAACCATTTCATCTTTGAACTTCTCATTTATTTATTATCCAATTTGACTATGAAATAAATGTGTAAAGTAATTAATGGAGAAAAAGATATAATTAATTAAAAAATAATTAATGTAACCTTAAACTTTAAAAATGACAAATAAATAAGAACTAATTTTCTCTAAACATTTGACACTTAAAAAGAAACTTAGAGAATAACATGATTAGGAGTTGTGAGAATGGAGCCCAATAATATCAGGTTATTTTTTTCAGTAAACAATATCCCTTTCAAAACGTGAAAAGTCAATATCCCTTTCAGGTTATAATAAGTTTGATAGCTTGGATTCATATAAGTCATAGGTTTTAAAATAAACATAAAGACTCAGAAATACCATAAATAGCACGACAATCAATCCTCAAATGTTATTATTTCTTTTGTTAATTATATTTATGATACTAATTCAAGTTAATTAAAAGAAATTGAAACAAAAGTAGCAATAATCGACCATCAAGATGAGCACTTTGCAGCACGGTTACAGTAATTTTGTTGTATAATGTCATTTTCTTACTTATACAAAGTTGTTATTATAATGTATTTCCATGTCAGTTTAATATGGAAAGAGCGTATGTTTGGGTCTCGATTTGCAGTAACCAATGCATTGTTTCATTGAAATCATGTTTCTTTGAGCAAGTCAAGGTTAAATTCTGTCACAAGAGGCTTGTAGTGGTTGATAAACTGTATGCCATATCTGTACAGGGCAACCCTTTGTGGCCGGTAAAGTCGCACTCGACAGGGGCTTTGAGCTTTTGTCTTGCCCTCTCATCGTACGATTTTGGGAGAGATTCGTGGCGTGGGTGTGGGGATTGTGGAGGAAGTGATTCTGGTTTTGGGAAAGAAGGTGCGGTTTAGATCGACAGTGTTTGTGTAGAGGAAGAAGAGTAGTCACTCAGAAAAAGGACAAAATTTAGATATAGTATCATAGGTACCGTTAGTGCTATTCTCTAATTAAAATTAGAGTTTTTACCTTGGTAATACACGTTGACATTTAATAGAATCCTTTATTACACGTATTCCTGAGATAAAATTCTCTAATTGGAGAACAGCACCAACAGTACCTATGGTACTGCATCCAAGTTTTGTCTTAAAAGAGTCTAGAAGTGATAGATGAGAGAAGAAAAAGAAAAAGAATTGGAGAGGGGAGATAAATGAATGAGAAAATAGGTTACACATTGACAGTGTAAGGCAGTTTTATATTGTCATCTAATCACAGTCCATCATGTATGGTAAGTTTGTTGACTTTGATAATAACTACCCTAAAAGTTACACTAAAGTTGATTTTCGATTGGTTGACAGTATAAAAGTTTTTACACTGATAGTATATAGTATAAATGGATTTTTATTTTTATTTTTTAAATAAAAATGATAATTACTATAATCTCCCTACAATAAGTTTACTAAAACAAAAAATGTAATCGAGTTTTTTTGTTCAAATTTTTTAGTATAGGGTACTAATGCATTCCAACTAAAAAGAATGTCGAAATATATATTAAATATAAATATGATACAAAGTAACTAGTCATTTCAAATTGAGAAATGATACTTGTACAATAAATTATTCTACAAATTTTACAACCAAGAGAGAAAAAAGAGAAAGAAGTTTGAAATGTAATAAATGGTGGAGATGTGATACATATACAACAATAACTATTGATATATGTAGCTTTATCTTAATTAAATCTTGTACCAAAAAAATCTTAAATAAATCTACCTAACTCAAATTAGCTGGAATGTGAGGTAACGTCGGAATAATAAAGGTCTTGGACGAAAACAAATGTTTTACTAATTATGCTAGCATCTAGGTGTGTACTTAGGTTTAATTCATTAAATATTCGAAAACAAATAATCGAGTTGAGCTATTTATGAAGTACTTAGGTTTAATTCATTAAATATTCGATAGAATTTATTTATTTAATTAAATATATATATTCAAACCATTAAGGTTGACTTAGTAATGAGAGGGTTGGATTAGTTTGTATGGGGATCTAGTTCTATCCCTATTGATATCATGTACACCAAATAAATAAATAAATTTAAACTTAAAATTGAATTCAATTATTTAAATGAATTAAGTCTAAACATTTTTGTATAACGTAGAATTTTTGAATTCTACATATTACATGTTGAACACATATGATTATCATCTAGTATTAAAATGTTGGAAAAAAAAATATTTTTAGTCCTTCAAAATATTTCAAAATATTGGATTTAATCCCTATAAAAATTTAATAAGTTTTTAGTTTTTACATTTTAATAAAACCACATATTTTTAGTCCCTAATGAGGAACTAAAACCACATTACTTTTGATAAATGTAAGAACTAAGAACATATTAAATACTAAATTAATAAAGTTAAAAAATAATTTAAAGAAAATTTTTATAAAAGAAAAAAATAATTAATTTATACATTAGCAAAATTAGTTAAACTCAAGTTTTATTTTTTTAACAAGACAAACTCAAGTTTTAAGTTAAGTTTATTTAAATAAATAAATCAAAGTTTAACCATCTCAACGCCAAACCTAAACTTCAAATTCCTAATTGCACATCACGAATATCCATCCTAAGAAAGGATGACAAGGCATATGTCATTTCTGATAAATCAACCATTTCATACTTCATAATCAGTATATCAAATCTCTAATCCAAGGCTTGATCTAGTATTTGGTATGAGAATTTATGGCGTCCAATCATTTTCGCCGTTCCTATGAAAAGTAACTTTCCCTTCCTGTGAACACGTACTGGTACGACAACTTTTATAAGTAAAATACTAAAATTTGAAGGGCATTAAAGCCATAGCACCATACACCTGTTATTTAGCTAGATATCTGACATAAAATTACAAGGTTTCGTTTACTTGTTGCCACAAAAGAAACAAATAATAGTTTTCTTTTATCATATTGCGAATTTGTGTTCGTGTGGTCTCCGTAAGACTAGATATCCACGCCATAGGTCAATTTTGATATCATGTGTAGTATACTGTAACATTGATCAATGGGGAACCCATTGTCGACCGGGAAATCTTACAATAACTATGATCATGCTTCGAAGTGGGGATAGCAATTTCTAATCTTGTGGACCCTTATAGTACATAATTTTGGTGTTAATAATGTAGTGAAAAAGAGGTTGCATTTGGACTCACGAAGAATTGGTACAAACCAGCGCACTGCCACCGAAAAGCAGTGGTGAACCTGGGCTTAGCAAGCAATATAAAGATAATGGAGTACAATAGGGACCGGAATTAAGGATATGTCGAGGGGACCACGATGAAGTTTCATTTTCCCTTTATTTTGGCAAGAAAGAGGTTGTGCGAATGAACTAAAGGGGAAAAAAGGAATAAATAAGCATAGATAGTATAAAACTTTTTACACTGCCATTCACTTCCAAACCAACATGTATGATGAGTTTATTGACTTTTATAATAATCACCTTAAAAATCATATCAAGAATGATTTCTGATTGGTTGACAGTATAAAAACTTTAATTGAAAAAAAATGTCTATCCATTGAGGTAAGACGTGTCACAATCAACGTAGAAATTGACAAAGGCTAGGGTGGGAGACTTGATCATGTCTCATACCACGAGAAACCTGTTTCGAACCGTTAGATCTCTTCATTTTTAGATTGATAGTTAGGATTTCTTCTTCTTCTTCTTTCTCCATCTCTTTCCTAATTTACACTCCTACAACACAGAGAATCGTTCCAATCGAACCCTCACCCAACCCCACCGCTTGACCTTGCTCTACCGTGCATGACCACAATGCCACTACGCATGGCCAATAGCCATCACAAATTGTCCCATCAATTGTAGCATTAGAGTCTTGCCAACTAATAACCACCTGCATCAAAACCATCATGCCAACAACAAAACCCATTTAGCACTGCTCCACCAGTTCCATCTCGTGTGCCATCCTCAAACCAACTAAGCCACAACTAGATTTGCCAAAAAAAAACCAAAATCCAAGCAGCACAAAACCGAGACCCAAATTTAGAACCCCTAAAATATATTTTTTTTTGAAAAATTGAGAAATTTCTTTGATTATGTGTGCGGTTTGGTCTGATTATTAGTTAGTTTGGTGGTGTGGTTGATATTGGGTAGTGTTCGAAGAGGATTTGATTAGGTAGCAAGGTGATTTTGTGAAAGGAGAAGGGTTTGGCGGTGGCAAAACAATAGGGTTTTGAGGGGCGTGGACATAGGTTTTTGCTTTCTTCGTCGTTAGTGAACTTGAGAAGCTTAAGGGCTTAGGGCTTCTTCGACTTGACAGAGGAAGAGGGCTTGGAAGGGAGGTTGGTTGCAATAGAGTTGTTGTTGTTGTTGTCATCATTGTTGTCAGCTTTTGTGTGTGATTTGGTGGTGAGAGAAAAGGGGGAGTAATCAGGGACAAATTGGGAAAGATAGAGGAAAAAAAGAGAAAAGGAAAAGAAAAAAGAAGAAAAAATCTCTGTCATCCATTTAAAAACTAATATATCTAAGGGTGGAAAACTAGTTGTTGACTCCAAAACCCTTGTGTCTTAATTATGACAAACCTTTTGAAGACAAATTATAAGCCTTCTGCATAAAAGTCTATTTATGAGTTTGCTTGAGTGTATTCAGAAAAGCAGGTTTAGTGAAGAACATCTTTTGAAGTGAACTCAAGACTAATGTGAGCTAACTAAAAAAGCTAATAGACCTTAGGGTTTAGGGTTTACTGAGATGAATTCAATAAGCTCACAAAATAAAAAAGAAAGGTTTAGTCAAGTGAAGGAATCAACGCTTAAGAAGAATATTATTCTTGATAGAACAATTATGAGCAATTACGAAGAAGCAACATGAGCAAAATAATATACATGCCAAGAGAAACATATTATGCTTAGAGTCATATTCCAAAATGGAAATGCAGAATCTATTGAAGTTCTGCACAAGCAAACTAACATGATGTGCTACAAGGCTACAACATGCTCAAAATGGTACTTCATTAGCAAGAGGGTGATTTTCAAGGAACATATCCTAAGTGCCAAAAATGCTTGTAATGTGATATTGGAGTTTATGAAAAGATAAAAGAGAGCTCTACATTTCTTATGAAAAAGTTGTGAGATGATATGATTTAGATCATGGGCAAAAATGGACATCAAGTTGCAGACTTGTTTTGCATTGCAACCTTTGACATAGTGCAATAATTTGAGTATAACTTGAGCTCTGGAAGTGTGATTAAGGCATTCTTAGTGGATATGGAAAGCTTGAAGAAAGATCTACATCTTTTGTGCAGAAGTCAAGAGCAAATATGGCCTGGATTCAGGACAAAATTGGACTTGAAGGTGAAAACTCTTTTCTGTCCTGACAACTTGACACAACTGTAGTATATTGAAGATATCTTAAGTTGTAGAGGTCTAAATAACATGAGACTAGTTCCTAAATTTCAAGGAAAGAATTATGTACAACTCTCATGCAGACATTTAAAGCTAGTTTGGTCATTTGAAGGGCCAAATAATTCAATTATAGTAGCAAACATAATATGCTACAACAAGCTACACAACCAAAATGGTGGAATACAAGTTTGCCATGTTATATCATCAAAGTATTCCAACAATGAGAACCTTGATTTTTGTCCATCTACTTTAGAGAGCTCTCCCAGACTAGATCATTAGATACATATGACTGCATCAAGAAGCTTCACTAAAAAATTGTTGAGAAGAATTCATTAAAATACATGTTTAGAAAGATTGTTCAGAAAGGTTGCTGTGTTTCCTGAGACAACTGTAAAGTTAAAAGGAGAGTTACAGCTCTATCATAAAGTTGTTCTAGCTGTACCCTTAATATTCCAACGGCTATATTGACTTAAAAGGTCTATATAAGGAAAAAATATAGTTGTAAAATATAAAGGAGAGAGCCTATACACTCTAAATTTGTAATCCAACTCCTCTCCCCACTTTAGAACCCTTCTGAACATCAGAAAGGTTGCAGAAAAACTATGTTCAGCTTAGTGTTTCATGGATATTCACCTAATGGGTGTTATTAAGCTATAGTATAATCTCAAACACTATCTCCTATGAGTAAGATGTAATTATTCCAAACTAACTAGGTGGAGTTAGGTTTGATTAAGAGAAAAATGTTGCATAAAGCTTATGGAGGTTGGGCAGCTTAGACTACTACTCAGAATGCAGCCTTCAGAGGCTGAGATAAAAGAATACTAGTTGTCTTCCTCCCAAGAACAGGTGGTGTTTTATGGTTAAGGATAACTTGAAGAGGTTCAGAATACTTGTTTTGTCTATCTAGAGATCAAGTGTGAGGTGTCATGGTTGAGATGTTATATTGGTGTTGTGCTTTCCTCCCAAGAGCTGGTGTAGTTTTGTGGTTGAGAAGAACTTGCAGAGGTTCAGAATATTAAGTTGCTGATGTAGCTTGAAGAGGCATTAAAGAGTACTTGTATGTTGATTGTGATAGTGGAGAAATCTTATCTTGTGTGTGAGAACTAGATGTAGCACAAGGATTGTTTGGGTGAACTAGGATAAATTCCATGTGCAGTATCTTTTCTCTCTCTCTCTCTATTTAAATTCAACAATATAACTGCCATGCATATCATCACTGCATTAGAACATTCTGAACATCAAAATGTAGATTTGCAAATATCTTAAAAAAGCTTAACTTGATTTTAAACTTCCATATTTGAATTATCTAAACTCTATAATTATCAAATCTATTCTAAATTAGTTTAGTTGTTTTATACAAGAAGTAAAGAAGCTTTAGAAAACATAAGATTCGATTTGAGAATCAAACTTGTTAAGAAGCATTCTGAACAACAACTTTTAAGTGCAACATTTAGCATAATACCTTTCTGAGTGTTGAATCTTCTTAACATGAAAAATGTTTTTCTACATAATAGTATTCTGAGTTGTACTTATGTTTAAATATTAAATCTTCTGAACATGAGCATATTAAACATTGACATTAAGTTCTTAGAATCATATTAAATCATCATATAATAATTATAGTGACTAACCTCTTAGAAAGCTAAACTTTCTCAGTGCTTGAACCTTTATGTCAAGACCTTTTGAACACCAAGGTAGTCTTGAGTAAAAGCTCAGAGAGATAAGTTTCAGGAAAAGTTTACAAAGTCACAATTTAACCCCCTTCTTGTAACATTCTGATCTACTTCACTAGTTTCCCACAGTGGGAGACGTGATGTGCTCTCCCACCCTAGCCAACATTTGTATAAATTATATGAAGATAGAACACTTTAGTTAATGAGAATACCACAACTAATGAAGTGATTGCGCTGAATAATTCTTATACCAAAAATTCTAGTTTTACTTTTAATAGTGATTTTAAATTATGATTGTGTTTGTATTATAATTGGTAAAATTATGAAAATTATAAATATGATCGATGTAGTTGAACTTGCAATTATAGTGCAATTGCAATAACCTCAAAAACTATAATATTACTTGTGAACCATATATAATTTAAAGCTATGTTTCAACAATTTTAAATGAAAGCCATATACATGGAACATGACTAAATATTCACGTATAAGAGTGTTTGTGTTTTATTGGGTAAGTGTACTTGTTCACCACTAATAAAGTTAAATATTAATTAAGAATTAATGTATCATCTTCAAAGGTTATTTAGGTCCCATTTGGAAGAGCGTATGATCAACTTATTTGGACTTATCTTCTACTATAAGCGTTCATGAGATTGTTTGGGAGAGCTTATAAAAATGTCTTATGATTGGTCTATATGAAGCTTTTAGCTTATTTTTATAAGCTCTCCAAGATAGCTTATTGGAATAGCTTGTGCGAACTTATAGGAAGGCACATCTTTGAATCTTGTCAAGAACGTTTATGGAAGCATGAATGTATTTATTTATAATATTTATTATTTTTATATACTTATATTTATTTATACATCTGAATAGTGAAAATTTTAAACTTATTAATCATGATATTATATATATGCACACACACACACACACATATATGATTTTAATTTTAACACCTTAATTTATATTTTAATCATGTTTTGATTATTAAATATTTAATTTTAAAATTATTAGTAGGTGGATAGTATTTTTTATTTTTAATCATGGTTTTATTTATATGTGTGTGTGTGTGTATATATATATATATATATATATATATATAGAGAGAGAGAGAGAGAGAGAGAGAGAGAGAGAGAGAGAAAGAAAGAGAGAGAGAGAGAGAGAGAGGTGTTAAACCACTACTTTACTCCCTAAAAGTGTATGGTGGTTTCACTTTAGTCATTGAATGAAAGAAAATTAAAAAAAGTCCCTAAAAGTGCATTTGTCTTTCATGTTAGTCCCTAGGTGAATGTCCATTTCCAAATGTCGTTAAGAGCATTAATGTGGCACGTTAAGTGCCAAATACTATCCTAGTTGTCCTGCCATACAGAGTCCACATCATAAAAGGACTAAAATGAAGTCAACAAGGACTAAAATGAAATATTCAAGTTATTTTTTCTTCTCTCTTTATTTCTCTGTTCCATTCTTTTTTCTTTCTTTCTCTCTTTCTTCCATTCTTCCTTTCTCTTTCTCTCTTTCTTCTATTCTTCCACTGTCTTCTCTCCCTCTTCCATTTTTCCTCTCTCTCGTATCTGTCTCTCACTTCTCTTTCTCTCTCCTATCTATCTTCCTTCTTTCTATTCTCTCACTCCCTTTCTCTCTTTTTCATTATTCCTTTCTCTCTCACTCCCCTCTCTTTCCCACTTCTTTCCCCCTCTTTCTTTTCTCTCTCTGTCTATTCTCTCTCTTCTTTTTCTTCAACATCTTTTTCTCATTTCTCTTTCTCTCTCCTCTCTCTCTTCCATTCTTCCTCTGACTCTATTCTCCCTCTCAACTCACATTGACTCATGAATTATCACACACACACAACATTCTCAACTCTTACACACTCACACATTAGGTACTAGGATATTTCATAAATTTCAAATTCTTAGTTTCAATAAGGCAATTCAATTTTCACAAAATGAATAAAAAGAAGAGGGAAAGAGAGAGGAGAGAGAGAAAAGAAAGAGAAAAAAGAGATATGAAAGGAGAAAAGAGAAGAGAAGAGAGGGAGTGAAAAGAAAGATAGAGAGGAGATAAAAAAGAGGGATAAAGATGGGAGAAAGAGAAAGAGATGCAGAGAGAGAAAAGAGAGAGCAAGGAAAAATGGAAGAAAGAGAAGTGTTAATAAAAATGGTAGGATCCAAGAGGGGGGTGAATTGGATCTTTAAAAAATTTTAGGTCCCATACACAATTTTCACGATCCTTTGAAAACCTTTTTGAAGTTTATTGATTCAATTGAAATTTGTAATGGGATGTAGACGAAATTAGGCCAAATGCAGAACCCAATTAAGTAATTAAATGATGAATGGTTGATCAATTCAAAATGCAGGACAAATAATTGCTAAACAATCAATATAAAGAAAGAGGATTAGAGAAAAAGATGCATAAAAGATTTTATACTGGTTTGATCACTAACATTGTGATCTACATCTACAAATATACAACATAAAAACAAATGAATTACACAATAAAGACTCTAAAGCCAAGGTTCTTGAACCTCTATCAAGACACCTTGATACAACCCTTGTAGAAACTTGCTACAAGAAACCCTTAAGAAAACCCTTCTCAAGAAACCAACAATCACACACACAAAAATTAGGGTTTGGTATCACTTTAATCCGTGACAGATGCACAAATTGATATATAAGACATATCCACCCATATTGATGACTTCCTTGTCCAAGATGATGATGCATGTAAGCGCTCTTTGATTTGATGGAAATGATTTGTAATCTTGATAATCAAAGTTCCCTCAATGTCTTTTCTCTCTTGGAAAAGTTCTAGCAAAGTTTAGAAATAAGAAGTCATAAGTATAAGCCAAGTTGGGTTTGCAATTTTATAGAGGAAATTAAAATAATATGTTATTTCAATCTCGTAATCGATTATTTCGTTCCTCATAATTTTGTAATTGAGTTAGGAACAAAATAATGTTATTTTATTGAGAAGATATCCTCTTATGTGGAAAAAAAACTTGAGATTCTCATGTGTTAAAGATCTCACCATTAATTCTTTTAAACCCCACTTTATAATAAAAATATAGTATATTATTAAGATTTATTTAAAGGCTAGGATCTCATCCAGTGATATTGTCACTAGAGAGAATCCATTCCCTATTTTACCAAATAATCAATTATTTGTGCAAGACCAAACTCCAGGCTTTCGAAATAATTGATTATATCACCATGTAATAGATTATTTGTGAGTGTAACTACTTTTCAAAACCAAAATAACAAGAATAATCAATTAGACACTCACAATAGTAGATTAAAACAAATTTTAACACAAAATTGAATCATTTGAAAAGCTTTCACACAAACCTTTAACTCATATTTGAATATCAATTACTTAGATTCAATTTTAGAGTCTTAAAAACATGTTATCACTTTCTTAATCCTTTAATTCTTAATTTTTAGAGTTCATCATCAAATCATCACAAGGATAAGGATCAAGAATGCATAGGACACACATATAAATGAGCAATACACTTTGCACTTATTAAGTGAGGCGCAAATCATCAAAACTTCATTAAAGCTCCTCAGGCCAAGCATGATTCTCTTCTTGCAATTACAAGAACATAAAGGAAAAATGGAAGAAAGAGAAGCGAGACAATTTAGAGAGGGAGGAAAAAGATGGAAGAGAAAGAAAGAGAAGTGTGTGAGAGAGGGACTGGAGATGGGAGAGGGAGAGAGAGAAAGAGAAGTGAGAAAGAGAGAAAAAAGAAAGGAGAGAGAGAGAGAGAGAAGAGAAAAAGAAGAAAAAGGGAAAAGAAAGAGAAAGAGAAGAGAGAGTGAAGAAAAATTGAAGAGGGTGAGAAGATAGAGGAAGAATGGAAGAAAGAGAAAGAGAAAGAAAGAGTGGAAGAAAGAAATAAAGAAAGAAATAAAGAAAGAAGGAAAAAATAAATTAAATATTTCATTTTAGTTCTTGTTGACTTTATTTTAGTTCTTGGTGACGTGGACGCCATGTGGCAAGACAACTAGGACACTACTTGGCACTTAATGTGCCACATCAACACTCATAATGACGTTAAGAAACGGACATCCACTTAGGGACTAATGTGAAAATCAAAATTGAATGCACTTTCAGGGACTACAGTGAAACCACTATACACTTTTAGGGACTAGAGTGGTATGTATACGTGAGTGTGTGTGTGAAACTGTTTTTTATTTTTTTTAAATTTATTATTCTTAAATTTTGTTTTGTAAAAATAGGTAAATGGTACCTAATCATTTTTTTTAAAATATTTTTGTGATATATAGAATGTTATTTTTTAATTATTTAGTTACTTCTAAAAAAAATTAATTAATTTTTAAAAACGGTTTCATTCTTAGGGCTTGTTTGGGGTGGTTGTGTGTTTTTGGTTTTTGGTTTTCAAATCCAATTTTTAAAACAAAACGTGTTTGGCTAAAATGGAGCTAAAATGGTTTTTAACTCAATTTTAAAACACTCTTACATTCATTTTCAAAACCAAGAAAAAAGGTTTTGTGAATCTAGTTTTTAGTTTTTTAAAAAGCACACATGACTACATTTGACAATGGCTCTTCCCACCATCACCACTAACACTGTCGTCGCATCGCTATTGTAGCTGCTACCACCACCATCACCACCACGACCATTAGCACCACCACCACCCTCACTATCGTCGTCACCACCACCACTACCGCTACCTTTGCTGACACCACAGAAACATACCCTTAAATTAATTTTAACAAAATAAAAAAATTTTCAAAATGAGTTCATTTTGAAACCAAAAATTTGAGAAAAAAATAAAAATAATTTTTAAACACTAAAAACTAGTTGCAATTTTTGAAAATTTTGAAACTCACAACTAAAAACCACCCTAAATAGGCCTTTAATTTTTCTTTTAAATTTAAAACAAGACAACATCTTATAAGTGTTTATCTTGTTAAAGAGAAGGGAATATAAATCATGACCTCTCATGGTTGAAGATTATCAATGCCAAAATATGAAAGTTTTGATAAAGACAAAGGCAACAAATGACACTTTGATAAAGACTAAAGACAAAGCCAGACAAAGGAAAAGCTTATTGAAGTCTAAGGCTAAG
Source organism: Spatholobus suberectus (assembly GCA_004329165.1). Taxonomy (NCBI): domain Eukaryota; kingdom Viridiplantae; phylum Streptophyta; class Magnoliopsida; order Fabales; family Fabaceae; genus Spatholobus; species Spatholobus suberectus. The sequence goes on from CM014735.1 coordinate 71,163,254, forward strand.
CAAAAGAATAAAGAATAAAGCCAAAAGCTTAGGTATATGTGTAAACACTTTGTATCCCATTCAAGTTTGGCTCAAGTGATCCATTTAGGTAATCAAGATGAAATTATGTTTTCTAAATGCTAATTAAATGGTTTAATTTTGAATGAAAAGGCTTAAAAACATTAAAATCTCGTAATTAGGCTAAAAAGAGTTGGAGAATCGAGTCTCCCACTTGAGACTTGAGTCTTTCAAACGAAACTCGAGTTTCTCATGAAAAACTCGAGTTTATGCGAAGAAAATTTACTAAAACTCAAGTCTTTAATTGAAAGACTCGGGTCTAAATAGCAAAAATGAGATTTGCATTAAGATTTATTTTAAATCTATCTTATATCTTTTATATTTTCAAAATCTAATTTTTAGGGATACTAAATTAATCTGTTTCAATCCTATTAATCCCTATATAAACAAAGTTTTTTTATTAAATAAATAAAAACTAGGAGAGAACATTAGCATTAGATCATTAATGGCTATTCTTGGTTGAAAAAGAGTGTCTAGAGCTTCAATTTGTGTTATCCTCACTATTAAGAAATGAATCTTTGCTATAAGTTTCCTTTTGTATTCAAGGGTGGTTGTCCTTTGAAGGGTTAATCTGAAAGATATAGATAGAGGCATTTCGGGTGGGGTTGGCCAGGTGGGTTTCCTTGAGTGTAAAAGGTCTGCTATTATATTCTTAGGTTCACTATGATGTATGATCCCTAGTGGGTTGGTCAAGAGTGTTTAGAGAAGAGCATCCCAGGTGGGGTTATTAAGGTGGGTTTCCTTAAGTGTAAAAGGCTTGCTGCTCTGTAATACTTTGATTAAGTAGAAATCTTCAGTGCAGCTTTGGGACAGCATGTAGGTCACAATTTGTGACTGAACCAATATAAATATTGGTGCACTCTCTTTTATCCCTAAACTTTTTATTTGCTTGTTTTATTTTTAAATTGTTAATCTATTTAACGTTTAGGTATTTTCTCTTCATCTTTCTTCGCATATTTATCCTTCATGATTAAGAATTGGGGTGCGAAAACAATTTTGAAAAGAATTTAATTCAACCCCTCTCGAGTTATATGGGCCACTTGGGTAACATACATAACAATGTATCCAAATGCTTCAAAATTGTATAAGCGTCTATCAGCATGCATATCCAAATGCAAATAGCTTATTGAATTGTAAGCACTTATGACACAAGTTCTTATATAATGAGGGCTTATTGAATAAGATCTTAATGAAGTTGTTTATCCAAATAGGCCTTTAGCAAGTACTAAAATATTGTTGAATCTATATGTATTTAGACAATACATATATGTGAAATTCAAATTAAGATAAAAAAAAAAGATGAGAAAAGAAACGAAGAAATTAAAGAAAGTTTAAAAGAATCCCAAGAATGCACATAATCACAAGTAACAATTCAATTATGGAAAGCTTGGTTTCACCTATGCTTTCCCCCGCTAACTAGTGAGGGATTACATAATTCCCCATTAATTAGAGACATATTCAATCTTTCACTAATTAGTGAGGGAAGTAAACGTAGTCTCTCGCTAGTTAAGGAGGGAACCAGTCCTTCACTAACTAGTGATAGATTTACTCCTTCTTTAATTAATGACTAATCATTCCCTTTCTAAATAGGTGGTCACTATTGGTGAGAGATTTTGTTCTGTCACTAATTTTAGTTTTTCTAGTAGTATTTTTAATTGAATAATTGGTTGAAACTGAAAGGAGTATGATTGTTTCTTCTAAACCTTTTGATTCATTCTATTCTATAGTTCCATTAATTAATTGTAGGATGATCATTGGTCAGTTAACTAACTTGTATTATATATTGACACTAACCAATTCTCAATAAAGCATTCAAAGGAATAAAATAATCTAATATGAAAGGAAATACAAATTATATTAAAATATAAAAAAAATAGTTCAGCATATAGCATCCACCATAGTCCTTGGCTATTGAATTAGCTACTTATAGTCATAAACAAATCCAAAACCATAACATAAATTCAACACACACCCATAATTATAAAAAAAATGGAAATGAAATAAGAAAACCCTCCAATCAGACAAATTTGGTATTAAGGATAGACGGGCTCTAACTCCTTAATTGTGACTGTAACATCCCGGGCGCTGACGAGGGTGGGGAGTGATGCTGGTGCAAAAGAAATAAGGCACAGACAAGAAGCAGCTCATGGCAGGCTTCTAGCGGGAGGGAAACATAAATGAATCGAATACACACTCGAATGAGAGGGATCTAGAGGCTGTGCAGGTATGGAACTGTATAGTTGAAGATAGCTTAAAGGAATTAATAAGTGCTACATATACCAACAAGATGCATCTACTTTTTGGTAGCCTATCACTTAAGAATTCCACAGTTAAGCATGCTTGACTTGGAGCGATTCTGGGATGGGTGACCTACTGGGAAGTTTCCCAGGAAGCGTGTGAGTGAGGACAAAGTACGCTGAAAAGTCTTGTGTTGGTTTGTGGGGCCAGCCGGTGATCCTGAAAGGTGCCAGGCGTTATAGTGACCTCTTAATGACTCTTAAAGGAAGGAAGAAGAGGATAAAAAAAGGTGTCAAAAGTTTCTAAAAATGTTTCCCTATGAGGTCCAAGTAATTTATAGTTATTATTGATTACTGAGGTCTAGGTCCAATAAGTTCTTCAAAGTTGTGCGTGGGCATGTTGATTTTTTTTTGTAAGAAAATAAACTTTCATTATAATGAAAATTGAACAATAGCACAAAGAGTGCGAAGTCCAAAAAGAAGTGTCAAATATAATATGACCACTTAGTGATGGCCATCAAAGTGAATATAATAGCACAACTACAAGTAGTTATATTAGAAGCTAATAGGATGTTGTATTCTTAAGCTCTTTCCATATACTACATGGTACAAGACCATTCCCCTACACGTATCCCTTCACATTGATTCCCACATGTAGTCGACATTGTATAACAATTGAAGCTTTGACCACGCTGGCAGTAATGTACCATAGCTTTATCCAAGTTGATAGTAATTGCAATGTACCATAGCGGATACCTTCTCTTATTGGCCACAAATGATGAAATTGCACAATATCCTTGTAGGAAAAGCTAATGTTCATGTACTAGCTTTAGAGACTAACAATACCAATGGGCATGCTAATATTGGTACAAGCATGCTTGTAACTTTGCATGGCTATGATTGTAACTTGCATGATTATGCATGTAATACCCCAATGTTTTCCTTTTAATTATTATTATTATTATTATTATTATTATTATTATTATTATTATTGTTGTTGTTGTTGTTTTGTCTTGTTTTTAATAAAATGGTATTTTGGGAAAAAGAGATACTAGGCCTTTAAAATGGAGTTTTATAATTAGAATATTTTAAAAGTTTTAAGACCTTTGTATTAGGCTTAGTTTTCATAAGCCCAAGGTTAGCTTTAAGAATCTTTTAGGTTTCTTGAAAACCTAACCCTTTTCTTCATTCTCTCTTTTGCCTTTATGGAGATACAATATCGTCAAGTCTGCTGCAGTCAAGGAGTGAGAAACCATAGGAAGACGTTGCTGCACCATTTGTAATACCCCTATTTTTGCATATCAAATTATCCTTTTCTAATTATTCTACATTTATTTTTGAAGAACCGGATGGAAATCTCAAAAATTTGATCCCTATGGTTATGCTTGTATTAGTTAATGATACTTAGTTTAGATTTTTAATAATTTTTGAGAAATGGAGTCTGAAAAAGGGTAAAATAGTCATTTTACCCTTAGAAAGACTGGATAATTGAGAAAATAAATAAAAATAATTAGAAGTGTCTAAAATTTATTTTTAAGTCATTTATGTGCTTAAAATAATTAATAATAATTTTATAAATTTTTCAGAAATTTATTAAGACAATTTTTTGAAATGACCAAAATATCCTTAGTTGATTGTAGGAGCAGACCAGAGACTTTTTGACTTCAAAGTATTTTAAAAGTTTTATACTAGGTATATTTTAATTATAAAAACTTTATTTGAAAGAAAAATGGTGAAAAATGTAACATTCTTATTTTCAGTTTTTCAACTATTTTTCTAATATTTGACTACTTAATTCTAAAAAAATTAGGAGGGAATTTAAAAATTTTGATTTCCACCATTATGCTCAGAAATTCAAGACTTATTTAATCATAATTTTTAATAATTTTTCCAAACCAAAGCCTGGAGAAATTAGAAAATGACAATTTTGTCCTTATTACTCAATATTAAGAGCTGACATGAGAAAAAGATTTAATTGATATTAGAATGTAAATTTGAGCTTGAAATCATGTCATATATATTAAAATATAATTTTGGAAAATTTCTGGGAATTTTCTGAAATTCTTGTGTAAAATAACCAAAATGCCGCTAAGTGTCCGATAAGTCAGCCAATATTGGTTTAACATCCAAAAATAGTGAAAATGTTAATTTCAGTTTATTTATAGGTGAAATATATAATTTTAGAATTTTCATAAAATTTTGGTATTTATTGAATTAAAATGGATTTATCATGAATTTTTTAGCTTAAAAATACAAAATAAATATATAAAATTTGAAATAAATTAATAAAAATTAAAATTAATTATTAGAAATTTATTTTTGATGAAAAATAATTATTTTTCCAGTTTTACATTTAATTGCATTATTTTGATATTAAAAGCTAATTTTTTAAGTTTAAGCGATTTTATTGATACCGGCTAATCAATTACAGTTAAAATTTATACTGGGGCACTTTAGGACAGCTCACCTAGAGCGTTTTCAACCTACAAGGGGGTGATTCACCACCTAAAATTGATATGTGTCCCTAGTTTTACATACATGTCCACCTAAATTGAATTTAAATTAAATAAAAAACCAAATAATGACTTAATTGATGATGTAAATGGTGGGACACCTAAGCCTCCTCTTCCTCTATAAATACCTTCATTCATGGACAATATTTTCACCATTCTTCTCCTCCATAAGCTAGAGAGCCTCTCTCTCTAAAATTTTCTCTCTCTAAAATTTTTTCTTATTTAGTTTTTATGTTAAAATTTCATTAGTTTTCAACTAGTAGAATTTCTCCTCCTAGAAGCTTTGCAGCAACAAATCCATCCTCTTCATCAACCACCTTAGAGGTAATGGGGGGAGTGGGATTGCTTCTAAATTATTATCACTTTGCATGTTGGTAGGAAGGGTTTTCTCCTAAACCCGTTTAGGCTTAAGTTTTTTTTTTATTATTATATTGTTTGATGTTAAACTTTAATTTTTGCTAAGCTGTTACTTTGCTTAAATTTAGATTATTAAATTATAATTGCTAAGTTGTTACTCTGCTCAAATTTAAATTATTAAATTATACTTGTTAAGTTGTTATTATGCTCAAATTTAAATTATTAAATTATACTTCCTAAGCTGTTATTTTGCTCAAATTTAGAAAATTAAAATATATTTATTTAGTTGTTATTCTGCCAAAATTTTAGTAATTAAATTATAATTACTATGTCGTTATTTTGTTAAAATTTTGGTATTGTGCAATTTCTACAATATAAGGCAGAAATGTTGATTGTACTGGTACTCAAATTTATTGAGACAAGAGAAACCTTTGTTTGAGAAGTTAGGAAGTGATAAATTAGTGAGTAATGTAAAGTAAGTGACATGCAGTGGCATGACACCCTGTTAGGAAAGCTACAGTTTGGTACACTGCAAAATGAAAGGCAGGGACCTATAGTTAGGTCTAGAGGGTATGGCATCAAGTGGTGAGTGTCCTAACGACCAAGGTAGCGCTCTTGAGTTGGGACAATCACTTAACCAACTTGATAACCCTAACAACTGCTCAGCATCACCAGGATTGGTGAGAGTATACCTTTATAAATGGATATCCTAAATTGGTATTTTATTCCTCAATGATGATGAGGATTGTACCATGAGATGATGTTGAGAGAGATATATGTACTCCCAGTCACTTCCTAGGTTCTGTTAAGAACTATTACTCATTAATGGAAAATATGGATCCATACCAAGTTAAGGATAGTATAATATATAATAAACTTTAGGTTCCCTTTTTATTATCAATTGTGTTTTATCTATTTTGTGTGGTAGAATTCCTACCATACATGTAAAAGTGATATTAGTACAAATCACCTCACTCCATTATTTTTCATTTTATGCATGATTGATCGCGGTTAATGAAGACCCGACTGTTGATGAGGACCTATAGGGCTAGTTTGATAGTTTGTTATTTTATAGGATAGGGTAGATGGACACTACTTTGACTAGGATCTTTTGATGTACTGAGAATAAGTAATAACTATTTTGATGTATATTTTAATCTTCCTGTATTTCAATAATTCTTTGGATTATGAAATCATGATGTACAATTCTACGATGAATACATACATATTTTACTTTTTTTTACTATCGTTTTCAAATTCTGTTAAATTTACTAATTTTCTATTATTAAAAGTGAAGAAAAATTTTACTCGCATTTTTAAATAAGTAAATAAGTATGGGTTGTATTCAATGTGAATGGGTGTCACACCGTTCGCATCCTCTTGCCAGCGATTGCGTCTTTCAAGGTAAGGGAGAGTGAGTTATATCGCTCATGGGTATGGCTTTGGTCGTGGGTAGAGGGGTTGGCCCTAGACTCCAATTGTTTGTAAAATGTATGATTGTGTGTAAAGGAGAATGCGACTTTCCCCAAATTGCTGATGTGCTTTATCGTAATTTTATGTTTAATTGTGAATATGGACTGTCGTGGATTGTTCTTACTTTCCCTCTTGTGCCTAAGTAGGGATTTAATGAATTTTGAGGAGATTATGAGTGAGTGAGAAATTCATAGGATAGATTGACTATTAAGAAAGTTAATAGGAGAAATTAGGAGTTAATTAACCTATTGGGAGTGTTTGGAAACCAAGGAAAGTCGTTGGTTGCACGTTTTGTGAACCCTTGCAATTTGTAGAAATCGCAGTTAGGGCTAAGCGCCAAAATTTGGCACTGAGCGTGAGAGAGACAGAAAGTTTCTTGGAGGTTTGGCGTTGAGCCCCAGAAATTGGTGCTGAGATTCGTGGTGCTAAGCATGGGGAGGCAGGGAGCAACCCCTAGTCCTCTAAAGGTTTGGTGCTGAGCGCCAAAAAGTTGGCGTTGAGCGCCAAAAAGTTGGCATTGAGTGTGAGTATGACAGTGAATTCCCTACATGAATGGTGCTAAGTGCCAATCTTTTGGAGCTAAGCGTGGACCTACTAGAGAGTTGGTTTAGAAGCAAAGTGAAGTAGTGCGAAGCGCCAAGGGTTTGACGCTAAGCGTGACCCCTTGTAACACTAAAAGATGATGTTGTGATCTTTTATGCCTAATTCCTGTATGATTGCCATTGCTTGTATGTCTCGTTGAATTTACATCTTGTGTTTGTTACTTACCTTGAGGAAACTAAGCATGATATGAGTTTGTGTTAATGGTTTATGATAAAAACTTATGAAAAGCTGTGAGCATTGTATGTAACCATGCATCATGACATTGAGTCATGTGAAGAAAGAAAGTATGTAGGAATTTGGCTGGTGGAGGCTGGGATGGGTTGTCTAACCCTAGCCTTGGAGGTGGTACCTGGTGTGGAAACTCCAATAGCCCATGCTGATCCGATAGAATCGGAGCGTATTGGCAAAGTTAGGTAACCCTGACTAGTCACCGAAAAATATCATATTAGTTGAGGGTGTGAAAGCCGAAAGCATCGATACCAATGACGCTTCTTATGGCCCTACACTTACTCTTAGTCTACATTTGAGATGAACTTAGATTGGTACCACGTGTGTATATGAAATAGAAGTTATGTGATATTGCATTACATATATTTGTGTGTTTTTAATCCTTAACGTTATTCTAATTTTGCATGTGTTATGTATTCTACCTGTTTTCATTGTCATACTTTGAGCATAATATGAGATGTATCTCACTCTTTTCTTTTATGGTGTTTTTCTGTCTATGTCTATGATACACAGGTGACATCTAGTAGGACCTTGAGGAGGGGTCTTAGAGTAGAGGCATTGGCCTCGTTGCAGTTTATTTTACTGTTGCTTGGGTTTGGTATGCTCTGATAGGATGTGACATCGGGGCTTGGTTTATTACTATTTTATGTCCTTATCTTTTGAACTTAGCATTGATAGTTTTACTTCTTGATTTAGTTTATTTTCAAAGACTTGTAAGGCTAATTGTGGGCCAGTATCTTTTTATTGAATAGTGAGGTATTTTATGGAGTTTAAATTGACGTGAGTTATGTATGTGATGTCCTTTACCGTGTGAATAAAAAGTTTTTAAATTACCATTTTATTCCACAAATGAAAAATACACTATATTTTCTATAATATTTACTTAATAATTAGCTTGAGGGTAAAAGGTGTCACAATGCAACTCTTATTCATGAGCATGTTGAGAAAAAGGATGACATTTATGTGTGTTAAGCATGACAATGGGGCAGATTAGAGGCGGGTTTAACTTTCCCCGTCCCTACTCTTGCCAAGTATGGGGTGGATTTAGGATCAGCTTTATGAGAAATGAGTTTGAAAATTTTAAACCCATACCTATCTTCATTGGGGTTAGGGAAGCTCGTTGCGAACTTGCCTTATCTTTTTTTCTTAAAAAAATTAATTTACTTATATATATTTTTAATAAACCATAAGAATGTTAAAAAAAGTAACTTAAAAAATAAATTATATTTTCAGTAAAAGTGTAATTTTAACTTTATTATTTAATTACTATCATAATTTAAATTATTTGGCAAAATTGATAAGAAATGAGAGTTTAAGAATAAAACATTTTCTCGGTCTATTCCTTGTACACATACGTATGTACATACATATATTCATACATACAAAGACAAATACACATATACACATATCATGGGGCAAGTTTGGGTATATGTAGTTAAATTCCTAAACCTAACCACGCCCAACTTTTGCAAATAAGGAGAAGTTGGAACTCAAACTCAATCAAAGTGGGTTTTTCTCATCAAAGTTAGGTTAGGGTTGAATGAGTACCCATGAGCTCAAATTTAATTGTCATGCATAGAGGGAGAAATCAAGAACACATCAATCAAGGAACCTAATATTTGTACTACATGTGATAAAGACATAAATATTATTACCATTATAGGAACAATCAAAAGATAGCCTAATTAAAGATGTAGGTTACCAAAAATCAAACTCTACACCAAACAGGACTATTGTTCTCACAACTCTCTTGGTGTATAAGGGTAAAGACAATTTACTTATCTTCTCTTAAAGAAAATGCATTGTTGTAAGCTTGACTATTAACCAAATCTCCACTAAATATTTTGAATTCATGCAAGAATCAAAATATTTTTTGTGGGTTGTAATGGGACCATGGGAAAAACATGCTATGTAGGATAAAAGAAAGAAAATGATACACAAAAAGGTTAACAAATATAAAAACAATACAAAATGTATCATTTAGACTATCAATGGAGCCTTGGGTGTTAACTCATTAGATTAAATAATTCTCCAAGACAATGTTCTTTCCTTTATTTTTGTTCTCTCTCTTACTCTCTCTTTCTCTTCTCTTTCTATAAGTGTTTTCTTTTCTCTCTCTCATTTTTTTCTGTGTATATAATTTTTTTTGAAAGAGAGAAAAGCATACAATTTGCAATTTCGCATCAATTCTTCATATATAATATCTCCAAAACATTTTAATTGCACAATTACTTCATTCATGATCTAAAGGGTATCAAAAATTAATATTGACCTTTGCATAAGGATACCAAAGAAAGTCAAATAATATTCAATAAGTTTAAAATGGGCAATTAAGGGATATATACACACAAAAATTTTGAAGCCAAAAAAATAAATAAAGTGCCTTTAATCATTTTCAAGCATGCAATTAAACAAAGTCACCCTAAACAATTGCAATTCAAGTTCTAGAGAACATAATCTAAGAGGAGAATCACTCAAACAAAGAGAGATGCATGTAAAAATTATAATATAGCATGAACTCCTTTATAGCTCAAACCTTGCATTTAAAAGCTAAATTCAATGCAAAACAAAATAATAGAAAACTTTATGCTAATTATCACCTTTATAATAATCACCGCTATGCAACCAAATATTGTATTAATTAAGCGATTGTCACAAAAATTAAGTTGAGTTTCCTAAAGATAAGTATCTTAAGTATCCTAAATAATAGTGAGCACCGTACCATTACCCAAATGTATACAATTCTCAATTACCACAAATTGGGTACCGAAGAAAAGTAGAAAGAATTCTTTTTTCAAAAAAATAAATAAAAATGGGGCATCCCTTTCCCACACTTAGAACTTAGTATTGTTCTCAATGCATATAAGGAGGAGAAAAATTAGGGCAAATTATGCGAATAGTACTGCTGTGATTTATGGAGATTTCACACTATACCCTTGTCTTTTCTAAGTGTTTATTATTCTTATTTCCATATGAGCCCAACTTAAGCCCTAAAAATAGTGGTTCAATTCAATTAAGACAGACGCATAACAACAAGTTCAAACAGTCCTTAAGAATGTAAACAATAATCCCAACAGTACTGTAAATGCCTAACATAAGCACTAGTAACACTAACCCTTTAACTTTATGGAAAAGTTAACCATTGTTAATACTAATTAAGGAATCAGAAATGAAATTTTTAGTAAAAATATTTATAAACACATTCCTACCTTAATTTCCAATGTATTCTCACGTAATTCTCATTAAAAAAAAATTTATTGATTTTTTAACAAGTACCCTTAAATTAGTTAGTAATACTCACACTTTATATAATGAATTAAATGAAAAAATAAATATATTTAATATCTAGAAAATAAAAAATAGCATTCAATACTTTCTTTATTTAGTGAATAAGGATTAGTATAGCATGAAAGTTTGGCGCATGAAAAATTATGAATTGATCAATTAGAAATCCTTAAGCAATACATGGGAAGGAATAATTAGGTAATAAAAAATATAATACTAAGACACAAGTTCATACATTTTTTTTATAAGAAATATTTTGTATAGTCAATTTTCTCTTTAAAGATTTCAAATTCAAATATTGTACTACAAAAGGTCAAGGTTTAATTGTACTTTTATTTCTCTAATTTGAACTATGTATGTTTTTGGTCCTCCCAACTCTTTTTTGAATTAATTAAGTATTTTTATTTTTAAAATATAATAAATTTGATCCTTCCATCAATTTTTTTTTCTACTTAAAACCTTCATATTAGTTTTCATCTAAATATTTTGGTGTTTATGATGATTGACGAAATCAAGATATGAAATTATTTTAAAATTTTAAAAGTAAAATATTTAGCAAATAGTTAATAAAATTTGACAGATTTTATAAGATATTATATCAAGATTTGAAGATGGAAATTTTGGAGATTTTTATTTTGGGGGAAATTTGATTTGTAAATATTTTGACTAAAAAAATAAAAAAAATGTAAATTAGAAAATCCATATTTGATAATTTATAATTAATTAGCTCAAAAAGAACTTGAGGACAAAAATCACAAAATTACCTATAATTTAAACTAGGAAAATGGAAAAGGTAATTAAGCCTAAGGTAGAATTCGAGAGCTGAATATATTACCTTTCATATACTAACATGATGTGGCATGATTGACAGATAACCTCATCCCTTAAGCATGTGGTCAGAGGTTCGATTCCTAGGCCCATGTATATGAAAAAACATCTACTAGGAGATGTCAACCCCTTAAATGAATCTCAGTACCTCAAGGAAGTAATCCTTAGCTTTCGGTTGGGAGATACACTTGGTTCACCCAAAAATATATTACCTTCCATATATTGCATGTAAGGGAACATATGGAGGCAAAATATGTCAGCAATGCTGTAATTAATGATGGAAATTGTTTGCATGTTAATTGTTTATAGTATCAAGTTTATTATTTTAAAAGTTATCATTAAGGAGAGAGTTGGTTAGGAATAAATAGGATATAATGAAAAAATAATTTCCTTTCACCCCTATCTCATGTTGAGTCCAAAGTCCATGTATTTTAATTATGACAAACCTTCTAAATACAAATTATAAGCCTTCTAAGTTAAAGTCTACTGATGAGTTTGCTTAAGTATATTTAGAAAGACAAGTTTAGTGAAGAACAACAATTGAAGTAAACTCAGGAGATTGATATGAGTTGAAGCATGAAAGGAAATCATTGAATGAAAATGATTCAAAATGACCAAGGCTATATGTTGAGAAGAATTTAGTAAGGTCATTAAACAAAGAGAAAGTTCAGCCATGTGAAGGAGTCATCTCTCAAAGACAAGAAGAACATTGTTATTAATTGAATAATTATGAGCAATCGTGAAAAAGCAATATATACAGAACTATAGCATCAAAATGAAACTTCATCATCAACATAATAGTATTTAGAGGGTCATATCTTGGGCTGTAGACATGCATTTGAAGTGATCTTAGTGGCTATAGAAAGCTTAAAGAGATATCTACATTTCTCATGAAGAGGACGTGAGCTAATACAACCTAAATCATGGATGAATTAGAGCTTGAAGATGAAGACGCTATTCTATCTTGATAGCATGACATAAGCTTTGGAAATGCATTTGAGGTGTTCTTGGTGGCTATGGAAAGCTTGAAGAAAGATCTACATCTTTTATGAAGAAGTTGTGAGCTAATCTGGCATGGATTAAGGACCAAATTGGAATTGAAGATTAAAATGTTGTTTTGTCCCAACAACTTAATATAGTTGCAATATTTTAAGGATATCTTGAGCTGTAGAGGTCTAAATGACATGAGACCAGCACCTCAATTTCAAGGACAAAATTATCTACAAGATTCATTAAGACATCGAAGACCAATTAGGCCATTGAAAGGGTCATACAATTTAAATATAGTTGTTGACCCAACAAGCTACATATCAGAATAATGGAATACAAGCCTGTCAAAGTTTATCATCAAAGTATTCCTACAAAATGAATCTTTTATGCTTTCCCATCTACATCAGAGAGTCTTCTCAAATCATATCATCAAATGGAGATGATTACACTAAGACGCTTCATTAGAAAGTTGTTGAGAAAAGTTCATCAAAATGCATGAACTAAATGAATGATCAGAATGGTCACCGGAAAGGTGTTGGGAATGTTATGACAATTATAAAGTTAAAAAAAGCTTGTAGCTATGTCATAAAGTTGTTTCTATAACACTCCTTTAGTTCTAAATATAATTCATATTAATTTAATTATTACTTTAAGTTGATGAAAATGTGAGTAATTTTTTTTATAATAGCAAAACAGAATTTAGAAATAGAAGTGAAATGATAAAAACTGCTTATGTATATATATATATATACACATATATATATACACATATATATATATACACATATATATCCAACTGTACATCATAGTTTGAGTAATACATAATAGTCAAAGAAAAAACAAAAGTACATCAAAAAACATATACTACCTTACCCAATATATACATAAAAAAGATCCTATACAGAACAGTATTTATCTACCCTATCCCATAAGAAAAATATTATAAACTAGGTCTACAATTTGGAACAGTATCCTCTGGCTCATCCGCAACATCATCAGGCATTGTTGTCATCTTCAATAATCACGATTGAGCATGTATAACAAAAATAATGGAGTGAGGTGATTTGTTCTAAATCACTTTCACATATATGGTAGGAATTTAAATATAATTAATGAATGGAACCTAGGGTTTATTCTAAGTTATACTACACTACCCTTGACTTTGTATGGATCCATACTTCCCATCAATGAGTAATAGTTGTCAACAGAACCTGGGAAGTGACTAGAAGTACATATACCTCATCAACATCATCACATGGTACAGTCCTCATCATCAATGAGGAACAAATATCAATCAAGACGTCCATTTATAGAGGTATACTCTCAAACTAATCCCAAAATACTGAGCAGTTGTTAGGGTTATCGAGCTTGGTCAGGTGAATATCCCAGCTCATGGGAGCTACCCTGGCTATTAGGACTTTCACCACTCGATGTCTACCCCTAAGACCTCCCCAAATGGGTCCCTGCCTTTCATTCCTCAGCGTATCAAACTATAGCTTCCTTAACAGGATGTCATGCCATTGCATGTCCCTTGCTTTACATTACTCATTGATTTATTAATTTCTAAAGGTTTACTCTGGTCTCAAAAATTTGAGCACTAGTACAATTTCTACTAATATCTTTGCCTTATATTATAGAGATTTGATCCATACATATCATTCACATAATTCATAATTCAAATTATAGCACATAATCAATAATTCAATAAAAATAAAGACATACAAATAAAGACTGATAATTAAGAAATAAATCATAGAGGGGTCAAAAATTTCATAAAAATAATTTTTAAGCTTAGAAAAATAATTAGAATTTTATCATGAATTTTTAGAAAATTTTCAAATGTTTTTGAAATTTAGTACTTTTAAGAAAAATATGTCCACAGACACTTATAGAGCACAATTAGAAGTACTAAATAAGCTTTAAAATTTATGAAATTTTTACAAATGGTCTATTTGTGTGTCTAGACCTTACCTGAACGATAAGAACTTAAATTGAAATTTCTATAGTAGTTTTCTAAAAATAAATTCATAAATAGCTGATAAAATAATTTCTAAAATTAGTTTCATATTATGAGATTTATGGTTTATTTCTTCTACTAGTTTTGCTAAACTAATTGAGTATTACTAAAATTTGATAATATAATAATTTAATTATCTATTATAATAGCTAAAAATATTTTTTCTAAATTTGGACAGTATAACAGCTTAGTAATTCTACTATATTTGTTTGAATTTGAGCAATATAACAACTTAATAATTATACTATAGTTGTCTAAATTTGAGCAGCATAACTACTTAATAAATGTATTTTAATTATCTAAAATTGAGCAGCATAACAACTTAGTAAAAGCTTGAATTTAATACTAAACATTATAATATTTATAAAACTTAATAAACTTAAACATCGAAAGGTTTAGGGGAAAACCTTTCCTACCAACATACAAAGTAATTAAAAATTAGAACCAACCCCACTCCCTCCATTACCTCAAAGAGTTGGTGAAGTTGTTGGTACAAAGCTCCTAAGAAGAGGATTTTTACTAGTTATTAGAAAACTATTAGAATTTTAGTGTGAGAAGGAAAATTTTATGGAGAAAGGTGACTATGGAAGAGATTTCAGCTATCTCAATGGAGAAAGAGAATGAAGAATTCAGCTTCATTCCATGGCTATTTATAGAAGAGGAAGGGCCTTAGGTGTCCATGTAAGTGAGATCATCCATGACATCCAAAACCTATTTTTCATTTTTTTTCCACTTAATTAGGGACACATATTACATTTAGGTGGTGAATCACTCCTTGCTAGAGCTGGTACGTGGGATAGCAGCTGTCCCAAAGAATTTCCAGTGCAAAATTTATCTGTTAATTAATTAGCCGGTATCGATAAAATCACCTAAACTTGAATAAATTAACTTTTAATATCAAAATAATTAATGTAAATATAAATCTGAAAAAATATAGTATTTTTCATCAAAAATAAATTTCTAAAAATAAATTTTAATTTATTATTATTTTTTTCGAATTATATAAGCATATTTTGTATATTTTAAGTTTAGAAAATTCATATTAAATCCATTTTAATTCAATAAATGCTCAAATTTTTATGAAAATTATAAGATTATATATTTTACCTAGAAATGTGCTAAAAATATTATTTTCACCATTTTTGGATGTCAAACCAATACTGAGTTGGTTATTTGACAACTAGGAGTATTTTGGTCATTTTGTATAGAAATTTCAGAAAATTCCCAGAAAATTTCCAAAATTATATTTTAATACATATGACATGATTTTAAACTCAAATTGACATTTTAATATCAATTGAATCTTTTTCTCATGTCAGCCCTTAATGTTGACAAATAAGGAGAAAATCATCATTTTCTAATTTCTCTGGACTTTGGTTCGGAAAAATTATTAAAAATCACAACTAGATAGTTTTTGATATTCTAAGTTTAACTATGGGAATCAGAATTTTTAGATGCCTTCCCGATTTTTCAGAATTAAATATAGAATAAATAAATAAATAAAACAATTAATTAAGTAAAAGTGAGGGTGTTACAGTTCCAATTGTACCCTTTGCATTCCAACAACTATATTAACTTGATGGGTCTATATAAGGATAAAATACATTGCAAAACGTGAAGGAGAGACCTTATACAGAGTAATAATGTAATCCAACTCCTTTCCCCACTCTAGAACTCTTTTGAAAGTCAAAAAGGTTGTAGAAGGAGTGTGTCTAGCTCAATGCTTAAAGAATATTCACCTAATGGGTGTTATTAAGCTACAGTATAACCTTAAACACTATTTCTTATATTTGTAAGCTGTATTTATCCCAAACCAACTAAGTGGGTTAGGTTTGGTTGAGAGATAAATGTTGTGTGAAGCTTATGGAGGCTAGGCAGCTTAGACTACTGCTTATAATGCAGAGGTTGGGATAAAAGAATATTGTTTGTCTTCCTCCTAAGAACAAGTGTTGTTCTATGGTTGAGGGTAACTTGGAAAGATTTATAATACTTGTTGTCTTTCAATGCCTCCCAAGAATAGTGTTCTATGGTTGAAGGTAACCTGAAGAGGTTCAGAATACTTGTTTTGTCTCTCCCAAGACCAAGTGTGAGGTCTCATGGTTGAGATGTTATATTGGTGTTGTGCTTTCCTCCCAAGAATTGGTGTAGTTCTATGGTTGAGAAGAACCTACAGAGGTTCAGAATACTGAGTTGTTGATGTAGCTTGAAGAGACATTAAAGAATACTTGTATGTTGATTGTGATAGTGGAGAAATCCTACCTTGTGTGTGGGGACTAGATGTAGCCCAAGGATTGTTTGGGTAAACCAGGATAAATTCCATGTGTAGTATCTTCTCTCCTTCTTTATCTAAATTTAACGAGCACTAAGATAGTATTTAGTAAAAGCTCAAAAAGGTCAAAGTTTTAGAAAAAGTTTGCAAAGTCAAAATTCATCCCCCTTCTTGTGATGTTTTGATCCACTTCATGTCATACTATGCAACTTGTTTGTTTCATCACTACCTCCACCATCATCATTGTTGCCATTAATGCCACAAATGCTACAATTGTCACTTCTACTACTGCTATTCTACCACCATTGCCACTTTCATTACTATTGCCATGCAATAGTCATCACCACTATTGTCACTACCATTGTTACCATCACAATTGCAATCACGACCTCCCCTTTCCTCACCACTACCACATTATCATCACCATTGTCACTATGATTACTACCAACACAATGTTGTTACTACTATAATCGTTATCACCTTATTGTTGCCACAAGTGTATAGCTACAATCATAAACTACCACATTATCACCACCATCATTGTCACTACAATTATCACCACCACAATGTTGTTACTATTGTAACATTTTATCCCCTCTATTACTGTCACTATTGATATTGTCACCACAACTACATCGTTAATGCCACCACTGTTGTTATTCTCATTACCACTATCATTGCTACTTTTCCTCTTTACCATTACCATCATTGTGATCACTTTCACCACCATTGCAATTGATGTCATTACCCCTTTTGCGACTTTTATCACCTTTACTGTTACCACTATCATTATTACCCCATCATCATTATTGTTATCACCATCCACATCACTATGTACCACCACTTTCCACAAGGGATATTTTGTCATCGGCATACAATATATATTTGTTGATGGTGAAAATTTGCATGTTTCAAGATTCGATCTTTGATGAATATCAAATAGATGACTTTTCATAGTGATTCTAACAAATATGCTTGTGTTTTTTTATAGGATTTAGAATCAAAGATTAGTTGTAGATTCTTTTTATTCGAATTAGCAACGTTTTGTTTTCAACTTGAGGGTAAGAGAAAAGTTAAAATCTCCATTCTACTGCGATCAAAATTTTAATTAGTGTGCAACGTTGATTTTTTTATTTTTGAAGACTAAATCAAATAAAGATTTTTGTTTCATTAACTTCGGTAAGTACGGAAATATGCAAACAAAGCATTACAACCATTCTAATCGAATATGTTAATTCAACTTGAATTCATTAACAATCATAGAGACGATAAGAGGATTCGTGAAACTTTATGCTGAATTTACAAAGAAAGCAAACAGATCGAAAGATGAATACATAGAATCACAAATACCTTTGAAAACAACATTTGAAAAAGTAAAGAGATATTTAGAAAGCGATGTAAAATGGCAAGAAACGCAATCAAACTTAAAGTACTAAAATTGTAAAAATGCAGTGAAGATAAAATACAAAGAATGTAAATAAATTCAAGAGATAAGCACAAGAAAATAAAGAATTAAACATACAAATCTAAGAAAGAAAGAAAGAATGCAATGGAAATTAAAATGTCTGGAAAGTAAATGCGGAAATGTAAAAGACTGGTAAATTAAAATGTAGAACAAGGCAAGAAGTCAAGGACAAAGCAATAAAAATGCAAAGATATTTAAATTCAGAAGAAATGAAGACAGAAACAGAGTAGATGACAGCATTAAATTGAAGTTAAAGGCAGACCACATAAATGTAAAGAACTTGTATTGAAAAGTGGGTGAAAACATACACAAGACTCTTAGAATTAGTAGCCATTGATGATGATAGACGTGTGTGGTATTCTAGAGATTTTGTGCAAATGTTTCAATCGAGAAAATAATGGTCATCCTGGTTCTATTTATAGACTATATATACTAACGACTAGATTACAAGATTTCGACACGTATACAAATAACTAGGATTGTTACTCTATGATACAACCATCTACCTTGATCTGCGTCTCGCAAGTAACTGCTCAAAACCGTTTGTCTAAAGATTAACAATACTTCCATGTGTGTTGGCATTCAAGCACTTCTATTTTCCAATGAGAACTATCAACAGTTCGAGAATTTCTACACTTAATAAAATATACATTTTCAGTTCTATACACCCCAAGTGTCACACTTTTAACTCGAATTAGTTTTTTTGATGACATCTCAAGCTTCAAACTATAAACCCTTCATTCTTGAACCTTCATTCTGTCAAAACTGCAAATATCTGATTTTGTTCCTTTGAACACCTTCACGATTTCTTCACTGTCTCCTCGAATTCATATTTTTCGAGAATATCGGTTACTCAACTGTAGAAGGTCAACATAATTAAATCATTCTCAACATCAAAACTTAGAAAAATTCCTAAGCACCCATGACAATATTATTACTATCTATTAAGTTACTTATTTACTATGAACCAAACACAAGTTAAGATATAAACTTATCTTACTGATATTATTTCCTACTCTTATTTTATCCTCATATCTTACATGTTCTCATCTCATTTTGATCACTAAATAAACCCTAAGCCTATATTGGAGTATCCATTAATAGTCATAGATATATCCCTCTTCTCGTTGTTGTAGCATACGTGGAACTATTTGTATCAAAATTTTAAACATTAATATTATTTTTGCGTCACTTTCATTACGCTATTATTAATAACATTCTCTGTTTACACAGCACGATGGAGTAACAAATTTTTAATACATACTCTTTTTCTTTTTCTAATTTTCCATGACAAATATGTATAGTAGAAAATGATACAAAATTATAAAGAGCCAATCTCCAATTTGAAAAGAATATAAATACTTTTATTAATTTGAAAGGGAGTTAAGTTATATTATTTATATAACAAATCTTTACAATACTTTTTAAACAGTATCTTTTTCCTCCATGTCTTTATCACATTATTTATGATATTAAAAAAAATATCTTCTCTTTGAAAAGATCAAACAAATACTTGTGAGGATAGTTTTCTATGATGACCACATTGTACTCCGGCGATGGTTCTTTCATCGGCTTACGCACTCTGTGTGGACCTTCGAAATTTGAGAATGATTCGTTTCTTCTTTTCAGTTGTCATTATGACAAAACAGCTTTGTCACTAATTGCGCCCACATGACATAGCTTGTGCTACGTACCAATATGACTGATGATGGCTCTAAGAAAAAAGATTTTTTTTTCACAAAAATAGAGATAAAACTACTCAGTCAATTTTATCCATGATTATGATTGTAGTCGAGTATTAAAACTGATTAACCTAACAACATACATATACATCAACAATCAACTTTTTTGTGCGATAATCTAAATTGATCAAATGCGATGATAATGAATTAATCTATCAAAAAATAAATTTGTTCATTCTCCATTTCTATTAAGAATATCTTTTGTCATAGCAACATTAATTTATAGTCCTTTTTTGGATATCAGAAAATTCCTATAGTCCTTCTCTTGCACAAAAATATATTAACATCATATGCAGTTTTCTAAAACGGAAAATGATGTCGGTGTAATGATGTGGACAACTACAAGAATGCAATTTATGTACACTTTGTATGTATTTCATTTGCATGTGTCTTCTGCCACAGCTTAACCTTTGGTTCTGTTTGAATAAATTTTTTTATAAATATTTTTAAGAGAAGAAAATAAAAAGATAAAAATATAAAATGAAATAAGCTTTTTTTATAAACTAAAATTAGCTTATATATAAGCTAAAATTAATTTAGAGAAGTTAAATGAGATCAGCTTCTCCAAAACCTAATTTTAACTTATACATAAGTTAATTTTAATTCATGAAAGAATTTTATTTTTTCTCCTTATTTTCTTCTTATATAAATGCTTATAAAGTTTATCTAAATAGGATCTTAACATGATTCAAAATGCTATTGATTTATCCTTAGGATGTGTTTGGTTGAGAGGAAGAAAATAGAGAAAAAAGAAGGGAAAATGTGAGAAAAGAAGAAAAGAGAAATAGGTAAGAAATAGAATAGAAGTTACAGTTGTTTGGTTAAAGAAAAATAGAGAGAAAATTAACTTTTTGATATTATTTTTATTTTAATTATTGTTATTTATTTTTATTATTAATATTATTTATTATTAATAATAATAATATTTATTTTTATTATTAATATTATTTTATTATATTTATTAATATTATTATTATTATAATATAATAAAGCAAGTAAATCAATTTATAGAGGCAAGTAAATTGATTTACTTGTTTTTACAGAATAAGAGCAGACGACGGTGAGCTATTTTTGTACATTTTTTTTGCTATTTTACGAAAAAAGAAATTTATGGTGAGTTTCACATATTTTTTTTTTTTAAATTTCACATTTTTACTCTATCAAACAATTTTTTTTTTTTTTCACTTTCACTTTTTTTTTTCCCTCTCTTCCTTTATTTCTTCTTTATTAAACGAAGCGTAAAGGGCTTTCTTAATTCCACTAAATTTGCAACTTTAGATGAGCAATAGACTTGAGTCACAAATATAATCATTTGATCAGAAACATTGTACCATAAAATAACTTTGGGGGTTGATTTTGCTCGGAAACAGCTAAAGAGTTTTAGTACTTTTTGTTGCATCCTTTGTTTTAGATGGTGGGACAAGTATTGTCACAAAAAGTATGACATGTCTAGTCAACATCAGTCCAGTGCATGTTTTTGCTCTTGCAGAGCCTCTCTTTATTCTCGTCACATACACGTTTTAATTAGAGCTAAGTTCCTTCCCGTACACCTCAATTAGGAAGGACATAAAAAAGAAGAAGCATTTATAAGAAACAGATTCACTGTGTATTTAGTTCAATGTATTTCAGAAAAGTAATTTTTTTCAGAAAAATTTAAATGGCGACTCCATTTTGGGTGAAGGGGAGAAAGATTTTGATTTTTAAAAGTATAAAGTGTTGTTATATTAGTTTTTTAAATTAATTTTTTTAAAATAAGTTCTTGAAATTCCTATTTGTTAATCTAAATCTCTAAATTTAATCACTTATAATTATTTTAGTCTCTAAACATATATTAATATTAGGGTTAAATATGTTTTTAGTCTTCTAAAAATATGAAAGAATTGGTTTTAGTCCTTAAGAAATTTTTTTCTTGAATAAAGTCCCTCAAATATTAAAAATATCTTAATTAGATCCTTGTGTTAAACTTTGTTTAACGTTTCTGTTAAATGATGACCACATCAACTTTTAAGTAAAATATTTTATTATCTGAAATACTTAGTAATAATTTTTAATAAAAAATCGTGTAATTACTTTTGCTTTAGAGTTAAAAAAAAATCTATGGTCTAGAGTTAAATATGTAATAATTTTATATAAAAAGTATGTTACTAATGTAACCTGGACATAACAGTTGACATGGACGGGCACATCAGTAAATTAATGATAACTATGATACTGATTTGGTTATCATTTAACAGAAAAGTTAAAGAGAGTTTAGCACAAAGATCTAATTAGGATATTTTTAATATTTGAGAAACTTTATTCAAGAACTTTTTTTTCTAAGGACTAAAACTAATTCTGTCATATTTTTGAAGGACCAAAAACATATTTAACTTTTAATATTATCACTTTAGTCACACGTTTCTTTTGAATTTTGGACTAATTTGATTGATGAATTGTATACTTGGGACTTTTTTTGCATTTTTTTAATTTCAGATACTAATGTAACAACATTTTACACTTTCAAGAACCAAAATAACTATTTACTCCAGAATAAAAGATAAATAAAAAAAATAATAGATGTTTTAAGTGATACGGTACAAAATGAAAGAAAAAGATATAAAAAAATAAAGTAAAAATAAAATGAAAGAAAAAGTAAGTGTAACAATAATCCTTTTTTTTTTTTTTTTTTTCTTATCGGTTCTTCCTAGAGTTATACTAATCATGGGCTCTGTATTCCACAAACCTATGCAGGCCGACGGGAAAGGGTCCATATGTATTAAATTTGAGTTGAGCAACTGCATGAGTGGGTCGTTTTACCTTTCTGCAAATAAGGTTTTTATATGAATTTATCAAATTATATAAGCACTTAGTAAGTTGAAAATTACAAATATTTGATTAGATTTATGAAAGTAATTCATAATTCCTTGTAAACTCTTTTTAATTTGTTTTAATGAGTTTTTATAGTGAAATTTGTCAAAATAAACTTATTAAATCAAGTATTTATGAATAAACTTTTATGCGTTTAATTTTGATTTACTATCGATGTAAAGATTTATCAAAAAAAAATAAAATCAATGTTTTTAAAATTAGACCAGTCAATAAACCGGTCAAGACACTAAATCAAAGTTCAATGGTTCAACTGTGGTCATTTCAGTTTTAATAATAATAATAAGAGTTTAATGACTATGTATTGTCAGTGTAAAAAAGTTTTATACTATCAACCAATCACAAATCATCATTATTATGACTTTTAAGGTAAGTATTATAAAAGTCAACAAACTTACTGTACATGATAATTTGTAATTAGATGACAATGTAAAACAGCTTTACACTGTCAGTACATAGCCTATTTTCTCTAATAATAATAATAATAATAATAATACATAAAATAGTATTAAACAAACATGATTTTATAATTTTATAATTTTATAATATTAAAAACTAAAAATAAAATATAAATTTATAAGTTCCTAACATTCAAATTACATTCAAAAGTTCAAATTAAATATATTATAATACTTAGGTCTAAGTTTCAACAATACATAACAATATCCATTAATAATACTTTAGGTTAATTTTTCATTTATTGATTTGCTACGAATCGATTTTTAGCATGTTTTCACCTGTTTTTGATCAGTTTTCTAATTCTTTAACCAATTTTTCTAAAACCGGTTTAGTGCTTTATTTGAACTCAACACTTGATCAGCTCACCAATTTTTTGGTTCGATTGGCCGGTTTAGTTTGGTTTTCAAAAAAGTGAAAAATCAATGTAAAGATTTATACTCTCAACTAATTACTTTACATATGTTTTTTAAAATAATTATTATAAAAGTCAATAATTTTTAATTATATATAATTTTGTTGGGGTCATTAAAATTTTGGTCAAGTAATGTGGTCGAAGGAAGGTTATAAATAGCAAGATATGAGTCAAGATCTTGAAGAGAAATGTAAGTTATAACAACGTGGAGCACCTAAGTGCTAGAATAGTTGAAGATATGTGTTTGATTTGTTCAAGCAAGTTACATTTTTGAGAAGTTTTTTTGACAAGTGCTGTTAGGACAATTAAAGGACACATTCGAAGAGAAGTTCGCGTTACAGTTAGTAGTAGTTTTCAAAGAGAAGCGATTTCAGACAAGTGACAACTTCTTAGTTAGGCTTTTTTGACAAGTGACCGTTATGTAAATTATGTACAAGGAAACATTTGTGTAGCCATTTTTCTTTGGTTGTAACATTCACACAAACTCTGTATACCACGTACACCGCACTAATGGCTACTGGTTTCAAGAGCAAAGTGTATGTTCTAACCCAACTTTCATTTTAATACACTATGCTTTTCTTATCCCAAATTCTACTATCTATGACTCTTTCTTCTTTCGATAACTCTTTCTTGGTAATTGAATTTCAATCTTTCTATAACTTTTTCTTCTTTCTATAACTTTTTCTTTTGTCAATAACCCTTTCCGATGAAATTTACATGACAAAATATACATCTCAATTTATGCATTAATGTCCACATGATTAAAAATCGAATTTAAAATTAAATGTCTCTCTAGATATTATTGTTTATTAATTTGAATGGACATGTAATTACTATTCAAATTTGTTATATGAAATCATGGTTTAATATCTTTATAGAAACCGAAACTATAATTTCAAGTTATTAAATTCTCAAGTTGAAAACTTAAGATTGTTAGTTTGAATAAAAAGAATCCACATGAAATTAGAGATTCTAAGTCCCGTTCAAATAAAGATCTTATATGTTAATTAGAATCATTGTAAACAGTTATTTTTCAAGAATTGACATTATTTCAATTCTTGAAACAAATTTCTACCAACAACAAATTTATAGTTAAATCACTGTAAAAAATCTTCGCTGTAAATGTATTTCGATTAAATTCAACTTTTAATTAAGCATTCCTCGAAGAAGCTTAATATCACTTGAGGTTACACGGCAACAGTATGTACCGCTTTATTCCTTGTACCCTTTCGAAGTGTACTATGTTTCATCCAGCTGACCATTAATACTGCCAGCTAACGGTGATACAATATGAGATAACATATTTATACACAAAATCATTATTCATAAAAAAACGCGGAAAAGATAAAGGCAAAATAAACTATATATTGTAATATTCTTCTATTTAGACCTCAGCTCCTTTCTTTTCATCAAGGAGGGGTGGTGAAAATTTATTTTGAGAATCCAAACACTATCAATTCTCGAAAGATAATCTCTTACAAAGATTTTAACCAACAAATAAGAATTTTATTTAAATGGGGCTTAGAATCTACAATTTTGTGTGAACTCTTCTTATTCGAATTAGCAATCTTATATTTTCAACTTGAGAATAATTCAATTAGTAACTTGAGATTGTAGCTTCAATTTCAATAAATATATTAGATAATGATTTTATATAGCAAATCTGAATTACAATTGTATGTCTATTAGAATTAACAAATACTAATATCTTGATAAACATTTAGATTTAATTGTAATTATATAGTCATCAACACATAAATCAAATTGTATATTTGAAAATATAATTCATTGGAAAGGGTTATAGACAGTAGAAAAAGTTATAGAAAGAAGAAAGAGTCATAGAAAGATTGAAATTAAATTGCGAAGAAAGAGTTATCAAAAGAAGAATGAGTCATAGACAATAGAATTCGAGATGAGAAAAGCAAAATATATTGAAATAAAAGTTGGGTCAGAACATACACTTTGCTCTTGAAATAGGTAGCCATTAATGTGGCATGTGTGGTGTACAGAGTTTGTGCAAATGTTATAACCGAAGAAAAATGGCTACACTGATGTTTGTTTATACATAGTTTACATAACGGTCGAATTTCTATGATCTTGACACATGTACAATAGAATAAGCAAAACTAAATAGGGTGTTGCCATTTGTCCAAAGTCGTTCTTCCTTGAAAACTGTTTCTAACTACGACGAGAACTTCCTTTTGAGTGCGATTTCTTTACGAGCATACCTTTTATTTTGAGTATGACTTTTAATTGCTTTTGCATGTGACTAGGCCTTTCTCAAAAAATGTACTCTGCTCGACCAGTTCGAAAATTTTGTTTTCTAGTGCTCTGACATTTAGCATTTTTCACGTTGCAAGTCTGTACTCCCTTTGATCTTTATCTATACCTTCTCCATTCAAGCCTTCCTTTCGATGATATTATTTGATTAAACAGATGCCCCCCAAAAAATATTTGCTTGAGATTAATCAAAAGCAAACATTTTTTTATAACTTGTTTATTCAATCATTCCTTAACACCTTTCTTTCTCAAAAGATAAACTGTTCATTTTCTTAGGGGTACAAAAGACTATTTACCTACTGGCACCATAATGACGTTGACATTTAACTGCCAAGTCTCCATCATGAAGTGAAATTCTCGCTTCCCAACTCCACCATGATTGATTTTTTACGGCTGCTTTTGAGGGGGTTAAATAAAGAGTTGATTATTTAAAATTCAAAATTTGGAAAAGGGGAATTAAATTCCCATGCAATTTTTCCTATAAGAGGCTAGAAGTTTCTTTTGGCCTCACTCTTTTTACATACACTCTCTTTTTCATCACAAACACTTCTCTCATTTTCTTCTTTCTCTGCCATTAGTAAGAAACTCTTGCAATACCATTGCAAGACTGTATCTTTTTGCTTGCCATCATCAGTAATGGCTTTTTCATCCCACAAAACTTCAACCTCTTCTTAAGAAAATATTGTTCCCATGACAATAAAAGGAGGTGAGCTTCTACAGGTTGATGGTAGAACATTCGTGCTTGTACCTGGGTTTGAAGAAAAAAGATCTAGTCTTCTCAAGTACTTCTCAATAGGTACAAAACACTCGGTCTTCTTTGGCCCCTATGATCCTCAGCTTTCTTTAGAAAAGCTATCACTTTATCTTCCTCCTTCTAACGAAGAATGACCATTAATTCATGGAGAGAAAATAAAGGTTGATTTCACTAGAGAACTAACCAAGATCTTTAGAGCTTCCCCCTTGTAATTCGAGAAAATTACTTTCGTTGGTTGGACAGAGTAAAAGCTACAAAGAAGAGATCACTGGAAAAAGATAGGGATTTATGACTTGATTCAGTTAAGTTGACTTGAAGTTTCTTCTTTTGGTATCCCTATGCTCACTGCTTCTTTTTGTTTTCTAGAATCGAAACTACCATTCTTTCGAGCTTCCTTATGAATTGGTCACCTAACACTTCTCGACATCGTAGCAATTACTGGGTTAAGACCTACTGGCTCGACATATGGATTAAGTCTTTTCAAAGATGAAATTGACATCGAAAGCATTGATATAAACTGGGATATTAAAACTTACAATCTTTACATTCAAGAACATCAAGGCGAAAGGTACTCACTTGTCAACGAAGATGTGAACATTGCCTTCCTACTTTATTGGCTAGCTTCACATGTTCTTTGTACTTGATCACTTCAAGTACCCAAGTATTTTTACAATTTGGCTCAAGCTTTGCACCTTGGTAAGAACATATGTTTGAGCAAACTACTTTTAGCTACTCTTTACTTAGCTATGGATGATGCAATTGATATCATGAAGAGTCCTAAGCAATTGAAAAATATCTCGGGGCCATTGTTGTTAATACAACTTTGGTTGAATGCTATCCTCGAGAAACGCATTCCATTAGTAGGTAGAAAAACTTCTTAACCAATCAAAGATGCTTAACTTACTTATCTAACCTCAAAAAAGAAATGCAACCATGATCAGCATAGGAAATAGATCAAAGCTTTCTTAAGTTTCAAAGAATTCAATAAAGATCTTGCTTCATTTGTAAAAATGGATTTGATCAGCCTTAAATTGGTTTGAGCCAGATTTCCCTATGACACTCCTGTCAACAATTTGACTTTATCGAAATCTAGGCAACTTTCCTAACCAGAGATGTAATCTTTGCTAGTTTACAATTGAAAGATGTTAGATTCTATGCTTATCAACCCCAACTATTTGCTCGACAATTGGGACTTTGTTAGCTTTTGATTCCTTTATTTAAAAGAAGGCACTAACCAGTCTTGCTTGCAGGAGAAGATCATTTACTTGGTCCTACTTTGAATGGTGGATGGCCAAAAATATTACCTTCTTTCTACCCTTCTTCCTTCGAGAATAGCTTGTATTGTACTCACCATTCTATGAATGGTGACAAAGTTATTATTTCTCGAAGGTTCTCAATGCAAGCCAATGTTTTGAAAAGCTTACTATATCTTTTGCTTTTTTGCAGGGACCAAATCAAAATGAAGGTAAACAATGCCTCAAATCTTAAATTATGAAATTTGAGAATTTTTATCGTTGTTGTTATTGTCCCAATAACATCTTTTTCACTCTCAAAGATGTGGCTTACACTCGAAGGGAAAAAGTCGAGAAAAACAAAATGAACAGAAAAATGATTAACCTAGATGGGAAAACTAATTTTGAAAAATATTGTCTAAATAATTCTACCACCGTTTTTGGGGTGGCCAAAGATTTAAGATACTCAGTATAGGTTCGAGAACTTCAAACTGTCGAACAAACTTTCAAACAATTTAAAGTTCCAAAAAGTGAAAAAGCAACATTTGCTAAACATTATCTCGACAATTTCCCCAAATCCCCTAAGTGGCTGCACTATGAGATAGAAGATGTTGAATTGAGGACACTAGAATTATTTGGTAAGGACTTAATTTTTACTTTAGAATCAAATAAACTTGAATTTTACCCTTATCTTACTTTGATTCCTATGTTTTATTTTCTCATCTCTCGATCAACCTGTTCTAGAGAAATCAGAACAGTGGGAAAATGGAGAAGAAGGAACTCACCAATTAAAGCCTAGGAAAAGGAAAGCACTTAGTGCCAAAGACAACCACTTCTAAGAAGGTATGCTTTTTCTCAAACATTTCCAATACGGTTCCTTTATAACTATCCTTTTGACTAATATCCTTATCTTTTTCTTGATAGTCTTTTGTTCTTTCGATTTCCTAATCGTTTCACATGTGTGCTTGATAGAGAACTGATGAACCAATTGTTGAAACAAAGAAGACTGCTAAAGAAACAACCTCAAAAAGTCCAATGCTTGCCCCTTTAGGCAAAGAAAAGAAACATAAAGCTTAAGTCAATGAAACAACTTTGAGCCAACCTCAGGTACATTTACTTTGTTTTCTCATTTCCTTCAATCTTCCATTTCTAAATTTTCCCCAACAAATAGGTTAGTGCTAAGGTTAATATCATCGAGAAAAATGATGACGAGGTCTTAGAAGAAGATGTCTTAACTTCTCAAACTAACAAGTTTCCCCTAAAGAAACCAAAGAAATCCCAGGTAATTTCTAGATCGAAACTATCAAAAGACTTTTTACTAAAATGACTTTGTTTAACTTAGACAATCATTTGCAGGCTGTACCAATAAGGATATATCATACGCGGTCTAAGTTTGCCATGTCTAGTATATCTTTTGAACAAAAATCTTCTAACACTTAATCGAGACACATTTTGGTTAAATTACTTGCAGGATCTAAACATAGTAGACGTCTCTTCATCCTAAGAACCTCGATCTAAACCAAATGAAGCAAGCATGATAACCTTAAAAACTTTACATTTTCTTATTTATTACTTTGGATTGTACCTGATTTTGGCATATTACTTTATTCCAGCCTGACATGAATGGAGAAATTACTCTAGAAGTTAGCTCGACTCTTGAGAAACCAGATCAAATCAAGTTAGGTAAATGGAAGAAATTCATTACTTTCCTAAAAAGCATGTGTGCATTAAGTTTTGCCCTTCAAATTATTTATGGGCCTATTACATTCAATTTTTGCTCAGCACAGGGTACTTTGAAAGTCACCTCTCCTCCACACCTTGAAACCATTGAGCCTTAAGAAAAAGATGCTCAAAGTCAAAGTGAATCTTCTCCTTTAGAAAAGACAACATATATTCAAAACAAAGAGTCCAGGAGGAAGTTTCAAATGAGGACATAGAGCTTAATGAACTTGTGGGAGGTAGTCCTCGATGAAAGAGTTCTGATACCCAACATGAAGAGTTGAGCGAGGAAAGTGAATAAAACTAGGAAGAAAAGAACAACATTGAGCAGGAGAATGAAAATGGAAAAGATAAAAATGAAGAAGTGACTTAGGAAAATAAATCTCCAAGTCACAAAGTCAATACTGGCCTTATTTCTTCTGATATTGAAGAAAAAGATGAAGAAAATGACATTCGATATCTTAGAAAAATGGTCAAGTGGCTACTTAGTGTCTTTGAAGGCTTCTGAAGCAAGTTAGAATAAACTGGATAATAAAGAAGCCTTCGAAGAAGCTTTTGATCACTTCAAGAAATTAGCCTTCAAAGAAAGCTTGTCTTTAAATTTGACCAAACCTGGCTATAAGAAAGAAATCGAGGAAGTTGTTGAGAAGCTTGGGTTTTTTGAAAAAGAATTTCTAGAAACTGAAAAAGATATTATGGAGCAATTCTTTGATATTTTCAATGCTGCTTATAAGGCTCATAAAGATGATCACCAATGCTTGGAAACAATTGAAAAGATTGAGAATGAAACTAAAGAAGATCGGTCAAAATTGGAATAAACCAAAACTTTGGTTGAAAATTTGAAGAAATCTTCCTCTAAACTTGATCCTTCTTTAACAAACTTAAAGACAAAAGAAAAGGATTTTGAGAAGTAGCTCGAGGGGATTCAAAACGCATTAGTTGAGAATAGAAAGAAACAAAAGGGTATTTCTGAAGCTAAGGACAACATCAAGAAACAACAGGGTGAATCGATAGCTTTGGCTAAGGTAATAGCCTAATCCCTCAAGAGCCAACATTCAAAGAAGATCTCCCTCAAAAAGCAGCATGTCTAGCTTTCCTCCAAACTTCAAGACTTGATCAAGCGCCATGAAAGGCTTAAAGAAAAACGCTCTCTTTGAAACAATTTTATAATTTTGATGTTTTTTGTTTCCATTATTTGTTATTCTTGAACATTTTAAGTTTCATGTAATTTGTAGATTTAATGGATGGGTATTTTGATTTCTGTAATTGTTGGGTTATATTGCTTCAAATATTTTCAATTACTAGACAAAATTCGACTATCCATATTCATTTCTCAAATTGAGTAAGCGTTATTTGAATAGACTTTTTTGACAACATATGATCCATCCCAATTCGATGACCATTAATCATAAACTTTCAATTTTTTATCCATTGGTAGAATAACTTTCCACACTAAGTCACCAACTCGAAAGATTTTACTCTTAATCTTTTTATTATAAAATCGAGAAATTCTTTTTTTTTTAGTCCAATCATATTTTCCAAAGCAGTTAACCTTTCATCATCCAAGTTATTTAACTCATCAAACATTAAGTTCCAATCATCTTCAACAGGTAATTCGTTTTGCCTTTATACCTGAATTGATTGTTAGTTAATCTCGATTGGCAAAACAACTTCATGACCATATACTAAATGAAAAGGCATTATTCCTATAGCCCCTTTAAGCGAATTTCGATAAGCCCGTAAAATTTGACTTAAAGTTTCATGCCAACTTCTTGGCTTTTGACCAACATGCTTTTTAATCAAACCTATCAAAATTTTATTAATAGCTTCGACTTGACCATTGACTTGGGCATAATAAAGGGTTGAAGTTACTAACTTCATACTCTGAGATTCTACATATTGAACCATTTTTCGACCCGTGAACACAATTCCTTGATATATTGTAATAGCTTCTAAAATACCAAATCGATATACAATGTGTTCCTCAATAAAATTAATTACATCACTTTGATCAACATCTTTTAGAGGAATTGATTCGACCTATTTAGTGAAATAATCCACAACAATCAAAATATATTTATGTCCTTTCAATGATGGTGGATGTATTTGACATATCAAATCCATTGCTTAACCTTGAAATGGCCAAGGCTTAATAACTGAATGAAGTTCACTAGCAAGCACTTGTTGAATGGGGCCATATTTTTTACATTCTTCACAAGATTTAGCATAATTCATGCAATCCTTCAAGATCGAAGGCCAATAATATCCCTGTCGAAATAAAACCCATTTCATTTTTTCACCTGCTTGATGAGATCATAAATACCTTCATGAACTTCAGCCAAAGCAATGCATGCTTTAGCTTCACTTAAACATCGAAGAAGAGTACCATCTATACCTTTTTTATATAATTCATCTCCCAAAATCACATAAATAAGAGCCCTATACTTGATTTTTCGATCAACAAGTGCATTAGGGTCTTTCAAATAATCTACTAAGGGTTTCCTCCAATCATTAGATGGTCAAACATTTGTATGCAATTCTTCGACCACATTAGGCAATTTATTTCAAACACTTATTAGATATTCAATATTTTGTTTAATTAACTTACAACCTGAGGCAATTGGAGCCAATTCATTAGCCTCACAATTCTCTTTTCGAGGAATATGTTCAAATGTAACAATATCAAACATATTCAATAAGAGGATAGCCTGAGAAAAATATTTAATTAAGTTTCCACTTATACATCTATATTCTTGAGTTAGTTGTTTGATTACCAGCTGCGAATCTCATTGAATCAAAATGTTTTTAGCTTCAAACACAATCAATGTTTCGAGACTCATTATTAAAGCTTTATATTCTGCTTCATTATTTGAACAAGTAGGTCTTATTTCAAACATTAATTTAGTAGGAATGTGATAAGGGGAAATAACCACAATGCTAACACCTAAGCCACTAACATGTTTTGAACCATCAAAATAGAGAAAGCAAGGTCTTACCCCCACATAAAATTCTTTGATTTCGAGAGGAGTGTGATCAACCTTGAAATCAACAATTATTTGTCCTTTAATAGATTTTAAAGAAGCAAATCCTACTTCAAACCCATGCCTATTAAGCGCTTGCTCGACTAATTGGCTTATTTGTTGGGGATTTTGGATATTTTGTCCCCAATTCCGATTTTGGATATTTTGTTCACCAAGGTTCTATTGATTTTGAACATTTCCCCCCCAAGGTTTTGCTGGCTTTGTCGAAATAAGTTTAATACTTGATCTGCGTTTTGATTTTGATTAACCACAAGAGGATTCTCCATATATCCTAGTATTTGATTATTACCTCCTACATTTTGGTTTTGATTGATTATGGGAGGATATTCAAAAAGTTGTTATCAGTTATTACCTAAAGGATTTATATTATTCACTAAAGGGATTTGATTTGGCATTTAATTCTCAAGTTGTTGTTG
This sequence comes from Spatholobus suberectus, assembly GCA_004329165.1. Taxonomy (NCBI): domain Eukaryota; kingdom Viridiplantae; phylum Streptophyta; class Magnoliopsida; order Fabales; family Fabaceae; genus Spatholobus; species Spatholobus suberectus. The sequence continues at coordinate 71,196,496 of CM014735.1, forward strand.
CCTTCAAGGATTTTCTAATGCTTCAGTAGCTAGTAACTAGCATGGCCAGTTATTGATAACTATTGTTAGTCGTTTGGAACATAGGATTCAATACTGTAGTCATTTGATGAGTCAACATATTCACCATGTCATGATTACTATGATCCATTTATTGACGAAATGTCATCAAAGTCTGATTAGTGATACCAGTCGAGAGACTGTTCTCTCTCAATATATTGCCATCAGTATTAGCTCCCATTGTCTGTGATTGATCAGAACTATATGCATAACTTGATCCCTGTAGTTCCATATTTCTATTTCTTGGTTGTGCCAAATGAACGGACACATAAGCAGAAGGTATAGATTGAGGCTACGTAACAGACATTTCCATGTTCATTTGTTGAAGCCTCCATCTTGGCATTCCCCAAGGTTGAGTTACTTGTAGGGGTGTACTATGACTAGGACCCACTTCTGATGGAGGTGGTAAAATTCTTTATGTAGGAATGACACCTTCAACTTGTGTTGTAGTAACACTTTCCGTTATAGGATTATTATCTGCCTCCGACACCGGTTGATTATTCATATTACTATTGTTATCATTATTGAAGGATGTTCTATTCCTTTGACTTGTTTCCAAGATTTCCTAGTCCACTAGAACTGGCCATTACTGTGCTACTTCTTAAAATCATACAATTCTTTCAAGACTAGTTCCTTTTAATGATTTGGCAGTATAATGTCCCATCGAGCATATCGATTTGTTGATGGTGAAAATTTATTTCAAGAATCCAAACACTATTAATTCTCGAAAGATAATTTCTTACAAAGATTCTAACCAACAAATGAGAATTTTATTTAAATAGGACTTAGAATCTACAATTTTGTATAGACTCTTTTTATTCGAACTAGCAAACTTAGATTTTCAACTTGAGAACAATTCAATTAGTAACTTGAGATTGTAGCTTCGATTTCAATAAAGATACTAGACAATAATTTTATATAGCATATCCGAATTACAATTGTATGTCTATTAGAATTAACAAATACTAACATCTCGATAAACATTTAGATTTAAATTCGATTTGTAATTGTATAGTCATCTACACATAAATTGAATTGTATATGGAAATATGAATTTCATCAGAAAGGGTTATAGACAGTAGAAAAAGTTATATATAAAGAAGAAAGGGTTATAGAAAGATTGAAATTAATTTGCAAAGAAAGAATTATCGAAAGAAGAAGGGGTCATAGATAGTAGAATTCGAAATGAGAAAAGCAAAATACAATAAAATAAAAGTTGGACCAGAACATACACTTTGCTCTTTGAAACCAGTTGCCATTAGTGCGGCATGTGTGGTATATAGAGTTTGTGCAAAGGTTAGAACTGAAGAAAAATGGCTACACGCATGTTTATTTATATAAAGTTTACATAATGGTCAAATTTCTACGAACTTGACACGTGTACAACAGAATAAGCGAAACTAAATAGGGTGTTGCGACTTGTCTGAAGTCATTCTTCCTGGAAAACTACTTCTAACCATGACGAGAACTTCCTTTCGAGTGCTATTTCTTTACGAACATACCTTTTGTTTCGAGTATGCTTTTAATTGCTTCCGCATGTGATCATACCTTTCTCGAAAAATGTATTTTACCAGTTCTAAAATTTTGTTTTCTAGTGCTTCGACACTTAGCATTTTTCGTATCTCAAGTCTATACTCCCTTCGATCTTTATCTATACCTTCTCCATTCATGCCTTCCTTTCGATGATATTATTCAATTAATATTTTAGTGACCCCAACAGGAGGAAAATTGTTTACGACATGAGTCTATGCTAGCTCTTGTGAAACGTACGCAAGGTAATTAGCGTAGATTATGCAATCGCCTGCTGGTAAGAGTTTATTATATATGGTGAACTCTATTACAAGAATGGCACAAAATTAGTTCTTCGAAATGATGAAAAATAATTTGGGATAATATATGAAAGGTACATCCCGTGTGTCAAAGATAGGTAGAGAGCAGTTGTCAATGTTTGCAAAGAAAATTAAAAGCAATTAAACAGGGGCAAAGAATGCGGGAGATTTTATTACGGAGTTGTATAGGGCTATGACTTGTATATTTAATTGTGTGTCAAAGATAGGTAGAGAGCAGTTGTCAATGTTTGCAAAGAAAATTAAAAGCAATTAAACTGGGGCAAAGAATGCGAGGAATTTTATTACGAAATTGTCTAAGGCTATGACTACACTTGTATATTTAATTGTGTGATTACCCAATTTTCTGTAACCATTTGTTTTCTTACTAGTTACATCTTCTAAACATATATTAACAATCAATAGCCTTGTATTATTAATATTCTTTTTCTTAGTCGAACACCCAATTTGGTCTTGTAAAGAACTAGTCGAAAAAAAACAAACAACATAAGATTTGTTAATTTATAATATCCAATTGGAAGTTAAGAATTGCAGTTTGGTCACTCAAACACTTTAAAACTTAGATTGTGCGTCCTATATTTCCGTTAACTAATTGTGGATGGTCATTAATCAATTTATCACCTAACACATATTCACCCAAAAAAAAAAAAAAGTCTCAACAACACATGTTAAAGTTTTTTCTTTTTGGTAGCACTAACACGTGTTATAAAGTTGATAATATGAAATGAGCATAATACATAGAATAAACCCATGAGGGAAAAGAAAAGCATAAATTATATGAAAATAAAGGAAAAACTCCTAACTAAAATAGTAAGGGAATACAAATCAAATCCACAATAAAAAATTCAATAACAGAAAGAGACAAAGATAAAAGATATCAAAACCTCCCTTTTCTAGAGGTAGATGCTCTTCAAATCTTTGTGTTTCACTCCTTGTCTTGTGTCCAACATGAATACATAGCCAACATTCCCTTGAAAAATCATAAAAAACATATAAAAGTCAAGAAAACTACTAAATCTAGTTGTGTCTAGATTCTGCCCTAGGTCAAGCAATGGCCTTAAGTAGCAAGGGGAATTGGTCAAAATGGGAAAAACAAGGTTAGACAGTTGCAATGGCCATGCTAAAACATGACATGGTCGTGTCATACATTCTACATGGTGATGTTTGGCACAATATGTCACTATAAGTCGTGTCGTCAACATGGTCATCGTTTTCAATTGTTCATAGGTGTTTATGGATTACTGACAGAGCCGTGACTAAACCATGGAGCCTGAGGACTAGGTCATGGAAGGTCCAAATGCTTCGAAAATGCATTATTTTGTACACAAATGAATGATTTCTTCAATCCTGTAATAAAATAGGAGTAATTGAATAAAAAAACTAATAACAATTATATGATTATAAAGGTGCTAAAATCCATACAATTTTCCTCCAATTATGAAGGATGAGGGCTTTATCATATTTATACACGCACTCGCATACGCTCACTCCACAAGCATATTCAAATATGATTAACTTCTTACATTTATCTTTATAAAAACCCTAACAATGGATACCAATTAAGCACCATTTCAAAATGAAGAAACACCATTTACATAATCATAAATAACAATTTTCTTTCATGTTTGATTCTCTACACTGGTTACCTAGGCTACCCCTTGATAATTTTAAAATCATTTTGATGGATACAATCAATAAGTAAATTGGAATCTTACTTAAATACTTAGCTGAGGAGCATGAAAAACTATCAAGATCGGCCATGAAAATTTATTAAAAGTGTATATGAGGTACTCCAACCCCTATACAAAGTCTATTATATATAAGAACACCCATTGAAATAGGTTATCCAAATTATTGAAAAAACTTACTGTGTTGCAGAGTTACCACAAACCTTGGCAAAGGCTTATAATAAATGACACTGAAGGTAACTTACCAATAGAGTGCCATGAGCAGGAATTGAATCGAGAACCCTTTTGGGAAATTATATGATCTTCAACCATTACAAAGGCAAATAATAACAGATCCAACATCCCTATGGAAGATCTATTTATGTTAATCATTTATTGCTGATGCAGCATCATCAAGATTCTCAAGTCAAAACACACGCAGGAATTTTGTGAAAGATCTCCTATCTCCTATTGGTGTAAATTGCATGTGAATCTTGATGGTGCTGCACCTGCAAACAATGATTGCAGATTATTCCCAAGTCATAGGAAACTGACTTCAATAATTCTCATATGAGCTATGACATTTTGGGTCCAGTTTTTCAGACAAAAAAGACTGCGATGAAACTCCAGGGAATTCTGCCAAAGGCACAAAAAGATTTGAGAATATATAAGTTAAGGGGGCCCTAACAAAATATTAGGTTTCAGCAACGCGGTAATTGATTATATATGGTAATTAATCAAAATAAGAGGGAAGGAACAGACTTAAAATATTATAATCAATATCAAAATAGTACAAAATGGACATCGGAAAAATAATTGAGGCTACTTGCAAGCATAGGCGCCATAAAATTAACTTTGAAAACGATGTCATGATTGATGGGTTTTGAGTCTCTTTGCATTTTTGGCGTGATGAATCTTTGGTGATAATTTGGTATGAGTATAAATAGTGAAATTCTATGGTACCTTCTAAAATTTGAAGGGCTTTGGTACTTTTGTTAAGAAATTCTCTCTCTCTCTCTCTCTCTCGCTCTTCCTCTTTTTATCCCTTTCTTTGGTGTGCAGAAACTCATTCAAATACTAGCTCAAAAAATAACCAAACCAAAACTCTTAAATTTTTCTGAGTACCATAGCAACTATCTTTTAAATATACATGGGTGTGTATATGCGTATAAAGAAAATAAAACAATTTGTGGTTTTGATATATGATTTGAACTATTCAAATCGCAGATGGTTGGAATTTTGTTGAGAAGGATTAAAGACTGAATAATGAACCAAAATACAAGTAGAAGAGGAGGAAGAAAAAAATAAAATCCAAGAAATATCTAGAATAAAAAACTATGAAACATCTAAATATACTTGCATGGTGTTGGTAACGGAAGCCAAAACAAACTAGTAGCTCATATGATCAGGTCGCAGTTGTACCACTGAATATATAAACATCAAGAGAGAGAGAGAGAAAGAGGGAGCAAGAAAGGTAGGTCAGGAACGGAGAGGGGTGTTTCACTTTTTTTTCCCCACCTCTCCTCGCACTCTTTTGGTGAAATTAATCCCAAGCATCAAGATAGATGCTTCATAGAGCTGGTCAATTAAGACACACTTTGTTTAAAAAATTAGACTAGTAGTTAAAAGTCCGAGGCTTCAAACCTTAATAACTTGAATTCGAACTCTTGTATATTTGCGAAATTATTTCCCAAAATACACATTTTGGTGATTTCAGGAGTATCATTGTTCCGATTATTTTTTGAAAAAGAAAAAAGCAACAAGAGGAGTAGGTACTATGTCTTGAAAAGGTTTTGTTTGAGGTCCTTATATAAACACGACATCACAAGTACAATTTCTCTATCTTCTTAGAATGAATGGATGACTTTAATTTATTTATTGATTTATGTTTTATTAAAAAATATGTAAATATATATCCCTACCCTATTGTTCAAATATCAGCCAACGTGGTAATAGAGAATTGTAAAAATTTACGAGGTTACTAATAGCAAAAGAGAAATAATAAAAAAAAGGGCCAATCATTTACAACAAATATAGCCAAACAAAAAAAGACTCGTGTAAATTAAATTATTTTATTTATGAATTATTTTATTTATAAATTTCTTTTTATTAAATTATAAATATCATCTTAAATATAGACAAAACAGAAATCCATAACTATATAAATTTATAATAGACAATTACTTATAATTTCTGTCAAAAAGAATGTGATTGAACTAGTGTTTGTGATTAATTTTCGAAATCAAATTGAAAATGCATGATTCTATGAACAATCTGCGAACAGATTGAAAAAGAATCCGTGTTTATGATTAATTTATGAAAATGAATTATTAATTTGCGAAATCAAATTAATTTTCTCTAAGGGTTTTAGTCCAATAGAGTATGGTGCAAGGTAATATGAAAAGAAAGAAAAGAATAATAATGAGAAGTAAATAAAATTAAATATTAAAAAAATTAATGAAAGGATGCATATTTTTTATTTCTTATTATTTAGTGGTTGTGAGTGTTAAATGTGTTGTACTTTGAAGCGAATTGCAGAGTAATTAATAAGATTCAAATCATAGGTTATTTGAATTTAGAGTAGATGTTTCTAGGCAAATAAAATAACTGCTAAACTCCTAATATTAATTTACACTTGTAACTTACAAGTATCTTCCTGATATTTGATTTGTACAAATTTAGTTACATACAGTTGAAATATGAACTACTAATAATCGATATTCAAGCATCCTAAATGCAACAAATAACTTAGAATTTCAGATAATTATTCTTTTTCAATTAGCATTCATCATTTTGACCAGTTTAACATTTTCGATTGACCACTCTTTTTGAGAACTTGTCGAGATTGCAAATCCTTTCAAATCTCAAATAAAAAATTTGATACATAACTCCAAAGGCTTAACTTTTCAACCAGCGTGACATTTTGATCAAGTACCTTTCAATCTCCACTACTCTTTGATCCTTCATTGAAATTTCCACAACTTAGACCTTAACTAAATTTCCATTTCTTAGACTTCTTATGCTTGTCATCTCAACTAACACATTTCAATTAGTTGCTTTTTGATCTTTCATCAAAATTCATCCTTCCTGAATATTTATCAAAATATTCACTTCTGTCAAGCTTTTATCGAAACCACAAATTCTTACACTCCATCAAAATTTCATTTATAAGCTTCTATAGAAATTTCCACTTCTTAACTTCTATTGAAAGTGCCATTTCTAAGCTTTTATTGAAATTATCACTTCTTCACTATTACTCAAATCAACAATGCTCTTGCCTCTAACACTTCTCTTTCTAGGACAACCAATATCTTATTTTTACCTTTCTTTTAAATGTCAATTTCAAATTTTCAATATAAAGAAAATTTCATGCCAATAGATGCTCCCCGCCTTGCCCCCCAAATATTTCTTCTCAAAAGATTTTGCAAAGAGTAAATATTTTTTGTTATAAATCTACCACATGTATTTTTTACTAGAGACAATCTTGAATGCAACTGCATACCCAGGGTACGAACTTGAAACCACTGGTTAAGTTGAAACAACCTCGCACCAATTGATCCATGAGCTCAGTAGTAAAGAATAAATATTTTAAATTTTAATTTTAGTGGGAAACTTAAATTTGTATTTATCATCATCCCTAATTCTTGAAATTAAACTACACAACAATAAACTTCAACTATTTTTTCATTACCCAAAAATTTGAATTAAAAAATTGAATAATTTCAAATTGAAAATTTTGGAACCTATGGATTTTAGCAAACCTATATACTAAGCATTATCCCCTAATTTTTACCTTTTACCATTGTTTAGTCTAATATGGGTAAGGCGACAAATTTGGACTCATTTGTTAATTATTTTGTCCAAGTTTAAAGTTTACTTGACTAAAGTATTAGTTGGCTTGTCTGAACTCCCTAATATTGGCCAAGACCTTCATACAATTAAATTCTTGAGCAAAGGGGTAAGGTACATTCAAAGGCGCTCTGATACTCAAATCAGTAAAATCCCCACATAGGTTAAAAGAAATAAATGCGTACCTTTCATATTGACGTTGGAGGTATATATAGGTGTCAGGTCTAGACTAGAATCTTTGGCATAGGCCCCACGGCCCCTGTACTCCAAAGTTATAAAGCAATTCAACAAATACAATTGTTATTCTTTGACTTATATTAAAGGCATACAAAGTGATAGAGATCCAACGTCTATCAATTAACATTGAGTAAGAATATGGAACTTGTAACACTCTTAACTGTCAATATTTTTGTAACTCAAATTCGAGCTCTAATAACTCAATAGTAGAAATTAAGGTAGATTTTTTTTAAATCCTTTAAAACCGAAATTGTAGCATAATATAAAATGTGAAATCTTTTTCCATGTAAAACGAAATAAGAGTTTTACTACCAAACCATTAAATAAAATACTATGATAACAAATACCCATAAAAATGAAATACATTTTAAAACTCTACAAAAATATAGCTACATATTCTTGATACGAAAAGAGTTTACATTACATTCTCATGACATTATAGCACGGTCTACTACACAACTGGATACTCCTTCAGATTAGAGCATTATCATTCTAATCCCAAGGGAATACTAGTTTTGACACCACACCAGATTATTTCGACATCTAGTATTATAGAATCAAACCATGAACTCGTCGTTCCATAGGAACAGGTCTTTTACATCTTCAACTACGCTTCTGCCAAGCCACTCTGATACCATATTAGTTGGGGGTTGTAAGCCTTATGATCCATGTAGTGCCTCAAGCCAATGTGACTCTTTTGTCAATACCATGCATTCCTAAGCCATGTACCTGCTCACGTATAAATCAAAAGGCAATCCGCTCCCTATTTCTGTTCCAAACATCCACAGATGAATGAAGGGGCGGATTAATTAGGGGCAAGAACCAGACAATTTGAAACCAAGAAATCAAATAAACCTAGAGACCCACCCAAACCATAGTTTATATCACAAAATTAGTATGACAGACATTAATAGAGCCATATCATACAATAAATTATAAAACCATGTATTAAACATTATAGCATTTAGTAAAGAGCACATTCACAATTCATAATAAATTATCACAGCATATGTAAATATCATAGTCATTACGCACACATAATGCATCCCATTCCCATGCTACACACAAACAAAGATTTGATGTATGACTTATCGTCTTTCTTTTCAATCCATCAATCATTTCTACCAAATTACTCAATAAATCCAAATGGTAGCACTACAAGTCCATCTGTACTACTACCATTCGTGATGCGTCCCATACCACACCAATTCAGGGTTTTATTGAGACACTCGTTAATGCAATGCATGTGGGCCCATAATCTACTAAGTGTTCATCAATGTCCATGGGAAGTGACTAGGAGTACATATACCTTTCTCACACCAAGGTACAATCCTCCTCATCATCGAGGAAACGAGCAATCTTTCAGCTTAGGACATTCATAGTCCAAACAGAGGTATACTCTCACACCAATCCTAGAATGCTGAGCAGTTGTCGGGGTTATCAAGCTTGGTCAGGCGAATATTCCAGCTCAAGGGCGCTACCTTAGCCATTGGGACCTTCACTGCTCGATACCTTAGCCCCAAGACCTCCACAAGTGGGTCCCTACCTTTCATTCCTTAGCGTACCAAACTGTGGCTTCTCCATCCATAACACATGCCATCAATGCATGGTTCACAACATCAATATATATTCGTATGATATATGAACATCCACAAGAATAATATATTCAATTATAAACATTCATACTTTTCTATAAAATTTAACAAAACTTCCTGTATTCTGGTACATTCCATCACATCTCTCATTAGGCATGGACAATAAATCAACAGAGGGAAACCATGGCCAACATATCCATTCCACAATTTCATTCATTTTATTAAAATTGTCATCACAATCAATTGGCCATTTATAGGTATCATTCACATCACATCTTTCATCAATTCAATTGCATTTCATTTTTAATGCCACCATCACAGACTAAATCAATCATTCAGTCAATTCGATTCACTCAAACATATTTTTGTTGATCATTAACCATTCATGCTATTAATTTCCAATTAACAAAATGATCTCATTTCTTGGTTCAAGAACTCACATCTCATTAACAAACCAATGCTTATTATAATTAAAAGATACTAATTAATCTACACTTTTTCTATCCCAAATTAACTTTTGATTACCAATTTGATGATTCTAATTATCTACCCATACTATAAAACACAAAGCTAAGCTTTAGGAATATCAATTACATCATAGGCATTTTTTTTGTTTTTTATTATATTGTGATACCCTGTTTTTGTTGATTGGTTTGCATAACAAATGAATTTATCTTCCAACCATATTTTTCAGTCTTAACCTTCAATATGTCTAGTTTCTAAATATAATTTTTCCTAATTTTTATAAAATCATTTAAGGGTCCCATTTATCACTTTTTTTGTGGCTGGTTGCTGTCAGAATTTGACAGAACAACAGTCAATCAAAAATTTTCCAAATATTCATCACATGAAATTAGATTACGAAATTTTATAGGGATATTCTAGACATACAGAGGCATCTCTCTACCAAAAATCATGCAAAAATTCCAACCACACAGGAAATTATACACGAAAAACAGAGGCTATTCTACTGTACTAAAAATCCAGCAACTTGTAATTTAATCTTTAAGCATTGTAATCAAGCAATTGACATATATTTAAGGTAATTTCATTATCAAGAACATCATACAGGGCCCAACTAAGCTCTATGTTGCCAATCATGCAAGCACATCACAATTAGAATCCCCAAGAGTCATACAAATGAAATTGACAACATACAATTTAACAAAACCACCATCTAGGCTATTATCCTTCTTGAAATCAAATTAGTCTAGTTTCTATCCCCTTACCCATTGATGACCGTGGCTGCCATGAGAGGAGGAGGAGAGGGTTTTGATCATCCATGTTCTAATCAAGCTCTAATGGGTCTAATATCGCCTTTCCTACCATGTCTACCGGCAAAGTCAAAGAATTCACCGATTAATTTTACAAAACAACATTGAATAAGAGAATGAATATTAACCAAAATTTGAATTAGGTGGAGAAGAGGAAAATTACCATAGGGCTTTTAAATCCCATGAGAAAAAAGTGTTAAATCGTTGATTGGATTGGAAATTGGAGGCTTGGATCGGTGTGAATTGCAAAATTTGACAAAGAGGGCTAGAGTTCAAAGAGAGAGGGGTGTGTGATTGTAAGGAGAAGAGGAAGAGATTGAGCTTCTTGCACCACCCATGGAGTTTCCTTAGTCTTGAAAGGAAGAGAGAAAGCTTGGATGGTAGAGAAACTTGAGAAATTTTGAGAGAAATGGATAAGGTTTGTTGAGGAAGAAGAGAAAAGAATGAGACCTTGTGGGAGAGAAGTGGTGGTCATAGTTGTAGTTAGCTAAGAAGGAGAAAAATATAATTCTTGGACCACTAAGTGTCGACATGTGTAACTAAAATGACCGATGTTGGTTTTAATTTTGACTCAACGGGCTTACAAAGAGTTGAAGTTAATAGCATTAGACTTAATCTAGTCTCCCTCTGGTCAAACATGTGAGGTATTTCTACAAACAAAGCTAAAAATAACTAGTTATTTTATAAGGCATTTTATGAGCTATTTACAAACTTATTTTTAGAAAACTATTATAGAGATCTCAATTCGAGTTCTCCTTATTCAGGTAAGGTCTAAACACACTAAAGAACCTCTTGAAATTTTTTTGTAATTTTTAAAACTCATTTAGTATTTCTAACTGTGCTTTATAAGTGTCCGTGAACACTTTTTACTCATATAAGCTAAATTATAAAAATTCTCGAAAAATTTCTAAAACTTCATGATAAATTTCTAAGCTTAAAAATTATTTTTCTTAAATTTTGTTTTGACTATTCTACGATTTATCTCTTAATTATCTTTCTTTATTCTAATTTATTAATTGTAATAAATCTAATTTTATTTATAAAATTACCAAAAATTATTTTTATTTCTTAGATACATTTTTAATATTAGTCTAAGGCTAGAATATATCTTTCTCAACTTTAGAAATGTCCCTGCTAATTGTTTAGACATTTCTATATAATTCCAATTATTACCTTTATTATTATTATTATTATTATCAAGTCTAGATATTATTCATTCATTGCAGCTAAATCAAATCTTTCAAAATTTATAAATCTCTATTTTGACTTTTCATTAATATCACAAGACAGTTAAACAAATGAAAATTATTAGATAATTATTTAAGTAATATTTTGTGGATGTTATAGAACCTTTATTAATTATTCTTTGAAATAAATGGATAAAAAGTACAAAGAAAAAACTTCCAAAGAAGTTCCTCTATAGACAATGAAGACTCCTTTTCTTGATTATTCTCAAAAAAGTAAAATAAAAAAAAAATTAGAATACACACAATTCCTTTTCTGTATTGTTAGCCCCCTATACATAGTGGTTACCTTCCTTTTTTGTTTTCGAAAGACAAGGATAAGTAATAAAAAGGATAATGGTGGATAAAGATAAAAGAATAACTAATTTATTCCTATTTTCTAGATAAAGATAAATAAAAAAGATAGTTAACATATTTCTATTTCTCTAAATAAATAAAAGGATAATTAATTAATTTCTATTTTCTAGGCTTTCCTTATGCGAAAGTAAACTTGAGTTATGGGGTGACATCTCCTAACAATACCCCCATTTGTAAATACAACCTTGTCTTCAAGGCAAAAGTGTTGAAATTGACTTGTAATACTATGTTGATCTTCCTAAGTAGCTTCTTCAATAAGTTTATTTTTTCATAGGACAAGCCACTTAATCTTTTATTATCTTTTTTTAGTTATTTCTCAAGTAGCAAGGATAGCTTCGGGTTCCAAACTTTCAATGAGATTTGTTAGGAATTGCAACTTGGCACACCATCTCCCCCTCTTTGTGTTCTTTACTTCCTTCCACTGCTAAGATAGAATCTCCATTTACCTCATACTCATTTCCCTCCAAAATAAGCAACCAAAGATGTCTGTCCAAGCATTGGCATGTTGGGCTGTAATTTGTTTGTAGCACCCTTAGTTGAGAATAGAACCTATCACATCTTTGATTTAGAAGAAAGAAAATAAACTTTTATTATTTTTAGTTGACAAAAAAACAAATAAATTTTTCACAATTTGTGTAAACTTAGGCATTGGAATTGTAAAGCAAAAAATAAAAAAGAAACTAGTAACAAAATAGGGAGATGTTTCCATTTAATTAATATGGAACTTGTTATATGACCACCCCTTGTACGCTTGCAAGAAGGATATAAAATCATAAACAAAAAGGCCATATGGAATGGCTATGTCCACAGGTACTTGATAGGCAATGTATACATGTATGTATTCAAAACCAAGATAAAAGAAGACTTCTTAAATTAAATCAATAAAGAATGTAAAACATAAATCTTTTATCCTTCGGTACTTGATGAGCAAGTGTATAAAGAATATTGGGAAGAGGAATAGAGTAAGCATACATACATACAATATATATTGTATGTATGTATGTATGTATGCTTACTCTATTCCTCTTCCCAAAATGTATATATACATATACATACACACACACACACACACACACACACACACACACACACACACACACACACACACACACACACACACACACACACACACACACACACACACACACACACACACACACATGTATGTATATATAACTTAAGTTGTAAATGAATCTTGTTAAGATTTTTGGTAATTTAAATAAATGCCGTTGTGACATAAATCAAATACATTCATCTCAAATAAACCAACGATTCTATCCCAACAGAGGCCGATACATAAACTCAACTAAGACTTAGCAGCCCCTCTATCATTCTCAAGATGCCTATTTGACTATGACCTCTATCACTAACTTCAATAGCTAGGAGGAGTGTCACCTGTACTCTCAGAGTGTGACTCACAGGAGTCACTAAACTCGGGGAATACATTAGAAGAGTTTTCTTTGCCTTTCCTAGCATTATTGTCCCTACTACGCCTCCGATGCACCTAATACCTTGTTCTCCTTTGGTGTTTCCATGGTAGCTTGAATGTATTGCCTTATTCTTGTTTATTGCTTGTGGCCAAGCACGGCTATAGCCAAGAAACAAAGATAGGGGGTGAGATATACAGCCAAAGAATAGACACACCAAAAAAACATAGCTTAACAAGCGCAAGAGGATACCACCTACCATTGGTAGTAACCCATATATCTATGTGTATACATGCATAAGCTTGGACAACCTTACAGTTACAAGCAATTCATTCTTAAGCTAGAATATATCAACAGTGAACACAGACATGTTAGCATATATCATAATTCTTTAGTCTAAGTATTTACTAATTCAGTTCGAGCATACATAACCCTACTACACCACAACCACAGATAAGTCAATTCACAGTGCATTACCTGTTCAAATTCAAGATAATACACCAATAATGATTCACAAGGGGCAATGGCTAGCAAATGTAGCACTTAAACAATAAGACAAGGCCTTATAGACAAGTATAGTCAGAGTCAACTAGGGGCTATTCACTTAGGATATATGTAATGCATGGCCAAATATCTAATCAGTCTCTACATCTTTCAATTAATGCATATGATGCATGAAGGTGCCCATATCCATAAATTATGGTGTTGTGAATCTTGTACCAGGCATTTTATGAACTCTGTGTAAAGCATTTCCACTATATGGATGTTTAATGGAATTCCAAATAGTAGGTGCATAGTATAATAAGTCCCTATGGGACAACAAACCTGTATATGAGGCATTTTGCCATATAGGCTTAAGAATCCAATAAGATTGTACTCCTTGAAGGGTAATAGTGAACCAGAGATGTCATGATGCATGATGAATTATTAAATCTTTCCTTTTATTAGTTGCCAAGATGAGAGGATTGGAGATGGATTTATAGAGAAAAGCCTGCGTGCCCACTTACAAGGAAAACTTTCTTTTCATAACCATTTTCCTTAACCCTAAGATCAATTATAGACTTGTAAAAATCCTTTGCAAACTTATAATAGATTTTGAAATACGAGGAATTTCTTGATCACCAAGTACATCTCAAGGAAGATACCTTAGTTTGAAATTCTTATTGAAGAAAACCCATAAAATATATGTGTACTTGGATACATGAGGGACATCCAGATTTCGTGCACAAGTCTAGACATCAACCCCATTGAAGGTGACTTTACATGATACAAACTATGACCAATTTCAAGTTTGAAGAGAAGATACTAGTAGTAAATTTTTGAAATAGCCAAGTTGGGTGAGGAAAATCTCAAAATTAGAAAATACAAGATTCTTGGCCAATATTTCAGAAAGAGCTTTCTCAAAATAGTTAAGAATCTAAAGGATTTATCTCAAAACTATGCAGCCACACTAGGCATCATAAATACAATCATGAAATTAGTCTCAACTCAGAAAATACAGGATTTAAGTACCATCTCCATCATTATCTCGAGTAATTTTATATTGAATTCTTTATATTATGCAATTGGGGGTGAGACCAATTGCCACAGATCCAGTCAGCTATCTATTCCATACTAGAATTATAGGAAAAACACTACAACATTCACAATCAGAAAATCATGTGCATTTAGTGGTAGTTATACAGAGCATGCTGTAGTAGATAATTCATCAACATTCACAAAAATGTCAGAAAATATGAAACTATTGGCATTTCAAGGAAGACATACAGAGATTCAATTTCATCAAAGGAATTCATTTGGGTCACTTAGTATTCTCAACAATGCAAACAGAACAAATCCTATGCAAAAGTATAATTCAGCATTGCTCACAAACATCAAGTTAAGTACTTGCAATTTGCACACAATTAGATAGGGTTTAATATTAATCTGAGGCAAAGATTAGGCTCATTTATATTATGTTAACATAGGGAAAGCACTCTTAATGACATAGTCTGTGTCTTCCAAGTCACATCTATGCATTGAAGCATAACTATAAAACATGCCCTGCACTTTTGTTCATAAAACTAGTTTCACTAAGAAAATCACTACAAATTGTAGAAAACTCTAATTAGTATGGGACCACTTGCATTGGAAAGTTAAGACTCTACCTCAACACCAAAGGGTTTGAACTAATTCTTTTTATATCAATACCAATTTTATTTTTAAAATAGATGTCCTATAATATAAGGCTTCAGTACACCTCCTCCTCATAGTTTTGAACTCCTAGCTTTCCTGAACTTTAGACATGGTTTGAGACTTGTTTAAGGGTGAATTTAATCATTTCTAAGGTAAGTGAAAACAAAGGAGACAACCCCACTTTGTGCTTCAAGCATTAGACCTCACAATTTGATTCAAACAACAGATGTATGTATAACTGTCTTGCACCCAAATAGGTTTGACATGTCTCACCAAAATATTCTGTAAAACAAGATGTAAAACTATAAAAATTATGGGACTAGTTGGGTTGGAAAGAGGACACTTAAAGCTAGATGCCCACCGTAGGGTTTATCTAAATTCAATCAGGGTAGTTCACACGAGATTTTCAAAGACAGGACAAATGCTGTCCAAAATTCAGCAACCTATACAATTTAATTTCAAGTATCTTATGCAACACAATTGCATCCATAACTTAGAACTTGTCCTAGGGTGAACTTAGTCACATTAGTGACTTACCAAGATAGGGTATTTAGGCACATGTTTTGTTTCAAGGGTTACTCAAGTCATAACCATGGCAAACCAAAGTTAGGTACAAGCAACTCAACACAAAAGCCACTTTGAACATGTTTTAAAGGAAATATCACCATAAATCATAGAGTTGTCCAAATTTAGTGAGACCAATTAGGTTGGAAAGCTAAAACACAAATCCTTAAATATATAAAAGGGCTAGAACAAAGCACTTAGAGTTTGGTTGTATAGTAACTTTGAAAATATGTTTAATTCAAAACCAAATTCAACAAGTATGCTTAACATACCATATTCTAACATGTCTCAAAGTTGTATTTCCACCTAATTAGCCCAAGAATGGTACTATATGCACTTAGAACAAATTCAAGATAGGACATAAATCATGATTCTTTACATTACATACAATTCAAACAAATATCTCAGTTGACTCATTACGTCGTTCCTTAACCTTTGAAATGTGGCTTGTGTAGTGTAGCACGATAAGGTACTCTACCTTATAACCCCGTAGCACTTTGGAAATTTATTTTAAATCCTTGAGGCTTCACCTAAAATGCATGTGGCAGCAAGCATGCATTTCCAAACATAGTTCATAAAATTCAACACAACACATAAAACTCGATAAAACAACAAGATCAATACACAAAGCTATAAGTCGTTAGGAGCGAGATGCTCCTAATTGATAATGGACTATCTCACTACCCCCTTAACTTGGTTGGTGAGGGGTCCATTGGTTGTGATCTAGGCTCCATTTGTGCTCTTCGCTCTTTTTGCCTCTAGACTTGCGATTGGTGCTGTTTCTCCTTGGGTGTCGGATCGGTGATCAAGACTTGTCAAATTAAAGAGCTTAGCGAGGAGAACACTAGGGACAATATGCAAGCCCATGAAGGGGGTGTGTTTGGAGAGAGAACAAGGAAGCGAAAGTGCGATCTAGCTTACTAGATGATTCTGAGGTCGTAAGAGGTAGATTTAGTGTAATCCGAGCTTCATCGACAAGATAAAACCACTCCCTACGACCTTTGAGAATCTCAGTCAAGCGAGGGAATGAGAGCCTTCTTACATGCAAGGAGTTTTGTTGGTGCTTAATGAGGAGGGGGCGATGTTTGGTGGTTTATTATGATGGAGAAATAAAAAAACCCAGAGTGAGGGAGACGAGGGAGGGTGAAGGCGTGTAGCGATGTTGGTGTTGGAGAGACAAGAGAATGAGATAGGGAAGCGAGGATTCTTGAGGGAGAAAAATAAAATATCAAAGAGGTTTTAGCTATTTATATTGTGTGGGTGAGGGGTGAGTGAGGGGAGCAGGAGGAGGGCGTGTGGAGGTAGATGGAAATTGAGGAAAAGAATGAGAATGGGGGGTGTTCGCATGATTTATGTTGACATGAGGAAATGAGGGAGTTGGGGGGTTTAAAAAGGTGTTGAGTTGTGTTTTATATAGATGGAGGTGGGAAATTGAAGGAGGCCATGAGAAAGTGGGGAAGTGAGGTGGGTTGTGAGTGTTTTATTAGTTGTCTTAGTGTTGATGTTTGAGTTAGGATGTCTAATTAATGATTTAAAAAGTATAGGTGGCATGATAGCAATTGTTTGGTAACTTTAGTAATAGGATGGGGTACAAAGGTTGATGAGATTAACCAATTAATCTTATGGTAGTTATTTAAAATTTTAGAAAGTACGGGGATGTTTATTTTAGCTCTGGGGAATTTCAGGAATACCGGGATCTATCGCAGTTAGTTAGTGATTTCAGATTACTAACTATAACTATATGCATGTTAATAAGGACCTTGATTTAAAGGAATTATAACTAGGAATAAAATACTTATTTATATAAGTTTTAGTTTAATTAAGAACTCTTATTTAATAAAATTTTATACCAACTTTAATGTAAAAGAACTTTAGTTAATAATAAAATACTTGCTTAACAAAAGCTTTAATAAAAACTCTTATTAAATAAGTTTCAACACTTAATTATATAAAATCAATTACGATAACAACAATTACTAAATATAGAATATTTTAAATTTATAAAATACTTGAGATATAGTTATCTCAACCTTAGAAGCTTAGTTAAATCAATAAAACTGATATAAGAAAGTATAGCTATAAACTTATATTTTAATAAAATCCTCATGGCAACTCAAATTTAAGAACTCAATTAATAATGAATCATATGTTGAGGTATTGATAGTAATAAAATACTTATATAATCAAGTTTTTATTTTAAGAAAACTTCAGCTTTAGCACGTATTATAAAATAAGTTGTTATGCTAAATGAATATCTAATCACAACATGTTCTAATTTAATAAAACACTAATAATATAATTACTTCACTTTTAGAACTTGATTTAAATTAATAAAAGCTACTAAGAGAAAATATAGTCATAGCATAAGTTTTATTATTTCTCAAGTTATAGAAAACATGATATGATTATCAAGTAAATTAAAACTTTAGCAATATATGAAGACAATACATATATTTTCTTAAACTATGAAATTGTTGCTATAAGCAATAACTTTAATTTAGGAAGGCTTAGAAGAGGTTTTAATATAAGCAAAAACCTTTACAAAGAAAAAAAGATATAGCATTTGGAATTTAATATGCTACTTGAAAATAAATACTTTAAATACGCACACACACACACACACACACACACACACACTTGTAAGGGTATTCTGAAAACATACATGGGTATGAATGCATTTGTAGGAGCTTGTAAGTACACAAGCTCTCTGGCAACAGGCAAGTATTTGGTCCCTTAACAAAGGCACAAGGTACTTGACTGGGGTTCACTTTCTTAAGGTTAAAAACTGGGATGTTACACTGTCCACATTTAAAACAGAGTCCCTTGCTTTGCCTCTTCAGAAGCTCTTGTAAAAGAGATGTCTTATCCCCTTAAATTGCCCTTTCACATTGGTACTTTCTCGATCTTATCGTTGCCCTCGTTTCTCATTCCTTTCCCCATTATTAAAATTTGTATTTGAAGTTGCAGAACCTTGTCTGTAATTTCGTGAGGATAAGCCTTTGTTTGGGGTCGATGCCTGCCCTAAATTAGTTTTCATTGAAGAACTTTGGCCTATTCCTATATGCTTCTTTGTTCGAAACCCTTCTTTAGTGCCTCCGATTCGATTAAGCTTTTTCTTTTGTTCATAAGTTAGGTCAACAAAATCTTGTACATACTAATTGGTTCCAAGGTAACCACTTCCCATTTCAATTCTTTTTTCAAGCCCCTTAAAAGAACATACCAATCCATTGTTAATGGTGGAACCTATGCTACTAGCTTTTCAAAATCTTCTACATATCTGTCAACTATTCTCGTTTGATGAAGAACCTTGAGTTGGCAAAAAGGATTTGCCTCATATTGTTCTCCATACTAATTGAATAAGGATCTTTTAAACCTTTCCCAATTCAAACCTATGCTACTAGGACTTTGAAATCTTCCATGCATATTTGAGTGAGTCAAATTTGCATCCTTAGGGGTGTTCTCTAGACAGCAAAATAGGCCTCGATTCAAGACACCACCAAGTCTTCACCATGAAAGGATGGTAATTCTATCCTTTTCGTCGTAAGTCTAAGTTCTTCATTATTCTCTGCCATGTGCTCTAACACTCCATTGCTATTTTCATGTTGTTTCTTTGTTTGGGCCAAAGGTGTGGATGGAGTCTAATTATTTCGTTGGAATCCCTCCCTCATCTCATAACACAAGGCTGCTAGGGTTTGGGCTATTTTCCCAACACTAGTCACCAAAGAACTCAACTTAGTTAAATGATCATTCAACTGAGTCATATGTTTTCTCAGTGTTGTCTCAGGAGATCCCAACAAAGTCTCTTGATTTTTGAGAATGGACACTACAACTCTAGTTCGAGGCTCCACAACATCTAGCTTCTTTGATGCCATTCTCGTGCTCATATACTCCTTCTCCTTTGAGTTTGGCTCTCAATGAAAGAACTAAAAATTGACAGAGATCCACTATCTATTAATTAACGTTTAGTAATAATATGGAAACTTTATTTATACTTTAAAATAAATGGATAAAAAGTACAAGGAAAAGACTTCCAATGGAGTTCCTCTATAGATAATGGACACTCCACTTCTTGATTATTCTAAAAAAATAAAATAAAATTGGAATACCTATAATCCTCTTTCTCAGTACTGCCAGCCCCCTATACATAGTGGTTCCCTTCCCCTATTTTCCTAAAGATAAGGACACATAATAAAAAGGATAATGATAGATAAAGATAAAAGGATAATTATCTTATTCCTATTTTTCTAGATAAAGATAAATAAAAAAGATATCCACTTAATTATATTTTCCTAAATAAATAAAAGGATAATTAATTAATTCTTATTTTCTAGGTTGTCCTTATGTGAGAGTAAACTTAAGTTATGAGAAGTCTCCTAACACAAAGACTTAATCTTCTCCCTTAAAGTTCTAGCATGTGTCCCATTAGCAATGTGATTATAAACATTGTCATCTACAAAATGACAAATAAAGCTACACTCGTACTAATGCCTAAAGTTTGATTCTTCATTAGACATGGAATTTGACTTGTGAGTAGCAAGGATAGGAAGATGCATTTTCTTCACAAAGAGCAAGTCTTTCATTTTCCCCTTCCACAAGTGATAATTAGTGTCATATTCTAATTAACCATCCTATTTGTATTTACCTCCATCATTCAATCAAGCGAAATACTCTGAATCAAAGACCTCTAACGGGGGACAACAACACAATAACAAAATAATACGTAGTGGAAATAAACTCCCAAACTTGCAAGAATATGGGAGGAGTAATAACAAATATATGGCAACAACTATAATATCGCAAGTAAACAATAGGTACCAAGATTTTTAACGTGAAAAACTCCCTCAATGTGAGAGGTAAAAATCACAGGCACAAGCCATTCAATTAAGATCCACTATGATTAAAATAGAAGTACAAGAGAATCTCAAACAAGTGCACAAATTATGCTTAATAATCATCTAAACAATCAAAGTAACAAATTTACAAATTAAGAATCAAGATGAAAGAATATGAAAATTCATACATAGTACAAACTGAATATCTCCCATCATAGGTAACGAATCGATAATCTGACCGTTCATATTGAAGAATGACACGTCTTAAACCTGTTGACAAAATTTCAGGTCTATCCAACGGTTAGCAAAGTCATAAATACGATTTTAAAGTGACTACCCTATGAAACCGTGAGAATGACTTTCCTTTTTCTTCCCTCTCAAATGTTGCTGTTTTTGCTTCTAATTTTCGTCTCTCTAGATACCCAATTTAACCCCTCTCTACTTACACAAGGGCTTTTGATATTTACACCCCTTTAAAGTATACCCCCTTCCTTTTTTCTATATTTTTTTTATTACCAAAATATTCTTTTATATAAAAATAATATAAATCCTATTTTTGCACCAAGTCTTCATTATTCGTTAAACTCTATTTTTATTCATTATTCTTTAAGCCCTAATTTTGCACCCCATCTTCATCATTCTTTAAACCTTATTTTTGCACCTCCCATCTTCATAAACCCTATTTTTGTACCCCCCCCCCCCCATTTTCATTATTCTTTAAACCTTAATTTTGTACCTCATCTTCATCATTCTTTAAACCCTATTTTTGCACCTCCCATCTTCATTTCTTTAAATCTTTTACATCTATTTTTGCCCATTTTTTTTCTATAAAAAAATAATACAATTTTACCATAATTTCATACTTTACATTGAATACGATATTCTACATCAAGCTTGATACATAATAGTGTGAGTTTTCCATCAATCTTAATATGTAAAACTAGAAGAAACGCCAAATTGAAATGAAAAGAAGTGGAACTTTGATGAGAGGAACCAAGAAACTGAATTAAAAATGTAAGAGAAAAGAATCAATGCGAAGTAACTAGAGAGAGAGGGTGGCAGAAGAAGAAAGGGTGGCAGACGAAAAGTGGGGTGAAAGGAAAAAAAGGTTTCTAGAAAGAAAGGTTCCTTCAATGAGATAAAGGAATTATTTGAAAAAGAGGAATAAATTAGGAAAGGTATTATTAGGAAACTTTATTGAAAAAATAAAATTGGAAGGGTGTATTTATTAATAAAGGGGTGTTTATTAATAAAGGGCTGTACATATCATTTGTCTATACAAGTAAGACACATAATGAACTTCTATTTTGGGCCTTTTTCCATATAAAAAGGGAGCCCAATACCCAATACATTCGGCAATAAGGATGAAAAACTTGAGGAGGAGAGTTCAAAAGCAGAAGAAAAACTAGTTTAAAATTGAGATAAAAAAGAGGAAGTCTTGAGTGAGCGTTATCATTGGACTAAAAGTCTCCTCATTTAGCTCTTATATATACTTGAATTTATGTTTGCTTTTGTCACTGCCTTGTAGCAAAATTTTTGCTTTAGTGGATCACAGCCCAGGTGTCTTCAACATAGCTTTCAATTGCCTTAATTTTGAATAATCTTAATTTTTAAAATTAATTTTGTATAAAGTTGAGGTTTAAGTAAAATAATAATGTTTGAAAATTTTACCTCAAAAAGAAATTATATTAAATTTTCAATTCAACGGAAAAGTTACATTTTTTTTTTTACTTATTTAACTTGTTTTTGGAACCAAACTTTTTGAAATGTGCAATCCATGTATCATAATTTTTCACAAACCCTGTTTAAGTGCATGTCTAGATCGGCATCTACAATAAGCATAATTGGACAAATTCACGTCAAAATGGATAAAATAATGCAGAAGCAATAGGGAGTAGCTTCATTTTGGCGCATGTCCGTTGCCGTTGGACGTGTTCCCAAACATGCTATAAGTATATGAACTTACACTTGGGGAGCGACGTGCTGGGTTCTTTCAACCCAAACAAAAGCCAGAATAGATGTTAATAGTTTCTCCCTGTAATTAAGCACCCACGCCAATAATAGAACAACCTAACATCTCTAAATACCATTAGAGATCCCATTTTGCACCGCGCACCATGAGATACTCCCAATTTTTTTTTTGGGGTCCATAAAAGGCTGTATAAAGGAGCCAACCCACACATTAATTAGTTTCCTGTTTTTTGGTCCATAACTCCCGTATTAGTTCTTTTGGTCCATAACTCCCGTATTACTTTGGGCTTGTTTGTGGGTTCAGCCTAAGAAAGCTGACTCTTCTGTTTATTTTAGTTGGGCTTGGGTGAGTTATTATGCAGTGTGTAAAAGGAAATTACCATTTATACTATCTTTTTTTTAATAATTGCATCACTCTTTATGTTTTAATTGATGTTCCAAAATTACTACAGTTTTTTTTTGAAAAATTAATTTTGAAAGAATGTTTAATGTATTTTGAAACTAAAATTCGGAAAAAGTATCTAAAACCCTTTCAAAACTTTATTTCTGAAATATATTGAATATTTTCTAAAAAATTTAATACCAGAAATGATTTCCGTAAATTCTGTCTTTTCTCCGTGGGCTTAATTTGTTTTTACTTTTTACTTTTCTTATCCTACTAAAAGCGGCAAAAGTTTGCGTTGTTTTAATTTGACTAGATTTTTTTTTTCTTGATAAATGAGTTGTCATGTTTTCTTTCTGGTTCCTCTTTTTTTTTTTTGAAAAAGTTCTTTCTGGTTCTTTAGCGGCGGGCCTGTCTGTTAGTTTAGAAGTGGTACTGATAAATATTAGGATAAAACTAGATACGTAGGACTATAGTCGAAAATAAATATCCGGTCTTACTTATAAAAACCAAATTGAAAGTATTGTTTTTGTACCCAAAAAAAATTAAAAGTGTTGTGTGGTCTTTTTTATAAGAACTAATTCATAATATCTCTTGCATTAATTTTTTCTTTACAAAAATACCCTTAATTAAAGTCATTTATCTAAGTTCAATAAGTAGTTAATGGATACATTAAATTTAAACTCATTGGAAGACAGAAAGTCTAATGTTAAGGGTAATTTTGGAAAAAAATAAATTTAAGACAAATTTAATGCTATCAACTAAATTAACCAATTTCCTTAATTCTGGTGATATAATTAATTGGGTCTTATAAATAACAAGTTTAATTTTAGTTATGATTATAAAACCATATGAAGGTCTCCTGCTTTTTGCAAAGAGTCATTTGCGACTAATGCTAAGGTGGACTACCATGGACTACTATTTACCATTAGATTCATCTAGGTTTCATGGTATATCCTACATTCATTACAAGGGATTATTCCCCCACCCTCATCCCCTCCCGATCGAAACCTTCATCAGCTTCACGTATGCCTTCCTCTCCAAGTTTCTCTGTTGAGGCTTTGTAGGTTAGAGTATGGGAATCCATCATTGACGGATGCCGCAGCTGCCGACCAAGTCTCTAACTCGAAAGAGAAGGTTTGGTTTA
This sequence comes from Spatholobus suberectus, assembly GCA_004329165.1. NCBI lineage: Eukaryota > Viridiplantae > Streptophyta > Magnoliopsida > Fabales > Fabaceae > Spatholobus > Spatholobus suberectus. The sequence goes on from CM014735.1 coordinate 71,221,121, forward strand.
AGAGGTGCGATAGTTGCTTCAGGAGTGAAAGCCTCGAAAGGATGACGATGGCTCGCATGACCTCGCTGCTATGTCAGGAAATGGTGTTCTGAACAGAGCAGGTGTGGACGTGGTGAAGCCACAGTGTCATTTGTTGCATCCTTTTTCCCCCCCTCTCTTTTGCCTCTTTTCTCTCACTCTTCTTCTGTGGGTCTAGTTTGTCATTGTAGGGGTTTTGATGTGCGGATCTGGTTTCTCATTATAGAAGTAACATCGCTCTTCACATCACAAAGTGGATTTGGTGCGGAGGGGTTTTGATGAGCGAATTTGGACAACACGGCAGTGATGATGCCTTGGTCACTGCGGATGACGATGTGGAAGCCAGGAGGGGAACCTTAAGTTTCGTGAAGCGACCGGGTCCATAAAGAAGGAAACGCGAGGTTGAGGGAGAGGGAGGGGGAGGGGTTCGCTGCGGTAAGGTGCTGCATTTTTGGAGCGCTAGTGGGACCAGTGAATGGAGCAAAGGGAAGGGGTGGCGGTGGTGGAAAAATGGCGGAAAGAAAAAAAATGAAATGTTGCTGCCGGAAATTGTCTCCATCGACGACGAACAGTGGTCGGAAAGGTTTCTAGGAAGAAGTTAGAGGAATCTAGTGTGGAAAGACCTATGATAATAAGATCAATCTAACAGTTAAAAATTATGGTTCACTGTGGACCACCTATTAAGGTGGTCCACTTTAGCCTCCGTTGTCATTTGCTATGAGAAAAAAGTTAAACTAACCAATTCTAAGGTGGACCACCATTATAGGTGGTCCACGGTGCACTACAACTTTTAGATTTTGGATTAATCTCAACTTCACATCATGGTGCACCTTTTGCACTATATTCCTTCTCCTTTTCCTAATGATTGAAGCGGTGCATACGCTTGACGAGATGGTGGCCGTCGCTCAGCATTGCGACCATGCCTAAATGACATCGCTCCATGTTGTCTTCGCACTGCTGTCGCTACCATCGTTGTCCATCCTTCACGACTTGTGCTCTTGTGCTTGAAACTTTGTGTACTCACCATGTCACTAGTTTAAAGCACTTGATCTATGTCTCTCAGTCTCGCTTGATTGCATGTCGTCACTACACAACCACCTCTCTTCCAACCACTTGCATCTCGAACTCTCTCATGGCCGCCATCAAACGCTCCCAGGCCAACCAGTGCCTCCACCCCAAATACTTCCACTTCTACCACCACCAAATTCTTTTGCAACAACAACAACAATAGCAACAACGGTGGTGTAGACCACCTATGATGGTGGTCCACCTTAGAATTTGTCATGTTACTAAAACTATTTTTTATATACTTTTTTCCATATATTTGCTTTAATTATGTGAAATTTATGTGAATTCCATTGAATATATATGCGAGTCTAATTCTCTTTATTTAATCTCATTCCAAAATTAATAAGACTCATAAATTTCCACTAATAAAAAATGTATCATAATAAAAATATTAAAAAATGTTATTAACTGTCCTCATCTCCTTGGCAAATATTATAAGACAGGCCATGTTTTTTGCAAGAGAGAAATCTGTGGCCTAGGTTGTTTTGTCTTTTCCTTCTATCTAACTAATATTTACATATGAATAAATTTTAAAGCTAAAAAAGAATGCAGCATACTCTTTTAGGGAAATAAATATAGTTAGACATATAAATACAGAAATGATTAAAGTAAATCATTGTATTAGTTCTTGCGATTTATCATCATTTTCATATTAATCCTTAAAAAATGCTTACATAAGGATCTTCCAACTTAGCATTTGTCACGCCCGCACATTGGCTGGGTAACGTTTGTTGTAATAGACGAGATTGATATTTGAAATAAGTTTAAATATATTTTACATATTTGTAAATATAGCATTTGTAAATTTTTTAGAGTTTTTGATCTCTACAATATTTGTCATCACTTATTTTAGTTCTCACCATGAAGGCAAAGAGTGAAAAAAGAGATGCTTAACACCAACTCTAATTGAGAGAAAAATAAAGAAGAGTGAAAAGTAGAAACTCAGGAAATGATTCTTTTCATCTTTATTCAATTGATACCAATAGGTATTTATAGGTATAAGGAGGAGTGAATACACTCTAACAAATTTACAACAGAAAATAGAAATCTAACTAGCTTCCAACTCAGCAATAATTATTTTGTAATTCATAATACACCCCCTCCCTCGGAAGCTAAGGATGATAGATATCTAGCAATCCTAGCTTGGAGATCAATTTTTGGAAGTGAGAAGGGTACAGTCTTTTAGTAAAGACATCAGTTGTTTGATCTTGAGAAGTGATTGGAAGTAACCTCATCAAGCCTCCCATACTTTTTTCCCTCACAATGCGACAGTTGATTTCTAAATGCTTCGTCCATTCGCGAAAAAATGGATTAGCTGCAATATGCAAAGCACTTTGTTTATCACAGTAAATCACACATTGTCTGAAATATTTAACTCCTAAATCTTGTAACAAATAATGCAACCACTGCAATTCACAGCTAAAGCCCTGTATTTTGCCTCACTAGAAGACTTAGCAATAGTGAGTTGCTTCTTTGATTTCTAATTCACCAAAGAATCACCAAGGAAGAAGCAATAACCACTCACGGACCTCCTTGTATCAAGACATCCTCCTTAATTTGCATCGATAAATCCTAGTAACTGAAGTGAAGAGGACCGAGAAAAGAATAGTGCTTTTCTTGGACTGCCCTTCAAATACCTAAACACCCTTTGAATAGCCTGATAGTGCATCATAGTTGGTTGAGCAAGAAATTGGCTCAACTGTTGAACTACATAGCTTATATCTAGTCGAGTAGTCGTTAGATACAACAATCTACCAATCAGTCATCTATACCCTACCACATCCTCATATGCTTGTCCGGCATCTTGATGCAATTGAGAGTGGGGTTCAATTGGTGTGGACATTGGCTTGCTACTCGATACTCTTGCATTTGCCAAAAGATTTAAGCAGTATTGCCTTTGGCATAAGGAAATACCCTTAGAAGAATGTGCTGCTTCAAGTCCTGGGATGTATTTTAATACTCCTAAGTCTTTAATTCTAAAATGCTGATCTAGATTGGATTTGATGTGAACAATGTCATCAAGTGAGTTTCCCCACTAAAACTATGTCGTCAACATATATTAATAAAGTAGTGAAACTATGATCAACAAATTTTGTAAACAAAGAGTGATCTGTTGTAGGTTGTTTGTATCCAAGATGAATAAGCAAGTTGGACAATTTTTCATACTATTTGTAGCTTGCTTGCTTTAAGCCATACAACAACTTTAAGAGCTTGCAAACTCTATTTTCCTCCTCACATTTTACTCCTTCGGGCACCTCCATATAGACATCTTCTTCTAACTCCCCATGAAGGAAAGCATTGTTAACATCTAGTTGGTGAATAAGCCAGTTTTGTGTGGATGCAAGAGCCAATACCAATCACACAGTGGTTATTTTTACCACTCGTGAAAATGTATCAAAGAAATCCACTTTTTCTGTTTGTGTGTATCCTTTGGCAACTAATCTTGCCTTATACCTTTCTATTGAACGATCTGATTTTCTCTTGATCTTATAAACCCATTTGCTTCTAATGGGTTTCACACCAGGAGGTTTCTTGACAATTTGCCATGTGTGATTCACCTCCAAAGCCTTCAATTATGCATTTATGGCATCAACCCAGCAAGAATCTTTCACAGCTTGATTATGTGAGGAAGGTTCTACAATAGTGGACAAGGACAAGGCATAGCTTTTATGTTGTGGGGAAATATAATCATATGAAATATATGAGGTAAGTGGGTAAAGGCATTTTGAATTAGCCTCAGTGTTTATACTAAAGCAATGGTAATTCTATAGATAAGTTGGTGGTTTCCTTGGTCTAGTGGATTTTCTAATCATAGGTTCAGTTTGTGAAGGTGCTAGGTCAGGTGGTACTATTTTAGGTTCAGGTTTCATGTCATTTTGTGAAGGTATTGGTTCGGGTGGTATTTTTTTGGGGTTAGGTATATTAGGTGATGAAGTGTTGGTTTGTGAATCAACTTGCTCTTGATTATCCAAGATAGATGTTGTTGTGGCTGTGGAGTCAATGTCGAGAGTTAAGGTTGAGGTAGGTGTTTTAGAGCTAGGGTTTATATATTGCCAAGGAGCTCCTGCTGCATTTTTAATTTGTGAAACATAAGGGAATATGTGTTCATAAAACATTGCATGCCTAGACACCAAAATTTCCTTTGAAGCCAAATCATATGCTACAAAGCCTTTCATCCCTGCCTTATAGCCCAAAAAAGCACACTTCTTAGCTCTATCATCTAGTTTCCCTTTATGATTTGTAGTAGTAAAGATATAGCACAATGACCTAAACACTCTCAACATATTGAAATCTGGAAGTGTGCCATGTAACACCTAATAAGGTGTTTTTCATTTCAAAGCATTGGATGACACTCTATTAATCAAGAAAATAGCATGTTGTACTGCATAACTCCAAAGGAATTTTGGAAGAGAGAATTAAATCATGAGAGCTCGAGCAATATTTAAAATAAATTGATGCTTCTTTTCCACTCTAGCATAACTTGTTTGGTGGATAATCCCTTTTTCATTATAGAATGCATTAAGTGTAAATTTGGGGCCATTGTCTGTTCTCACCACTTTGACTACTGCATTTTACTGTCTTTCAACAAATGCTATAAAATTCTACACTAAAGATTGCACTTGGAATTTACCTTTTAACATACTAACCCAGGTAAATCTGGTATGATCGTCCATAATTGTCAAAAAATATCTATGTTTGTGTATGGAAGGAAGTGAATAGGGCCCCCAAATATTCATATGCAACATTTCAAAAGGCAAGGATGCTTTATTTAAACTGATGCTATATGGCAACTTTCTCTATGTTGCAAGATGGTACACATCACACACCTCATTTTTATTCACACTTATTAATAGGAAATCTTTACAAAGTGTAAGCAATTTTTCAGAAGATACATGACCAAATCTGAAATGCCATATGACAGTCTTAGGAATGCAAACTGAACTTGATACATCAACAGTCAAATCTTTATCACAACTGTGAGAAACTACATTGCTTATAGTTACTCTACTCTTACCGAAAACCTTCATGTAGCATAGTCCATTGTGAAGTTCAGCTGAACCAATCCTCCTCAATGCTGAATCTTGAATTGAACAAATGTTATCAACAAATGTAAAATTGCATTGAGTTGTCTTTATAAGTGTAGAAATGGACAATAGATTAATGCTAAATTCGGGTAATAATAATACATTCCTAAGAATAAAAGCATATGAAAGTTTCACATCTCTTGCTAATTGTGCCATCACCACACTACCAGTGGGCAAACTCACAAGAATGGGATTTATTTCATGGTAGTTTTCGAACCAATCTATGGATGTACAAACGTGATCTATAGCCCCTGAATTGACAATCCATAATTGACTACCCTTAACAGTTCTACAGGAAAATACACAACTAGTACCTTCATTGTGATTCATGGAGTAGGTTCTGCCAACACATGTTTGGTTGACTTGAGCACCCTGCGAATCAGTAGCATCAGACTTTTGAATGTTGGTCTTTTGCAATAAATTCAGCAAAGTCCTACATTCTTCATTGGTAAGTCCTGAAACTAGTGAATCCTTCTCATTGACATAAGTCCCTTCAAACTTTTTGTCAAGCTCATCTCCATCACCAGCAACATTATTAATAGTTGAGTTGTTTCCTTTTGGCTTATAGCTTGGAGGGAAACCATGTTTTTGAAAGCAAGTTTCTATGGTATGTCCAATTCTACCACAATACATAAAAACTTTACCCTCTGTGAAGAAATCAGTAATAGAAAGGTTACCTTGCTTGAACGAATACAGCTCTTGCTGCAATTCCACAATTTGCACCAAATCTCCTTGAGAGAATCTCTCTCTCAAATTCTTCCAAACAATGGTAGACAATTCTACATGATTTATACTCTGAGTAATCGATGGTGAAATAGAATTAATGATCCAAGAATGAATCAAGTTGTTGCATCTTTCCCAGGCATCATAATTTGGGTCAAATTGATCTAGAATCAATAAAGAGCAGTTCAAGTGTAACGAACCAACTATCGTTACTAAACAACCCTACTAAACATACACCTTATCCACATATCAGGTGAATAAAAGCAATCAAACATATCTGTATATAAGTCATACACACCAATTAAGAGATCCACCTTATCTCTCCTAATACCATGCACGCATATCTGTTCAAATGTCATCATTATATACAAGACTATGGGATAACACTAGCCTAGATCAACAATATCAAAAATATATATGTCAAGGAAGCGAGATACAAAACTCACTCCCTATAGCTGGTCAATCTATACAATCCCATCAAAAGAATAACTATACAGAACAACATTTTCAAAACAAAAAGAGTTGTCTTGCAAGAAACTCCACCATCATCTCTGGGCAGTTGGGTCCACTAAAGCCTCGCCGTTTGCTCCCACGCCATAGGACGTGATCATCACAGGCACATCAGCACAACAGCAACAACAAGACAACCAACAACAACAAAACACGGTAAGGGTAAGCTTACTACAACAATGGCATAGCATATGATTATGGAAATCATCAACAATTCACAATATTCAATCATAAGTATATGACACACCATCATATACCCAGAGTTCTCAACATCTACATATAGATGTACATATATAAAACATTCATTTACATGGTAAAGGGTTCTCAATCCAAAACTTCATATCACCACCAATCTGTCACAACTATGTCAATGCATGATGACACGACTCTCGAGAGATTTACAACATATTGGGCAATCAGCCAGGTCTCACCCTTTACTGTGGCCTATCTAAGCACCATTCAGGGATTGTCAAACTTTGATCTACGGATAAGCTTAGTGGTTTGTCAGGATAAGTGTATGTGGGTATTAGCTTACTGCGACACAAGGCCTGCATCACCTTGGCCTTCTGCGGAGTCACCCATCCACTCATCCTTGAAGGCCCATCATCAGCTGCCCCACGTCTTATCCAACACTAGGTTGGAGCCCCATCCGAGTTCCAACTCTGGTCACCATCCAATTTACATGCCTACCCGTACCACGACATAAGGTCCATCGTCAGCTACCTCAATCGCCAACCATGCATGAATGCATGTACTACACACCATCAACTACTCAACCACAACCAATAAACATACGACGTGTATATATGTATATCAATACAACTAGTGGCAAAAAGGTCCATCGTCAGCTACCTCACATGACCACTCAACACCCATCAACACCATATCGGTCCCAAACTGGCCTCAATCATAATCAATAGGTAAGGCCCTACCTAAGCAGCCTACCTTGTGAAAAACAATATCATACACATCAAGTGGAGGTCCTATCTAAGCAACCTTCCACTTCACAACCAAATCCAACAATCAACTAAAATTTGAAAACCAAACTTCTTTGAAAACCATTTGGAAGATTAGCAAATCTTGAAATTCATAAAATTTCACAATTTAAGATGAAAACTTTAAAATCTGAAATAATACATTCAGTTCTGGAATAACAGATTATGTACTGTAGCAACAAATTATGTACTGTAGCAAAATGCATCAGATTTCGTTTTTCAGTAGAGATAATCGATTATGGGTTTCCACAATCGATTATTTCCGAAGCAAAACCAAAAATAATTTTTTTTTAAACAGTAGATAGTCGATTATCAGAGGCAATAATCGATTATCAAAGAGCCAAAATCACGAAAACAGCACCCGAAGCTCTAGATAATCGATTATGAAGCTCCCATAATCGATTATCTGTGACAGGACTGCGAAAAACCCCAATTTTCTGTAGAAAACTCGAACTTTCACCATCCAAACTCAATTTTTTGAATCAATGGGGTTCCAATATCATCAATCCACCCTAATCAAGCTCATACACAACAGATTATACAATTAATTCAAAATTTCATCACATAATTCATAAATTTCTCACCAAATCTCAGATTTTTCTCTAAAAACCCATTTTCATCCAAAATCTCACCACAACCAACATACAATCTAAATTTGGACTAACCCAAGATGATATTCACACACAATCATGTTCATACATCACAAATCTAGCAAGTTTAAGCTTCCTTTACCTCTTGGAGCTTCCAAATCTGAGCTTGGAGAAGGGAAAACGTGAGAGATGTAGAACCTTGAGCCCAATCCTCACAGCAACCACTACTCTTCACCAAGGGATGGAAAGGGTTACGAATCTTGAGTCTAACTCAGGGGGTTTGGGGGAATTTGAGAGAGTGAGAGATGAGAGAATAAGAGAATGAAAGGGGAAAGGCTTAGCACCTTTTTTTATGTCTTAAAACTCTCAAGGGTCCTCATACCGGCTTTGGGCTCACTAAAGCTCAGGGTCCATCTATTCACTCTCCAAAACTCACAACGATTCTAACTTAACTGTTTTTCTCTCAACAATCCAAACTAATATCAACAACACTCTTAATTTGGCTCAAGCACATTTGTCTCAATTCCAAGTTAACCCCATACAACTAATGCCACACAACAACAATCAACAATAATCTATTAATTTGTTTTAAACACCATAATCACATATTAATTTTCACTTTAAGTTATTAAACCACTAAATCATGCGTTAAGAAAAACACGGCGTTACACCAAGAACTTCCACTTATTCTTGGAGATCAACACATGCTTCATCAATTTCACCCACATGTGATAGTTCTTCCGATTCAGCAAAGGATTCACGAGTGGAACAGAAGGGTTTTCCCCAGGATGAACATAGTATTGACTCAAAGTATTCAGAGCGGGATCATTCATTGGATTGGATTGAATTGCAGAAGTAGAACCACAATAATTTTGATTTCTAGGCATGATGAACACAAGGCAGCAGAGCTCTTAAGGAGCTCTGATACCATAAAACTAGCTCTAACTGAGAGAAAAATGAAGAAGAATGAAAAATAGAAACTCAAGAAATGATTCTTCTCATCTTTATTCAATTGATACCAATAGGTATTCATAGGTACAAGGGGGAGTGAATACACTCTAACAAATTTACTACAGAAAACAAAAATCCAACTAACTTCCAGCTCAACAACAATTATTATGTAATTCATAATAGCACTAAATAAAAACTGTTATATTTTTGCAATAGCTAAAAATAAAATTATCATATTTTGTATAAACATAAAAGCAAAACTGTTATATTTGCATGAACATAAAACATGTTGCCAATGAAAACCAAAACTAATAATGATGAATATTGTAGGGATAAAAAAATAATACAGAAACTAAAACAAAAACTATTATATTTACAAACACCTCAAATATATTTAAACCTTGATATTATATTATATATGACAGGTGACGTGGTCATCCATTCTATTCTCCTAGCGTTTAGCTGCAATCCAACGCTCATAAGAGAGGAAAAAGATACATTATTAATTTCATAGACTATAACATGGGATTAATGATTTTCATTGCATAAAATATCAAGAACTTTAAACATCTTTCTTAAGCAGAAAAAAAAAAAAAAAGTGGCAAAGTTTCTACTTTGTTAGTCACCGTATGAGCAAGAGAGTATGCAATTGTTTTTTCTTCCTTGTCTCATTGTTATTTTTGCTTTAACATCTTCCAATGCAATGTTCCTTTTGCAATTATACCACCCTTCATGCAGATTCGCAAATATATGTTTTAGAGACATCTCACGTATCTGAAATTAAAACATGAACAAGCTTGCTTCAAAAGATAAAATAAACTTGCTGTTTTGCTCGTTGAACGTGTTCTGCGCTTCTGAACATGAACTAGCTAGGGCCTTCATGCACCTCAATGTGTTCTCTTTAGGTTCTTGTTTGTTTGTTAAGATCATGGATACAGTACTGTGAGCAATTCTAACATGAACATAATACTTACATATATTTATAATTAATTAAAGCTCAAGATAATATTAAAGTAGGACAAAACTTTTTGGTTTCATGCGCTACTGTTTGGGGGCTTTTTTGGGCCATTTTAGCTTTTCTTATATGTATCAAATTTTATATCTTAGTTTAGGCATACCTTGTGCTTCAACTAAGACCATTTATTCTTCAATAGTTATTTTTTTGCTTATCAAAAACAAAAAAATAGGAAAAAAAAACTTAGATTAGATTCTCTATGTTCTATTCATCAAATTCTTAATTCTCTATTGATCATATGATGACACATAAATATTCTTTATAATAATAAATACCTTACATTATATAAGTATTGAAAATTTAAATAAATATTCACGTGTTATAATTTAATTGAATGTAAAGAATTTGATCTAAGTTTTTCTTATTAAAAGAATGTCTTTATAGCATGAACTTTATTATTATTTTGACACATATTGAGCTTTGAATAATTAGTTGTGCTAACAGTGTTACTGTATTTATAGAATCGTTGTGCACCTGTGAAAATATTTGGTTCACAGGAAATATAACTGATTTTTTATGGCATTTAGGCATGGAACTTTTATACAGACATGTGAAATATGAGTGCAGTGGTGCCTTCCACACAATTAGCTTCTCTTGTTGCTTATACGTACATACTCTCTTGATTGGTAGAATTCATGCACACCTAAAGGGGTTGCTTGCTATGCCGGAAAATGGAAAATAATATCGTTGGCGATATTCCTTTTTGTTATGATGGTGCAGGTGGGTGCTAAAATTAATACACAAAGCTTGTAGTGTTCCTCGCTACTATGATGGAAAATATTTGGGTACAAAATGAATTTGGACAAATTGAATGTTTTCTTCCCAAAAGGTTACACAAATGTGGTTTACATAATTTCTATTGTCAAAAAAAAAACAAAAACCAAGGCGTCTGTTTTAATCATAGAATGGGTATGACAAAGTTAATCAACCTGCATGTGTAGTAGAAAGCCAGTCAAGAGATCAATTATTATGAACCTTTCTTACTTTTGAACCATATAATATAGTTAAAGAAACAGGATTAATTAACTTCACAAAAATATCTAATAATATCTAGAGGTTGGCAACGGGTTGCAGTCTGCATAAGTTATAGTCTACGCAGACTTAGATCAAATAAAATCTTTTCAGGCCAAATGATTTTGATTCATGAGTTTGAAAAAAAAAATGGAGAAATTTTTTTCATTTTAAAAGTAATTGTTACAAAAGTTAATTATATGTCAATTTATAATTGAATAATAATGTAAAAAATCTTTATACTATAAATGTATTTCAATTAATTTCAATACAAATTAGTGTTTGTATCATATATCTCATTGATCACGTCAAATTTCATCCATCCCAATGAATATAATTTTAGTAATTTAAGCTCCCTTCTTTTAATTTCCTTTTAAGCATACTCATTAGAGTTTAATTAGTTCCTAGTTAAATGTATAGAAAAGACTTGGTTGAAAGAGACGATGTTTAGTTCAATGATTTCTATGTTTTAAGGGGATTAAACTGCTATTATTAGCTAAGGTTATATGATATCATTGGTCGGTAATTAACTTGCATGAATCCGAATTAGTTCAATACCCAGCATGTCCATTAATTTTTAGGATAGTTGGTAGTTATAAGATTCCATTGAAGACTCAATTATTTGTCTATGTTTCTGGATAAACTTGCAGACCCATCTATGACGACTCATAGCCCTTCATCGTGCAAGAAGTATGTAGTTATTGAGTAGAATTCTTTGGTCCCTTATTGAAGTTTGTAATGGCCATGTACTTCTATGTTGTTTCAGGTCTCGTATTTGTCAATTAGAAATAGATCCTGGGTAGTTAAAACATGAGAAGTTAGCTGGATTATTAACATACTAAGAAGATGTCATACATTAATTAAGAATATAGTTAGACAATCCTCTTTTGATGAGCTACCTTTTGAAGTTTGTCTTTTTATATTAAAACAGGTTTTGATCCCAGTTTATTTTTAATTTAATATTAAAGTCTATCTAATTTTAATGTTGAACTAAGCTATTTGTAAAGGAGTTGTCGAACTTATTCCAAGTAAAAATGGGATTAAACAATTCCATCAAAAATGATTGGTAAAATTTTTTGTGTATTTAAAAATAGTTGGTACAACATGAAAAATTGCGCCAATCATCTTTGATGGGGTTGTTTACCCCCATTTTTACTTGAGATAAGTTAGATAACCCTGTCTCTAAATGTTTGGTCCTACAAATTTCATGTTTTAAATGTCTTATTATCAAATACTTCTTGTAAGGCTTAGACTATCTTCTATCCTCAAGATAGTTTTATTAGAGTTTAATTGCTATGCACCATCAGTGTAAAAACTTTTATATTGTCAACCATTTAAAAATCAGCTTTAGTGTGACTTTTAAGGTGGTCATTATTAAAATCAACAAACTTACCATATATAATGCGATTAGATGACAGTATAAAATTGTTTTACACTGTCAGTACATAGTCTATTTTCTCTTTTTATTATTGATTGAGTTAGGTTTTGGATCATTTTTAATACAACATACACATTCCTTTGAAGATACATATGTAAAACACTTAGAAGCTGTTTTGTGGTCTCTTTTGAAACCCCTCAGCCAATCCATATCCCCTGAATCCTTCCTCCATATATATAACATCCACTGGTTGCACTTAGTTACCACCCTCCTTTGCCTACAAAAATGAACCAAACGAAATGGAAAAGAAGTTTAAAATAACAGGACGTAGTTTGGATGCTCGTAGTATATATACACTAACAGGTTCATCGTTGGGCGTCTTGAGTCCGATTAATGCTTTTACCCATTTTCCGGTGGCACCCAATGTTATGGTAGATGCTGTTGTTGGTTCATGGAGAACAATATGGTATAATTGTACGAAATTAAGAAAAATAAAATAGGGGATTGCTCTAAGTGTATACTTTTGTTTTTTGAGGCGTTCTAAGTGTATACATATCTTTAGATTTTAAGGTGTTAAAATCGAGATATAATTTGTCAAATTAAAAAAAAAAATACACCATTACATAGTTATTTAAAAAGTGTTTCCCCAAAATTAGAACATAATTGATAGGGAAGTCGCAAACTGGAACGGTTAAATATTAATTTTTATTTCAGTGAAAAAATATGCATAACACATAAATAATAGACAATTACAAAAAAAAAGAAGAAGGAATAATTAATGCCAGTGTAACGTTTATCTAAGCTTACAGTAGTGAACTTTAAGATGAAGCTTTTCTTAAACTACAAAAGATACTGGATCAAAGAAACTAATAAAACTAATTTAATAAAATCATTCTGATATCTCTTTTATAAAATTTATCTTTCAATTTTTTAGAATAAAAATTACTTATTAAATTATCGTAATTATTTTCATTTAATATATTCTTTTGTCAATCATAAATAGCAAAGTGTGTGATGATGAGATAATGTCTCAATGGATAAAATGAAGAAACATATGTAAAACCTTTTTATATGAGAAAAGAGAAAGCCATAATAGGATGAAAGATGTCTTTTTTAAAAAAATATTTAAATATTTATAATAATTAATATTATTTATCAAGTAATTATTATTTTATTTTAATTTTTTATAAAAATGTAATCAGTAAATACAAAAATTTTGGTAACCTAAATTCAAGGGTTCGGTTGCCATAGGATTGGGTGCAATTAAAATAAGGTATTAAAAGTGAAATTTTTATATAAAAATAAAATATTTAATGTTATTTCTCTTGCAATAACTGTAATTAGGGTATTTGGTTCTTCAATAGAACCCCAAGATATTCTCATAAACTTCAATCCTTTAGGCTAGCTATGAAACTAATCTTTGGTCCAAGGTTTATATTAAAGTATATGATTAGTTAGTTTGTCAAGAAATTAGTTATATATGGTTAGCCCAATAAGATCTGAAAATAGGAATATATTTAATTTTTTTATTATCTTTTATCAATCAATATGTTAGCTCCATAGATTTGTTCTCTATTTGGCCTATGCCAATATAGGAGTGTAAATGACATGAGCTATTTATGAACTATTCGAGTTCAACTCGTTAAATATTCTCCATCAATTAAGCTTATTTGTTTAATTAAGTAAATAACCTCATGCTTAAGATTGAACTTGATTTTTAAATGAGTCAAGTTCGAACTTTACTAGCTCAACATTAACGGCTTGTGAATTTTGTTTATTTAAATTGATGATGAGGATTTGACTAGCTTTTGTTATTTATATATTCATTATGGAAATATGTCAAACTTTGTTGAAAGCATTAAAATTAATTTTGAAGTTTCTTTTTTGTAGTAGTCAAGAAGTTATAAATTTTTATTTACTAGATTGTAAAAAATTAGTAGTCTAGATTATTTGAATTTCGCATATCGATTTTTAGTACATATTTTTATTTATAAATTATCATCTAGTATTAAAATGTTTATTAAATACTAAATTGATAAAGTTAAAAAATAATTTAAGAAAAATTTCATAAAAACAAAGATAATTAAGTTATAAATGAGTTAAACAAGTCAATCTCAAGCCTTTTAAAAAAAAAAAAAAAAAAGCCGAGTTCAAGCTTCAAATTAAACTTGTTTAAATAAAATAGTCAAGCTTAAGCAACCCATTTTTTTTTTCACAAGTCAAGCCAGAACTTCAAGTGCTCAACTCATCTCGATTTGTTTACACCCCTATGCCTATGATCCCTATCCCCTCATCCTTTGATTACCAACATGGTATTAAAGCGATTCTATGAGGCTTTCGCTGCCACGGAACATCAACCTCAATCTCCTGTTTTCAAAATCAATATCCATTACCGCCATAACCATGATCGAATTCATTAAGCAAAGCACCGAACAATTTTTCTTCATCATCATAGGTCACCTCAGCAAAAGCTTTCTTCACTTTTCACGTGATTCAAGCTTAAAGACGATGCTTTCCTTTCCCTCGACAATAATGTTGTGCCACCATTTTTAGATCTTGAATCTAGCAATATTGAAAACTTTGAATCTAGTGGTTCCTTAACAATTAGATGCAACTACTAGACCAAAGATCGAATAGTGAAGGTTGAAGAAAAAACAGAGAAATCAAATGAGCTCATCATCAAGGCTTTAAGAAGGATGATCAGGTGAATCCAAAACTAGTAAATCTACTACTAGACAATCCTTCAATCTTTAATCATCATCATCATGACAATTTTGGCACTATCTTTATAGATTGTATCATCTCCTCCTCCGTCGACTCCTTTTACAATTTAGATATGGTTTTGTCATGGTTTGCTTTGGTAAATTGCGATATTGTGAGAACCACTACTTTTGTCAAAATTCTCATTCCTTGGTTGTTCACTGCAAGTCGAGAAAAGGCGTTGATGTTTTAGTCGAGGCACTGTAACGATAGGTTGTCACCACTACATTCATCATCAAGATCTACTTTTGATCTTCCAGTCTCCTTGGTGTGTGCATTATTGTCTTTGATCCTAGCAGAACTCTCATGGATGCCTATGATTCTATTGTGTGCCACCTCCCCCATAATTAGAAGTTGTGGATGTAACGACCCACAGTCGCTACTACGTAACAATATTGAGCATTACCATCACATGTAAACTTATATATATATATATATATATATATATATATAAAGATGAGACCCATTCGCCTCATCAACAAATCCACCATATGATTTTCACAACCAAAAAGAATAATGAATAGGAGGGATGACACCAAAGCCAATACATATACATCAACAAGGGAAGAAGGGTACAAAACACACTCCCTATACATCCCATCAAAAGAAACAGAAATCACAAAAACCATCAAAAGGCAAAAATATGACTCATCGCTTTACACCATCTTCTGCTAGCAGCTCCACTTTCAACTCTGAGTAGCTAGATCCATTGAGGGCTCATCGTCTACTCCCACGCCCAACGATGTGATCATCACAGTCGATCAAAGGCAACGACGGCAACAACAACCATAACAAAACATCAAAAGGC
Source organism: Spatholobus suberectus (assembly GCA_004329165.1). Classification (NCBI taxonomy): domain Eukaryota; kingdom Viridiplantae; phylum Streptophyta; class Magnoliopsida; order Fabales; family Fabaceae; genus Spatholobus; species Spatholobus suberectus. The sequence goes on from CM014735.1 coordinate 71,237,033, forward strand.
AAGGGTAAGCTTACTTAAAAACATCATGACGTATCATCAAAGGAGTCATCAACAATTCACATCCTCACTCACACGTAATACAAATGCACAATCCTATGATATGGATTCCATAATGTTAAACTTCATGATACAACAATTTCATCACTGTCATGTCAATATATGAAGACACGACTCTTAAGATATTTGCAACAATTCGAGCTATCAGCTAGTCTCACCCCCTAACATGGCATCAACAGCACCTCATCACGTGCCTCTCACCATTCAGGGATTGTCAAACTTTGATCTATGGATAAGATTATGTGATCCGTCGGGATAAGCGTATATGGGTGGTGGCTCATCGTGACTCAAGGTTTGCATTCCCTTGGTCTCCTGCGGAATCGCCCATCCACTTATCTCCGAAGGTCCATGACAGCGACCCCACGTCTCATCCAACACTAGGTTAGAGGCCTTGTCTAAGCCGTCTGCTCCAGTCAGCCAACCAACTTACGTGCCTGCTCATACCACGGCGTGAGGTCCTTCAACAATGACCTTAGTCGCCAACATATGCATGAATGCATGTACAACACCACAACGATCACTTCAACGTCAACAAGTCGATTAATTTCACAACAACATCATATAGACTCAATTCAGCACCACACATGGCCAGACAACCACTACCAACCTATGCAAGCTCAATTTAGCACCATACATCGTAACCAGGTAAGACCCTGTCCAAGCAACCTGTACCCCATGAGGAAATCTCAAAACAACAACATTTACTATCCAAGCAACCTTTCACTTCTCCTACCCTCTCAACAATTCTCACATTTGGTTCGCACTTGGAGTCCCCTCTTAAACCACCTTAGATACACTTAAATCTTTAATTAAGACAACAATAGGCTACCCCACTCGCTCAACGATCCACATGGTCACTTAGCAAAGGTCTCCCTTACAGAGGGCCTACTTTCCCCCATGAAGGTTCTCACTCAGAGACCATAAGTCCCACTAAGCGAATATCTACTTCAGAAAGCACCCCTTTTTGCCTCCAGAGATTTTTGCTTAGTGACAACCAGGGTCACTCAGCGAATTCATTCCAGGGACTTTCACATTTTTCTCTCAATCACTATTCGCTTAATGAGTTCTCTACCTATTCAGTGACCAACCACTCCAGAGAGCAATCAATTTTAAAAACACGCCTCTCCCTTGGCAAACACATTACTCACTCAGCGGAAGGCTAGCAACAAAGAGCACCAATTCTCAAGGACACAAAATCGCTCAGCAAGCCTAGTCCTTGCTCAGCAAATCACTCTCAGGCATTCTGGAATGCCCATGCTCGCTCAACAACCAACCACTCCCTAAGACCCCAAACTGTCCCGGCATCACTTTTCACTCAACAATCTAGATAGATACCATCAACACTTTCTTTTGGCTCAAGCACATTTTCCTCTAGTTCCAAAAATCTAGACTGAAATTCTAAGACAAAACTACACAAAACCATAATCACATAACAACTTATTTAATTGTTTTAATTATCGAAATTACATTTTAATTTCCACTTTAAGTTATTAAATCACTAAATCACACCTTAAGAAAACATAGGCGTTATAGTAGAAACTTCATTATTTGCACCTCCGTTTCTACCAACTTATGCTTTGTCTTCTCTGGTGATGGTCGCTACCTTGTCTCGTGCAATGGAGCTGTCACCAAAACTAAGTGTTGGTTTGCCTTGAGTACCTTAAAACACAAAAGAAAATTAAGATTTTAAATGAAATGGTTGAATTGTTGAAGGGAATTGTGTGACACCCATTCATATTGAATATAACCCATACTTATTTATTTATTTAAAAATACAAGTAAAATTTTTCTCCGCTTTTAATAATAGAAGATTTATAAATTTAACAAAATTTGAAAATGACAATAAAAAAAAAATTTATGTATTTATTGTGGAACAGTTTCATAATCAGAAAAATAAATGAAATACAGGGAGATTGAAATATACATCAAAATAGTTACTACTTATTCCCAATACATCAAAAAGATCCTAATCAAAGTAGTGTCCGTCCACTCTATTTCATAAAATAACAAACTATTAGACTAACCTTATAGGTCTTCATCAACAGCCGGGTCTTCATTAACTGCGATCAATCATGCATAAAATGAAAAATAATGGAGTGAGGTGATTTGTTCTAATATCACTTTTACATGTATGGTAGAAATTCTACTTCACAATACACATAAAACACAGTTGACAATAAAAAGGGAACCTAAAATTTATTATATGTTATACAATCCTTGACTTGATATAGATCCATACTTTCCATTAGTGGGTAATAGTTCTTAACAAAACCTGGGAAGTGATTGGGGGTACATATACCTCTCTCAACATCATTTCATGGTATAGTCCTCATCATCATTGAGAAACAAAATAACAATTTAGGATATCCATTTACAGAGGTATATTCTCACCAATCCTAGTGATGCTGAATAGTTGTCAGAGTTATCAAGTTGGTTAAGTGATTGTCCCAGCTCAAGAGCGCTACCTTGGTAATTAGGATGCTCACCACTCGATACCATACCTTTTAGACCTAACCATGGGTCCTGCCTTTCATCTTGCAGTGTACCAAACCGTAGCTTCCCTAGCAAGGTGCCATGCCATTGCATGTAATTTGCTTTACATTACTCACTAATTTATCACTTCCTAATTTCTCAAACAGAGGTTTCCCTAGCCTCATTTAATTTGAGCACCAGTACAATTAATATTTCTGCCTTTTGTTGCATAAATGCACAATACCTAAAATTTTAACAGAATAATGATATAGTAATTGTAGTTTAATTATTAAAATTTTGGCAAAATAACAACTAAATAAATACATGTTAATTTGCTAAATTTGAGCAGAGTAACAGCTTAACAAGTGCATTTTAATTTTCTAAAATTGGGTAGAGTAATAGCTTAACAAGTATAATTTAATAATTTAAATTTGACTAGAGTAGCATCTTAGCAATTATAATTTAATAATCTAAACTTAGGCAGAGTAACAACTTAGCAAAAACTCAAGTTTAACATTAAACAATATAACAATAATAATAATAATAATAAAACTTAAGCCTAAATGGGTTTAGGGGAAAACCCTTCCTACCAACATGCAAAGTGACAATAATTTAGAACCAATCCTACTCCCCTCATTACCTCTAAGGTGGTTGATGAAGAGGATGGAATTGTTGAGGCAAAGCTCCTAGGAAGAGAACTTTACTAGTTGTTGGAAAACTAATAAAATTTTAGCATAAAAGCAAAGTAAAAGATAGTTTCTTCTAGAGAGAGAGGCTCTCTAAGAATTTGGTGACTTGAGAGAGGGAGAGGTGTGTGAAAAATGACCATGGATGGGAGGTATTTATAGAGGACGAGAAGGCTTAGGTGTCCACTTTGATGACATAAGCCATTATGTCATAAATCTTATTTTTGATTTATTTTTAATTAATTTAGGGACACATATAAAAAATAGGGTAATGAATCAGTTATTCCTAGGTTGTGGACGTGCCCCTTATCTATCCAGCTTCTAGATGTTAATTTTATTTGTCGGTAAATTAACCAGTACCGATAAAATCGTTTAAACTTGAAAAAATTGACTTTTAAAATCAAAAAAGTTCAATTAAATGTAAAACTGCACAAATAAATTATTTATCATCAAAAATAAACTTCTAATAATTAATTTTAATTTTTATTAACTTATTTCAAATTTTATCTATTTATTTTGTATTTTTAAGCTAAAAAATTCATAATAAATCCATTTTGATTCAATAAATACCAAAATTTTTATGAAAATTCTAAAATTAAATATTTCACCTATAAATAAATTGAAATTACCATTTTCTCCTTTTTTGGATGTCAAACCAATATTGACTGGCTTATAGGACACCTAAGAGCATTTTGGTCATTTTACACAAGAACTCTAGAAAATTCCCAGAAAATTTTCAAAACTATATTTTAATATATATGACATGATTCCAAGCTCAAATTGACATTTTAATGTCAATTGAATCTTTTTCTCATGTTAGCCCTTAATATTGAGAAAGAGGGACAAAATTGTCATTTTCTAATTTTTTTGGGCTTTAGCTCGAAAAAATTATTAAAAATCATGACTAGATAGCTCTTGAAATTTTGAGCATGATGGTGGAAATCAGAATTTTGAAATTCCCTCCCGATGTTTCAGAATTAACTAGTCAATTATTAGAATATTGGTTGAAAAACTGAAATAAAAGTGTTACATTTTTCACTATTTCTCTTTCAAAATAAAATTTTTATAATTAAAATATACCTAATATACAATTTTCAAAATACTTTGAAGTCAAAAAGTTTCTTGTCTGCTCCCGTAGTCAATTAGGGGTATTTTGGTCAATTCACAAAAACTGTCTTAATAAATTTTTTTTAAAAAATATAAAATTATTTATTAATTATTTTAAGCACATAAATGACTTAAATATAAATTTTAGACACTTCTAACTATTTTTATCTATTTTCTCAATTATTTAGTTTTTTTAGGGGCAAAATAGTCATTTACCCTTTTCCAGACCCCATTTCCTAAAAAAATTATTAAAAATCTAAACTAAGTACTACCCAGTAATATGAGCGTAACCATAGGGATCAAACTTTTGAGATTCCCATTTGGTTCTTCAAAAATAAATACAGAATAATTAGGAAAATAATTTGATATACCAAAATAGGGGTGTTACAAATTGTGTCTTAGGTCTCAATTCTGTTCGGGCCTGGGCTTGTTTTTTGGCCATTACTCTTGTGTATTTTTCAATTTCATTTGGGTGTCTTTTTTTTGTTTAGGCTTTGCTTACCGTTTTGTTTTGGGCTGGCTATAGTTACCATTGTAGCTTGCGGGGGTTATTAGAGTATATGAGTTAGTTTGTTAAAAAGTTAGTCATATATGGTTAGCCTGACAAGATCTATAAATAGGAGCATTTGTAACTCATTTTATCATCTTTTATGAATAAACTTGTTACCTCTAGAGACTTATTCCCTCTATTTAGCCTATGCCCTTCGATCTTTATCCCTTTCATCGACACACTTAAGGCTCCTTGCCCTTCTCCAAATATGTATTTTGCGAGAACTGAACTCAAGTTCTCCCCAACAAGCTTAGCATGTGTTGTTAATTGAGTCACATCCATTAGATAATATTTAATGTTATTAGCATATCTTCACTTTAATTTTTAATAAAAAATTTCTATTCATTAATTATTTAATTAATATTATTAAGAATATTCTTTTCAAGAACTTATAATAATCTAGTATATGATGCAAATAGGCAATTAATTTATAAATGTAAAATTAAACTGACATTTATTATTATTATTATTATAAAATAACATCATATCACTTGTGTACACCATATACATAAAATGTATTTAATTTGGAAAACAGAACGTGTTTCTACCAAATTAAAAAACAATTATTTTAAGTATATTTGTAGTTAGGTATTCTCTCCTTTACTATTTGATACAATTTCTTTAGATAGTTTATTCATTTCATAATTTCTCTATTTTGAGGTGTTCTCTTGTATATAAATATATACATACTCATTGTATAAAACATAGAATATTTTTTAGACCATTTAACTTGGTACCAAAGCTTTTTGGTTGATCCTTTGTCCATTTCTGATTAGGGCTTCTTCCGTTTAACATAGAATATTATTGTTGTTGTTGTTGTTATGTTTCTTGTTTGCCTTTCTTGAGTTCATAGTTACCCATCATGGTAAACACTTCTAATGTGACTAAGCGAAGAGGTTGCGATTGTAGAGGTAGTGGTTGTGGTAGAAGAGATTCTAATTAAGAAAGTTCATCCTTTTTCCCCTAATGAATATAAGGAGTACTTTCAACTTAAGGTAGCCCAACAAGCTTCCTCTTTAGCAATTGTAAATTATATTGGAAATCCTACTATTTTTTTATTTTACTTTACATGTATGGTGTGGTGTTTTGGGGTGATGTTGTTCTCACCAACTATTATTCGATAAATTGGATGCCATAATCAATTTTGGGTAATAAGTTTCCTCATTCTCTTTTGATTCCTCACTTGAGTGTTTGGTTTCACTTGTTTTGTTCATGATCTTTCTCTTAGTGGTGATAAATTGTTTGGTCAGGATGTTAAATATTCATTTCTTGGGCACTCCAAGTCCAAAAGGGGCATCAATGTTATTCTTCATCTATACATCGTTTTCTAGTCTTTGTAAATGTCACATTCTTTAAGGATACACTTTCTTTGCATCTTCAGTCGCAATAGATTTTACTCCTTCTCTAGTACTACCTATTCCTCACTTTGAGTTGCTTATCTCCACTCAAAATTCTCCATAATCTCAGGATGGTCCTCAGTTACATTGTTAATGCCTTGAAACTCTAAAGATTGCTCCTACTAATTCCAATGATGTAGCTCCTTTTCCAACCCCTTCTCTTGTTGCGGTCCCACCTGACCCTTCAGCTAACCTGCTTATTTCCTTTTGTGTAGGTAAGTGCTCTATTGTCAATCCGCATTCTATTTATAACTTTTTTAGTTATCATTGATTGTCTCCTTCCCATTGTGCCTTTGTTTCTATTATATCCTCTATTATTATTCCTACAACTGTTTAGGAAGCATTATCCCATTCAAAATGGCATTAAATAATGATTGATGAAATGTCTACTTTGGAATCCAATTGTACATGGACTCTTGTTCCTTCTCTTCTTGGAAAATCTATAGTTGGTTGTTGGTGGGTCCTTGCTATTAAAGTGGCTCTGATGAACAAGTGGATTGATTGAAAGGTCGATTGGTAGCAAAGAGGTATACTTAAAATGGTTTGGACTACAATGATACTTTATTTTTAGTTGCTAAAATGTGTCTATTCACCTATTCTTGTCTAAGGATGCCATGAGACACTGCCCTCTATGTTAGCTTGATGTTAAAAATATGTGTCGGCTTGTATGTTGACTTGGAGGAAGATATATATAGAGCAACCACTTGGCTTTGTTGCTCAGGGTGATGTGAAGTAGTCACCTTAAGCTTGGTTTGGGAAGTTTAGCAAACAATTTGGCATGATTCGTTGTGAGGTGAATCATTTTGTATTCTTTATACACTTATCTTTGAATAAATTTATTTATCTTGTGGAAATTTGTAGATGATATTGTCATTAGGTGATGCTTAAGAAGGCATCAAAGATCTAATGCAACACTTATTCAAGCACTTCCAATCCAAAGATTTAGAGCAATTGTGTTATTTTCTTGGAATTGAAGTGACTCAATCATAAGCAAGTATTGTGGTCTTGCAATGGAAATATTCCCTTAACATCTTAGAAGATATATGGATGGTTGATTATAAATCAGTTGACACTCATATGGATTCGAATGTGAAGCTTCTACCTAATCAGGGGGAGCTTTATCTTAGTCTAGGGAAATGTAAGATATTAATGGGAAAATTAAATCATCTCACCAACTAGAGATATTTTATTTCCTATTAGTGTTGTGAATCAATTTCTTAACTCTCCATGTGATAGACATTGGAATGTTGTTGTTCAGATCCTAGGATATATTAAAAGGTCACCAGGGAAAGGGATTGTTTATATAGACAGAGATCATATACCAATATAGTTAGATACTCAGATGAAGATAGGGTCGAAGATGTAGTGATAGAAGGTCTACTTCAGGTTTTTGTGTTTTGATTGAAGGAAACTTAATTTCATGGAAGAATAAGAAGCAAATCGTTGTTGCTATGTTAATTACAAAGGTAGAGTATCGAGCTATGGCCCACACTACTTGTTAACTTTTGTGGTTGATAAACACTTACTCCAAGATTTGAAATATTTTAAAATAGGCCCTATGCTTGCTTGTGATAATCAATCAACATTGTATATTTTTTAAACCTATTTTTTCATGAGGGGACTAAACACATGGAAGTTGATTGTCATTTATCAAATAAAAGATTCTTTTAGACATCATCAAGACCTCTTCTATGTGAGTTCCAATGACGGATTGGTCAATATCTTCACTAAATCTCTACAAGAACCTCAAATAGATTATATATATAATAAGTTGGATGCATATAATATATATGCTCCAACTTGAAGGAGAGTATTGATTGTAATTAGTTATTGTCTTTTTTATTATTTGATATTGTTTCCTTAGATAATTTTGTCTTTTCCTAAGTTCCTTATTTGAGAGATTCTCTCGTATATAAACATGTACATATTTTATTATAATTTAGAAAAAAAATTAGACCATTTAACTATTACTATATATGATGATGATATAAAATGCAAAAAATAGTATAACTTCAATTATAATCCTTTAACATTTTAAAGAATGAACTATTAATTTAATCTTTCAAAAATTTGTTTGACATTAATAAGTCAATATATATTAACTCTTTTAAAAATATTTATAAGATTACATAAGTTTTTCAATTATTAAAAGTTATGAAAATGTTTTTGGCAATATTTAAAAGAATTATTTGATACATCACAAAACTTTGAAGAATAAAATTAATATTAAGTATAAGTAAGTGTTTAAGAGATTATTGTTATAAAAGATTATAATCAAAATCAGTTTTTGTTTGGATGAATTTCTTGCAAAGCTATTTTAATATAATTAATTTCATTAGGATAAAACAAAAGAAAATTATTTTTACATAGTAAATTATGAAAAGGATATTTATGAAGTTGAAAATGGAAAAAAAATATGTTAGAAAATTTGAAGGTAATTTGAGAAAGACGTGTTTGAGAGGAAAAAAGTTGTTGAGAAAAAAATGATAAACTACTATATTATAGATTGTTGAAAAACAATTTTTCAAATTTTTTTTTTATGAAATTTCAACTGATGTTATAAACATGATAATTATTTTTCAAACAGCTTTTTTTTCCTCAAAAATAGTTGAAGAAACACAAATAATATGTCCAAAACACCCTTTGAATAAGTTGAGTCTTTTTTTAAAAAAATAAATAAATTATAGTATTTCTTAAGTATATAACATTTTAACTAATATTATAATTAATAAAATTTAAATAATAATATCAATAAGAATAGAAGAATACCTACCTGTATAAGATAAGACACGACCGAGTACAAATGTAGGTTACAGTGTAACCCAAAATAATTCAGATTCAATCGTACGTGGTGCTTATAAATCACCACATATAAACATCCCTTCACCACCACCACCAAACTAGCTAGAATCTCCACCTCTCCAACAATTCCCTTCCTCCCTATAAGACTCCACTTTCTTCTTATTATTCAATTGTCCTTCAATATCACCAATTATTTATAGGCAAACTCTGGCAGCAGCTAGCAACACTTAAGAGTGTTCAGAGAAAGCAACAAAATCAACCACAAGGAACCATTCAGAGAGATGAAGAACAAAGAAGTCACCAACTGCTGCAATGGCCATATCTGTGACCCCTTTAAGTCCTTCGGTCAGAGATGCAGTAAACTGTTTAAGCAGCAAAGGGCAAGATTCTATATCTTCAGGAGGTGCGTTGCAATGCTTGTTTGCTGGCAAGATTCATGAGGTGACTTTTTTATACATGTTTAGAGAAAAGTATGTGGAGGGAAGGGCAGAACTTTCCCATATAAAAGTTAGTTTTCTTATATGCTCGGTATGATTGTATGTATGTATTATGATTCTGATGCAACTGAAATAGTAATTCAGTTGGAATCATGATCACTTTCTTATTAAATAAATCAAGTTTTTGTGTGCTTCTAATTATCTTCTCTTATCCGTAGTGTTTTGGATTTTCCTTTCTTCCAATTAGAAATTTGTGAAGTTACTTACAAGATCAACTTAGGAATAATTAAAAGTTCTAAAATTTAAGTAATTGCAAGATTTTCCTCTTTTATGCATCAATTTTATTAATTACACCTTTTTTTTTGTTAACTATAAAAGTTATATTACTTTTAAAATAAATTTTGACAATTAACAATTTTTTATTTCTTTTTATCACATTATTCATTTGTCTTAGACTTCTCTTCTTATTTTTTTTTCTTATGATTATGAAATAAATTATATAACTTTATTTGTGTGTGTGTTGTGACACTTCTCTTTTCTTCTTTTTTTATTTCTCTCATAATTATGAAATAAATTATATAAGTTTATTTGTGTGTGTGCGCGCACGCGTGTATGTGTGTGAGAGAGAGAACCAAACATTATCTCTTATATGAAAACAATGATTGCTTCTAATTACTATGGGTTTGCTTTTGTTTCTTGTTATCTCCGAAATTTAATGGATTTGGTGGTGCTCTTTCATACTGGTTTTGCTGAGGCCCACTAATTTCTAATTTAGTTTACAAGAAATGGGAATGAATTCAAATTCCTAAAGTGTTTGCGCCGTTCAGCAATTTATAATTTGCCCGGCACTGGGTGTCGACGTCTCCCTAACTTAATTTTGAAAGAGAAATAAATCAATTATCTAGTATTATGAAATAGTAATGATTGTTTAATATATTAAAAATATTTTGGAAACATTGTTTATTTTATCATTATAAAAATAATATATTTATTCAAAATACTCTTTGGTAATTTCATTTTTAAAAACAACAAAAAAAATTTAAATTTTAAATAATTTTAGAAAATTACATTTAAATAAATATTTTAAAATAAAATTAAAATCAAATAATTGTAAATAAAAAATCATTTTTATTTGTAAATTAAACATTTTCCAAACACCTACAATTAGAAAAAAAAATTATTATTTACTAACAAAAAATTAAACATTAGGATTGCTTTTATCAATATAACTTTTCTATAAAAAAAAACTAAATATTAATATTTTAAATTTATATTAACAATATAACACAATGTATTAATAATTGATATATTGATATTAATATTAATTTCTTATATCAACAAAAGTCTCTATTAATAGTTAGTATCATTTGATTGATATAAACTCATAATATTTATATTAACTAGTACAAGTACCTGTGCGATGCATAGGTAACATATAGGTAAGGTTAAAATAATTTGTATTAATTTAAAAATATAATATGAAAATTTTAAAACATAATAAGTATATGCTAATATCAGAAGAAAAATAAATATATAAAAACAGAATATTAAAAAATAAAAAAAATACATAATTAACTGTGACCATATTTGAGAGAACATAGAAGGAAATTAAAAAAATAAAATAAAAACAATACAGTAAAGAAATTAACAGTAACTATAATTCTAAATCTGTCGAATGTCACCATATTCATAAGTATAAAAATAGTAAAAATGCATCATTAGATGCATACAGTCATGATTCAAAATGTATCCAAATATCATAATTCTCAATGCATCGTAAGATGGTACTCATTGGCTTCAAAAAAGAGCCAAAAAAGGCATCAGAACAATGACTAATATTATACTGTCTTAAAAATAGAAATCAACAACCATGTCAATGTTCTAATTGATTTGTACATAAAGCACTTCAGGATTATCATAAACCAAAAATGGACAATGTTATTGAATCGTAAATTGTTTGCTATTATAAACTCATACCACTCAATTTTGATATAGCGCTCATTTTTTCTACTGTCACCACCCCCAAGCTCACAATCAAATGTCTGGCCTCCTTCATGTTGAACACAAATTTTCTTCTATTTTTTTGTAATAAAAATCTTCACAATTCTTGACGAGATCACCTACGACAATATAATCATGATTAATATTTAAATACAAACACAGAGAGATTTAAATATATTTTAAAATATAATTATTGATTTACCCACCGATGTTTGTCTTGTTTAAACATTAGCATGAGATAGGGGTCTATCTTACTTCTTATCAACTACATCATTAACAATGTCTTGCTACTGATTTGGTACACCTTCTATTTGGTCACCATGAACTGCCTTGTTAACAATCTGTTATTGATCATGAGGTACACCATGAATTTGATCATTTTCTTCGACAATGCTGTCATCCTTATTGTTATCATCTGAATCATAGTCATCTAAAACAAATGGATAATAAATTTTAGTTTTGTTAAGAGAAAAAATCTTCATCTCAAAACATTATCACCTAAATAATGCAACCAGCATCGATGTATTGTTTTTAAATGATAAAACTTAGCCATTTTCAACACTCCAGAAATGAAAACAGCAACATATGGCCTAATTTTAGACAATTGGAGACAAAACTTGTTTCCTACTAGATCCTCCAAATATGCAGCCCTAGCATACATAGATTCTATCCAAAAGAAAACTAAAAGTAGTGCCTAGTTGCATATTACCCTACAAATAAGTTCAAATTGACTGGTAAGCACATTGGTATAAAATGCACCTTATAATAAAAATTGAAAAAATATAAAAAAAATATATATTTTACAAACAAAAAAAAGGACCTCATTAGGATTAAATGTTGCCTTTGAAGTCCTATAAAAGACTTCTGAAAATTTATGTGTAGGAGCATTGCCAAAAACATTCAAATTTGGGTATTATATTTCCTTATACTTGTCTGTATGAAAAATCCTGATGTGAAACATATTATCTCGCATATAGTGCATAATAAGAAGATGTTTTGCATCTAATGAACAAAACTGGGCCATTTTTACTGCACCATATCTAAAATGGGGTTTGTCAATATTGTTAGAAACATGAAGGGTCAATACATTTTCTTTTGGATCCATTGTGTAGGATAATTCGGATAATAAGCCATCTCCACAATAATTATAAAAATCAAGGCCAATAGTCATAAAATCCTACTTACTAAATAAACATAATTAAAAAAATTAAGTATAGTTGGACATGATTTAATTTAAAGTACTAAAGTATAAAAGCAATAATGCAACTTGTTTGGGTAAATCTTTATGATAAAAGTCCTGAACCAAATGCTAAATGTAACACATTGTTTTTCTTATTGCATGATTCAATGCATTGATAATTAAAAAGTGGAAAATTAGATATGTAATCTAGGTGATTAAAAGAAATAAATGAATTGTTGTTATATATGGTACATGGTATGTGGTGATAGTTGTGTATTGTATGTTTGAAATTCTAGTTTGAATTTAGGAAACTTGAGATATGTGCTTGAGTCAATGTAGGTATGTTATGAGTATGATTTTGGGCTTTTGAGGAAAAACAATTAAGTTAGACCCCTTAAGAGTTATGGGGAGTGGTTTGATGAGTCATGGGCATTAGTTAGTCCAAAGTCCATGGAAGAGCTCCAAGAGGCCAAGATATAAAAGGAGAAGAGGGGGAAGAGTTTCCTTATTCTCACATTCTCTTTCTCTCTCATCTCTTCCTTTTCTCTCTATCTCTCTCTAAAACTTCTCAAGCTTGTGAGGCTGTAAAAGAGTTTTAAGCTGAGTTAAGTGTTTGTGGCGAGAAAAGGTGCAGATCTGTGGAAGATTTGGCTCAAGACACCGAAATCTCAAGGAATCTAAATACAGATTTGGAAGCTTTTAGAGGTAAGGGAAGCTTACTATTGTTTGATTTCATATTTATGGTTGTTGATATGTTGATTAAATGCTTTGGAATCAATTGATTTCGGTAAAATCTTGTGTATGTAAGTTTTGACACAAAATGGGTTTTGGAAAGGAATTTTGAGATTTGTGGATAAAATTGTTATGTAATCGTTTAGAAAGGTATTAAAAGTGATTAAGATTGTTTTGTGATACTTGTTGATTGATTTGGTCAAAAATGGGTGTTGGTGAGTGATTTGCGAAGAAAACGATCGAAAATCATACCCAGCGACAGAAAAGCTCGCTCAGTGACGGAAATCTCACTTAGCGATGGAATTCGCGCTCAAGGAGAGAAAAATAGGATTTTCTTTACTTTTTATTATTTTTGTTGGTTGTTGATGACTTTATTGACTCCTATGGATGTCAAATGTATATTTTAAGATAATTGGATATTCAAATGGTTTTCTAAACTAGTTTTGGGTTTTCTTTATTATTGTTGTTGAGGATTTATTTGATAAGTTGTAAGTGTCTCGCTAAGCGAAACATATGTTCACTGAGCGAGAATTCTACCTGAAACTTGACTGTTTTCTGGATTTGAGTTTGTTGAGTGAGACTTATACTCGTTGAGCGAGAACCTTCAAAAGGGAGAGTGTGCTTCCTGTATGAAAGGTACTCGTTGAGTGAGCGTGTAATTCTGTTTTGTTGTGTGAGAATTTTCAAAAGGTATGTGTTGCTTGGACAGTATCTTACTTGTTGACCATGCAAGAGGCCGAATTGGGCATGATGATTGATTTTGGTTGAGCTGATGTTGTGATGATTCATGTAAAGCATGCATTCATGCATATGTGGCGGCTAAGATAGCTAACAATGGACGTTATGCCGCGGTGTGAATAGGCGACTGAGGTAGCTGACGATGGACCTCATGTCGTGGTGCGAATAGGCGATTGAGGTAGTTGATGATGGACCTCATGTTCTGGTGTGGATAAGCAGCTGAGGTAGTTGACGATGGACCTCATGCCATGGCGCAGGAAGACACGTAAGTTGGATGGTGACCAGAGTTGGTACTCAAATTGGCCTCCAACTATAGGTTGGCTGGTTGACAGGAGCTTCGGCTTAGATTGGCCTCTAACCTAGTGCCTTTGAAATGTAGTAAATCTCTCAAAAGTCATGTCATTCATGCATTGACACTTTGGGGTTGAAAGTATGATTTGTTGTACTGCAATGTATGTAAATTCATTCTTTGATGAATTGGATTCTAAATTAGTATGTTGATGATTTGATGATATGGATTGCATATTATATGCTTGTTTTTGTTTTGTAAGCTTACCCTTGCCTTGTTGTTGTTTTGGTGTGGTTTCCTTGTTGCCGATTGTTGTCGTGCGTTGCTGTGACTGTGATGATCACGTCTATTGGCGTGGGAGCAAAAGGTGAAGCTTCAGTAGACCCAGCTTCCCACAGTTGATTACTTGGAGGTCTCAAAGATAAAAACATATTACTAAAATGTTACCAATATTTTTATCTAATCTAATATTACTAATATTTTATCTAATCTAATATTTCTAATATCTTCTTTAATCCAATATTCTGATAAAAAAGTAATAAAATATTTTATTTAATATTCTGATAAAAAAATATAAAAACTAAAATATATCTTTTAAATAATGTATAATCATATTTTAATTGTATATTTTAATTATTTTTATGCATTACGTAAATATAATTTTGTAAATATCTTTATTTAGTGGTCAATTTTACATTGATATCTTTTAAAAATATATATACCACATAAATTTATCTGATTATGCATTGATATATTGTCATCCCTTGTTTATTTTGTAAATATCTAATTTTTTGGGGTCTTATTTGAATTTTTATAACGATAAAAATATGAATTTTATATTAAAGGTAACATATATGAAAATTACAAAAAATTCCCAGCATATCTTTTAAATTTGTTTCCATTTAATCAAATCATTGATTTAGTGTGATTTCAATATTTTAAATTTGAATTAGTTATCTTTAGTTATTAAATGCTAATAATTGTTGCTTATTTCAAAATTTAATTTTTGCAAATTTTCACCTAAAGATCAAATTACAATATTACTCCTAATTTTGAGCGGGATTTTTAATTTTGGCAGAGTCTTTTAAAAGAAAGAATTCCCTAATTTCTTTTACTTTAAGTAATAAAAAATATTAATAAGCATAATGCTTTCATCCGTAATTACTATAAAGCATGAAAATTTTAAAGTTATTGCTCTAAATAACGTAATTAGTAATCTAAACACGTTAGTAATGTTAGTAATATTAGTAATCTAATATTTGGATAAAAAAAGTAATAAAGTATTTTATTTAATATTCTAATAAAAAATATCAAAAATTTTATCTAACATTTTCATAAGATAAAAGAACTAACTAAAATTGCAAATTACTGTTTTTTCTAAAAGATAAAAATATATTACTAAAATGTTACCAATATTTTATCTAATCTAATATTTCTAATATCTTATCTAATCTAATATTTTAGTAAAAAAAAGTAATAAAATATTTTATTTAATATTCTGATAAAAAATATAAAAAATAAAATATATCTTTTAAACAATATATGATATTTTAATTATATTTTTTATTATTTTTATGCAACATGTAAATATAATTTTGTAAATATATTTATTTAATGGTCAATTTTACATTGATATCTTTTAAAAATTTATGCACCACGTAAATGTATCTGATTATACATTAATTGATATATTGTCATCTCCTATTTATTTTGTGAATCTCTAATTTTTTTGGGTCTTATCTGGATTCTTATAACGATAAGAATATGAATTTTATGTTAAAGGTAACTATTATGAAAATCATAAAAAAAATTTCATCATATCTTTAAATTTGTTTCCATTTAATATCAATTTGTTTCGATTTAATTAAATCCTTATCAAGTTGTAATTCCCCAGCATATCTTTTAAATTTGTTTTCATTTAATATCAATGTTTCCATTTAAGGTACTTATCCATCCTTAATTTTAACGTTATTGCTCTAAATAACGTAATTATAGTCAAATCGTTAATTTCAATGTAATTATAAACAAATTACTCTAAATAATAATAATAATAATAATAATAACAGTAATAAATTGGTATTTTAATCTACTATGTAAATAAATTTGTAACTAAAGAATAAATTAATAAAATATGAATATTTTATTCCAATTTATAAACATAATCCAAAAGGACAACAACTTAATCCGCACAGTGTTGCATGTGTTAGTCAAAATTACAACCAAATAATATACTCTATTAAGAATTTTCTAATTGATTGAAACACCAACTAAAAGTAGCCCAAGATCATTCAAATTATGTAAATTCAACAATTGATCCTCCTGCAATCCTTTTTGTGTTATAAATTGTTTTCAGCTATCACTGAGAGAATGCTTTGCCCTTCTATAGATAAATAAATAATAAGAAGAAGAAAAAGTAAGAATAAGAAAAACAACAATAAATAAAGCACAAACTTTGAATACGAAGTAGAGGTAAGAGAAGTAGAGAATTTTTTTTTAAATGAATAGCCCATTACAGATAAATAAATAATAAGTTAGAATGACAACAAAAAAAAACCCCTAAAACGCTTATGTATTTTGGGACCATTAAGGCAATGCAAAAGAGTAGAAAAGAAAAAAAGTAATCAATAAAGAAAACACCCCTAGTATATATAGTATATATGAGGGTATATAAATGACCTTTGTGCATAGTTTTCATTTTTCAATGGTTAGTGTACAATTTTTATTTTTCAATGGTTAATACATTTAATAACATTTCGAAAAAGTAAATACAGTAATTGTGAAATAAATTGTCAGAATTGCCCTTGCTTTGGGTGGGAAAAGTTTTCTCTCTCTGACAACAACTTTATAAATATTAATAGATATATTGTTTCCAGCCATCATCGAGAGAACCTTCTACCCTTCTACAAATAAAATAATAATAAGAAGAAGAAGAGTAAGAATACGAAAAACAACAATAAAAAAAGTGCAAACTTTGAATAAGAAGAAGCAGAAGTAAGAGAAGCAGAGTAAAAAATTTTAGATGAATACCCCGTTGCAGATAAACAAATAATAAGAAGTAAGAATAACAAAAAAACCCCTAAAACACTTATGTATTTTTGGATGATTAAGGTAATGTAAAAGAGTAGAGAAGAGGAAAAGTAATCAATACAGAAAACACCCTAGTACATATAGTATATATGAGGGTATATGAATAACTTTTGTGCATAGATTTTGTTTTTAAATGGTTAATGCACAATTTCTATTTTTCGATGGTTAAGGCATTTAATAACATTTTGAAAGAGTAAATGCAGTAATTGTGGAATAAATTGCCATAATTGTCTTTGTTTTGGGCGGAAAAAGTTTTCTCTTTGACAATAAATTTATAAATATTAATAATAATTTAATTTTTATTGGATAAAACTTATAAAAAAATTAACTTGTCACCTAATTATAATATTTTTACGCTAGACTAGTGTTAAACGTGATATCATCAATTTATGGTCAGAAAAGGGGTTTTACACTTTCTTTTTCCAGAACTTTTGGTTGATATGATACCCACTTAGGCATATATAGAAGGATTGTATCTTCTTCAAGTATTAAAAAAAAAATGCACAAATCAAGCGCAAAATAATTATATCTTGGGAAAAAGAATGAGATGGAAACATAATTAAGTCAAAGAAGATCAAATTAAAATAACTAATTTAATAATTCATTTTTATTTTTTTCTTCTCTTTTATTTTTTCTATTCTATTTCAATTTTTATCGATCTATTCCTTTCACATCCAAGTATAGTATTAAATTTGTCAAAACTCTTTAAGATTTGATTAAAAATTACATTTGTGAATATCTTAAGATATGTTTGAGAGTAAAATTTTTAAAGAAAAAGAAAGAGTAATTTTAGTGTTTTTAAGAAATTTATATAATATTTATAAAAGGATAAAAGATTAGGCTATTAATTTGTATTAATTTTTAATTTTATTTTTAAAATTTATTTAATTAGAAAATATTTACATAAATGAAAATTTTATCCTTCTTTTATTTCGGTTTTTGAAATATCATTTTTCAATAAATCTTTAATGTTCATGTAAATCACTTATTCTTATAAGAATAAAATACATGATTAATTTGTTGTGATATGATAGTTGTTGAGGATAGAGTGAGAGATTACGTTACTCCAAAAATAATTCTTGGTATTTTCTTTAATAACTCTTTGTATATATTAAAGTTTATTAACTTTTTGGGTTACTATGTTATTGGTACGAAATATTTACTAGCTTTGTCGATGATTAATCTTTGTCGGAGAACCTGACTAGCTACCTTTAGTGAGGTCTCCCCTCCAACCACATTTTTTAACTGTTAAACTAAAAATTCACATTGAGTAGAAATATTATACAAATTTTTTTATAAAAGTTTAAAATTATTTGATACTTCAATAAATTAATTCAATTTAACGTATAATATATTTTTTAAATGTAAGTAAATGTTGACCATTAGATTACATAATTGCAAATATCTAATTTATCTAAAATTTATTGTACATAATCATTGAAATAATAGCAAAATATTCAACAATTGGATTAATAAATTTTAACATATACACAGAGTTATTAAAGAGAGTAACTTTACCTAGAGTTGTTCTTGGAGTAACTTGATATGTGTGTGTGTGTGTTTTGATATGTCATTAAATAAATTTAATTTCACTTCTAATACACTTTTGAAACATAAGGAAATATTAACTATAAGATTATATAACTACAGAAGTTTGATTTATCTAAATTTTGGTATGCATCATCATTAAGATAATATAAAATTATTCAACATTTGGATTATTTAAATTTAATATATGCAAAAGTTTATTAAGCAGAGTAACTCTACTGTTTCATCTTAACCAATAGTCTTGAGTTTGAGTTTTAGGTATGCAGTTACGTTAAATACTTGGAAGAAGAGCTTTGTCGCCCATAATAGTTTTACCTGGCTCGAGCAGGATTGTCAAGATATTTGTATTATAAACCATAACGAATTAACTCTATTAAGAATTAGTTTTAGAATAACTCTCACTCCATTCTCTCTCTCTCTCTCTCTCTTTATATATATATATATATATATATATATATATATATATATATATATATATATATATATAACCTATGTTAACAGAACTGGACCGGACTAGTCGGTTCAACTGAAAAACCAGTGAACCGGTTTTGTGTCTGGTCCAATTAAACCAAAGAACCGGACAGGCAAAAAAACCGGTCTGTGAATTGGTGAACCAGTCAAAAACCGGTTCGTAGCGGTTCGATAAAAAATATCTAATAAAATATTATTTTGATGTTTTTTCTTCAAAAAATGAAAATCAACCTAATTTTTTTTTATTCTAAATATAAACTTGTTTTATTAATAAATATTGATGTGTATTATTCAAACTTAGACTTAAGTATTATGACATATTTAATTTGAACATTTTTAGGTATTGTATATGTTAAGAACTTATAAAATTATATTTTATTTTTAGTTTTTAATATTATAAAGTTATGATATTATTTTTTTTAATTTTTTATGTATTATTTAATTATTATTATTATTATTTTATTAATACCGGTTCGACCATGGTTCAACTTCGGTTGAAGCATTGAACCTTGAATCAGTGCCTTGATTGGTTCAATGATTGGTCTAGTTTTAAAAACATTGTATATAACACATACACTGTATGCTTGATTTATGAAAAAAAAGTGAAAGGAAAGAAATGGAAGGAAGGAAAATGAGTAGAAAATGAAATGATTTTTTAGGTTGTTTGTTAGGAGAAAAAAATATGAAAAGAAAAAGTTAAATTTATTTAATTGTGTAGAAAGTGAAAGGAAAGAGAAAAAAAATATATGTATAAAATGACACAAATATTTCCTAGAAAAAAAAAGAAGTATGAAAAAAAAAGGTTATTATTCTTTTAACAAAAAAAAAAAAACTCATTCCTGCATTTTTCTCCCCACTTTTGGACGGATGGAATTTTAGCATGAGCCCCACCATTTATATTCTTTCCTAACCAAACCAGTAAATGTGTTTTCCATCTCTCTTCAATCTTTCCTCTCATAATCCATCCTAACAAACAAAGCATAAGTTATATGAGGAGAAACTAAAGTACAATCCTATAAGTCACACAAATTATTATCTCATCAGTAATTGTATATATTAATCCAACTGCTGAATTATAATTATATATTATCTTGTATTAAATTTTATCAAAATTAAAAAATTATAACTATATAATCAAGAATTCTTATTTTTATATATTTTAAAAAACAAAGTTATTAAAGACTAACATACTTTTTCTTAAAAATAACTAAGTATATATTCATAATTATAAGTGTTAGGATACATTCACTTATTTTAAAAAAAATATATATTAGCAATCTAAACTTTCGAATGTACTTAAAAGAAACCAAAATTATAATTTATTAATATACTCATTTAATATATGTATATATATATTAAGATTATAAAATATTTCATTCTTTTACTTTTTACTTTTAGTTTTAGCTTTCCTGCACAAAAAAAAAAAAGAAAAAGCGCCGACCATTCTCATGCTCACGGGCACAATAGCAATCTCCTTATCATGTACAGTGATTAATGTTTTGTCGACAATAACAATTTAGGAAATTTCTTACATTGTCCTTGACCACCACTTATCGCCGTGAGCAATCAGCAGTCAGCAGATCAGTGCCGGCTCAACAGTGAACAGAGAGTCTAAAGCAAATTTCGAATTTTTTTAATTTAAATAAAAAGGTTATATATTGAATTTTTTTACAAATATATGAGGCCTTTCTATTTTATAAAATTAATAAAAAATATTCTTATTTTGTTGTAAACTTAAAGCTTAAATTTTAGTAATTTTATTCTTAAACTGCTGTACAGCAGATCAAGGGATTACCGGATCCAGAAAATATGCTGTGATCAGCGTAAATAATGACTACAGTGATTACTAGCCACACTATACTGGTGGTGACAAATGGCGATAAGTAAGTAGCAATTGTTAATGACATGATTATGATCGGTAATGACGTCACATATAAAGACGAGCATTTTAGATATTTACGCATCGTATTTCAAAAAAAAACATAAAAAAATTTACATATCGGAATATTTTTTATATAAATGCCGCAACGCTAGTTTTTATTCATACACATACTAAAAATTCTATCGAGACAGATAAAATTATTATAAGTGACAAAGTTCTTCTTCTAAATATTTAAAGTAATTATATGTCCAAAAATCAAACTCAAGATACTGATTAAACTAAAACAATTCCACTAAATAATAACAATGAGCCGCAACACCATTTGATTGAGAAAGCGGCGTATCAAGAAAAATGATTATGAACAAGGGGCTATTTACGTACAAAAAAGGTGTAAATCTTATATGTTTTTATTCTCCCTAAACATGGTTAAATTTATTTTAAATTTTTTAAAACGTTATTTTAAATTTTATAAGTTTAGAATTTTTTAAAGTAATTTATGATATTACTTAACAATAACATAATATATATATATATATATATATATATATATATATATATATATATATATATATATTCAATTATATTATGTCATGAATAAATGTTGACAAAAAATATTTTAAAAAAGTTTGAAAATTTTAAGGATTAAAATTAATAAAAAAGTTTAGAAGATTAAAACTAAACTTAATTAGGATTAAAATTATTTTACTCAAAATATAACCAAATATAAAAACACTAGTACAAAAAACACTTTACATTAGAAATTTACATTGATTTCTAAAAAATTGGTGTTGTAACGCTTGTGTTTTTCTTAATGTGTGATTTAGTGATTTAATAACTAAAAGTGAAAATTAATATGCGATCTTGGTAATTAAGACATAAAATAAGTTGTTGTTGAGTGATTGTGGTTTTGTATTGTTTGTTTTGAAATTCCAGTCTAAATTTAAGGAACTTGAGAAAAATGTACTTGAGCCAAATTAAGTTATTGGTGGTATTTATTTGGGTGTTGAGGGAGCAGTGATGTCGAGGCGATTTGGGTCTTAGGGAGTGGTCGATGGACCTTGGGCCTTAGTGAGCCCAAAGCCTTTTTGCTGGTCTCGGAGGATTTTAGGACACCAAAGCCCAGCTCCTCTCTTTTTTTCTTCTTCTTGCAAGACCCTCCCCTAGACACCACTTCTCCAATCTCTCTCTAAAACTCACCAAGGGAAGAGCAAGATTCCTAGATCTATTTTCGTACCACTGTGGTGAGAAGAACTACTTCCCCTGAAGATTTGACTCAAGGGTTCACCTCTCCATATTCTCTTCTTCCACTGAATTTGGATTTCGGAAGCTCCAAGAGGTAAGGAAAGCTTACAATTGTTGGATTCTTGATGTATGAACGTGATTGTATGTGAATATTGCATTGGTTTAAGCTAAAAACGTGATTTGAATGAGTTGTGTTGAAATTCGTTGAAAAATGGATTTGATGGTAAATCTGATGATTTGTGGTTGATATGTTGTAATGGTCTGTGAAACTTGTTAGATATGTTGTTGTTGAATGTTGAATGATGTTGTTTGATCTCTGTGGGGTTGATTTAGGGGTGGGGGTGAGAGTAAAGTTTAGATTTTTGGGTTTCTCGAAGAGATCCTTTGGTTTTGTCACCTATAGTCGCTAAGCGAAGAGGGCTCTCGCTGAGCAAAAATGCCCCTGGGAGTGAAGTGAGGCTTTTGGGTTAGAGTTCGCTGAGCAAGTGTTCTTAAGTTGTAGTGATAGTTAAGGAGAAGGAGGAAATCTGTTAGGTGAGTATTCATAGAAATATGGAAATTTTCCATAAAGTAGTTTGCTGAGTGAGTAAGAGGCTCGCTGAGTGAATATGGGCATTCCAAAATGCCTGAGAGTGATTCACTGAGCGAGGGTTAGGCTCGTTGAGTGATTTTGGGTCCTTAGAGAGTTGGTGTTCACTGTTGCAAGTCTTTCGCTGAGCGAGCAATGTGTTCGTTGGGCGAGAGGCATGTTTTGGGCTTGGCTGCCCTCTGGAGTGGCTAGTCGCTAGGCGAGTAGGGGACTCACTAAGCGAATAATGATTGAAAGAAAATTTGAAAGTCCTTGGAACAAATTTGCTGAGCTAACCCCAGTTGTCGGTGAGCGAAAACCCTTGGCGGCTAAAAAAGGGGTACTATCTGGAGTGGATGTTTGCTTAGCGAGACTTATGGTAGCTGAACGAGAACCTTCGTGGGCCCTCGCTGAGTGAGCATATGGATCGCTAAGCAAATGGGGTAGTCTGCTGTTGGCTTAATTAAAGGTTTAATGGTACCAAACATGGTTGAGAAGGACTCTAGTGCGAGTCTCATGTGAGAATTATTGAGAATGTAGGAGGAGTGAAAGGTTGCTCGGATAGGGCCTCCACTTGTTGTAAATGTTGTTATTTTGAGACTCTTCATGGAGTACGAACTTGCTTGAATAGGACCTTACCTGTTGACCATGCGTGGGACTGGATTGGGCCTCAATGGAGTTGGTAGTAGTTGTTGGGCCATGGGTGGCATTGATTGAACCTACATGCTGTGTTGCTTTAAATGTATTGACTTGTTGACGTTAAGGTGATGTTGTGGTGTGACACATGCATTTCATGCATTTGTTGTCGGCTAGGGTTGTAGTTGGTGGACCTCATACTATGGTGCGAGCTGGCACGTAAGTTGGTTGGTTGATAGGAGCTGAGGCTCAAACGGACCTCCAACCTAATGTTGGATGAGATGTGGGGTCGGATTCATAGGCCTTTGGGGATGAGTGGATGGGCAATTCCGTAAAGGGCCAAGGTAGTGCAAACCTTGAGTCACAGTGAGCCATCAACCACATACACTTATCCCGATAGTTCACATAATGTTATCTGTATATTAGAGTTTGGCAATCCCTAAATGGTGAGAGGCACGAGACTGGGTGCTGTTGATGCCATGTTAGGAGGTGAGACCTAGCTGATCGCTTGAGTAGTTGTAAATATCTTGAGAGTCATGTTATCATGCATTGACATGGTAGTAGTGAATTCATTACATCATGTGGTCTAGAGTTGTGAAATCCTTATCGTGTGATTGTATATTTGTATACCTGCGAGTGATGTTTGTGAACTATTGACGGTTTTCTTCAATACATGCTATATTATTTGTTTAGTAAGCTTACCCTTGCCTTGCTGTTTTGTTGTGGTTGCTACTATTGCCGTTGTTGTGTTGGTTTGACTGTGATGATCACGTCCTTTGGCATGGGAGTAGAAGGCGAGGCTTAAGCAGATCCAGCTGCTCATAGTTGATGGTGGAGCTTTTGGTGAGGAGGTGACGAAGGTTTGCCTTTTCAGAGTTTTGGTTTTGGATAGTTTCTTTGGTTTCCTCTTCATGTCATGTACAGGTTAACCAGCTTTAGGGAGTATGTTTTTGTATCCTTTGCCCCTACAGATGTATATTTTGGGTGTGTGGTTGGAACACATGTTTCATCGATTTTGACTTGTATGTATATGTATCACAGTGTGACTCGTATGGAGGTGGATGACCTCCTGTATGATGTATCTATATAGATGTACATAACTCAATGATACATTATTTGTTTACACGCTTGAAGTAGCTTTTATTAAATTCCATGATTATATGAGTAGTGTTGTAGCGTTGTCCAATAGTGACTGTGGGTCGTTATAGGTGTAGTATGTGAGATGGTGATATTTTTATAATATTAAAACTTGATCTAGAATAAATGCCCATTGTAACTTTTGATATTCTTGATAAGACTTTCTAGATTGATTGTATTAAAAATCGATCTAGAAAATACTTTCTAGATCAGTTCTTAGTACAATCAATTTAGAAAGTTAACACCTTTTGCAACTTTTGAAATTTTTGACAAGATTTTTTAGATTGGTTGTACTAAGAATCAATCTAGAAAGCATTTTCTAGATCAGTTCTTAATATAACTGATCTAGAAAGTCAAACATAGGTTTATTTATTTATTTATTTTAGTAATATGCTCATATTTTCATTTTTTTCTCCATTTTTTCAAACCCTTGTTCTTTAGTTTGGCGAATCCAAGATGTTATGAGGAAAGTACTTTCATGTTTATATTAAATGTATATGCCTCAACAACATCGATCTTTCTCTTATATTAATATGGCTTTAGTCTTGGTTTTCTCATTATACATCTTTTCATTTTTGTTTTTTTAAAAGTTGTTTGTTCTCAGTGTGTTCGTCTTTTAAACCTTAGCCTTATGAGGTGTTCTTTATATTTGAGGTAATCTTTTTCTCTCTCTCTCTGATTATGACTTCATTTTCAAACCTTAGTCTCCTTTGTTTCAAATCCTAACTTTGTTATTTCTCTTTCTTATATATGGCATGTGAGTGTGTTGTTCAAAGGCTCCAAATAGTGTGTTTAATATGTGGTTAGAAGGTTACAAACATTGTCATCAACTCATTGAAGGTATCATGATCTGCTACAACAACAAAGAGGTCATAAATTTTTTCTTTTCTAGTTACATGGTTCAAATGCAAGAAATTTAATTGTCCCTTTTTTTTTGTTTTCGATTGATCCAATAGAAATTCAATTTCTTCCTTCAAGATAGCTCTATTTTCCTCTTTTTTTGTTTCATATTTCTTTTATTATAAATCTCCTACTTAGGTTATATTCATCATCTATGAAAAAACTACCATCATCGCTTTATACACTCCAACACTCATTTTCTATTGGATCAAACCTTGAAACCACTACAAAAGCGGTGTTGAAGTATACGAAGTGGCGATAAAAACATTGTTTGAAATAAATGAATAAAATCTAAGTGAGGTTTTATAATAACAAAAATGTGGAACTACTAGGTGCAAATAATTCAACTGATTACATGTGGAAAATGGCTAATTACCAATGAGTTGATTCTTAAAGACGATTGACTTAAGGAAGGAATTCTGTTCCTCAATTGGGTTCTTAGTTTACTCTATAGAGCTTTCTAGTAGTCGTGGAAACTAAAGTTGCTAAATTACTTTACTCCTAATGAAATGCAGTAAAGAAAAGCTATAAAGAAAGTAGTAATTAAATTGATAAATAAAGATAAATGATTGGAAAAAGATAAATTTGATTGACTTGGTCAAGCCTTGTTCTACATCGTGTTTTCTATTATTTATAGAGGCAAATAACATTAGTCATTTTCCCTAGAACATAGTTATCCACCTCCCTACTTTTTGGCAGTTACAAGTGCATATCATAGGCAATTGATATGAAAATTGGTCGTGACCATTTTCTACATTTTTGGCCTCTGTTTGCTTTTGATTATCCATCCCATATGTGAAAAAAGCAATTATCTTCCACTGCCTATTTCTCCTATTTTTTAGGGAAGTGCTTTCATGCATGCTCAGACTTGGAAAACTACCATTACATTCAGTTCTTGCTACCAGCTTGGCTTGCTTTGGGCTAGGCTCACTCTTTGGACCATTTTAGGCCTCCACTTGTATTAGGCACCTGTCAACTGTTTAAAATAGCTAATTTAGTTGTTAGTCATTTTTAGTGCCAACGTAATTGCCCCATTTATTTTGCCTTGTTCAACTATGACAACAACTATTTTCATTAATTATTCTCTTTGAATGATGGCAAAAAAAACCAATATTATGCTAAAAACTATAACTCCACGATTTCCTGAAATTTCTACAACAACTACTTGCGATAGCTTCAAATATTCAAAATCTTGAACTTGCATTATCATCTACTCTTATCCTTATTGCAAAATTGTGTTAATCTTTTGATTCTAAAAATCAACTTGGTAGTTTGCCTGATGATCCTAATCATGCTTTCATCCTGCGAATGCCTTTTCTACAGCTAATGAATAAGTGGTTTCTGTTATTCGTGGCTGGTCAACTGATAAATGAAGACTTTGATGACTTTGTAGTTAAACCTGTCAAGACCAAAAGTGCAAAGAAGGTTGCTTCTAGTAAGAAGCCTTTCATATCCAAATTAATCCTTCTCAATGATTTGTTCTTTCTTTTCCAACCTTTTGTGTTTTGATTATTGCTTTATGCTGATATAATTTTATTACAACAACTAAAGTTAATCCTTCCAAGGGTAAAGAGCTATTGTGATCAATATGGAATCTCTTTAGGACTCCTCAACTTCGATTTTGGTTAAAAGGCTAAGGAAATTGATTCCTCAGCTCACTTGTCTACTACAATGGTGACTTCAACTTCTAAGACAACTACCAAACAACTAGAGAGGCAAATTAGAAGTTTCTCCTTAAGGTTACTCATTTTCCCTTAATGTTTATTTCATGTCTTACTCTTTAGATCATTTTTTCACTAACAACTCTTTTCTTTAAGTTAAGAAAAAGAAGAAGAAGAAGACCCCAAAGTTGCCCACTTTCAAGCTTCCAAAATCTCTAAGGATTAAAGAGAAAGCCCCAACTGACAGCCACATTAGTCCTATGGCCACTACCATGAAGACCCTTGAATTGATTCCAACCATTAAGCTTCCATTAATTCTTGATGAGGTCCTATCAAATTACTTCAAGTTTCCATTGGCCAACCCTCTAGGCCTTTAAGAAAGTTCTCCTTTTGCCAAACATAAAGTCTTTGTGGATGAAGACTAAAGGCCAATTTTCCTAAAGATATGAAACTATTTTATTTTTTTTTGCATTGGCTGAGATGGCTCATGCTTTTGGCATCAAATATATAGTAGCTATTGAAGATAGCTTATCTCCAAAAGCTTGATCCTTTGCTATTTTTCTTTACTCTTTTTATCTTGAACTCTTTAGTTTTGGCCTACGAGTCTTTGTTGGCTATGGTAGCTGGTCTGTAGCTGCTAGGACAACTTTTTTTACCTTTCGTACATGCTGGGGTAATACTTTTTTAGATATCTTGCATTTATGCTCCTATTATGCTCATTTCCCTACATGTCAATCAAGTCGATAGGCCCTCATTAGCCATTACTTGGCTAATGACAAAGAGCCCTTTACTGAATTTGGGATCTTTATGCCCAATAGGTAGTATAGTTTTCCACATTAAATCCCTTTCCATAAAGTCCTTCCAACGTACATGTTTGTTATAATTCCTTGCCACATTTTCTTTAATGTGCTTAATGTTTTCCAATGCCATTAACTTTTCCTTGTCAGCTAATTCCAACTCAAGAATCAATTACCTTTGGTAGTAGTCAGTCGATAGCAAGTTTTGTTTAGTAACTTATAAGCATTTGACTTTTATTTCTAATGGTAAAGCTGCAGTCTTGGTCGTAAGTTAGCTAAAAAGTTGTGGTAATCGTGGCATTGTTTTGGTATTCTAGTAAGTCGAAGTACTTTTGGCAACATTTCATGTCATTTTCATAACTTATCTTCAATAGACTTCTTGATTAAGTCTATAATACTTCTGTTGATGGCCTCTACTTGCCCATTTTCCTGTCCATAGTAAGGCATAGAATGAACTAACTTAATCCAAACTGTTGGGTAAAGGCCACCACTTTGTCGCCTGTAAAAACAGTTCCTTGATCAACCATAATGGTTTCAAGAATCCTAAACCTATAAATAATTTGTTTTTGAATAAAATTTATGACATCCATTTGGGATACATTAACCATAGGCAGAGCTTTCACTCACTTAGTGAAACAATCTATGGCAACAATGATGAAACCATGTTGTTTGGATGAGGTAGGGTGGATCTTCCTAATTAAGCCCATCGTCCACCCTCTAAAAGGCCAAGGTTTGATGATGCCATGCAGTTCCTCTATTGATACCCTTTAGTGGCCCAAATCTTTGATATGCCTTGCAACCTTTAGCATACTTTGCATAATCAACCAAGATGGATGGTCAAAAATAGTAGTGGTGATGGATCAACCACCTTATCTTAGGGCTTGACCTATAGGATCCATAAAGTCCCTTATGGACTTCTCCCATTACCCTCATGGCTTCCTCTAAACTTATGCATTTTAGTAATAATCCATCGGCTATCCTTTTATACAAGTCTTCATCTAAAAGTGTGTAATTTAAGGATTTTTTGCGTAAGGTGAAATAAACCTTAGTCTTCATCTAAAACTAGTCATTTTTAATAGTTAATTTAGTTGTCGATCATTTTTAGCACCAATAAGAGCAAAGAGGGAAGGAGAGCTACCTTGGACAAAAGAATCAAATTCCTATTTGGTCAAACAAAAACAAAAAAATGAAGTAATCAAAGTTCTCACATTTGACCCATGTAACCAATCAAATTACACTTTTAATAGGGAAGTTATATATATGTTTTTAGTTTAGTCATTGCAATAAGAAAATCTTAATTGTATTTTGGTATACGAGATGTATTATATATAGTAATGAAATGGAATTATTCTATGTTGTTTTTGTATTTGTTTCTAATTATGTATAATTGGAATATGACATGGTGGTTGTAGTCATTTTTCTTTCAAAAATAATAATAATAGATGTTTTACATTAGTTTTGGTAACTTTCTACATCCAGAAAGTCACTTTCTATATGGGTTAAAGAACCAATTTAGAAAATATCAAATTTTATATCAATTGATTCTATAATTGCTCGTATAGCTGATTTAAAATGTAGAAAACAACTAATGTTAAAAAGTCTTTTGTGTACTAATGAGAATTAAACTTACTACAAATTATTTATATTTTTTATTCCTTGACTAGTTTTATAATTAAGTCCATCTAAACCAAGTTCTTGTAATCATTATAAGCTTTGGAACCATATCTATTAATGGTGCAAAATTCAATCGATCAACCATCTAAATGACTAATTACCAACGAGTAATTCCCTTTGGGCAACTAACTCAAGGAAGGGATTTTTTCTTTGATTGGGTTCCTAGTAGACTCTAAAGAGCTTTGTAACAGTTGTTGAATTGAAATTTAGCCAAATTACTCTACTCCTACGAAAATGTGGTAAAGGAAAGCTGTGAATAATAAATTAATTTTTGATTAATTTAGTTGAGGACCTAAATTACATCGTGTTTTTGTTATTTATAAAGTACAATTGGCATCAATTGTTTTCCCTAGGATAACTACCCGCTACCCTGCGTTTTTTGGAGATCATGGCTCCATGCAACATTAGCTTTAGAAAATTGCCTCTAACTGCCTCCCACATTCATATTTTCGCTCCAGCTTGGTCTTCCCTGAATTAGGCCAAATTTTGGGCCATTTGCATTGAGGCTACTTTAATCGTCAAAAAATGGCTAATTTAATTGTAAGTCATTTTTAGCACCAACATTAGTGTCCTCCTTTTTCACTTTGTTTAGTTTCATAAACCATAGTCTTCATCTAAAACCAGTCATTTTTAATAGCTAATTTAGTTGTTGGTCATTTTTAGCACCAATAGGAGCAAAGAGGGAAGGAGAGCTACATTGGACAAAAGAATTGAATTCCTATTGGGTCAAACAAAAACAAAAAATAGAGTAATCAAAGTTCTCACATTTGACCTATGTAACCAATCAAATTACACTTTTAATAGGGAAGTTGTATATATGTTTTTAGTTTAGTCATTGCAATAAGAAAATTTTAATTGTATTTTGGTATACGAGATGTATTATATATAGTAATGAAACGGAATTATTCTACATTGTTTTTGTATTTATTTCTAATTATGTATAATTTGAATATGACATGGTGGTTGTAGTCATTTTTCTTTCAAAAAAAAAAAAAGAAGATGTTTTACATTAGTTTTGGTAACTTTTTACATCCAGAAAGTAACTTTCTATATGGGTTTAGGAACCAAGTTAGTAAATATCAAATTTTATATCAATTGATTCTATAATTGCTCATATAGGTAATTTAAAATGTAGAAAACAACTAATGTTAAAAAGTCTTTTGTGTACTAATGAGAATTAAACTTACAACAAGTTGTTTATATTTTTTTATTCCTTGACTAGTTTTATAATTGAGTCCATCTAAACCAAGTTCTTGTAATCATTATAAGCTTTGGAACCATATCTATTAATGGTGTAAAATTCAATTGATCACCCATCTAAATGACTAATTACCAACGAGTAATTCCCTTTAGGCAACTAACTCAAGGAAGGGATTTTTTCTTTGATTGGGTTCCTAGTAGACTCTAAAGAGCTTTGTAACAGTTGTTGAATTGAAATTTAGCCAAGTTACTCTATTCCTAAGGAAATATGGTAAAGGAAAGTTGTAAATAATAAATTAATTTTTGATTAATTTAGTTGAGGACCTAAATTACATCCTGTTTTTGCTATTTATAGAGTACAATTGGCATCAATTGTTTTCCCTAGGATAACTGCCCATTACCACACGTTTTTTGGAGATCATGGCTCCATGCAACATTAGCTTTAGAAAATCGCCTCTAACTGCCTCCCACATTCATATTTTTGCTCCAGCTTGGTCTTCCCTAAATTAGGCCAAATTTTGGGCCATTTTCAAACCCCATTTGCATTGAGGCTACTTTAATTGTTAGAAATTGGCTAATTTAATTATAAGTCATTTTTAGCACCAACATAACTATCCTTTTTTTTTCGCTTTGTTCAGTTTCATAAAATTACTCCATTATTTCTTTTAACTAAACAACGGTAGAAGAACAATCATTGCATTAAAAACTTGGGATTGCTACTTTCTATGATTTTGTAACGACTATACAATAGAACTTTAAAAGTTCAAAATTTGAAAAGAGGCTTGTCATTTTCTACTTATCTTTGCCAGAAAATAATAATCGACTTTTAGTTTTGTTTCTTTAGCTGCTTTAAATCCTTCCATAAAGCCTATATTTTTCTAAAAACCCCAAATTTCTCAGCCATTCCTCCAAAACCCTAATAATGTCTTTCATTTCAAAATCCAATTCCAAAATAGCGAAAACTCCTATAGAGGCAATGCGACAACATTTGATGAAGCCACGGCTAGTAGTACGATGCCTTTGCAGTAATCTTTTCCCAATGTAAAAGGTGAACTCCAATAAGCAACAAACATTCTTATTGCGAATGACAAGGATGGACACAAATACATCCTAGATCCTTGCCTGTCAACTAACAAAGAGCAACAGTCTACAATTAATGACTTTTTCCTACCTGTTCACTATCTATTGTTGATTAGCTAGAAATGGCATAAGCTCACCACTTTTCCAAAGGATTTTCAAACATGGTTATTGGCTACACCCAAATATACAACATGGTTAGACCACATTTTGGTGGCTAAAGGGAACAACTAGAAGCAATGAGGTCTTTATGATCTCATTATGTTGTCTAAGATAGACATCCTTTAGCAACATGATGTTCTAATTGTTATTTTAGGGTTTTGGTCAACATCCATAAATGACTGCATCTTCCCTAGTGCCATGGCTAGGCCCACCTTTTTGGTTATGGCAACTATTTTGGGATTTTCTACAAAAAGGAAAGAGCTTCCAACTTTTCACAACACCATCTTAACTGGTCCCTTTACTTTTGAGATCACCTTTTTGAAAAGTGATCCAACCAACAAGAAGTTCATATCTTCCAATGCTAGGAAGTCAGGTAAGGTTAGTAATGGGGAATATAATGCTTTTCTACTTTTTTGATTGTGTAGATATTTTGTTTTCATTGGATCTATTGGAATAGTGGTCGAGTACAACAACTTTACGACAGCTATTATCATAGGCAGACAACTAATAATGGGATCTCTCTTTTAATCAACTCTTTACCACGAGATTTTTGTCCCGTTGGACAACTTAGAGAAAGAGAGAGACTTCAACATAGTTGTAGGACCCTTGTGGTTCTTAGTGCTTTGGTCGTGACTGTATTTGCTTGAGGCTTTGTACATCGGTGCCCTGCGGTTGTCAACTAGCTATGATGATACATATTATGCTCAACTGTTGATGAAGTTTCCATCCTCAGATTCCACCATTCTCTTTATAGCCAACTAGCTTTTTAATGCTAGTTTTGAGACTATTCATGCTCTTACTCCCTTACATCGACCACTGACTGGTCGTGCTTGGATGACTACTAATCCCTTATAGGTCAAGGATGGTGATAACCTTGTCGTATCAAATTGGAGTTGTATTTTAACTTCTTGTGCTCTTCTATGTGGTGTCAAGTCATCATTGAAGAATGGTTAGATCATCATTAAATGTAACATGTATAGATTCTTCAACTCCCAAGGTTCTAGAATTAAAAATTCTATAAGCCTTAGATAAATTTGAATAGCCAAGAAATATTTCCCTTATCAACTTTAGAGTCAAATTTCCTACATTGATCCTTTGTGTTTAGAATGAAACATTCATAACTAAAAGGATGGAATTAGAAAATACCATTCTTTTCATAGAATGATTTGAACTCAACATTTTCAAATTATTTTTGATGATCACTTATAACTACAGATAACAAAAATCTTTCTCATTTGGAACACCTTTATAGAATATTTCAAAGACTTCATAAGACTCGAGTTTGTGGCTTAGAAAGTATACCTATGTATATCTAAAATAGTTATCTATGATGATAAAACCATACTTCTTACCACTAGAACTTAATGTTCTTATTGGACCAAACAAATCTAAATGTAATAGTTCGAAGGGTCTAGAAGTGGAAATGACATTTTTTGTTTCCCCTTTTGACTTGCTTTATAGAGAAGATGGGTTTTTCAAAAAATTCCAGGCATTCCTTTAACCAAATGCTTTTTGTGTAATTTTGAAATATGTTTTAGATTGACATGCCTAAGCTTTTTATGCCAAATCTATCTCTCATCTTTTCTTAAAACAAGACATGTTACATTTTGACTACTTAAGTCATTTAGCTCAATCTTGTAATGATTGTTATGTCTTTTAGCAGTAAAAAGAACAACATTGACATTCTTTTTGACTATGCATGAGTCTTTGTCAAAGGAGACTGTATACCCACTGTCACAAAATTGACTTATTCTAAGCAGGTTATACTTGAGTCCTTTAACATACAATACATTTTCAATAGTAGGTAAAGGAACCTTACCAATCTTACCTATACCACTGATCTTTCCTTTTTCATTGCCTCCAAAGGTGACTGTTCCATCATGTGGTTTTAGGTATTGGGAGATAGACCTTTTTCTCGTCCTGTGTCGTGAGCATCCATTGTCCAAGTACTAGCTTGAATCCTTCGTTTTGCTTGGTAAGAATATCTAAAACAGGAATAATTTGAGATATTAATGCCCAAGTCCTCTTGGGTCCTTTCATGTTAGATGTAGTGGTCTTACTTGACATTTATTTTCTTTGTGTAAGCATTTGGCCTCAAGGCGTCCAGACTTACCACAAAAGTTACATGAAGTGGCATAAGATTTAGAGGAGTTACATTTCTTTTCTTGTCTTATCATAACCTATTCTAGTCTTGTTGGTTGGATGTCTTCTTTCTTTTAAAATCATTTTTAGTTTTGAACATCCACCAACAAAACTAGCAAGATCCCTTTTAAGACAAACTATCTCTTTCTTTACTCTTTCGACTTCAAAGAAATGCACAGTATTATCAGAATCAGTAGCTTGAGTAAGACTAATCTGAAAGCTCTTAATGTTTTTAGCTAATTTCATATTTCTTTCTTGAGTTTTTCATTTTAGAAAAACATTTCTTTATTTTTTTTTGTACCTTTTATACTCAAGGGAGATCATATAAGAGTTAGAAAGAAGAGTGTCATAAGACATTTCTTCTTCTCCTTTAGAAGTAGACTCATAAGACTCAAAATGAGTAGATTTTACCTCAAATGTTGTTTCATTTGTGTCTGCCATGAGACATATATTTGTTTTCTCTTTGTCTTCTAAACTGCTACTACTACTGTCAAGGTCTTCCCAAGTAGCTAGCAGACTCTTCTTTTCCTTTTTTGAGTGTCATCATTTCTTCAGCTTAGGACACTCAGCCTTCATGTGTCCTGATTTCTTACACTCGAAGAAGATGATCTTGTTGTTCTTTTCCTTGTTGGGCTTCTTGTATTGTCCTTTTTCTTAGGAAAGTGCTTGAACTTGCCCTTGTTCTTTAACATCATTTTAAATTTCCTAAATATCAAGGATATTTCATCGTTTGTCGACCCACTTATGCTTTTGCCTGAGCTTTATGATTCTTTAGTTTGAACCTTTAGGGCCTTAGCTGCGTGTTTTCTCTTAGACCTTTCAAGCTTTTTTTGACTAGTTTCACCAGTCTTAATAGCAAGAAGGTCTTTTGAGTTGAGCTTGTCACGCTTTTAAAGATAGACTTCATGAACTTTTAAAGCTCTAAGTAGCTCATCCATGGTTAAGGTCTTCATATCATGAGCTTCTTGAATGGTTGTACTCTTAGGTTCCTATGCTTTTGGAAGACTTTCTAAGATCTTTAGATTGTTTTGAACTTTAGTGAACTCATGACCGAGGGCATTAAGACCACTAAGAATAGTTTGGAATCTTCCAAACATTTCGTCTATGGTTTTGTCCTCTTTCACAATGAACATTTCGTAGTGCCTTCTCAAGGTGGTGGTTTTTCTTAGATGAACATTTTCAGTTCCATCATGGGTTATCCAGATGACATCCCACATCTCCTTTGCCATTTTATAGTTGCAAAACTTGTTATATTTACTTTTAGATAAAGCACAAGTTATGATGTACCTTGCTTTGGCATTTAATTGAAGAATGTTTTAATCATCTTAATTGCACTAATCTTCAGGTTTGTTGACTATAATATCTCCATGAGTGATGATCATCCACATATTGTATTGAGTAAACTTTATGTACATCTCCATACAATCTTGCCAATAGGAGTAGTCTTTTTTGTGAAAGTTGGAGGTCTTGTGAATGATGCTCCTTTAGGCATAAATTGTCCTTCCAGATTTACCATCTTGGATCTTTGTCCTTTAACACTATTAGGTGCTTAACTCTTAGGGTTGAGCTCTGATACCAAACTATAAACCATAGGAAAACATAAGAAGGGGTTGAATTGTGTTTTAAAAACAAATTTTTGCAAATCTTTTCATAAAATAGTATTGACTTATGGTCTTATGAAAAGCAAAGGATTATTTGATAAGACCAAAAAAAATTTATGTAGGAGATCTTTCTTGCTTAAACGAATTTATCTAAAACTTTTTGTGCTTCAAGGAAAATTAAAAAAAAAACTTTGTGAAGATAAGGAAAAAAAATGAAACACACAAAAATTTATACTGGTTCGTCTTAATCCAAGACCATGTCCAATCCTTGGCTTCCCATGAAGTATTTCACTATAACAAACACTTTTTACAAGTGTTCTTTTGACAAGCCTCTTTAGGCTCTACAACGAGTGTTCTTTAAGTTGCCTTTTCAAGCAACTAACAAAGTATTCTTTCAATTGAAAGCCTATCCAGAGTTCAAACCAATTTCACTTAGAAATGGTTAAGGGTAAACGCTCGCTAACTACTTCATCTTATAGAAGACAGATATAAAAATAGAGTTTTAGTCTTTTGTTTCATTTAAAGATTAAAACTTAGAAAATTTTAGCACGAAGAGAGTTTGCAAGATGACTTCAAGATAAGTTCTAGCTTCCTTTTCAAATCTCTGGTATTTATAGACTTTTTCTCAAATATTCATTGTAAGACCGTTGAGTCTTTCTTTTTTCCTGGCAAAGTGAACATTAGGACATTTAATGCAGCATTTATTGCTTTTCATCAACTAGTCACTTTGATAAGATAAAACGCTCTTCTTATCTTGCCTTTCTTGTACTATAGTTGTGCTTTAAAGTATAAAACAACTTTTGTTCTAAAAAGGTACTTTGTTTATACTCTATAGGGTAGTTGGACACGTCTTTTGAGGAAGTAGGTGAGCTTTTTGCTTGTTTGACTTTCACACAGCTTATTCAATATTTTTTGGTCTTTGTAAGACTTAGGATTGTACATTTTCTCCTAAAATACTAATAAGACCATATATTCAAAAGCCTTACAATAGATATAGTGCGTTTTGTCATATGTGATCTTTAGAAGATGATACATTAAGTCTTACAAGAAAAACTTTGGTCTTTCATAATAAAAACTTTTAATTACTTTATTTGTTCAAATCAAAACCATTTTGGGCCTAATATTCATCCTTTGTCCTACTAGATAGTATATGTTTAAATATTTTGCATTTATGTTTCTAGTATGCTTATTGCCTTGTAGATCAATTAGTCGATACACTCCACTAGTCACCATTTGACTAATG
Source organism: Spatholobus suberectus (assembly GCA_004329165.1). Taxonomy (NCBI): domain Eukaryota; kingdom Viridiplantae; phylum Streptophyta; class Magnoliopsida; order Fabales; family Fabaceae; genus Spatholobus; species Spatholobus suberectus. The sequence goes on from CM014735.1 coordinate 71,274,509, forward strand.
ATAAAAGGCCCTCCTAATAGGTGACCATTTGCCGAATTTAGGGTACTTATGGCTAACAGGATGTACTATTTTCCAAACTAAATGACCTTTGATAAAAGACTTCTTAAGTACATGTTTGTTATAATGCCTCGCTACCTCTTCATTATTGCGTTTAATGTTTTCCAATGCCATTAGACTTTCCTCATAAGCTGATTCCAATTCCAGGATCAACGACCTTTGGAAGTCATTAGTCAGTAGCAGGTCTTGCTTAGCCACCCATAGTGACTTGACGTTTATTTCTAACAGAAAGGCTACATGTTGGTTGTAAGTTAGCTGAAAAGGTGTTGCAACCATGACATTGTTTTTGGTATTTTGATAGACCAATAATACTTCTAGTAACACCTCGTGCCATTTTCGTGGCTTATCCTCCAAAGACTTTTTGATTAAGTCTGTAATAATTTTGTTAGTAGCTCTACTTGTCCATTAGCGTGTGCATAGTAGGGCATAGAATGAACCAACTTGATTCCAAATCATTGGACAAAGGCCACCACTTTCTCGCTTGTAAAAACAGTTCCATGATCGATTGTAATGGTTTTAAGGATCCTAGACCTATAAACAATATGTTGTTGAAAAAAGTTTATGACATCCATTTCGGATACATTGACCATCGTGAAGCCTCCACCCATTTGGTGAAATAATCTATGGCGACAATAATGAAACTATGCCATTTGGATAAGGCAGGGTGGATCTTTCCAACTAAGTCCATAACCCATCCTTTGAAGGGCCAAGGCTTGACAATGCCATGAAATTCTTTTACTAGAACCCTCTATAATGGTCCAAATTTTTGGCATGCCTCATAGCCCTTAGCATACTTGGTGCAATCAGCCGAGATAGATGGCCAAAAATAGTAGTGGCAATTGATTAGCCACCTCATCTTGGGGCTTAACCTATGGGATCCACAAAGTCCCTTATATATTTCCCCCATTTCTTCTAGACTTACGCATTTTAGTAATTGTCAATTAGTTGCCCACTTATATAAATTGTCGTCTAAAAACATGTATTTTAGGGCTTTTTACCATAGGGTGAAATCAGCCTTAACTGATGGATGCTCTAGGTACCTAATCAATTCTCTCTTCTAGTTAGGTTTAGTTGTGGGAGGGTTCATAGGAGCCACAATTAGCTAGTGACATTTTTCCTCCAACACTTCTAATTCCTTGTAACTTGACGTGTGTTGGCAAGATCATTAGCCTCCCAAATTTCCTCCCTAGGTACATATATGATCTCAGCATCTATAAATTGCCTAAGTATATGAACAATCACGTCGTACAAAAGCACCAGGATTGGATGGCAACACTTGTACTGACCAACCAACTATTAGATGACTAACCAGGAATCACCAAACATTTTAAATGATTGGGCTATTTTAGTTAATAAGACTTTTAGGCTCATGATTAACACTTCATATTCAGCTTGATTGTTAGAACAATTGATTGATAGCTCACTGCTAAACTTCCTAAATTGTCTACTTGGGTTGGTAATTGTTAATCCAATGCTTGCAGTTATTTGAGTCCTAGACCCATTAACTACCATGATCCATGGTTTGGAACTTAAATAGGCATTTACATTGTGAAATAGGTCCTTCACTTTAAGACATGGATGTTATGCCAAGAAATTTGCTAAGGCCTATCCTTTAACAGCTCTTAGAGGCACATAATTTAAAGCAAATGTACTAACTTAAGGGTCCATTTCATTAAATGACCTTATAATGCAGGCCGATTGAGCAAGTATCTAACAATATCAATTTTACAAATGACTAAAACCTTATTTGGTAGTAAATAGTATTCAAGTTTAGTACAGGTGAAATACAAAAACAAGCACAGCTTTTTGATAGCTGAATATTAAACTTTGGCATCAATAAAAAAACCTACTTAAATAATATACGATTTGCTTTCTACCATCCTATGCAACTTGAGCCAATAGGCAATTGATAGATTTGTCTATAGTTGATATATACAACTGCAATAGCTTTTCGGCTACCTGTGGAATTAGAATAAGGGGTGTCCAAACCCCATATAAAATCTTCTTACTTTCTCAGCTGCAGTAAAGGAGAAAACGCTTTTAACTTGCCAGCTAAGTTAGCAATGAAACACTTGAGAAAGTTAATCTTCCTAATCAGGCTTTGTAACTCCAGCTTTTTGCGAGGAGAGGAGGCTTCCAACACTGCTTTGGCTTTGTTTTTATCCACCTCAATACCTTTAAGGTGTACCAAGAATCCCAAGAAATGGCCAGTCGTGATTCTAAAGGCATATTTAGCCAGATTCATCTTCAAGCCATGCTTCCTCATGCACCTGAAGGCTTGTTCCTAAATAACTTGATAATGGTCAAAATCAACTAACTTGACCACAACATCATTAATGTACACGTCCATATTCCTACCATTTAAATCAAGAAAAAATAAATTCATAGCCCTTTTGTAACTCCCTAAAGGGTATTACCGTAACTAAGCCTAGCTTTCTAAGAACCAAAAAGACAGACTTAAAAACATAGAAACATGTTAAAGCGACTCATAAATATAATTAAATGTTATATAGGAAACAATACAATGAGAAAAATACACGCCTAATACAACTCATCTATCACTCGAAGGTGTCGAATAAAACATAAAGAGAAATACAAGAAAACAATATAAACTAGACTACATCTTCTTACACGTGACTCCAAGCTCCACTTGTATATGTCTTCACTTGTATCCTGAAAAAAAGGGAAAACTTAAAGGAGTGAGACATAATGTCTCAGTGAGTGCTCTAAGGGTTCTACGGCTAGGTCAGACTCTTCTACTCGGACAACCTTCATTACTTATCTCTCATGGCTTTAGCCTCACTAGGCCTCTCATAATAATCCATACTTATGGTTGGGTCTACACCTTTCATTAATCAGTGTTTCTTGTTAACTCCTCTCTCATTCTCACAATTGTTATACAATCTTACTATCTCATTCTTAACCCAAGAACTCTTTTTTACCCAAAACCTTCTCTAGTATTTAAACCCTTCATGTTTAGATTTTACTCTCCTTCCTTTTTATATTTAAGGTTATTCTTTAGAGGTCAAGTTTAAGGTCACAGACATTCTAAAATACTTTTAACCCTCCCTTAACACTCACCTTAATACCCTTATTTTGTTCTCTCTTACTTGTCTTATACCTTTCTATTACGTGGTGTGAGGATTCACTTTTTCTCTATCTTATTCACAACTATTATTATCCAACTAGAACCTTCATAACGCTATCCTAAGGCCTAGACTCTCACTTATCCTTAAGGTAGCAAACACAATTTTAATTACAAGCATACATTTATTTCACATCTTTTGCCTAGTAACTAGACATACGCATCGTTTTGTTTCATCAAACAAGCATAACATACATTCATAACATAAGCACATATGCATAATCTCGACACTTCATCACAAGACACAATTATGTTTTCACACGTGTTTACATTACATCAATCGCTCATGAAGGTCACACAGACTTCACATAATTACAATTGTAGCACACTTCAACATATCACACAATAACAAGATACATATGCATGCTATGTTCCTAAATCACTACTTATGTACATGTGGCACTAACCTAAACTTTTGAAAAGTAGACTAGGAGTAAATGCAGGCCATAAGAAGCGTCATCGGTATTGATGCCTTCGACTTTTGCACCCTCAACTAGCATGATATCCCTTGATGACTAGTCAGGGTTACCCAGTTTTGCTAGTACGCCTCGGCTCCATGGGATCAGCATGGACCATTGGAGTTTTCCCAACCGGATAACCCCTAAGGCTAAGGTTAGTCAACCCATCACAGCCTCCACTAGCTAGATTCCTACATACTTTCCTCATCACATAACTCAAATGTTATGATGCATGGTCACAAATAATGCTTACAACTTTTTATAGACTTTTATCATGAAACATTGGCACAATTTCATATCATACTCAGTTTTTTCAAGGTAAATAATAATCATACAATATATACTCAACAAGGCATAAGAAAACAAATAACAATGAGTTAAAAAGTGCAAAAAAGAGTTCACAAACACAAAGAACAGAATAGCAAAAGTCGTATCTGCCGAGTAGGACGGAAGTCCCGTCCGGTGGTCCAGCGAACCCGCCCAGCGGGTGTTTCACCCCGCCTAGTAGGTCTGTGTGCCTAGCATCAACGCAGAATCTAGTTTTTCAAAAAAAGTCGCCCAGTGGCTATCTAATCCCGCCAGGCGGATCCAAGGTACTAATTTTAATTTATTTTTCCTATTATCTTTGGGTTCTAAATGCTTTAAGATAAATAATTAGATTCTTAATCACTCTTCTACGTTGATAATTGGTCAATCTAATCTATAATTTCCTTACTCCCTCACAATCCCCTCAAAACCCATCAGATCCCTAAATTTAGGTAGAAGGAAGGAAAAAGATAAATAGATGAACAAGAACAACATAAAGGATGAGGAAGGACATGGGGGAGAGCACTCACCTTTAAGGACATGCAAAGCTGAGTCTTAGGGTTTGGGTCCTCCAGTTTCTATTCCTCCTTTTTCTCTTTCTCTTCTTCTTCCTTTTCTCCTCATACTCTCTCTACCTTCTTTCTTCTTCTATTTTGTGACGGCTAAACCTAACCCTCATTCTCTATTCTCTTCTTATAACATGTGGGTAGGTATGTGGCTTAGTGGACTTTAGTCCCCTATTGGGCCCTAGATGCTCTTTTGGGTTCTATGATAATATTTCTATTAATTTCTAATGCTAAGGTGTTAATAACAATAACACTAATAATAACAATAATAATATAATAACAACACCATAACAAAGAATTAATAATAATAATAACAACAACAATAAATATAATAACAACAACACAACACAATAATAATAATAATAATAATAATAATAATAGCAATAACAACAACAATAAATATAATAATGATAGGAACAATAATAAGAATAATAAGTGATCTAATAACAATAACTCTTGGCATGGCATACTCATCTTTTTGGGTAGCAAAATTCAGGTTTCTAAAGTCAATGCATACCTGTACTTTCCTATTCTTCTTTATAAGAGTGATAATGTTGGGCAACCAATTTACGTATTTGGCCATCCTAATGAAGCCTACTACCAACAAGCGCTCAATCCCCTCCTTTATCTTAGGAATTAAATCAGGTTGAAATGCCTCGACTATTGTTTGTGTGGCTTGAAACCCTCCTTGATAGGTAGCCGATGTTCAACTAATTACCTCGCTAATCCAAGCATCTCATGGTAATTTCATGCGAAGCAATCCCAACAATCAATGATTAGGCACAACAATATGGAATGCTTCCCTTCATCCAGTAGGTTGCTTACCTTGGTCATTCTTGGCTCCTTATTCGTTCCCAAGTTAACTTTGAGCAAAGGATCCTACACTTCAAATGAAGCCAAAAGCCTGCGAATGGGCTGTACCTGAGCCTTTTGCCTTGAACCAGCTTGCCCCCCAGGTAATTCCCCCAAGATTTTAGCAGCAGCATCAATAGAAAAGTGGTGATTTAGTCCTTATATTAAGTCGTTAATCATGTCCATTGAATAATTCGCTAGTGGTGCACCCAGGCGATGGATCTACCTAAAACCCTGTGAGGTAAATTCACACATGGCTATGGATAAAAAGTCTACTATAGTTGTCTCTTTATTTGGTTGAACCAATAGTGAGCAAAAAACTGCTTCAATAATAGAAATGTCAGTCGAAAACAAACTTTGATTAGCTAAGACAACCTCCACCCTATCTCCTACCCAAAATATCAATACCTGATGCAAGGTAGAAGACATACACATGTTAGGATGAAGCCAATCCCTTCCTAACAGCACTATGTATGAGGGCTTGTGTTAAGACAAAGGACGATTATATAACCCTTTTTTTGTTTTGATTATGACAAACAGACTAATGTTTATTTAATCATCTGTTCGCGCATTTTTGATATACTTAAAACTTATGCTGACTAACTTTCACAGACGAAATATATTGAGATCTGTTGGTCTAAATGTTTATTCCGTATGTTTTACACAAGAGTCATCCTTGTTTTGAAGTTTGCATACTTAGTTTCTCGAAAAAGAAGATGTCAATGACCATCCTTTGAAAAGATATAGCTATCTACCAAAAAGAAGGAACTTCAGTATAATTGTCAGTACTAAAAACAAAATATGCCTATTGTAACAAGATTTAGTACTAGAAAGGCAAGATAAGCAAAATGGTTTATCTTATTAGTGTGATCGGTTAGTGAAAAGCATCAAATGCGACATTTAATGCTCTAACGTATACTTTCTTCTTTATACAACGATAGACGAAGGATTACTCTAAAGCACTCACAATAGACACTTTTGAGGAGTACTATAAATAGAAGAAAAGATCTATGTTAAATGTGCAAAACTCTTGCTAAACTCTCTATTCTCATTTGCTTAGTGCTTAGCTCTTTCTCATTCTTAAAAGAATTCTCTTGAAAAGAATGTCTTAGGAAATAGTTGTAAAATCTTGAGCTTTAGTGTATATTTGTTTGATAAGAAGTAATCTAAGTGTGACATCTTACCCTTTAACCATTTCTTTGTGAAATTGGTGGAAGCCCAAAGAGGCTTTGTATCAAAGAATACTTGGGTGTTTGCTTGGAGAGGCAAGTGAAATACTACTTGGGTTAAGCCTGAAGAGGTTTGGATAAAAGAATACTTGTAACTTTGTTGAAGTTATAATGGGACTTGGTGGTGTGCCAAGAACTGGACGTAGTCTCTAGGTTGAGACGATCCACTATAAAATTTTGTGTATTTCTTCTCTCTTATCTTCTTTTAACTTATAAAAAAATTAGTCCTTTTGTAAAAGATCTTTTGAAAACTGTTTTATTGATTTATACATTTCGTCTTCCAATCAGACGATAACCCTTTTGAAAGATTTTTTTAAAATAGTTTCTAAAAGTTTATTAAAAACACAATTCAACCCCTTTTCTTGTGTTTTCTAGTGTGTTACAGTTTGGTATCAGAGCTTAGCCTCCAAGGGTTGAGTACCTTAATAAGTGTTAGGGGAAAAAGATCCTATGGCAAATCTTGAAGGACAGTTCATTCCCGAAGGAGCTTCTTTGTCAAGGCCTCCAGCCTTTAATAGAGAAGACTATGCTTCCTAGAGAGATAGAATCGAAATGTACATCAAATCCACTCATTACAACATTTGGAGAATCATAACACAAACCCCTAACTCAAGAAAAATTCTTCATCTGCACCTGAGACAAGTAACAGATATCCCACATTGTTGTTGCTGTAATCAAAGAAGCAGTACCAAATATGAACTTAGAAAGATCAGAAGTGATCAGAGCTGTAATTGTACTTATGACAAAGCCTAAAAGCAAATACAATCAATATAATTTCAACATACTCCAACTGAATGCAAAACAAGGTTTTATTATTACTTGTGTTTTATCTAAAACTGAGTATAAACAAGTTTTGTAGCTGTAAAACAGCAAAGGAAATGTGGGATGTTATTCGCATAACACATGAAGGCACAAAAGATGTTCAATTAAGGAGAATTGCAACCCTTCAAAGACACTATGAGATGTTCACCATGAAGGAAACAGAAACCACTGATGAAATGTTTGGAAGATTTCAAATAATCATCAACGATTTTCAAAATCTTGGTGTTAAGTTTACCAAAGCTTAAAACAATCTAAAATTCTGGACAATCTTCCCAAGATGTGGGAACCCAAAGCTACAGTTATAATTGAAGCCAGAGACATGAACCTCCAACTCTTGATGAGTTTTTAGGAGCTCTAAGAGTTCATGAGGTTCATCTTTTTAAAAGAGATAAAATAAAAAACAATGACTCTATAACCTTAAAGATTGGTGAAACTAATCGAAAGGTAGAAGAGAAGACTGAGATGATAGTCAAACACAAAGCCCTTAAAGCTCAGTCTAATAAGTTAGAAAGCTTTGAAAAAAGCTCAAGTTGTTCTAGAGATGACAAAATCTCTCTAATGACTAAAAAGTTCAAAAAGATGCTAAAAAAGAAAGGAAGATTCAAGCACTCATCCAGAAGAAAAGACAACAGGTTTAAGAAGCCACTTTAAGTTAAAAGCAATGAAATCATTTGCTTTAAGTGTAAGAAACCTGGACACATGAAGGCAGAATGCCCTAAGTTGAAAAAGCAATGGAACTCAAAGAAAAAGAATAAGAAAAAGAGCTTTCTAGGAACCTAGGAGGATCTGGATAGCAGTAGTAGTAGCTCAAACGAAGAAAAAGCCAATATTTGTCTTATGGAAAATACAAAAGAAATAATACCTGAGGTAAATTCTATTCTTAAGTTTGACTCAAATTCGTATGATAATTGAGAATATGAGTCCGATGATGAAGAAGAGATGTCCTATGATACTCTTCTTGCAAATTCTCACAGGATCTCTCCTGAGTATACGAAATACAAAGAAAAATACAAAGAAGCTATGATAGAAAATGAAAAACTCAAGAAAAATCTAAAGAACTTGCTTGAAAGTCAAGCATCAGATCCTAAAAAGACTATGCATTTATCTGAGGTCGACAGACTAAAGAAGGAAATCATTAGTCTTAAGCAATATTTGGCCAAATTTGTAGATGGTTCATCAAAATAAAAATTGATTTTGAAACACAGAAGACCTCCATCTGACAAATCTAGCATAGGCTTTGAAAAGGATTCAAAACCATCATCTTCTAACTCTCATTCAACCTTTTGCAACTTTTGTGGCAAATCTGGACATTCATCCCCAAAGTGTCAACAACACAAAAGAAAACAAAGATCAAATAAGATCATTGGGACTAACATAAAAGGACCCAAAGAGTCTTTAGGTGCTAAGATCTCAAATCATTCCTATTGCAGATATCCTTAATAGGAAGAAGGAAGGGTTCATTTTGGTACCTGGACTATGGGTGCTCACATCACTTGACAGGAGAAAGTCTATGTTCCTAGACCTGCTGCCACATGAAGGAACTATTTCATTTAGAGGAAAAGGAAAAGGAAAGATCATTGGTATAGGTAAAGTGGGTAAGCCACCTCTTCCTACTATTGATAATGTACTGTATGTTGAAGGTTTGAAGTATAATCTACTTAACATAAGTCAATTTTGTAACAGTGGGTTTATCATCTCCTTCAACAAAGAGTCATGCATAGTCAAACGAAATGATGAGTCTGTTCTTTTTACTGCTAAGAGACATAACAATCTTTATAAGATTGAACTTGAAGACCTAAATAAACAAAATGTAACTTTTTTGATGACCAAAGAAGATGATAGATGGATTTGGCATAAAAAGCTTGGGCATATCAATTTGAAACGTATTTCAAAATTACACAAAAAACACTTAGTAAAGGGATTGTCCGAGATTTCATGAAAAACTCATCTTCTTTACGAGGCATGTCAGAAAGGGAAACAAATTAAAACATCTTTTAAATCCAAAAATGTTGTTTCAACTTCTAGACCTTTAGAATTGTTACATATGGATTTGTTTGGTCCTACAAGAACTCTTAGCCTTGGCAGCAAAAAGTATGGATTTGTTATTATAGACGAGTATTCTAAATATACATAGGTATATTTCCTAGCCCACAAACACAAATCTTTTAATGTGTTTGAAATATTCTATAAACGTGTTCAAAATGAGAAGGGTTTTGTATGGCTGCAATCAGAAGTGACCATGGAACTGAATTTGATAATGTTGAGTTCAAGTTCTTTTGTGAAAAGAATGGTATTTTCCACAACTTCTATTCACCAAGAACACCTCAACAAAGCGGGGTAGTTGAAAGAAAAAATAGAACTCTTCAAGAGATGGCTAGAACCATGCTCTGTGGAAATTCAATTCTTAAGTGTTTCTGGATAGAAGCTGTAAATACAACACGCTATGCTCAAAATAGAATATTGATCAAACCATTAATAAACAAGACTCCTTATGAACTGTGGAGAGGAAGCAGACCCAACATTTCATACTTTCATCCATTTGGACGTGAGTGCTATGTTCTCAATACTAGAGATCAACTGGGGAAGTTTAACTCTAAGGTTGATAAAGGTATTTTCTTAGGATATTCTGATACATCAAAGGCTTATAGAGTTTTTAACTGTAGAACTTCTATTGTTGAAGAATCTATCCATGTCAAATTTAATGATGCAATAAACCCTAATAAGAGACTTTTAGATCTTGAAGATGATTTTGCAAATGCGCAAATAGGTTCATCTGATCCTACAAGAATAGACGAATTGAGGCCATCAAAAAATGATCTTCAACAATAACAAATTGACGATAAGGCTAAGCAACCTCACTTAGATTGGAAGTTTGTAACATATCACCCACAAGATCAACTTCTTGGGGAGCGAACAAATGGAGTCAAAACCAGATCGTCCTTCAGAAATCAAGCATCATATGCCTTGGTTTCAAAAATAGAGCCCAAAATTATAGAAGAAGCTCTCACATACGATAATTGGATCTTAGCAATGGAAGAAGAACTACATTAATTCACTAGAAATGACGTATGGATTCTTGTCCACAAACCTGAGCATAAAAGAATTATTGGATCAAGATGGATATTTCACAACAAGCTTGATGAAAATGGGAAGGTAGTCAGAAATAGAGCAAGGCTAGTTGCACAAGGATACAACCAACAATAAGGTATTGATTTTACTGAAACTTTTGCACCTGTAGCTAGGCTAGAAGCTAAGAATTATGCTTGCCTTTACTGCTCACAAAAACATTAAGCTATTTTAAATGGATGTTAAAAGTGTGTTTTTAAATGGATTCATTAAAGAAGAAGTTTATGTTAAACAATATCCTGGTTTTGAAGATCCAACTCTTACAGACCATTGTTTTAAACTTAAAAAGGCTCTGTATGGTCTTAAACAAGCACCTCGTGCTTGGTATGATAGACTAAGCAGTTTTTTAATAGCAAATGGTTTTATGAGAGGCAAAGTAGACACAACCTTGTTTAGAAAAGAATCAAACAAAGATTTCATAATAGTTCAAATATACGTAGATGATATTATCTTTGGAGCTACTAATGAATCTTTATGCATGGAATTTTCTAATTTGATGCAAAACGAGTTTGAAATAAGCATGATAGGAGAGCTAAAGTTCCTTCTCGGTCTACAAGTTAAACAAGAAAAAGAAGGTATATATATATATTCATCAACAAAAGTATATCAAAGAACTACTCAAAAAATACAAGATGGATGGATCTAAGCCTATGAGTACACCTATGCATTCGTCTGTTGCTATGACAAAGGACAAAATAGGTAAACCTGTAGACCAAACTGTCTACAGAGGTATGATTGACTCCCTTCTTTATTTAACTACAAGTAGACCAGATATTATGCATAGTGTTTGCTTATGTGCTAGATTTCAATTTGATCCTAGAGAATCACATTTGAAAGTCGTGAAAAGAATCTTTAGATATTTAGGTGGTACCTCAAACCTAAGTTTGTTTTATGAGAAAAATAAAGATTTCATGTTAGTAGGCTACTGTGATGCAAACTATATTGGTGACAGGATTGAAAGAAAAAGTACTAGTGGTGGATGTCATTTCATCGGACTATGTCTTATATCTTGGACTAGCAAAAGAAAAATTTAATTGCTTTATCAACTGTTGAAGCTAAGTATATGTCAACTGCTAGTTGCTGTTCACAACTACTATGGGTAAAATATCAACTTGAAGATTACTCAGGTTTTGATCATAACATTCCAGTGTTATGTGATAACACTAATGCAATCAATCTATCTAAAAATCCCATTCAGCATTCTAAAGCAAAACATATAGAAATAAGACATCATTTTATTCATGATTATGTACAAAAAGGTGTTTTTGATATCAAGTTTATTGATATAGATCATCAATGGGATGATATCTTTACAAAAGCTTTTCCTAAAAAACACTTTAATTTCATGAGAGAAAGCTTCTATATAAAAATCTTACATGACTAATCTGTCTCACTTGGATCATCTTATCCATATTTATTTGCATTGTCTTATGCACTTCCACATGCATCGTCTTATGCATATTATCTCGTATTATTTTATGTATCGTCTTAGTTACTTGTTTATTTATTTGTTTTATTAACATGTGTGCCCTGTGTAAAGGATTTTCTTTTTGACCTTTGAGTAACCCCCTCATCAAATAACCCCCAATGTGCGCCACATTTCTTTGCTCCATCAAGTCACATTAAATGCACATCCTTTCAATGCTATTAGTTTTTCAAATATTCAAACTAATTGCTCCCTTAAAACCCTATTTTAAACTCCTTTTTTCCTTCCGAAAAAACCAATTCTCTTCTCTATCAATTTCTTTTTACACTCAGAACCTCAATAAACCCTTTCTCATGGCTGCTCAAAAACAACTTGCTCCCATGGAACAATTTCTCAAAAATGACCTTGTGCCAGAAAAATAGGTAAATCTGAAAAAGCTAGAAGAAGAAGGGCTTCCTATAATCACCTACATCAGAAATGTAGGTTGGAAAACATATGTGCAGCACAAAACCCACTGGTACTATGCTCCTTATCCATACTTCTGGTTCTCGACTTTTGAAGTAAACGGGATCATCATTGTAACTGTTGACAACCAGACTATCATCATCTCTACAGACACAATTACGGCATCATCTGGCTGTAAAAAGGAAGGTGATGTGTTCTCTAAGGATTGGGAAAGGGTTATAACCCCTGAAACTGTTGATTTGGCTCTTTATGGAAGACCTAGGCCTCAGACTGATGATAGAGATGCTCTGAAAAGATTTCAATATGCCTCAAGCATGAAGAGGGATTGTAGACTTCTACACAATCTTTTACTTCATATCATCATGCCAAAGAAAGGGTCTAAGGACAACGTCTCTTCACGAGATCGGTTCTACCTATATAGGATGCTAACCAGGCAAAAGGTGAATCTCCTTACTTTCATTCTTGACTATTAGAAATCTTGCCTAGTCAAGTCAAAGGAAAGCTCAAAGGATAAGCAAAGGTATCCTATTCCTTATGCCATGCTCTTCACTAAAATCTTGATAAAAGCTAATGTAAATGAAGCTAGCTGGGCAAAAAGTAAACTTGGTCTCAGATCGATGTGTCTATCATCAAGAAAATGAGGATAGCACACTTGTTTCTTGGATATGTTGCTAGACATCCAGAATTGGCAGTGATTAAAGAAGAACCTATTGATGACTCAGAAGGTATTACTTATAGAATAGGATCGTCTGTTAATCCATCTATCCATCCTAAATCCACCCAATAGATGCAAGCTCAACAGACTCAATCCTAAACACAACCCAGACAAACCAAACCTCTCAAACGCAAACTTCCCATCAAAAAATCATCCCAACCTAAACCTAAACCCAAACCTCAAACATTTAACTAACCCTCACCCTCCACAAGAAAGAAACCACTCACCATTCATCTTAAACCCAAACCTATCCCTAAAACTGATCAAGACAATGCCACCCTCATCAAAGATCTGATACTGCCAAAAGACCAAATTGATACTGAGCTCATTATCGAAAAACAAGCTTAGTTTGCCAATGTTGCTGGGGAGACTGAACAAGTCTCTGAACAAATATGTAAAGAAGCTCTTAAGAAAAACACTAAGAGATCACAAAGGTTAAAGATGATAAGCTGGCCCAAGACCAAAGCTGTAGAAGCAAAGCAACTCAAGAAAGCAAAAGCCCAGTCTAAGTAAACTGAGAAGAAGAAAAAGAAAGAAGATGAAAGATTAGTAGTAGAAGAAGAAGAACAAATAGAAGAAGCAATACTTTAGTTTGCAATTGAACAATCATTGCAAGAAGTGGCTCCAGAGTGCAATGAAGATATCATATACAGTTAGGAACTAATAATTGCTACTTCAAGAGGCAGGCTGCCTAGATCATTTCTATGGGAAGTTCCTCTTGTTGTGACTATTTCTCAAGCTTTTCAGCATATATCAGCTGATCTTATGGTAAAACCAAGCAAGATACAGTCTAAAAGGATTGTTACACATCTTATGCTACAATCTAATGTTACAGAGACTGAAGATCATGCAAAAGCTTCATTATCTGGTGGTATGCCTGAACAATCGTTGAAAAAGCTGTTCCTAACACGTTTATATCACATACTTCTCCCTCAAAAAGACTTAGGCGTGATACTAAGTCTTATGAAAAATAAGAACCAAGGAGCACCGAGAAATCTAAGGAGTATCAACCACCAAAACCATTCAAACTTAAAGTTCTTCAAGCATTGATAGACTATGAAATCGGAGAAGTGAACAATCTAAAGATGTAGAGGACAATCATTGAAGAAGAATGGCCTTTGTTAGTAAGACATGGCTATGCTAAGAAGATGGTGGAACAAGGCAAAACAACTCCTGCACTATCATATGAACCACACATTGAGCCTTTCGTCTAAGACCTAGGGTACAACACCAAATCAGACGCTCCTATATTTTTCTACCCACCTTCCACGAGAAGAAAGTTCCCTCCAAGTTATGAAATACGAAGATAAAGAAGAATTCACTACCACATTTCTCCTTTCCTTCTCAAGTGTAACTACTCTGAATATTTGATCATGTGCAGAACATACAACTACAAGCCCAAGATTATCTACCTTTTCTACCATGGCAAAGTAAAAACATATCCGCTTGCTATTTGTCTATAAGACATTCCAGACTTTAATGAATGGAGTCTTGGTGATGATGACTGGGAGCTTGGCGGAGTAATGAACAACTTTCTCCAAGAGAAGATGAAGATCACGCTTCGCAAGGATATTTTTGAGAAAAGATATGTAGATTGTGAAGTTGGCATTCCCACAATGATAGGAGGAGAAGTGAGGATCTTGCTCAGACCATGGACCACTTTCAAGATATATTGTCAAAAGCAATACTACTGCAGAAATTTGTCTATGGGCAAAGGCAAAGGGCCAAAGTTCAAAAGAGATCCAAGACAACATCTGATGATCAGACGAAGAGCCCTTTCCCCTACACAACTTGCTGAACTTAAAGGAAAAGAAATTATATGGAGCACAGATCGTCATAGGCTTCAAGATCATGTTGAAGCTCTAAAGAGCTTTTCTGGTCTCTCTGTAGATGAAAAGAACATTCTAAGCCATGAATTTGCCATTTGTCCTATCGGTCATTGGATCCAAGTCATTCCCTTTCCTTCTCAATTTGACTCCAACCCCACCAACAAAATATTGTCAATTTCCCTCAAACATATGTTTTCTTCTCCATAAAAGGCACTACATTTCAAGTCCATCTCCTTGTTGGACATTTATGGTTTTGTGGTCCCCCTGTTATCTATGTTTATAACATGTGTTTTGTAGAAGAACCTAATGATACAGACGATATAGGTCTTTCTTTTGCTGCTCCTCAAGTTGATACAAATGTTCACGAAGAAGTTAATGAGCTGAAGAAGGCTATTCAGTGTCTAGAGGCTACACTCAATCATGAAAGTCGGAAGCAAAATCGAGCTAAAGCCTTGCTCACTAAGCTGGCCAAATGTTTCAAGATAGAATTAGACTCATCATCTAGCTCTAGATCCAGCTCTGATTCTGGCTCTTCTGGTTGATGATGCCAGAAGAGGGAGAAGAAACTGAGAAAGACAAAAGGAGGAAATAACATGAAGTGTACATACAAGAGGAGTATTATTATTTATTCATTATCTTTTACATTTACTCAACTGTTGAATATTGGGGACCTCTATGATGTGCTTATAACATTCTTAGCATATTTTCGATATAATATTCCTGGCGTGTTTTTGATATATGTTTTTCAATTTATATTATTTGATGCGTTTTGCTATTATTTGCCAACATGAAAAATATTTATAGTAATGATATCACATAATTGAAAATATAGATGTAAAATCTAACAAAAGTTCCTTTGAATCTAAAATATACTGTTTGTAAATAGCGTTGTTTTTCAAAAAATATGTCCCTCTCTTAAAAGGTCTCGGTCTAAAATCATAGTTGTTTGTCATCATCAAAAAGGGGGAGATTGTGAAGACGAAGGACGATTATATGATCCTTTTTTTGTTTTGATTATGACAAACAGATTAATGTTTATTTAATCGTCTGTTTGTGCATTTTTGATATACTTAAAATTTGTGCTAACTAACTCTCACAAACAAATGTATCGAGATTTGTTGGTCTAAATGTTTATTTCGCATGTTTTACACAAGAGTGATCCTTGTTTTGAAGTTTGCGTTCGTACTTTCTCGAAAAAGAAGATGTTAACGTACCATCCTCTAAAAAGATACAACTATTTGCCAAAAAAAAAAAGGAACTTCAGTATAACTGTCAGTACTAAAAAGCAAAATATGCCTACTGTAACAAGATTCAGTACAAGAAAGGCAAGATAAGCAAAATGCTTTATCTTATCAATGTGACCGGTTGGTGAAAAGCATGAAATGCGACATTTAATGCTCTAACATATACCTTCTTCTTTTTACAATGACAGACGAAGGATGACTCTAAAGCACTCACAATGGACACTTTTGAGGAGCACTATAAATAGAAGAGAAGACCTGTATTAAATGCGTGGAACTCTTGCTAAACTTTCTATTCTCATTCTCTTAGTGCTTAGCTTTTTCTTGATTTTAAAAGAATTCTCTTGAAAAGAGTGTCTTAGAAAATAGTTGTAAAATCTTGAGCTTCAGTGTATATTTGTCTGATAAGACACAATCTATGTGTGACATCTTACCTTTTAACCATTTCTTTGTGAAATTGGTGGAAGCCTGAAGAGTGTTTGTATCAAAGAATACTTGGGTGTTTGCTTCGAAAGACAAATGAAATACTATTTGGATTAAGCCTGAAGAGGCTTGGATAAAAGAATACTTATAACTTTGTTGAAGTTATAGTGGGACTTGGTGGTGTGCTAAGAATTGGACGTAGTCTCTAGGTTGAAACGAACTAGTAAAAAATTTTGTGTATTTCTTCTCTCTTATCTTTTTTTAACTCATAAAAAGATTAGTCCTTCTGTAAAAGATCTTTTGAAAACTATTTTATTGATTTATACATTTTGTCTTCCGATTAGACGACAACCCATTTCGAAAGATTTTTTTAAAATAGTTTCTAAAAATTTATTAAAAACACAATTCAACCCCCCCTTCTTGTGTTTTCCTGCGTGTTACAGCTTGGCATCTAGTAGAAAGAAGGCAGAAGTGCTCGCATGAGACCTACAGTTACCTTGGCTACTAAAATGGCCAAAGTTGTCGTGGGGTCTTCAATAAAGGTTGCCATCCTCATGGTAGGTTTCAACAAGTCGCTATTAGACTTGCCTAGCTTCTTCACTATAGTATAAGGCATCATATTCAAGAAGGCTTCATTGTCCACAAATACCCTGCTAAAGGGTTTGCCTTTAATGGTTACCTTCACGTATATAGGCTTCAGATGCCTTACCATCTCAGTCTTTGGCTTATATAACTTGGCCACTTCTGAGTTGAAGGTTTCCTCGCCAGCTAGGCTAGCCTATTCCTCCTCATCAACTAACATATCTCCCTTAAGATTCGTCAATTGTTGACCATGGCTAGCAAACTCAAAAGAATCCTTCATCATGTTAAGCATCCCTCTTAGCTTCTACATGACTCTCTTCCTTTGTAACCACCTCTTCTAGCTCCTGAACAACAGCTTCAACTCCTGTGGCTATTCTTTAACATACTTATTTAGGAACCACTATCCTTTCTTAACTTCAACTTTCAAGCTTAAAGTTTTGGTCCTTTTGAGTTGATCATTATTCACTAAGGAGATCTTTGGAGTGGTCACTCTATGTTGCATATTCACTTTCGCCATGTGCCTATTTGGTTTTTATGGAGGTTGACTTGGTACCAACGACTGCTTCAATTGGTTGTCGTTTAACTATAGGTACTGCAACTGTTGGAAGATAGACCTCCTTCATCATTGTTCTACAATTCTAATGGACGGCTCCTTGCTGGATCTAGCCACCTTGTGGTTGCTCCTTGTAGGCTTCCCTTCATACTTTGCTTGCCCCCAATCCTGGGAGTCATTCTTTGTTTCTGCCTAGGGGTTGTAACCATGCTCATCTTAGTTGTAGGAAACAGACTAGTGTCAATCTTCATTTCCATCCCCTTTTTAGCCAACCTAAGTTGTCTTCCTTTAGTGTCTTCTAGATTGTGTTCTTGAAAACCAAACAATTTGAAGTAGAATGACTATAAGCATTATGCCATTTACAATACCTTTAGTTCTTCAACTTGTAACCAAGTGGCCTTAATAACTCAAGAATGGGTGAATTGAGTTATAATAAAAACTTTTTGCAAACGTTTCACCTTGAATCGTGAAGAATATAATCAAGCAAGAGACGAAGAGAGAAAGCTTTTGTTTGATTTGATTAGTAAAATTCAAAGTAAAAGCATAACAAATCAAACATTCAAACAATTAAAGTAGTTAAGAGAAGGGTTAGAGAAGAGTGCACCTTGATTTATCCTGGTTCGGTCACAAATCGTGACTTACATCTAGTCCCCCAGCCACGCTTGAGATTAATCCACTAACTAATCATAGTTTATAGTGTAGCAAGTCTTTTACACCCAATGAACCCACCTTGGTAACCCAACTTGGGACACTCATCTCCTTCTCACTTTAATCTCTCTTAGGAAAACCTATTCCTAGACCAAGAGAACCCACTCTTGAATTTCTTGCCAGAGACCACCTTTTTTGAGACTTCCTTGCTAGGGAAACCCATCCTGGGACTTCCTTAGCAGACTCTACCTACCTTGAGACTTCCTTGCCAAGAGAAACCTATTCATGGACTTCAAAAATAAAAACAAAAGCAATTACAACCCTCAATAGTGAAGATAACACAACTTGAAGCTCTGTGACTCACAACTCTTTGCTAAGTGCTAACTCAAGCAGAATAACCCCAACTCTCTCACTCTCTTCTCTCTTAATTTGTTTAATAAAAGAC
Source organism: Spatholobus suberectus (assembly GCA_004329165.1). Lineage (NCBI taxonomy): Eukaryota > Viridiplantae > Streptophyta > Magnoliopsida > Fabales > Fabaceae > Spatholobus > Spatholobus suberectus. Next base: position 71,293,397 of record CM014735.1, read on the forward strand.
TTTCTTTATATAGGAATTTAACAGATAAAAACAATTATTATTGAAATCCCTAAAGATAAGAGTTGATAAGAAAATCTATCAGTTAAATTTTAAATCAAATCTTTTTGTTATAGGATTAATAAGATAAAACAAATATTTTCATAATCCCTTTATGATAGAATTTGATTAATAAAAGATTTCCAATTAAAATAAATCAAATATTTCCTTATTTTGAAATTATGACCGTTGGGAATTAATTCCTTCATGGTGGGAATCGATTCCTTGTGACTTTCTTATGTTTAAAAATTGATTCACTTGTTTTCCTCTCTAGTCCAGCTTGTGGGAATCGATTTCCAGCAGGGTGGAATCAACTTCTAAGCCAAGTTGGCTTCACACGTGATTTTTCACTCAAAACCTTTTTACTTATTGATTAGAAACTGTTTTAGCTTTCCCAATTCTTCCTCTTGAGCCACACCTAGTTAGAATTTACAAGTCTTACATTCTAGCATAAGACAATGATAAGGATCTTCATATGAGTTGCTATTTTGGCTTAAAGTTTGTCAATTCTTTTTGATTGTCTTCATAAGTTCTTTTTTAGCTTTGGGTTAGTATTCATTAAAGCTCTCTTGATGTTGGCTTTATCTTCGTCAAAACTCATGCAATACATGACATGATAGAGGTCGTGTTCAATAATTTTTCCCTTTTCGATGATGACAATCCAATCTTGTGTTCTTGATAAGTTTGACACAACTTGAGCTTCTACCATAGGAACTTGTTGCTCCCCTTGAATGTATGCAATGAATGAACCTTTAGCTCCCTCTCTTTTTGTGAGTCCATTAGTCTTTTGAGCTTTCCCTATAGATACCTAAAGAGCCTAAGAACACAGCCTTTCTACCCTATTTGGTATTATCACACTACTAAAAAAAGGCTTTTTAGAGTAGGATTTTAACTCAATTGTTAATAAACCGAGTTAAAACGAAGACACGGTGGCATTTTTGTAATTTTAATGAACTTTTTTAAACTGATTCACACATAACCGATCTAAATAGTTAATTTTTTAAAAAAATTATTCATTTTTTAAACCGGTTCATCACTAATTGGTTTAAAAAAAGGCGCAAATTTTCATATAAACTTTTTAAACTGGTTATGTAACAACCGGTATAAAAAATTACGGTTTTCTAAAATGGTTCTATTAGAATCGATTTAAAAATTGACTTTTTAAACTGGTTGTGTATTCAACCAATTTAAAAAGTGCTTTTTAAACTAGTTAATTCGTAACCGATTTAAAAGGTGAGATTTTTAACTCCCTCTCCGACGCCACCTTGTTGCACATCCCTTCCTCAACGACGTCAATGTAACACCCCAAATTTTAAGTAGTAGAAATAAACCACGAGGTAGCTCTTAGTAGGACCCTTCTCATGTGTTATTAGACAAAAGACACCTTAAGAGTTATTGTTATTAGATCACTTATTATTATTATTATTATTGTTCCTATCATTGTTATTATATTTATTGTTGTTGTTGTTGTTATTATTATTATTATTAATTCTTTGTTATGGTGTTGTTATTATATTATTATTATTGTTATAATTACTGTTATTGTTATCGACACCTTAGCATTAAAAATTAATATGAATGTTATCATAGAACCCAAAAGAGCATCTAGGGCCCCAATAAAGGACTAAAGCCTACTAAGCCACATATCCACCCATATGTTATAAGAAGAGAATAGAGAAGGAGAATTAGGTTTAGCCGTCAAAAAAATAGAAGAAGAAATAAGGTAGAGAGAATGAGGAGAAAAAGAAGAAGAAGAGAAGAGAAAGAAGAGGAATAGAAACCAGAGCACCCAAACCCTAGAACTCAGCTTTACATGCCCATAAAGGTGAGTACTCTTCCCCGTGTCTTTCCTTGTCCTTTATGTTGTTCTTGTTCATCTATCTATCTTTTTCCCTCCTTATACCTAAATTTAGGAATTTGATGGATTTTGAGGGGATTATGAGGGAGTAAGAGAATTATAGATTAGGTTGACCAATTATCAATGTAGAAGAGTGATTAAGAATCTAATTATTTATTTTGGAGCATTTAGAAACCAAAAACAATAGGAAAATAAATTAAAGTTAGTACCTTGGATCTGTCCGGCTGGATTAGATAGCCGCTGGGCAACTTTTCTTCAGGAACGGGATTCTGTGTTGGCGTTAGGTGCGTGGACTCGCTGGGCAGGGTGAAATACCCCCTGGGCAGGTTGGGTTTAGCGCTAGACCATCGAGCGAGACTTCTGTCCTGTTGGGCGGATACAACCTTAGCTATTTTGCTCTTTGTGCTTATGAACTCTATTTTGCAGTTTTTAACTCATTTTTATTTGTTTCTTTTATGCCTTGTTGAGTTTATAATGTATGATTGTTATTTACCTTGAAAAAACTGAGTGTGATATGAAATTGTGTCAATGTTTCATGATAAAAGTCTATGAAAAGTTGTAAGCATTATATGTGACCATGCATCATAACATTTGAGTTATGTGATGAGGAAAGTATGTAGGAATCTAGCTGGTGGAGGTCGTGATAGGTTGTCTAACCCTAACCTTGGGGGTTATCCGATTGGGAAAACTCCAATGGTCTATTTTGATCCCATGGAGCCGGGGCGTACTGGCAAAATTGGGTAACCCTAACTAGTCGCTAGGGGATATCATGCTAGTTGAAGGTGCGAAAGCCAAAGGCATCGGTACCGATGACGCTTCTTATGGTTGTGCATTTACTCCTAGTCTACTTTCCGACAAGTTTAGGTTGGTACCACATGTGCATGAGTAGAGATTTAGGAACTTAGTATGCATATGCATCTTGCTGCAATGTGATATGTTGAACTGTGCTATGTTGTAATTGTGTGAAGTCTATATGACCTTGTTCCTAAGCGAATGATATAATGTGTACACGTGTGAAAATGTGATTGTGTATTGTGATAAATTGTCAAGATTATGTATATGTGCTCATCTTATGCATGTATGTCATGCTTGTTTGATGAAACAAAACAATGCGTATGTTAAGTTACTAGGCAAAAGATGTGAAATAAATGTATGCTTGTAATTAAAATTGTGTTTGCTACCTCAAGGATAAGTGAGAGGCTAGGCCCTAGGATAGTGTTGTGGGGGTTCTAGTTGGATAATAATAGTTGTGAATGAGATAGAGAAAGAGTGAATCCCCACACAGCATAATAGAAAGGTATAAGACAAGTAAGAAAGAACAAAATGAAGGTATTAAACTGAGTGTTGAGGGAGTGTCAAAAGTATTTAAGAATGTCTGTGACCTTAGACTTGACCCCTAGAGAACAACCTTAAATATCAAAAGGAAGAAGAGTAAAATCTAAACATGAAGGGTTTAAATACTAGAGAGGGTTTTGGGTAAGAAAGAGTTCTTAGGTTGAGAATGAGATAGTAAACTAAAATAACAATTGGAAGAATGAGAGAGTAGTTAACACAAGAAGTATTGAAGATTAAAAGGTGTAGACTAGACCATAGGTGTGGAGAATTATGAGAGACCTAGTGAGTTTAAAGCCATGAAAGATAAATGATGAAGGTTGTCTGAGTAAAAGAGTCTAACCCAGCTGTAAAGTCATTAGAGCACTCACTGAGACATTATGTCTCACTCCTTTAAGGTTCCTTTTTTTCAAGATACAGGTGACATGTACAAATGAAGCTTGGAGTCACGTGCAAAAAGACGTAGTCTAGTTTATAGTGCTTTTTTGTATTCCTTTTTATGTTTTGTATGACACCTTGAAGGGATAGATGAGGTGTATTAGGCATGTATGATATTTTATAGTATTATTCTTATATGAATATAATTGTATTTATGAGTCGCTTCAACATGTTGTTTCTATGTTTTTAAATCTTTCTTTTTTTGTTCTTAGAAATCTAGGCGTAGTTATGGTAATACCCTTTAGGGTGTTATAGTCAACGCGACCTTGCTCCACATCCCTTCCTCCAATCTCCATCCTTAAGCCATTTCCCTTCCACCAATCACCATCCTTAAGCCATTTCCCTTCCTCATCCTGCCTCTTTAACGCATTGCATTGGGAAGCTCGTAAAATTGAACGCATTGGGTGTAGCTCGTAAAGGTGGTGTTTTTCAACGCCATTGGGTACCTCGTTCTTGTGCTTACGCTGCTTGAAGCTTGTGTTGTTGCTTGAGAGGTGTGCATTGTAAAACGAAGCTCATGTTGCTCCATTGCATGCTCAAATCTCCAGTTATTGCTTGTGAAAACGCGTAGACTGCTATTGTTGGAGCTTGGAAGCTCCTGAGTGCACATTGTTTGCCATTGTTGGAGCTTAGAAGCTGGTAGAGGCTGCCGTTATTATGAGTACTCTATTCAGGAACCAAGCTTGTTTTCCATGGATTTTGCCTGTCATTAAGGACTTTTGATTTTGGACTGTGTTATGCAAATTAAGAGTAGAAATGGGTATTGGTATTTATTTATTTATGGTTGTTAAACATGTTGTGGATTGGATTGTGCTCACTAAATTATTTACGTTAATGTGCTTAATGATACGCTTCTTTGATTGTTTAGAAATGCCTATGTTAATGTGCTGAATGAATGAAAATTGAAATTTGTTGTGGATTGAATTGTTTGATAGGTTAATTAAGCTTTGGTATTATGATTTAAAATGATGTAAACAGGTATCTGGGAAAGTACCAGAATACAAAGGAAACTTTGCCAAAATTTTTGTAGGAATTGTATGCTTTAGCTTTGTGTTTGTGTTGTTTATCATTCAATTTATGCATTACGAGTGAACCTTAGTTTCCTGTTTGAGATTCAATATAATGATTAAAGTACTAATTGGTGTATTGAATCTTGAATTGTCTGGTTGGACAGTTTGGAAAGATTAATTTTTTTATACTTCATTAATACGTAGTGGTTAAGTCTCATCTTAAATTTGCTTAAATTTCAGTTTAGTGCATTTTGTGTTGTGTCTCTGTGTGTATACTTGATTGTGGTGAACTTGATGTCACCACTTTCATTTCGTGTACTTGGATACCAATGCGAAATGCTACCAAAATTTTGTCAAATTTAACATATGAGACTAAACCTGTACGTATTAATCAAGTTTAAAAAAATTGCTTTTTGAATGGGATAAGGCCACCCCTTGTATAAAAAAGTGAGATTTACATGCATTAGATATGGTTTGTGGATCACAAAAGGAAGCTATGGATCGTAGTTGGATTAATTCTAGACGCACAACTAATGAGTATGAGAATGGAGTGGAAGAGTTTATCCAATTTGCTGAAAGAAATCTTCCTAATAGTGGTGGGTTCTTTTATTGTCCTTGTGTTAATTGTTTGAATGAGAGACGATTATAACTTGAGTAAATATGGGAACATCTTCTTTGTGATGGGTTTTGCAAGAGTTATACAACATGGACATAACATGGCGAATTATTAGACATGTCAAGTGTGTCTCAAGCAAAGCAAGTTGATGTACTTATGGATGATCAACTAGAGGGCATGATTTGTGATATTGGACTAGAGTCTTTTTAGTGAGCTCATGTGTACGACACTTTGTGCAGTGATGCAGATAAGCCTCTATATTCGGGGTGCACTAAATTCACACGGTTGTTAATGGTGTTAAGATTGGTGAATGTGAAGGCAAGAAATGGGTGGAGTGATAAAAGTTTCACCGAATTGCTTGAGTTGTTGAACGAAATGCTTCCAGAAGGTAACACATTGCCGAGACGTTACTATGAGGCAAAAAAGGTGTTGTGTCTGATGGAATTGGAATACAAGAAAATACATGCATGTCCTAATGATTGCATATTGTACAGAGAAGAGTTTGAAGAGTTGCACAAGTATCCTAAGTGTGGGGTATCACGATATAAAGTGAAGGGTGATGATTGTAATACTGATAAGAGCACAAATGAGGGTCCCCCTATGAAGGTGTTATTGTATCTTCCAATAATTCCAAGGTTTAAGCGATTATTTACCAATGTAGATGACGCCAAGAACCTTATGTGGCATGCAGATGGGAGAAAATGTGATGGACAGCTTCGCCATCCTACTGATTCTCTACAATGGAAGAAAATTGATTGTTTGTTTCTTGCCTTTGGGATTGAGGCAAGAAACCCTAGGCTTGAACTTGCTATGGATTGAATGAATCCTTATGGTAACTTATCCAATAAGCACAGTTCATGGCCTGTTCTCTTAGTTATTTACAATTTACCTCTTTAGTTGTGCATGAAGCAAAAATATATTATGTTATCTATGATGATTGCGGGTCCAAGACAGCCAGGAAATGACATAGATGTTTACTTATGTCCCTTGATTGAAGATTTGAGAATGTTGAGGGATGAAGGTGTTGATATGACAGGTATTGTCGTGAAAATTTCATGTTGTGTGCAATGTTATTCTGTACCATCAATTACTTTCCAGCATATGGAAACTTGAGCGGATATAGTGTTAAGGGGCATAATGCTTGCCCTATCTGTGGAGAAGACACATATTACGTACAACTTAAACATAGAAAGAAAATAGTTTACACTAGGCAGCAAAATTTCTGAAGCCTAATCACCTATATCATAGACTTAAAAAAGCTTTTAATGGATGTCATGAGGATGGTATTAAGCCATCTGTTTTAACTGGTGAGCAGGTTTATGAACGGGTAAAGGACATCAACATCGAATTTGGAAAAGAAATCTATTGAGAAAAACTTGTGGAAGAAGAGGTCGATATTCTTTGGTCTTCCATACTAGTGCAATCTAGATGTTAGACATTGTCTAGATGTCATCCATGTTGAGAAAAATGTATGTGACAGTGTAATAGGCACTCTTCTTAACATTAAAGGAAAGACAAAGGATGGTTTGAATGCTCGTCAAGATCTGGTTGAGATGGGTATATGGCTCCAGTTAGGTTCGTAGTCAATGGGTAAGCAGACATATTTACCCTTAGCATGTCATACCTTGTCAAGAGAAGAGAAAACAAGTTTCTGTAAGTGTCTACAATGCATGAAGGTGCCACTAGGATACTCTTCAAATATCAAGAGCCTTGAATCACTAAAAGATCTCAAATTAGTACGGTTAAAGTCTTATGATTGTCATGTCTTAATGCAACTCCTCCTACCAGTGGCTATTCATGACATATTGCCTAAAAAAGTTAGACATGTCATTACGCAACTGTGTTTATTATTCAATGGTATATGCAGCAAAGTCATTGACCCTATAAAGTTGGATGAGTTGGAAAATGAAGCTGCTATTATATTGTACCAGTTGGATATGTATTTTCCTCTTTCATTTTTTGACATCATGGTTCACTAGTGCATCTAGTGAGAGAGATTAGAATGTGTGGTCCAGTTTATTTAAGGTGGATGTATCCCGTTGAACGATAAATGAAGATCTTGAAAAGATACATCAAGAATCCATACCATTCAGAAGCATCTATTGTTGAAAGGTACATTGCTAAAGAAGCCATTGAGTTTTATATAGAATACCTGTCACAAATTGAACTTGTAGGGCTTCCTAAATCTCGTCATGAAAGAAGATTTTTTGGTAAGGGTACTCGAGAGGTAAACGTTAAACCAATGAGTCAAGAGAAAGTTTTACAAACACAGTTGTATATATTAAATAACACTAATGAAGTTGAACTTTACTTTTCTGCTCACAAAAACATTGTCAAGAAAAAGAACCCTAGAATGCCGGAGAAATGGCAGTAGAATGAGCATAACCAAACATTTTTAAACTAGTTTAAAGAACAAGTTTTAAATGATGATAATGCTTCTGACACATTAAAATGGCTAGCACATGGACTTAACTTTGATGTCATATGTTGGACTAGATATGATATCAACAAGTTTTCCTTCTATACAAAGTTGTTAGATGAGAAGTATATCGTGCAAAACAGTGGGGTTACAGTTGTGACTGAGTCCATGCACTTCTCTAGTTCAAAAGATAAAAATCCCATTATGGCATTCATGTTTTACTTTGGAGTTATTGAAGACATATAGGAGGTTGACTATAAAAATTCAGAGTGCCTGTTTTTAAATGTAAGTGGGTTGACAATAATACCGGTGTGCAAACTGATGAATTAGGGTTTACATTGGTGGATGTTAGCAAGGTAGGTTATAAGGAAGAGCCTTTCATTATGGCATACCAAGCAAAACAAGTTTTTATGTTAGTGATCCTTTTAACAAGAGATGGTCAGTGGTTCTCCAAGGAAGAAGCGTGCATGCTAGTGATGAAAAAGAAGATTCAAATGTCAATCTTATCGAGATTCCTTCTTTCTCAACACGAATGCCCACTTTTATTGATGAAAATGAAGTGAATGATGTACATGCCACACGTGATGATCATCACGAAGGCATATGGGAAAACATTCGTACTTAATAATGTTAGTAACTTACTTATGTTTATGTTATTGTATATTCTTGTTGACATTATTTTTTATTTTATTGTTTAATTTTTTTATCGTTATGTTTATCTTTGAAAATTGAAAATTTTGTGAATGATGGAGCTAACATGTATTTTTTATTTTTTTTTTGCTTTTCTAAACAAGCACATGGCTGATTCTTCTAATAACCCATCTTATAAGCCTACAAAAAAAGGGTAGACGAGGTACACGCCTAAAGGAACTAACTCTGAGTCGGGCTAGTGACCATCTAATACCAATTCAGTTTGACATGCATAGTGGGGCACTTGAGGGGGCAAATGGCACAAAAATCATTAGTTTTGTGGGCGTCCTTGCTCAAAGTAAGGTCTCTATCCTTTAAGAGGATTTAGACCATGTAGAGGAAAGCGCAAAGAATCAAATTTGGCACACTATCATGGTATTTTATTTTTATAGTCTCAAATATATAAATTGTATTTAACCATATTATTATCATACATTGACTATTCAATTTTATTTTGTAGTTGACCTATGATGTTCCACATAATGCCATGTTGAAAAAGAAATTGCTATCACTTGCGGTTGAACTTTGGAGGGCATTTAAGACACAGCTCACCACAATATATATATATATATATATATATATGGAAAATTAAAAGACACTTCTCCTTGTGAGAAGTATGCATTTTTAGATGAGGAGACCTGGGCAAAGTTTGTTGAAAGCCGAGAGGATCCTACCTTCCAAGTTTAGTTGGAAACATATTTTTTTTAATCATACAACACGTTTAATTAATTTTTATTGAATTTAACAGTGTCTTATTATTCACAGGAGAAGAGAAAAAAAGGGACAAGTGATTGCATCAAAGAATGTCCACCCCCACAGATTGTCTTGCGGGGGGTATAAGTTGCTTGAGCAGAAGACGTTAACGGAGAAAGTGAGGCAACGTCAACTGGAAGCCTCAGCATCTGGTTCTGCTGTAAATATTGCTCTTCCATCACCACCGCAACAATGGGATAAATGGAAGGTGGCCCGCACGCTAAAATCAGGTAAATATATATCTGAGGAGACACGTGTTGTTGCTGAAAAAATTGTAAGTAAATTTTGAGTTCAAATTGTAATTGTAACTTGATATGTCATATTTCTTACACAATTCTTGAATTATATGTTGTAGGATTTATTGGTTAAGCAGACCTCACAGGGAACATTTGTTCCTTATGGACGTAAGGATATATTAACTACTGCTATTAGGAGACCAAAGCACCTTAGTAAGGTTCATGCTGCTAGACGAGGTGCTGGCATTTGTGATTACTATAGACCACCTTCACGTAGTGGACCCACCTTAGGAATTGTCACCAGGGAAGAGATGGAGCGAATCAAGCAAGAGATTAGAAATGAGCTTAAAGAGCAATTGAGACAGGAGATTAAAGAGGAGCTGGCATCTTTAGGTCTTTTACAACAAAATACAAATGTCTAGGTAGAACAAGCTCATACTCTTGTACGTGTCAGCACAAAGGAAAGTTGTGCTGCTACTGACCCTTCTAAGGAGGAGATTGACAATGATATCCATGAACAGTGAATTATATGTTGATGGAGAGCTTGTTCATTTAGTGGCCTTTGGGAGAGTATATAATTTGGGGCCTACCATACACCATAGGACCATTGAGGATAATATGGTGAGGGTGGTGGTTCAATAAATATGGGATGCATATGCTCAAGTTCTTGTGCCCACCGAAGAGGTTCAAACTATTGGGTAGGCCCCTTAATAGTTCATTCAATGGCCGAGACAACTTGTAAAGGTCACATCAGCCAAGGTATATTCAAAATTCATCTTAATTATTTTTTTCTCTAATTACAAATTGAAATAACTTGATTGTATTTTATAACATTATTTTACATTTACTTTTTTTATAGGATGTTCAATTGTCTATAAAAGATGTTCCACCTAAAAAATCAGAACTTGAAGTTGATCCAATAACACGCTTGTGGCAGGTGGCATTAAGTATAGGGACAAATGTTGTACAAATAAATTAGGAACTAACATTCGTTGGCAGACCCAGTGATGTAGACCTATTGATCACCCAGAAGGATGTATTGGAAATTTGTATTGGCAATGACATGCTAAATATCTTAGTTCTACAATTATGGTTGCTGTAAGTTTAATTTTTTTTGTAAATCTCTTAAATACGCACCTTAATATTATAATTAACATTCATTTGTATATTTTAGGTACATGCATCATCTCTGTCTCTCAAAGGGGCAGGGGAATGTATATGAATTTATTAACCCGTTCCCTATTCAGAAGATAGGGAATAAGGATGAAGATTCTCAAGCCTACATTCAGAATTGGATGTATAATGGACGAAAACAGTGTTACCTAGCATCGTACTTGCATTAGTAAGCACAAGTTATTTCTCACCTAAATAATTTTTAATGATATAAGAATCTAGTCACATATATTCTTTTTCCAATGCAGCTCACATTGGCAATTGCTAATTATTTGTCCTAGGGACAATGTTGTGGCCTTGTTGTGTTCATTACATAAGAAGCCCAACAAAGAATTGAAACAACTAATAGAAAGGTCAGTTTTTATTTATAATATATTTCATTTGTGCTTTATATTATAATTTTGAAACCTATAACATGTTTTGTATATCTATTTTTTAATCAGAGTCATGATTGGATATCAAACATTGGCAGGTAGGCACGTATCACTACGAAGGAAGCCTAGTTGGTTATTCCCCTATGTAAGTAATTTACAGCTACATATTCAATTACAATTTCTAATAGTTTCTACAACTCATTTCTAAAAACAATTCTCATTGGTAGGCTAACAAATAATTAGGGAGCTATGAGTGTAGATATTATGTAATGAAACATATGTTGGCCATAGTTTCAGCAAATATTGTGGATTCATGGGACGAGGTAATATAATTCTCATCCAGTTACAATAATACTTATAGTTTTTATAGTTGATTGGGTAATGAATTTGTCTTATTTTTTTTTATGTTGTAGTTATTCATTGATAGGGAACCATTCTCACATAAGGACTTGCTAGACATCCACCGATGTTAGGCAACATTTTTCCTTTAAATAGGTAATAGATAGTATGTTTAGAATGTCTTTAGATAGATAGAAGAATAGTTCTTTTATATTTTATATGTTTCAAAATATATTATAGAATTTTGTTGGTTAATGTAAGTTATAAATGAATGTGTTGATCTGACTGTTTATGTGGTATTTGTTTCCTAATAATAGGATTTGGTCTGTCAATCAAAACAATGAAATTATTTAAAAAGAAACAAAACTTTTTAAATCCATTGTGCATTAACTGATTTAAAAAGTTAACCTTTTTAAATCAGTTGCCCAATGAACCGATTTAAAAAGTATTTTTTAAATAAGTTCAATAATTGGTTTAGAATGATAATACTACTTTCTATATTGGCTATATCTAAATCGGTTGCAAAACCAATTTAAAAAGCCTTTTTTAACCAATTTAAAAAGTGTTTTCTACAGTAGTGTCAAAAATAATAAAAACTTGTGGAGCATAAAATAGAGCCATGTTCAACAATAGGGGAGGATTAAAACATGTAAAATAAGAAGGCCCAATAAAAGTAAACAGGGCAAGCATAAAAAGTGCATAAGTCACAAAAAAACAACTAAAGGAGAAAAATCAACACATAAGAAACACTAAACAATGGACATATAAGGAACAAGGCCCAAAAAAGAATAAGTATAGAACCCCCAAAAAGTAGCAAATTGGGGAAAAAAAGTGAAAACTATAAGATTAGATAATGTAACAAGATTTCACCTATGAGCAAATCCAATTAGAGGCTTTAGGTTCCTTGAAATAATTTTCATCATCAATCAGGATGCCCATCTCCTTTTTCTCTCAAGTGTTTAAAGGTTAAACATTTAGACACACTTAGTTTCTCAAAAGCAGATGCCTTACCATAGGCTTGAAAGGTGATCCAATCTCCACTATTTATTTTGAATGCCTGCAAGAATCATAAGGTCTTTCCTTTGTTTGTAATGGGCTAGGGAGAAATAACGTAGGCTGAGAAAAAGAAAGGAAAGAATAAGCAAGGGGCTAAAAGTAATGTAACAATATAGGGTACCCTTTCAAAGTATGAATGAAAAAGTGGAATTTCAAAGCATAATAAACAAAGTTAAGAACAAATTTCTCTTTTCATTCTTCTTCCTTTTTTTTTCTTCTTTTTTAATTTTTCCTTTTCCCCCCTCTTTCCTTTCTTTTCTTTTCTTTTCTTTGCTACTTCTTTTTTCCTTTTTCTTTCTTTTTCACTTTCCCTTTTGAGTTTTCTTTTTCCTTTTTAGAAATATATCACAAAAGTATTACAAGAAAATTTGCCACTTTATAAAGATAATCAACTATAAAAGGGTACCAACAAAATAATTTTGATAAAAAGCAAGGTACCAAAGAAAAATTAATCTCATAATGTGAAAGGCTCAAAGTGGGCAACTAAGGGGAAATATGTAGCAAAGTCAAAGGCTAGAAAGAAATGCCTAATTTTCCTTAATCATTTTCAAGCAAACATATAAAAATTAATTCACCTTGAAAGGGTCATAATGGAACTTCTAAAAGGCGTAGGCTTAGAGAAACAACCATACTCATCAAGAAAATAGGGCATATAATATAATGTAGAACATACCCATCAAAAGGTCCAAACCTCACATTCAGGAGCTAAAATCAATAATGGAAATCAAAATAAGAAACTTTATGCTAATTATCAACCGATCATAGATTAGTCTTGTTTTAGATGTATTGTAGGCAGGATTCACTTAAAAAGCCCAACTTACTTCTAAAATGAAAGAAACTTTTGTTAGGTAGTGCTTTAGTAAATATATTAGCCAATTGATTATGTGTTTCTATAAATTCAAGTTGCCAATCAAACAAGATCCATAATGAATGTGCCAAAGATATATTTAATTAAGAAATATAAGCAGGCAAGCATCCAATCAGAATAAACATCATGAGATCCAATTAGAAGGCTACATAAGTGTCTAAGATTATAACCTATGGCCAAACATAGAATAGACATAATAATCCATCAAGGCAATCCAAAATACAAGTTGTCTTATGAACCATAATGCCATAGAACCTTTCTCTTCCTTTCTCACATCAAATGCCAAAAAACATATATCATGGATAAAGTTCAATAAAAGCATAATAGGCATGTCAAACATCAAGGCATAACAAAAATCAATGCCAAGAAAAATATGAGATCATGTTCAAATGATAAACAAAAAACACATGCTTAGTGGTAAATACCACAGGATATATGTCATGAAGTGCACGTGATAATGCCGAAGATATCTAATCCCTAAATAGATCAAGATTGTCCACACATAGTTAGAAAGTATGTATCAAGGATAAAAATCATATAAAAATCAAGGCATAACAAAAATCAATGCCAAGAAAAATATGAGATCATGTTCAAATGATAAACAAAAAACACATGATTAGTGGTAGGTGCCACAAGATATATGTCATGAAACGCACATGATAATGCCAAAGATATCTGATCCCTGAATAGATCAAGATAGTGCACAAATAGTTAAAAAGTATGTGTCAAGGATAAAAATCATATAAAGGCATAATAGGTATAACAAGCATGGAGGCATAAGACATCCTATCATTAGCCTAGAGACATACAAAGGTTTAGCATATAGTTAAAACAACCCATAGTAAATGCCCAAATATGTATCATACAAGACATAGGCATATCATGCATAGAGGCATCTAACGTCCCACTGCCATTACAGTACTACATTACCACTCCATAAAATTAAGATACCAAATAATAAAGATCAAATACTAAAATAATATCATTCGTACTATAGGATATATATATATATATATACAAAAATCAAAATCATATGGCCTATACGCCAAGTTATACAACTGCAAGGGAGGAAAATACAAAAAGAAATTCCCTACAGTTGATCAAATATACATTAAACCACAAAAGAAAACAAAAGAACTTCCAAAAAGATCCACCCATAAAAAAGGCTTTCTATCTTCTCCAACAGAGACCTCCATCCTCAACTGTAAAAAGGTGGATCTGTTGAAGCTTCACCCTCTGCTCCCACGCCAAAAGACGTGATCATCACAGTCACAGCAACATACAACAACAACCAACAACAATGGCAACTACAACAAAACAAATAGCAAGGCAAGGGTAAACTTACGAAACAAGGACAAACATATAATAGACAAAGTTCATCTTGCTAAAACCATCAACATACAAGCATAAAATAAAATATACAAAAGAATAAGTTTCCACACAATCACTACACCACATACCATACTTTTAGCACCAACATGTCAATGCATGAATGACACGACTCGAGAGATTTATTACATTTCGGGTGATCAGCTAGTTCTTACCCCCTACCATGGCCTTCCAAGAACCATTCAAGGATTGCCAAAACTCTAATCTATAGATAAGCTTAGTGGTTTGTCAGGATAAGTGAATGTGGGTGGTGGCTTACTATGACACAAGGCCTGCATTGCCTTGGCCCCTTGCGAAATTACCCATCCACTCATCCCCAAGGCCTATCTTTCTAACCCCATGTCTTATCTAAGCACTAGGTTGGAGGCCCATCTGAGCCGCAGCTCCTGTCAACGAGCCAACTTACATGCCTACCTACACACGGCTTGAGGCCCGCACAACCTCAGCCAACAACATATGCATGCAAATGCATGATTCACCACAACATCAACTCAATCCAACCATTCATCAATATCCATACACATATGCATATGGCAACACAACACCACGTGGCCTACTCAGCACCACTTATGGTCCAACAATCACTGCCAACTCCATGCAGGCCCAATCCAGCCTCATGCATGGTTAACGGGTAAGGCTCTATCCAAGTAGCACATACCTCGTGAGAATTCTCACACAATACTAGGACCTACATCCTCTATGAGACATCTGACCACAACAACACAACATAACCAGTGGAAGTTCTATTAAGCAACCTTCCACCCAACTACTACTTTCCAACAATTTATCAAACAAATCCACAACAATAATAAAGAAAAACCAAGAGCCAGTTTGGAAAACCATTTGAACATCCAATGATCTTAAAATATACATTTGACATCTGTAGGAGTCAATAAAGTCATCAACCAACAACGACAATAATTATAAAGCAAAGAAAATCCTATTATTCTCTTGCTGAGTGCGAGATCCATCGTTAACCAAGTGACAGACTTCTAGTGAATTTTTAGGATCCGTCGCTAAGCGAGTGACTTCCAGAGAGTCATCATCATCCGTCACAAAGCGACATTTTCTGTCATAAAGCGACATACGTCCAAGGAATTTTCAGAATCTATCGCTAAGCGAGATTTTCCTTTGCTAAGCAAGTGACAGACTTCCAGTGAATTTTTAGGATCTGTCGCTAACCAAGTGAGTTCCAGGGAGTAATCAGCATCTGTCGCTAAGTGATAGAATCCATCACTGGGCGCGAGTGTGATTTTTTTGTTCACAAATCAATCAACAAAATGACCAACAACCATTTTTGACAAAATCAATCAACACCAAGCATCACAAAACAATTTTAGTTACTTCTAATACCTTTATAACCGATTACATAACAATTTTATCCATAAATCATCAACAAATTTCAAAATCCCCTTTCAAAACCCATTTTATTATCAAAACCCACATACACAAAATATTCATAGAAATCAACCAATTCCAAAGCATTAAATCGATATATCAACAGCCATAAACACAAAATCAACCAATAGTAAGCTTTCCTTACCTCTAAAAGCTTCCAAATCTAGATTTAGGTTCCTTAAGAATTTGATATCTTGAGCCAAAACTTCAAAAGATTGATCCTTCTCTCACCCAAGCACTGAATTAGGCTTGGAATCCTCTTGACACCCTTAGTAACTCAAGAGTTTTAGAGAAAGATAGAGAGAAATGAAGAGAAGAAGAGAAGTGATATGAGAGAAATGAGAGGAACTCTCTCTCCTTTTCTCCTTTTATACTTTGACCCTCTAGAGCTCTCACACGGACTTTGGGCTACCCGAGGCTCATGACTCATCAACTCACTCCCCATATCTCATAACTGGTCTAACTTAACTATTTTCCCTCAAAAGCCCAAAATCACACTCACAACACATCCAATTGGCTCAAGCACATATATCAAGTTTCCTAAATTCAAACCGGTATTTCAAACAAACAACACCAAACCATCATCATACACACAATTCATGCACAATAATAATTCATTTATTTCTTTTAATTACCTAGATTACATATCTAATTTCCATTTTTAATTATCAAAACACTAAATCATACATTAGGAAAACACAAATGTTACAAGGCACACATTAGCAATCATATGACATCCCACCACATAACCCAAAGAATCTTAATAGCAATCATGAAATGCTAGGGATGGTCCTAAGAAAGACAATACATAAAAGCCCAAAAGTCCTAAATGCACTAAATGAATAATCCTAGATATGCATGTGAAGCCAATGAACAAGGATAATCAAAAAAGTTAGAAAGCTCATTGAATGAGAAATTCTAGATGTGAATTCAATCTAAGTGAAAACCCCAGACAAACATGAATGAATAATATGAATAAAAACCATTTACCTCAAGTCTTTGCATTGCAATGGATAAGCTTTATAGAAAATCAAGAGGAGATACCACTTTATGCAGTAAAGTAGCTTTTTATTGCTCTCTTTATGCTAGATACATAGAATTTTATTTTCTTCATTACTTTTACTACTCCCCCTTAATGTGTGCAATATGATACTCCCTCTTGTCATTACCTGCATTCATAATAAACAATTTTTTTCTCCTTTTTAGGGTTTAGATTTATCACAAGTAATAAAGTAGAAGGGAATTTGAGGAAAGGAAATATCTACGGTGGCTAAGGCTTTAAAAATCCTTTTTAGGCCTTGTATGTGCAAGGGAATCGATTCTCCAATGGGTGAATCGATTCTTTACGAATAATAATTGCATGGAAATTGATTCCAATAAGGTGGGAATTGATTCCATGTTCAGGAAATCAATTCCAAGCTAAGGGAATCAATTCCACGGCATAGGAATCCTTTATAATCAATGTTTTCACACAAGTCTTTACCTAGTTCATTCAAATTCAATTACAAGAAGGCACTTTCACCAATTTTGATTTCACAATCAATGACTAGCTTTGCATTCAATTAATAAGTATGGCAATCTAGACAACATTTTTAGCTAATTTAATTAACAAACTAATTTTCTTTAAGACTTTCAAAAATATCAACCAAGAATCAAGCTTTTTAGGCAATTTTCTCATAGAGAGAATGAGCACATAAAATAAGGCATTCAATTTACACCATAGCTTGGTATATGATCAATGATTTCCGATAGGCTAAGGCAAACAACCTTAATTTCAACAAAGGGCACATGTTCATTTGCTCTCAAGGTATAATGACATGATCAATATGGTGCAATCATAAAATCTATTCACCCATGTGGCACACATAGAATCAAATATTCTTACTTCACCAAACAATAATATAGCCAATAGAAATCATAGCAAACAGGAAAACAATCAAATTTATTTCATTGTGTAATATTGAGCCGATATCTACAGAAGTCTAAGATTCACCCAAGAACATTTATCTTTTTAGAATTTTTCTTAATGCAATACTAGATGCAAATTTAAAGTGATCCTAATTAATGCATGAGTATGAAATCTATCTATTACAAAAAAAGAAATCAATGCATATTTATGAGTCCTAACATGAATGATTCCTATAGAGATAATTTGAATAGGAACCATGAAAATTTACTAAAGAGGAATTTTTCAAGATATATTTTGAATCCATATGAAGATCATAGGCTTTTAGAAAAACATGCTTTTACGTTAGTTTTCAAAAATAAACCCATTAATCATTTGAAGACTAATTGATTATTTGAATTTCAAAAATATTTTCTTAAATTTAATTTAGATAAGTATTAAACTTCATCCCAAATCATTATGATGATAAGATATTGTATTAATGGAATGATTTGGATGAGAAATATTGTAATTAAGATAAGATTCTAAATTCAAATATTTGCAATCTTGAAATCTTTTTAATGGATTTGAATAAGATTGAAAAATCACAATTTTAATTCAAAACATGTACATAGAGAAAAGATAAGATTTAAAAATCTTGAATTAGATTTGATTTGGATATGAGTAGAGAAGATGGCACCTTCAAATTTAAATCCCAATTTAGTAAAATCTTCGAAAATCCTTTTCAAATAATCTTTATGAATTTATGAATGCATGAATGCTAGATGAGCTTAATTAGAATTTTATTTTAGCAAAACATCAAATTCAAGGAAAATATTAATGGAAAAATTAATACATGAATGGTAGGAAGTTCTAAACTTTGAATGCATGATGAACATAACTTCCCTTCCTAGAAAAGGTGTGCACTTCAGGTGACTTTAGGAACCCAAATCAACTTGGGTCTATAAGTGTGAGACTTAGGAATCAATCCCTTGGGCACCCAAATTTGCTTAATCACAGTGTCCCATCTTTCTAATATTGCCAACACATTTGGTATGACCTTTTCTACGACAAGTAATAACATGTCACAAATGGGCTACTAGATTTTCTAGATGCAACAAAGAAATATTTATAAGCCTTTTTTCTTAATTATTGGGGTTATATCCTAATCCATCCTTGTTAAACATGCATCTTTGTTTTCCTAATAGAGCATCTAAATTATCCTTTCCACTGTGAATTTAGCAAGGTCATTTTTTAGAGTATCAATTTCCTTTTCCAAAGTTATGCAATTATAACAGGTAAGGAAATTAGTCATATTTTTCTTTAGGCCAGTTTCACATGAGGAACAATCATGGTAGAAAAGGGTTTGCTTTGAATTTTATTCAATTCCCTTTTTAATTAAGAAAATTTCTTTTCTAAATTTTTGCAGTTAAAACAATTAAGCTATGTTTTAAAAATTAGATTGAACCAGCCAGTTCAATCGAAAAATCGATGAACCAATCCTATGTCTAGTCCAAATGAACCAGAAAACCAGCCAATTAAAAAATCATATGAATTCTTTAAGATCTTTAATAGTATTTTGCATTCATCATATAAAGGTAAAGAATTAGAGTTAGAGTCACTAACCTCTTTATCATTTTCATGATTATCCACATTGGCTTATTCTTTTTCTTCTTGTTGTTTTTCTTCTCCTTCTACCAAGGCAATGTGTGCTCTTTTAACTTTAGTAGTATTTTCATGGATGAGTTGTACAGTATCCCATATTTTCTTAGCAGTCTTACAATTTAATATTCTTGAAAGTTTACTAGAAGACAAAGTAGAAATAATAATATCCGCTTTTAAATCATATTCAACATCAATAACAATAGAAACCCCATTCTCAATAACATCCTAAATATTCATATCAATAGATTCAATAAAAACTTTCATCCTCTCTTTTCAATAATTATATCCTTCACCATTAAAGGTTGGAGCACAATGTATAAAGTCTTCCTCTTGCGAAAAAGAGTTATTAGAGACGATTATCCTCTTGAAGTTGTTAAGCTTGACCTAAGAGTCAAGCTCAGATACCACTTGTTAACCAAGTGACCTCAATAACTCAAGAAGGGAGTAAATTGAGTTATAATAAAATCTTTTTGCAAACGGTTCACCCCAAATTGTGACACTCGTTCAAATTGAACATAACCTGTACTATTTATTTATTTGTTATTTATTTAGTTTGTTGTTATTTATTGATTAACCAAAATGCAAATAAAATTTTTCTATTTGAACTTTGCTTTGCATGTGTCATCTTTAAAATAGAAAGCAAAAAGTAAAATAGAATTTGGAAATGGGAGTAAAAGACAAAATAACAAAGTCTATATATATACATCAGGTACTATATACAAAAGTTATAGGCATCATCAAGTACATCAGCTTCATCTAACAAAATAACAAAATGACTCTTTGTCTTCATTTGAACCTTTTTTCATATGTTAGTTCTTTCTGCTAAGAAATCAGAACGTGATCGACATTTTTCCATTTCTCTAGGCCCTAACTTGGAAAAATTATTAAAAATATGGCTAAATAATTCTCGAAATTCTAAATACAATAGTGGATATCAGAATTCTGAGAAGAGATCAAAATTTTGATATTTCTATCCAATATTTTGGAAATAAAATCACAAGAAATTAGAAAATAATTATAAACTAAGGTAGAGGTGTTACAATATTTCCCTCTTTTTATGAATTTCGTCCCTAAAATTCACTTACCTATAAATAACTGGGGATATAAGTCCTTCATCTTGCTCTCTAGCTCTTAAGTAGCATCCCCAACATTACTCTGGCTCCATACAACCTTCACCAAAGATATCTCTTTCCCTTAAAGTTACTTTATTCTTCGATCCTCTATTCTAATCGTGGATACATCACAACTGAGGTTTTCCCTCATTTGTACTATATTTGACTCAATGACGTGTAAAGGTTTAGGAATATATTTACGGAGTTAGGAAACATGAAAGACATCATTAGAGAGATTTGGGGGTAAGGCAATTTGATAAGCAATAAGACCAACCCTTCTAAGGATTTGGTAAGAATTGATAAATTTTTGGGAAAAGTTTTCGAGACTTAAGGGGTAACTTTCAAGAATATATGATCTTTTTCTTAAAACTCATAGGGTTTTCTCCTCTTATCATAATAACTTTTCTGCTGTCTTGTGATACCTTCATCTTTTCTCTATCAACTCAACTTTCTTCGTGATTTCTTGTATTATTTCAAGTCCCACAATCAGATATTCTCCAGCTTTATACCAATAAAGTAGAGTCCTACATTTTCTCCCATATAGAGCCTCGTAAGGAGCCATTCCAATACTGGAATGAAAATTGTAACAACCCAACTGTTGCTACTAGACAACACTACTATCCTTTACTATCCTCATGTAATCATATTTGAAATCGAAACATGTCCATAAGCAAATGCATACATCTTAAGAGACCTAACCATCTCTCCTACAGTCAACATCTTTGTCTTTACAACTGTTATAGAACAAAAGAATTGGGATTAACATCGAAGCCATATTCAAAAAAAAAGTATAAATACATCAATAGGGTAAAGGGGTACAGAACACACTCCCTATGGCTAGTCACACTACACATCCCATCAAAAGAGTAAAACACGGTACACCACATCAGAAAGACACAAAAATGTGACTCCTCAAGCCACACTACTGCAACTCGCAACTCTACCTTTAACTCTGAGAAGTCGGGTCCACTGAGGTCTCGCCAGCTACTCCCACGCCATAGGACGTGATCATCACAGTCACACCAACAAAACAACAACCACAAGACAACCAACAACAACAAAACAAGGCAAAGGTAAGCTTACTGAAACAACAATATAACATATAAAATTAAAGAAGTCATCCACAAATCTCAACATTTATATACATAGGTACGACATACAATCATATAGCAAAGCATTCTCAACTCAGAACCCCACGTTGTAACAAAATCCACCACCAATATGTCAATGCATGATGACACGACTCTCGAGATGTTTACAACAATCTTGGGCGATCAGCCAAGTCTCACCCCTACCATGGCCTATCCAAGCACCATTCAAGGATTTCCAAACTCTAATTTGCAGATAAGCTTAATGGTGTGTGAGGATAAGTGTATATGGGTGGTGGCTCACCGGGACTCAAGGCCTACACCATCTTAGCCCCCTGCGAAATTGCCCATCCACTCATCCCTAAAGGCCCATCCTTAAGACCCACATCTTATCCAAGCACTAGGTTAGATGCCGTCTAAGCTGCACAACCTCAGTCAATTACATATGCATGAAATGCATGTATCACCCCATAACATCAACTCAACATAAATCAATCAACATGTACATAAGGTAGCATACATATCACGTGGCCTACTTAGCACCACCTGTGGTCCAACAACTACTACCAACCCCATGCAGGCCAATCCAGCCCCATGCATGATCAACAGGTAAGGCCCTGTCCAAGCAGCCCACCCCATAAGAAATCTCACATAATAACGTTATTCACAACTAGTGGAGGTCCTATCTAAGCTACCTTCCATTTTAAAAACATAGCAAGGTTTGAAAGAAAGAAAAAAAATCCTTTAGAGTAACAACATCACACACCGACCATAACAAAGCCCACACATCCATTTCACAACAAGACCAAACCTCATAAATCAAGCACACACGATGAATATATCTTTCTTGTAAAGCTAAACAATTTCCAAATGTTTCAAAGGATCACATCTACACATGAAACCCAAGGCAATTAGCTACACTTTACATTCTTTCTTGGACCCAAACCTAATGAACTAGGCGTCTAGCACCACAAAACTGTCGCCCTAGCGCCAATACAATAGAAAGGATCAGCCCCTTTGTCGCCTAACATGTCAAAAACTAGTGCCCAACTGCCAAAATTCCGTCACTAAGCAACAGAATTCCGTTGCTAAAAGACAACCTCCTAAACAACACTCTGTCATCTCTCGCCCAGTGCCAGAAAACTGGCACCCGCTGACAACTGTGTTTTCTACTAGTTTAAGAGGAGACGATTCAAGGTTATTCTTGACTCAACAACCAATCCCAACTATATCAAAACACTCCTAGTTAATTCTAATGCCTTTCTAACCGATTATACAACAATAAATCACCAAGATTTCTTTCCAAACCCATCCTCTTTTCAGATTTCAAAGTTTTCCTCAAAACCCATTTTCATCACAACACCCACACAATCTAGATTTGAACCAACCTAAGGTAAGATTCACATACAATCATGTTCATACATCACAAATCTAACAAGTGTAAGCTTCCCTTACCTCTTAGAGCTTCTAAATCTGAATTTGGGGAAAGAGAGGAATGTGAGAAAAACAAAACCTTGAGCCAAATCCTCAGAGAAAGCAATACTCCTCTCCAAAAGGAATGGGATAATCTGAGATCTAGCTTTTCACTTGGCGGGTTTTGAGATTTTGAAAGAATGAGAGAAGAGAAATGAGAGAGTTTAAGAGTGAGAGATGAAAGAATGATAGAATGAGAGGAGAAGGGGTCTTAAGTGTCTTAAAACCCTCCTTGGCCTCAAAGGGCTTTGGGCCTACTAAAGCCCATGGTCTGTCTACTCACTTCCAATACTCACAACTGGCCCAACACTTGCTATTTCTCTCAACAACCCATATAAACATAACCAACACTTTCACTTTGGCTCAAGAAAATTTCCACCTGTTCCCTAAATTTAGACAAGAAATCCAAGACAAACAGCACAAAACAACAACCACACAATATCGACTTATTTATTCATTTTAATTACCAAGATCACTTATTATATTTCCACTCTTAGTTATTAAATCACTAAATTACACATTAAGAAAACATAGCGTTACAAAAACTATTGTTATAGGTAAACTCGATTAGTGGTAAACACTTATTCTAGCTACCTTTCTACTCCAAAACACAAGCTCTTAGAAAATCTTCTAAGAATTGGATAGTCCTCTAAACTGTCCATTAGTTTAGGGATGATAGGCTGAGCTAAGTCTTAATTTAGTTCCTAGAGCTTGTTGTAGGCTTTCCCAAAATCTAGAGGAGAAACATGAATCCCTATTAGAGACTATGCTAGAGGTACTCCAGTGTAATCTAATGATCTCTCTGATATACAATTGGGTCAATTTTTTTATAGAAAACTTGATGTTTATGGGTAAGAAATGAATAGTCTTTGTTAATCTATCCACTATTACCCTTACAGCATCATGACCAAAGGGGGTCCTTGGTAAACCTATCATGAAATCCATGGATATGTTATCCCATTTCCATTTTGGATGTTCAGGGGTTTCAACTCTCCGAAAGGTTTTTGATGTTCTACTTTAGCCTCTTAACAGACTAAACATGTTGCAACAAACTTCACTACTACTTTCTTCATTCTAGGCCACTAGAATATCTTCTTTAAGTCTTGGTACATCTTGATAGAACCTAAATAAATACTCAACTTGCTTTTGTGAGCCTCCTCCAAAATCAATTTCCTAACACTTCTTCTCCTGTCACAAAGATCTTTTTCTAGAATCTAATGACTCTATTAGAATCCTGATTAAACTCCAATTCTTTGCCTTTCTTCCTTGCTTCCAACTTTTCTTAGAGGTATGGATCAATTTTTTCGACTTCCTAAATCTGTTCCAAAAACTCATTAGATAATTGTAACATTCTAAAGCAAATACTCTTTGGTGTCACTTCCATAGCTAAACTTATATCCTTGAACTTCTCTGTTAATTCTATCACCTCAACCATCATCATTAAAGCATGTAGAGACTTTCAACTTAAAGTCTATGCTACTACGTTCACCTTTCTTGGATGGTAATGCAACTCAAAATCATAATCCTTAAGGAATTCCATCCACTAGCATTACCTCATATTTAACACTTTTTGATCAAATAGATACTTCAAGCTTTTATGATCATTGAACACTTCAAATCTTGCATCATAAAGATAGTGCCTCCAAATCTTTAATGTAAACACCACCGCAATCAATTCCAAGTCATAGGTTGGGTAGTTAATCTCATGTAGTCTTAGTTGCCTTGAAGCATACACTGCTACCCTTCCTCCTTTCATTAGAACACACCCTAGACCTTGCCCAGAAGCATCACAATAATCTTCAAACTTTCCAGTAGGATCGGACAAAATTAACACAATTGTAGAGGTCAATCTTCTTTTCAACTCTTGGAAACTAGCCTCACATTCTTTCGTCTAAACAGAAGTTTTCCTTTACGGATTAACTTAGTCAAAGGCAAAGCTAACTTCAAAAACCTTCAATTAATTTCTAATAGTAACCAACCAATCCTAAAAGAATCTAAATCTTTGTTATTATTGTAGGTTGTTCCCAACGTAATACTGCTTGTACTTTGTAAGATCTATTAAGATCCCTCCTTGTGATATCACGTGCCCCAAGAAATACTTATTCCAACCAAAACTTGCACTTAAAGAATTTGGCATACAGTTGCCTTTCCCTTAAGACCTGTAGTACAATCCTTAGGTGCTCCTCGTGCTCTTGGTGATTTCTGAACTATACCAAAATACCTTCCATGAAAACTATAACAAATTTATCCAAATATTCATGGAATATTCAGTTCATGTAGTCTATAAAGATCACTGAAGCATTAGTTACACCAAAAGGATTACCAAATACTCATAGTGTTTGTATCTTGTCCTAAAGGCTATTTTTGGTATATCCTCAGACTTGGCTCTAATATGATGCTAACCAAACTTTAAGTCGATCTTTGAAATTACCGTAACTCCTCTCAACAAATCCATGAGATCATCTATCCTAGGCAAACGAGTACATATTCTTATTAAGTTTACAATAATCTATGCACAATCTCATGCTCCCATCTTTCTTTTTCATTAATAACACCAGAGTGTCCCACAGGGGAACACTGTGTCTACTGAATTATTTTCTAAAAGTTTTTCTATTTACTTCTTAAACTCTATTGATTTTAATGGGGACATTCTATAGGGTGCTATGGATATAGGTCCTGATCTTGGTATCAAATCTATGGTGAATTCTATCTTTCTCTCCAACGATAAACCTAAAATATCTTTGGGAAAGATATAAGGGAAATCACAAACAATAGGTAGGTTTTTAATATCAAAGTCTCCTTCAGCTCTTATAGAATATATGATCATGTATACCTGTGTTTCCTTACTTTTAGAAACATTAATTGGGTTGGCAATTACAATCTCAAATCCAACAAAGTTTTCAATTTTGATCCAAATATTAGGACTTTCTCATGACAATTAAGAAAGACATGATTGGAAGATAACCAGTCCATTCCCAACACAATGTCTAGACAAGATAAGCGTCAACTGAACTAGATTTACAAGAAATGTTCTACCCTCAATAATAATCTAACTAATCATTATGGTATGAGTGTCAACATGGACATCAATCTTGGTTTTAGTAGTCATGAGAAAAGGTCTTGAATGATAAGGGAAAGCTCCACTGTTTGATGACTCATCCTCCATATCTAGACTACAAAAGTCTATTGGAAAGATCAATTTATTTACTTGCATTAGCACATCATCAAGTACTATAGCTAGATATGTTGTATATTTGTTTACTAATTGAATCACTACACCAATTGGCTTCAAATCTCCAAGTTTTAATGACTTGTAGACTGATGTAGGCATGACATTAATGAAAGCACGTAAATCTAGCATCATATTCTCAAATATGGAGTTGCCAATGTTACAATGTTTTTGAAAGTGCTTGGATCCTTACATTTCTTAGGCATGTTAAGTTAGACCAATGCAAACACATTCCTTTTATGAGTACACAACTCTTTCAGGAACTTTGCATGCTTAGGAATCTGATCCAAGAGACAAATGTTGACATCTATTTTCGTAAATGTCTCTAGGAGCTTCTTATCAATTTTAGTAAAGGCTATCTTTTTTAGTTAAGTTATTCTATTTGGGAAGGGTAAAAGAGGTTTGTTATTTGAATATATTGCATTACTTGATTTTTCTTCATAATTTGACTTGTTGCTACAACAAAATTATTTGTTACATCAAATTTTCTTGTTGCTACATCATTGTTTACTAAGCCATTGTATGTTGCAATATTCTTCTATGCTTCACCTTTTCCATCTACTTCCTTGGTAGGTGCATTATCTTATAGCTCTTTACCACTCCTAAAAGTAATGGTTACTTTCCCCTAAATCTGACCTATGTTATGTTGATGTCTTGAATGGTTCATCCTTGATGATGGTTAGTGCTTGTTGATGCAAGGGTTGAAGGAGAACCACTCCTCGTCATGTTTCTCTTCAAACACTCTAGAAGGACCTACTTTGAAAGTAAGGAAAGCTATCCTTTTACTTGTTGTGTTGACCATTCTACTGTCTTGATGTGTTTAATGTATGAATTTTTTTGTTGGTGGCTTGAAATGCTTGAATCTTTGTGAAGCGTGTTGATTTGGTGAAGTGTGCATCCTTTGTTGACTTGCTGTCTTGTTTTCCAACACTGACATGTCCACTTGTTTTTGGTATAACTTGAGTTGTGGTTAATATTTTAAGTGCTTGTTTTTGGGTAATTCATAATGGACTCAAGAATCACATTAAAAATTAATAAACGAAAAGTTATGCCTTTAGAAAGTTGGGTTTATTGTCTAAAAATGCTAAACTAACACCATGTACTCAAACATGTTTTTGGAATTTTTTGTTGGGTGTTTGGTGAAAGTCTTTGAACGACTGAAACCTACATTTAATAATCTTTCTGTCGATATATGATATGCCTATATTTATAACCATTTACTATTTTTACTTATTTTTGGAAGTTAAAGGTTGTACATTGTTTTTGACTGAAAGTGTATTCTGGAAAGGTTGTTTCTTAAAAATCACTATAAATTATGTACACCTTTGTTTTTTAAGATCTTGGTCAATTTGGAAATATTTTTAGCGTACTTTTGGACAATAAATTTCTTTGCTGCTAAATGTTCTAAGTTAGATGTGAAAATTTGCAAAATAGTTTTGCTAGTCTTCTAGCAAGGCAATCTAACATTGCTGTATTGTTATTTTTGTGTCTTTTTTTGTAGATTTTTTCTTAAGGTGATGTTGGATGATTTAAAAAATAAACAAAATTTTATTTTTAACAAGATATATATCACATTTTGTAAAAATCATTTACCTGTTAAATTTTATTAATGAAACTAAGGCTTAAATCTGGAAGACTTCTTGATTTAGTTTTAACCTAAAGTTTTAAAACTCATTTTCTAGTTTTATAAAATGCTATGTTTTAATACTTGAAACTTCTTTGTGTATTTTTCATGTAAAAGCCAAATATGATTTTCAAACAAATATATCTTTTCTATTTTTTAATTTTTAAAGGTATTTTAATGATTTTATTTCTATTAGTTATAAAAATAAGTTTTTAAGGAAATCTATGACTTAAGTTTTAAACATGGTAATTTCAATTTAAAATCTTTATCTAAATTTAATTTAAAATAGAATTTATAATTTTGTATTTATTATATAAAACTTGATAAAAGTTTATTAAATGGAAATTAATGAGAGTTTCATAATTGATCTTTGTTTATGGCATGATGCGGATAATGTATGGACTTGATGGCATGTTGAAATGTTTTAAAATTAGTCGTTGGTGATATTTGATGCTATCATTGTCTATGTTGTTGGTGAATTGTTATGACATGCATGCACCCATGAGTTGAGCAATTTGACACTAAAAATATTGGGTACTTGCTGGGTGTGAAAGCTTGAGGATATACAGATGGCACAGTTTCGCAGGAGACCGGGACCTTGCGTGCCCCTATGTCGTGGTGTGCGATACCCCCATACGAATATCCTGACTAGATCATTGGGTCCCATGATTAGTATTTCCTAAATGGTTTGTGGCACATGCCACAATATAACCCAAGAAGGGTTATGTGTTGATGATTACCATGATTAAGGAATACGCAGGCTAGTTACTCAAGTTGTTCCATATGGAGATGGTCTATAGATGTCAGCATCTGCATATTGGTTAATATGGTTAATAAGGTTATAATATGTTGATTGAGATATGGTGACTGGTTGAAGTATGCTTATATGTTTAACTGAATTTATGTTTATATATGTTGATTTCCTTTACTTGTTTTATTTTGCTGATTGTTCTATTTTGGGTAGCTTATCCTCGCTTGTATGTCTTTGTGTGTATGTGTGTGTGATTGTAATGATCGCGGTGATTCGTTGTCGTGAGAGCAAATGGATGGAGCTCTTCCTAGTTCCTTATTCCTCTTTCAACTTCTAGGAGTGAATCTTTCTCGCAAAGGTCACAGCTTAAGGATCTCACTAACACAATCGAACAGCAGACGAGAAACATAATCCCCACCTACATTTCGTATCTAGATATGCTAGAAGAGCTTAGAGAAGTTGTAGGACAAACTTTTAAACGAGCTTATAGTTTTTGGTTTGGCATCACCTAACACACCGGGAGGCTAGAGATCTTCCTACGAGGAGATAGTTAAGGCAGCTCACAGTGCCCCTCGCTATGTACCTTCAGTCCTAATTTAGGGGAAAGTTCCATGGTAGATCATTCTTCTTTAGTTATGTGAGTTAGTAGTCATGACCAGCTTAAAGAGTGCATGGTATATATGTCATCCCCCTCCCCTTTTCATTTTGTTTCTGTAATTGAGTCACATGCACTAACACACACCTCAGGTTCGAGTATTTTGATCCTTTCTATACGAGTTGATGTATAAGGCATCGTGCTTTGCTTGTACAAACTAGTTTAGATATTTCTGTAAGTATATGACTTCGTCTTCTAATATGATAAATGGTATGGACTTTATTTATGCAAGATACTTGTTTCTAGTAGATGGACAATATTTAAGGATGCGAAAAATTTATACCCATTTTCATAATAAAATTAATTCAACAGTTTTATAATTGAATTAAAATTTAATCCTGGTTATGTTGGTCAAGTATTCTTGTGACGAAGGTGGATCATTACAGAACCAACTATAGGAAATCCTTGTTATTGTGGAAGGTATATCATATTTCATGTTAAGATGGTCCTTTCTCCCTAGATTATATTTATCAAAATATGGGTTATATTTTGCTACTTTGAATCCTATATGACTACCCTCCAATAAACACTCCATGTACTACAACTTGATCTTGAGCACCTTGCTTACTTTCTTGAAAAGTAGAATACACATCAGTAGAATGCTCTATTAAGGTTCAAATGCACATGCTCTTGGTGTATACTAATTTGTTGCATTAAGTTGTTGGTGTTATTCAATGGCCAACTGCCTAACAAAAGAGGTCAACTCTTCTAATCTATTTTCCATCCTTTGATGTTCAACACTAATATTCACTTCATTCACTCCCTTAACTAATGTCATAGCTCGAGTACTGAATTGTTAGTAGTTTTCAACCATATTAGCTATCAGATTTATGGCTACCATAGGTGTCTTGTCCATTAATGCTCCACCCACTAGCTGCATCAACCATGCTTCTGTCCTTTAGCATTAGCCTCTCATGGAAATATTGAATA
This sequence comes from Spatholobus suberectus, assembly GCA_004329165.1. NCBI lineage: Eukaryota > Viridiplantae > Streptophyta > Magnoliopsida > Fabales > Fabaceae > Spatholobus > Spatholobus suberectus. The sequence goes on from CM014735.1 coordinate 71,323,794, forward strand.
AGAAGTTGGTCATTAATCTTGTGGTAAGGACAACTTGCACACAACTTCTTGAACCTTTCTCAGTACTTACGTAATGTCTCTCTAGAGAGTTTAATGCCACATATTTCTTTTCAAATGGTTATTATTCTGGATGTAGGAAGAATGATCTCTTTATATCATTCCAGCAAGTAATGGCACCTGAATAAAGGTCGTATAACTAATCCTTGGTTGCATCATCTTGCAGAACAAAAATTCCTTCACCTTAATATATTCTTCAAGAATCCCTTAAGATCTCATGGTAGAACATACAACATAAAACTCCCTGAGATGCTTGTGAGGATCCTCTGTTAAATCCAAACCTTTGTTTTAATTATGACAAACCCTTTGAAATTAATTCATAAGTATGTGAGAGATGAAAGGATATAACAGTGTTGTTAAGTTTTTTAAAAGATCATGGTTGTTAAGGTTTCAAAGACTTAAATGATGATCATTTTCTAAAGTATTCAAATAAGGCATCAAATAGTGCTTTCTAAAGTTCAAAATCCATTACAAAGGATAACAAAGAAGGTTGCTGGACCATTAGAAAGGTGTTTCAAAAAGGGACATCAAAAGCAAATGTGCTTTAGAAAAGTGCTTCAAAAGGGTTCAAGGTCAGAAAGCATAAGAGTTTAAGTTCTACAAAAAATTAACAATTGTATCTGACATACCATGACCCATATTTCTGCCATTCCAACGGCTAGTTTTCTCTACTGAGCATATATGGAAGATATCCTAGCCTTTTGATCCTTTTATGGAAGTCAACTAAGAACAAGAACAAGTAAAATACAAAAGAGATAATCTAAGTCCTTTGTGTGAGGCTTTCTGAGCTAAAAAGAAGAGCTTCCATACTCAAAATTCTTTGCATAAGTTGTTCACTCCTACATTTTGTAATCAACTTCTACATATTCATATAAGAGTGTGAAGAGTTGTCCAAACTATCAAAAATCCTCTGTATTGGGAGTTGGTTTGGGGTAGTTTTCTTCTATGCAGCAAATAACTACAAAAAGGAATTTGTATCTTTTTGTTGTATACCTTCAGACCAAGTGTGTGGTGCTGAAGAAGAGTAGAGTAGTGTGTTGCTACTGTTTTGGTATAAAGTGAGTTGTACCTCCCTAGAATTAGTGTGGTTCTCTGGTGGAGAAAAACTTATGAAAGATTGGCTGTAAGTTATTTGTTGGTGAAGTAAAATTCCCATAAGGTTGTAGGGGATTGAATATAGCCCATTGGTAAGGGTGAACCAAGATAAGCTTGCCTGCACTATTCTTCTTTCTCTCCTTTTCATTTATTAGCTAACTCTTTACTCTTATTCTATCACAAAATCATAATTTTGTTTTATTCAAAAAGGACCTGCATTACATAATCTTTTTACCTAACTGATAAAAGGTCCTTTTTAAATTAGTTTCTTTTAAACTAATAATTACATTGTTTAAGAATCATTTTTGAAGAGAAGAAACAATCTAGCTATACTTAAAGGATTTTGATTACATAAGAACTAAAAGAATACAGAAGTTTCATTCATAGAGAAACAATTTTTGAAAAACCACAATTCAACCCCTCTTCTTGTGGATTATTAGACACTTCATCTTCACCTACAAGTCCATGAAACTTAAGGCAATAAATGGACTAGTTGAAATTTAAGCATAAATGGTGCAATGACATCAGGATATTGAAGGCATAAAGGCTGATATGCAACATCAAGTGCAACTAGCTCTTTTAAGGTTTTGTCATTAAGATTAGCCATGGTATCAACACTAAGAATAGATCCAAAATTAGATAAGGATCACTAAAATCATATGCAAAGTCAGGTGATGAGTCAGATGTTATATCACCTATCATTACTTACTTGATTTTCTATTTCAATATTACTAAAAGTAAGCCTCCTATTGGTTCTTCTTAACCTATAAAATGTCCTATCTATCTTAAGGTCATATGGATGCAATTCACTAGGATTGAACCTTGTCATGCACAAACATAAAGATAGAAATGACAAAAACAATCTTAACATGATACTATTCATTATATGCATTAAATGTCACTAAAATTGTAAAATTGTATCAAATGAATTTTTAAAATTTCAAAACTACCACAAAAAACTTTAAAAAGTTAATAGTGAAAACACAAGAAATTTTCTATCTTTAAAAATCACAAAATAATTAAAAATTTGGAAAAAAAGGTTTAACGATAGAATTTGACCAAAAAAGCACCCTACTATTGGTCTTTATTATTTTTTCAATATGGAATTTTCCCAGAGTAATCAAAGCAACTTGACACCAAAATGACCAAAATTTCTTTATATCTATGAATGATATCAGATGAAATTTGGAATTTTTAACCTTAAATTAACCCAAATGCACAATGTTAGCAAAAACAACAAGGTTAGAAAATAATCAAAAACTCATTATATGGTTAGGGAACAAAATTTGAGTGCCGGACAATGATGCCAAATTTTGACGTGAGCATCCTTTTCAAGCCGAAATAAAAACTACGTTCTCCAATTTAAATATAGCATAAGGCTCAACCTAGGTCATTCTTCCAATGGAACAAGTTGAATGTTTTCTAATCTAATTAGGAGCAATAAGTGGGGTGTGTTTGTCTATAATGCAATCAAGAATCAAAAGCAATTATGAAAAGAAATCAATTAACTAAACATCAATCCAAATGATTTAGTTCATATGGCAGGGCCTATCATTATTCAAATCGAAATTATATGTTCTGTATACACCTTTATTTATTCAAAATTAACTATGTAATCATTTACAATTCAATAAACAAAAATTGAATCACAATCACAATCCAAAATTGGTGTTAATTTAAAAATGAGTCAACTAAACTAAGTTACAATTAAACTAAGTTACTAATCAGTTAACCTAGCCCAAAATGATTTTAAATTAATCAATCATACTTTCTACCTTTTCAATTGTGAAAAAATGAAATCGAATCCAATTGTAATTAGGTTAAGCACAATTGTAGGATGTTTATAATGGTAGTGGCAAGGCTAGGATTAAATGTGTGGTGCTAATAGTAGGTTATTGTTTAGTAAGGGAAATGTAACATCCCCAATTTTGAAACAATAGAAATGAGAATATAATTAATGGTTTAGAATACCTATAGGCATTAATAATAGTTATTTATTGTTAGGATTTATTGGGATAAGGTAATAAGACCCTAAACGGGACTCTGAGGCCCACTAGAGCCCACACACACACGGCTATAAAAGAGGGAAAAGAATAGAGAGAAAAGAAAAGAAAGAAAAGAAGAGAGAAAGAGGAGAAAAGGAGAAGAAAAAAAGGGGAGGAAGAGGAAAGGAAGAGCGTAGATCCGCGACCTGGCCCCAGAGCTTTGATTCAGACAATCTTTAGAGGTGAGTGCTTTCCCTTTGTCCTCCCCTATCCTTTGATTGTATGTTTTTCTCTTTTTTTCCCTTTTGAACCCTAAGTAGTAGATTTATGGGTTGGAGAGATTATGCATGATTCGGGAGGTTATGGAGTTGATTGAGGGTCTAGGAATGTAATAGAAGTGTTGTGGGAGTGATTGGTATGCTTTGATATGGTTAGGAGGCCATGGATGCCCCTAGGACATGCGAAACTCACGATTTATTGTCTGCGAGCACAAGCTGAGCGAGGGACATCTTGAGAAAGGGTTCTTTATTCCTGCATGCTCAAGCTGAGTGTGGGGATTCTTAAGTTGCGCATAGGACATCTTAAGAGGGGATTCCTAGTTCTTGCGTGCTCAAGCTGAGTGCAGGAATCCTCAAGCTAAGCGTGGAGAGTCTTGAGAGCAAGTCTGGGACTTAAAAGTGACGACGTTGGGCACCAATTAGGTGGTGCTGAGCATCGGGGTCGCATGTTGAGCAAAACAAAACTAGCACTGAGTGTGAAACCCTTAGAACAACAAGCAATGTTCCAGCTCCAAGAAAAGGGCTATGTTAGTATAATGCTTTCATTGCTTGTTTTCCTTATATGCTTGATATTGTCTGATGTAATTGTTATTGTTGGCAACTTGTGGTGTTTGTATTGTTGATTGTAGACTTGTGTAGTTGTAGTATTATCCTTGTGATTGTGATTTGTGCTCATTGTATGCATACAACGATTAACCCCATGTAGCGAAACACTTAAGACTTTAGAAGAAAAGTTCATGAACCACTTCGACAACAGAAGGGGATCCAACTGCTCAGGTTAAAGCAGGATATAAGTATGAGATCATAAGCTGCTCGGGTCAGAGTAGGATATAAGTACGAGACCATAAACCACTTGGAATAGAGTGGGATATAAGTACGAGATCATAGGCAGCTCAGATCGAAGCGGGATATAAGTACAAGATTAAAGGTGGACACCTTTCTATGGTTAGAGCTCAACCAAGTAAAAGGCGTAAAAAAGGCAAGTGAAAGATAATAATAGCGCTAACTAGAAGCACACAAAAATGAAACAAAACTATAAGATGTGTGATGTGAATGTCTATGTGAGGCATGTATGTTGCCCTATGGGGTGGTTGATGTTGTATATGCCTAGTTGATAGTTAAGTAAACATATGCATTAAGTGAGGACATAGTAAATGTTTGTGTTACCCTATAGGTATGTGAAGGGCTAGACAAGTCCTAAAAAGGAAAATAAATATGAGACTAAGAAAAAGAAAGGTAAGTACCCACTTAGTGTTATAAGAGAATAATGAGTCAAGAGACCCAAGTATGTCAATGAGGGTAAAAGTAAAAGAAGAAAATAAAAGGAAAGAGTTAGGCCCTCCCCTAAGAAATGGGGTGACAAGTGTCCAGTGTGAGGGACTAGTCTGGGTCAAAAGACTCGGGGCTTAAAAATTAGTAAGCCCTAGGTTGGGCATATTATAAGGTTAAGTACTAAAGAGCTAAGGAGCTAAGGGTTTTCGTAAGAGGCAAAACCATGAGGTGAGAATGTAATACTCTTTTAATTTTAAATATAATTCACATTAATTTAGTTATTAAGTTAAGTTGATGAAAGTTGTAAGTAAAATTTTCTTCGATTTTATAATAGAAAATTTCTAAATTTTACAAAATTTGGACATACATAACAGTAATAAAAAAACAAAAGTACATTAAAAGACATATACTACCTTGCCCAATATATACGTTAAAAAAATCTTATATAGAGCAGTATTTATCTACCCTATCCCTCCTAAAAAAATATATTATAAACTAAGTTTACAGATCTTTGTCCGTAAGGTGTCCTTTGACTCGTCCTCAGCATCACTGGGCATCTCCATCATCTTCAACCATCGCGATTAAACTTACATGGAAGAAAAACAATGGAATGAGCTAATTTGTTATAAAATCACATTCACTTGTGTGGTAGGAATTCTACCATAAAATACAGTTGATAATAGAGGAAAACCTAGGGTTTATTCTATGTTGTACTAGACTGTCGTTGACTTAATATGGATTCATACTTCCCATTAGTGAGTAATAGTTCTCAACAGAACTTGGGAAGTGACTTAGAGTACATATACCTCTTTCAAGATCATCACATGGTACAATCCTCATTATCATTGAGGAAAATAATGGTTAGGACGTCCATTTACAATCCTGGCTCACACATGCTACCCGGGTTATTGGAACTTTCACCACTTAATGTCTACCCTTAAGACCTCCTTAAATAGGTTATTGTCTTTCATTCCTCAGCATATCAAAAAGTAGCTTTCCTAACAAGTTGTCATGCCACTGCATATCCTTTGCTTTACATTATTCACTAATTTATTAATTTTTAAATGTTCACTCTAGTATCAAAATTTTGAGTACCAGTACAATTTTTACTAATATCTCTGTCTTATATTATAGAGATTTGATTCATACATAATATTCACAAAATTTATAATTCATATTAAAAACACATAATCAACAATTAAATAAAAATAGACATGAAAATAAAATAAAGACTGATAATTAAGAAATAAATCATAGAATAGCAAAAATTTTCATAAAAATAATTTTTAAGTTTAGAAAAAAAATTAAAATTTTATTGGCAATGTGTCGGCCAACATGGGTGTTAGCAAGGCACTTAATGTCTCACATTAAAGTTATAATATGGTTAATTGACTAAGAGTGACGGTAAGACTAACTTTATGAATGATTTCCAATTTGAGAGACTTTTTTAGAATTTTAATAATTTTAAGAATTAAATTGATGTTACCCTACAATTTTAGCACTAAATTGGTGATTCACTTAGAAAATTTTGGGAGTTTGCTAAATGATATTTGAGAAAAAAAAAACAACCATTTAAACAAATATTGAGACCTTAATTAATTCTGAAAGTAACGTGAAACCCACGGGTTCATGTCGTTGCATCTTCTAATGCTTTGTTGGGAGTCTAACTAACAAAGGCAACAGTTCGACGATATCGGGACCAAACTTTCCAAAGACTAAAATTGCACACGTTGTATATGATTCTATTATTTGCTAACTGCCAAGCAAGAGGTCTAGCTTTGCTTAAAATAAATGATCATAAATCCTTCTACTTTTTCCTTTTTTTTCAAACATGTGGGACTGTCTCCCTTGTCCGTGTAGTTATTTTGTCCAATCATCGCTCCATGTCGCCTACTACAATAGTTTTCTCAAACTTTTTGTTTGAATTGTTACCTTACTGGGGCCATTAGGGGTCTCACCTTCTCCTCGTTTTATACAATACTTTTCATTTCTATATTAAGGATCTTGTTATTTTTCAAAGATGCAAACGAAGGAATAAAAAAATTATATTCCAAATTCTTGTAGGAATATAATATATATATAGTTGTATATATATATATATATAGTTGATTGTAGTAAAAGTGAATTGTAACTTCAAACAAATTTTATCTGTAATATTTAGAGTTTGAATTTTGAAATTATTGTAAAACATAATTTAATCATCACACTCGAACTGAAAATTAATCTTATAATTGTGCTTATTCAAAATCAAAACGCAGAAAAAATCTTGTACGACCGAGTATACAACCTCAATTTGTATCACAAATATTGGAAGGCTTAGAGTGCTTCTCTTTATGACCTCAAGTGGCATTACTACAATTGTCAAAAGTCATTTAATTGTGATGTGTAACGAATATGTTTCTTCGGACAATGCTAATACACCCAAATTAAAGGACAATAATGGAGACATCAGTGATGGACGGAACACGAATATTTAAGCTGACAGTTATTGGCCCAAATGCATCTCTCGGTAAGGTTAACGATACATTTATAACTTGAGGAAACTTTTGAACTAATTAAGGTTCCGTTTGGGGTGGTTGAGAGTTTTTGGTTTTTGATTTTCAAATACAATTTTCGAAACAAAAGGTGTTTGGATAAAATGGAGTTGAAATAGTTTTTAACTCAATTTCAAAACACTTTTACATTCATTTTCAAAACTAAGAAAAAAGGATTTGTGAATTTAGTTTTTGGTTTTTTAAAAAAATACACATCATTATATTTAACAATAACCTTTCTTGCCACCACTACCACCACAACCATTGTCATTGTTACCACCACTGTCACCACCACCACCACTGCTACCGCCATCTCCGTAGCCACCGTCACCACCACGACCACCGCTACCACCACCACCACGACCACCAACACTGCCACCACCATCACCGCTGCCACAACTACCATGACCACCGGCATCGCCACCACCATCACTGCTGCCATAACTACCACGACCACCGGCATCGCCTCCACCACCACAAGCTTCATCACCACTACCATCGTCACCGCCACCACCACGACCACAATCACGACCACCAGCGCTGCTGCCACCACCATAGACAATGTCACCATCACCACTGACTCTCCCACCACCATCACCACTGGCACCGCCACGATTACCACCGGTACCACCACAACCATCACTGTCGGCATTACCACCGCCACCACCATCATTATTATCGTCACCACTACTACTATCGTCACCACACAAACATATTCTTAAACTAATTTTAACAAAATAAGAAATTTCAAAGTGAGTTTATTTTGAAACCAAAAATTAGAAAAAAAAAACTAAAACTGATTTTTAAAAATTAAAAACTAGTTGTAATTTTTGAAAATTTCAAAACTCACAACTAAAAACCACCCCAAATGGGCCCTAAACAGGCATAATTTTAATTCCCAAGAGTGATGATAAATCTTAATGAAAATTTAAGCGAAAATGTGCTACAAGGGTTAGGGATAGAAATAGGTAAAGTCGCTCGACAAAGGTCTATGGTCTAGCCTACATCAAGCCTAGGTTAGGCCTGGCTTTTTTAAAAAAGTAGACCAGGTCAAGACTTTTATTAAAGCCTATTTAGTTAAAAAGACTAGGTTTAGGCCATTCAAAAAACCTTTTGGGCCTAACAGGCCGACCTATTTAAATAAATATAAATAAATATTTATTGTTAATATTATTATTGTATTAAATTTGTTATAATGTATTAAAATTATACATTATTTATCTTTTTAAATGATAACATGTTGAGAGTCAAGTTTATAAGTTTTTTAAAGATAAATTATATCCGATTTAGAGGTCTTATTACAAAATTTGTTTTTAAATAAATTATCATACCCTATAATGATGTTAAATTATCACAAAGTTGGCTCTTAAACAAACTTGTAGGCCATGCTAGCCTTTTATGTAAGATAGGCCAAACATTTAAAAAAAGTCTATGATAGTTAAACAAGTCACGCTTAGGCTATAGATTTTTAACTAAGGTCAAGCTTAAGCCTAGCAAAGGCTAGCCTAATCTAACCTATTTCCACCCCTAAATTAGCGCTTAAGCCTTCACATCATCAAAGTGTAAGCTGGACGATGATGATGACAATTATATTATATATATATATATATATATATATATATATATATATATATATATATATATATATATGTATGTTAACATTAGTTGTTAAAGTTAATGAAATTATATCTTTAATAACTTTTTGTAGAATACAAATTGAACCAATCAAACTATTGAATTCTGTTATATTATCTTCATGATCATGTATATTAAATTTCACATCATTTAGACTTTTCTAATATATGTTATCTAATATTGAATATTTACATATATTTAATAAAATATTATACGTTAAAATAAAGCGATATGATGAACTATTAAATAATTTTGAAATTATATGAAATTTTGTATACTTAATCTAATTAATAAGAACATCAAATTGAATGCTTGGATTGATTAAAATTGTATTCTACAAAAAGTTATTGAATGTGTAATTTGACTAACTTTGACACCTGGTATCAACGAATCTGACCCTATATATATATATATATATATATATATATATATATATATATATATCACTCTGTAATTATGATTTTTGGCTTTCTAATTTAGGTCGGCTATGAAACTAATCCTTAATTTTGAACTTAGTTGCACTTAAAGATTCTCGTTTGACCCTTTGATTCCAAGAATATGTTCTATGAGAATCGAAGGCATATATATAATGTAACAGAACTGATGGATTTAAAAACTCAAAAACAATCTAATAAAATAAAACATAATCATTTCTAAAATATGTCTAAGTTCTAAGGAGAAGTTACCATGATAATCATATATATATACTCAACACGGAATTGATAGCTGGTAATGAATTTGGTGCAAATAACAGAAAATTGTTAAATTAGGTTAAGCTTACGTAACTGTTTCAATTTTATTTTATGATATGTTTACAATCTAAGGAAACAATTGTGGGAGGGAGTTTGGGTACTGTAAACCACAGAGAAAATAAGTAATATCAAATTTGGTCCAATCTTTAACTTGGGTGACATATTGAGTCATTGAGTAAAGTATTAATCGTAGGGATAATAAAATGAGTTGGATCTATCGGATCAATCCATTTAACCAATTTTTTACTAAGACAGGCTGATTCTTTAATTTATCAACCTGTTTTGTCTGTGTTCCTCTTAATAACTCACAACTTAAGAAAATGGGTCGAGTGAGTCGGTGTGCTAATTCATTTTTTGTTATTTAAAATTTGGAAGATAGTCAATATTGATTTGTTTATTCTTATTTATTTTTTCTTTGTAGAAGTGGTTAGCACATTAAACTACTGTTTGCTCTACCTTTTTATTTATTTAGTAATAATCTATTTTTAAATGTTAATGACGTAGTATTTATGATTTTTTTATTGTGTTTGAAGTTTATTAAAAATATTTTAGATAAGGTTAGTAGGTTTATGTCTTTTATTATTATTATTATTGTTGTTGTTGTTGTTGTTAGAGAAAACAAGTTATGCACTAACAGTGTAAAGTAGTTTTACACTGTCATCCAATCATAAACCACCTTTTATTGTAGTTTGTTACCTTTTATAATAAATATTTTAAAAGTCATATTAATAGTGATTTCTAATTGATTGACAGCATAAAACTTTTTACACTAATAGTGTATGATCATTAAACTCTTATTGTTATTATTATTATTATTATTTTTATTGAACCTACATGCATTTAAAAGGGTAAATTATGATTTATAACTCTATTTATCGCAAGTCATTTCATCCTATCCCATTTTTCGCATGTCAATTCGGAGGGTTGGTATGGCGTGTTAACCTATTTTTCCCCTTCTAAGGAGTCGCGTCAGTTGAACCACACAGACAAAATAGGAGTATTGTAGTTAACAATTAGCTATAGTGTAATTATTGCTGTTACCTTAGTTATTTATTAGCATAGATAAAAACAAAAATGAGATGGACAAGCTAGATCAACCGAAAAATTAATTCATTAAGGTCTGGTAAAGAATTTGAGTATTTACATAGAGTCTTAGGTTTTATCTCAAATGCTATTATTGTACACTAAAAAAAAATCAACCGAGAAATCAATGTTTATAAAACTAGAACTGGTTATTGAACCGATCAAAGCACTGATTTAAGATTAATGGTTCATCCGTGGTTGAACCGATATTAATAAAATGATAATAGTAATAATTATATAATATATAAAATAATATTAGATAAATATAATATCATAACTTTATAACACTAAAAACTAAAATAAAATATCATTATATATTTATTTATAATCCTTATTAAATATGTGTTGTTATTTGTCTTAAAAATATTTTAGATTAAATTTAAAAATGAAAAAATTGAATAAAAAAATAAAAAAATTTGAAAACCACGGGTTTTGATCAATTCGACTGGTTCTCACCAGTTCTGAAATCATCCGATTTTTCAAGTTAACAGACCGGTCACCAAATCAATCTCAGTAGACTAGTCAAACCAACCGGTCTGGTCTGATTTCAAAAACTATGTGAAAAATCAATGAACTAGCTATTAAGTGTCCATTCTATCATATTAAAGTATTTTATTAAATCATAACAAAGTCATATTCAACATTAAGAAGAACATTTAAATATTATGTCTAAAAATTTTGGTATATCTTAAAAGTTCTTTAGGAAAAACTCACCTTGGAAGAAAAGTAGTTAATTTTTGCTGCTGTTGCTAACGTATGAAATTAACCCCATGCATGCCCCAAGATCATATTATTTTGAACGAGCATATCTCCGACCATCATTAATAAAAAGTGGCTTTCGGCATGATTACAATTAAAGTTAGTTTACCATTATATATATATATATATATATATATATAATGGTAAACTAACTTTAATTGTATATATATATTATATATATATATATGGGACGTTTCAAATGAGAATTTCTTAAAATGAAAAATGAGAACTATTAATAGTAGTCATTGGATTACAATTAAAAACAATTAATGGCTAAGATTAAAACTCAATTAAACATCTCTTATGAGACCACTATTGTTATCGCCTCCATCATCACATCACCATTACCACCACCATTGTTGCTGCTGCCACCACCATCACTGTTTCTACCGCCGCCGCCACCACTGTTGTCGCAGTGTGGTGATGGTGGGTAGTGGTGGTGAAGGCGATGACAATAATGATCTCATCATCGATGATTAATTGAGTTTAATACTTTTTTTTAATTATGATTCAAAGGCTATCATTAAAAGTTCTTATTTTCTCATTATAAGAGTTTCTCATTTGAACGTTCCCTATATATATATATATATATATATATATATATCCGCAATTGCAACTGCAACATAAAGGTTTTCGACTCACCGCAACAGCAATACGGCTGCATCAGCTGTATTTTCTCGTAATTTGCCGCAATGTCAAGGATCGCGACAAAACCGCAACCACAATTTAGAACCATGTATATATATATATATATATATATATATACAGAGAGAGAGAGTTTAATGGCTATGATGCACTGATAGTAAAAAAAATTTACACTGTCAATTAATCACAAATTATTTTTTGTATGACTTTTAAGATAATTATTATAGAAGTTAGCAAACTTACTATAAATGGTAGTTTGTGATTGAATACACCGTTACTGCATAGTCTATTTCCTTAAATATATATATATATATATATAATATCAATGCCAATTTATTTATTTGTTAATAATTAACACAATGATATGTGTTATTATCGTGGCCTAAATGTCTAATTCATAAGTGTTGTATCAGACAACTGGAAGATTATATAAAAACACCATCGTGGCATTCGGTTTTGTCACGTGATATGTGGATGAACTATGAACACATGGCAAATAGATTCCAGCTTACCACAATTTACTATTAATTAGATATTTAGATAGAAGAAAAGTGCAAAACTGTTGTGACAGCACAAATAGGGTAACTATTTCGACCGCACAGTACAAAAGGTTGGCCATCGACATGCCATGCTGCATTTTCAACATTGACAAAACAAATTTTGCACAAAAACTTTATATAAGTAAAATTAATTAATTAATTAATTATAAGTTAATTTTGTATATTTATAAAGAAATATTTGTTAAAATTATGATTTTTTTATCAACCAGGTTAAGTTTATTATTAGTTACACAAATAGATACTTTATGAATAATTAATTAATTTTCTCTTACCACCATTATAGAAAAAAAATAAATAATTGAGCGATTAAATATGTCTGTGTACATAATTATCTATTTTAACACCTTTTTCAACATTGAAAATTTTATAATGTTTAAGGTAGTCAAATAATTATCAACTGGAATTATACCTGTGAAATACACATGTTTATAAATCGATTTTGTTAACCATAATTATTATCTAAAATTGCAGGTGGTGTAGTGTGTCAACAACTTATTATATGAATTTCCATTTCAATCTCAAGGCAAAAAGACACAATAGCAAAAATCTATATTATTACATATTCTTTTATGTACATGAAACTCAAGAAATATTGATAGTAGAAAAGTTGACTTGTACTTTGATCTTATTTAAGTACATAGAGGAAGGTTTAAGCACGATGGTCTAGAGACTCTCTCTTCATTAGACAAAGATCAGACATTGCTTCACCAGACTGTCTAATAGACATATCAAACCATCTTCTTTAGACGCTAGCTTAGTTACACGATGTGATCCTTTAAGACTACGTTATACATATAGCAATGATCATCTAAAATACATGTACGTCTTGAAGAACCACATCTGCAATACATGTGCAAACTAAGATGGGTAGTGACCACCTTATCCACATCCTGATGGAAGAAGGTATATTTGGTAAACCATATGTTCAGTACATTAGTCGACGACAAAACAATGAACTTTTTCATCACGAATGGTTAAGGTGACTATATTATTTGCACACATATAAGGTATTTCATGGTTTGTTGTATGTTAATCACAATCTTTTTAGTTTTAATATTCTATTTCCGGTTGATGTTAATAATAATCCATTTGTGCATCTTCATTTAAGGTACTTGTATTTTGAGTATTACTCCCAACTCAAAAAACAAGGATGTTCTCTTGTCCCTTCATCTTTAGCTACTAAGCAATTGCAATGTAGCCAATGTGCTCGACATGTGTCAAGAGAGGGATAAGTTATTTCTAACACTTATAATATTGGGTGAGTAACTTTTTTTGTAAACTAACTTATGTATTGAATATGTGTGTGATTTGCTTACAAGTTGCTAACTCAACGTTATTTTCGTTAGGATCATTAGGTGTTGATTGACATCAATACCACACACACACACAAAAGGACTATATATTATTTAGATTTTGTGAGTGAGGACTGAGGATTAGGTTGGAATTCCTTTATTATTATTTCGAAATATATTTGTTACTGAATTATTTCTGATATGGTTTATAGTGCCATGAAGCACATTTTGCTAATTATTATGGTATGCATGGTTTATATTATTCAATATTTATCTTACATTCCTATCTAGTGTTTTACTTCTTTATGCGGATTGTCTACATATGTTATCATCGGTTGCAAAATGCAAAAAATAAAAAATAAAAAAAATTACTCTCAATTTCACAAATAAATTAATGGAAGTTTTATTTAAAATTGAATTATCCCTATGTTAGATAGTCTCGTGTAGCGACAACGATTTCACACCTAATTAACCCTTTCTCTGTTGAGATGTCACACCTATTTAACCCTTTCTCTGATGAAGATCTTGTTGTCATTATTGATTTATTTTTAGCACTGTTTTGAAAACCGGATCAGACTGGCCGGTCGGACCGAAAAACCGGTCACTTGACCGGTTCAAATAAACCATAGAACCGGCCTAAAGAAAAACCGGTCAAAAAACCAGAAAATCGGTCAAAAACTGGTAAAACCAGTGAAAACTAGTCAAAAACTGGCTAAAAACCGATTCACAGCAGATCAAAGAAAAATGCTTAATACAATATTATTTTGATTTTTTTTCTTAAAAAAAATAAAACCAACCTAAAGTATTTATCATTTTCTTTTTTATTTTAAATATAAACTTGTTTTTATTAATAAATGTTGATGTGTATAGTTAAAACTTATACTTAAGTATCATAACATATTTGATTTGCACTTATAGGTATTGTAAATGTAAAGAACCTATAAAATTATGTTTTTTTTTTAATTTTTAGTATTACAAAATTATGATATTATGCTTTTTTAATATTATTTTATGCACTATTTAATTATTATTATTATTATTATTATTTTATTAATACTGGTTCGACCACAGTTCAACCCCAGTTGAACCATTGAACCTTGAACTAGTGCCTTGACCGATTCAATGACCGGTCCGGTTTTAAAAACATTGATTTTTAGTTAAATAGTAAAATTTGATTCTACGAAATATATTTTAAGGTTATATTTTGAATTTTTATTACTAATAATAATGATTTTAAAAAACTAAGAAAAAACTTTGGACCACCAAATTGTCACAACTTATGTTCCCAAAAAATCTAAGGTCAAGAAGATGTCAAATTTAATCAACCCTTTTTCCTCTAAGATTTCCTTTTTATTAACTTATTTTTAACTAAAATTTAGGGGTGTAAGTTGGCAAAGTTGGGTTAGGATTAACTTAGTTCAAGACCCAACTTAATTAAGCATAGATGGGTTGGGTCGGGTTGGCTTTGTTTTTTTCTTGGGAAGCAACCCAACCCAAACCAACATGACCTTAATCAAGTTGGGTTAGGTAAGTGATTAAAATATTAATATATTTTTGGAAATTCGATAAAATTCAAAAAAATAGAAAAAAAATTAAAAAATGAAGCACCTAACTAGTTCAACTCATACAATACATGTCCAATTCAAAATACAACTCAAACTGTCCAAATCCAATACTCACAAGAAAAATATAATACAAAATTGAGGGTGTTCACAGGTCAGTTTGGGTTGGGTTTTGCTAAAGTCGTTATCCTAACCGATCAAAATAGTTGGGGTTTGGTTTGGTTGAATTTGTGTAATTTTTCTATCAAAACCAAACCAAACCAACCTGGTCAACAATAGGTTGGGTTGGGTTGGGTTTTCAAGTACATAATATTAAAAATTATTTTAAATTTTCTAAAAATTTATAATTTTTTCTTACCATTTTAATAAATAATTGTGAGAATAAAATTGAAAAAGAAATGTTACTACACTAAATATAATTACAATAAATATAGTTGTCCATAAATTCCAATAATTATATATGACTTTTCTTTTTTATTTTTTTTCTTTCCAAGTCAATTTTTTTCTTAGAATATGCATTTTAATATTGTTCTTCAACTAGACAAATCAACATCATACACTTGAATCTTACACTTTGGCTATTGGTTAAGAGATGACTCATTCGAGCAATGTAAAATATCAATCTCATAGTGCTTATGATTTAAAAAAAAATACTTGGTTGATATCGACATAGCACATAAATAAAGCAAGATATTAACTGCTCATGTGTGTGTGTTCTCGTTTTTTGTTTTTTGTTTTTATTTTAAGATATTACCTAACTTTGAGTGAAAAATATATATTAATAATAAATTAAAAATTAAAATGTCACGCCATTGGGTTGGGTTGGGTTCATGGGTTCAACAATAAAACCCATTACCTGACCCGAACAATAGGTTTGATCATGTTAGATTGGGTTCTACTTGAACAATCCAAAAAACCGAACCAAAGTGTTTAGGTTAGGTTGGATCGATTCAAGTTTGCGGGTACCCGTACCCATGAACACCTTTATCCCAAGTGAAATAATACATTAAATATCCCAAACAACACTAACAATTACTTGGATTACATAATAAAAATGAACAAACTAAAACTCAAGAGGTGATTATCAAATAAGTGATGATAAGTTTTAACTTTTAAGTGATATTAGAAATTAGAAAATTAGAAAAAGTAAATAACTATACTATTTTATTTTTAATATTATATTAGATAGGGTTGGGTCTGGTTCATCGAATTGGAAATTCATCAACTCGATACCCAACCCAATTATAATTGGGTCACTTAAAACAAACACAACCTAACTCAATGACCCAACACTACCCGTTAAAATGTAGTTAGGTTAGGTCAGGTTGGTTAGGTTCACAAGTCGATCACAACCCATTTACACCTCTACTAAATTATAAAAAATTGATCTTAACAATTCTAAGGCCTTTTTATTTTACTATAATTTTTATAATTATGATTTTCATCAATTTTGCATTAATACAAGAATGAAACAAATTATACATTAATTAAAATATGTACACAATTTTAAATTATTTTGAAATTTATTGCACTAACTCAAATTTTATTATGTTATTACCATTTTCTTTTTTTATTAATTTCTACATAAAAATAACATAGATTCAAATATTAAATTTATACAACCTTGTAAATAAAATAAATAATGTGACCCCATGTCACTTAAAAAAAATTATGGATTTGGTTCAAAATGGCAAAAGAAAAAATGAGCTAGTCCAAGCCTAAATTAATTAGAAATATCAAAATAAACAAAACAACAAGAGCAAAGGAATAGGTCAAGCGCAACACGTCCAACAAAAAAAGGATAGCAGATTAATCAAAAGCTTGACTAGCTCAACCTAGTCATGTCACAAACATATATAGCAAGAAAACAAAAAGGTTTTTGCTATTTACACTCCCCCTCCCACTTGCTAAATACACTCTTCTTTTCTTCTTTTTTTAATTTTTATTATCATAAATACTCCGTATACCAAAAATACCCTTTTACATAAAACAAGTATAAACCTTATTTTTTATACCCCATATTTATTGTTCTCTAAAGCCTTTTCATCTACTTTCTCCCCTTTCCCTTTTTTGTTTATCAAAGATATTAGAATTTTACCTTAATTTTGTTCCATTGCACTCCTATATTCAAATTCATCCGACAAGGAAAATACTTCAATCTTAAGATTGTGAACGACCTATATTCAATTTCATCATACAAGAAAAATTTGTCAATCTTTATACCATGCGAATTTTGTAACGACCCAACTGTCGCTACTAAACATACACCACACACACCTTATCAGGTGAATAAAAGCATAGCATATCAGTATATAAGTCATACACATTGATTAAGAGATCCATCTGTCCCTCTTGTCATCATCATACACCATTATATAACCTATCATATATATAGCATATCATGCATACACAACTATGGGATAACACCAGCCCATATCAAAGATATCAAAATATACAACATCGGGGAAATGGGATACAAAACTCACTCCCTATAGCTGGTCAATCTATACAATCCCATCAAAATAATAACTATACAAAACAACACTTCCAAAACAAAAGGGATTGCCTCGCAAGCAACTCCACCATCATCTCTGAGCAGCCGGGTCCACTAAAGCCTCACCATCTGCTCCCATGCCATAGGACGTGATCATCACAGGCACATCAGCATAAGCAGCAACAACAAGACAACCAACAACAACAAAACATGGCAAGGGTAAGCTTACTACAATAATGGCATAACATATAATTATGGAGATCATCAATAATTCACAACATTCAGTCACGAGTATATGACACACCATCATACATCTATAGCTCTCAACGTCTCCGTACAAAATTATTCATACAGAAGAGTTCTCAACTCAGGACTCCACATTTCACCACAATCACCACAACTATGTCAATGCATGATGACACGACTCTTGAGAGATTTACAACATATCGGGCGATCAGTCAGGTCTCACCTCCTACTGTGGCCTATCTAAGCACCATTCAGGGATTGCCAAACTTTGATCTACAGATAAGCTTAGTGGTTTGTCAAGATGA
Organism: Spatholobus suberectus; assembly: GCA_004329165.1. NCBI lineage: Eukaryota > Viridiplantae > Streptophyta > Magnoliopsida > Fabales > Fabaceae > Spatholobus > Spatholobus suberectus. Next base: position 71,342,348 of record CM014735.1, read on the forward strand.
GTGTATGTAGGTGGTGGCTTACCACGACACAAGGCCTGCATCGCCTTGGCCTCCTGTAGAGTTGCCCATCCACTCGTCCCCAAAGGCTCATCATCGATTGCCCCACGTCTTATCCAGCACTAGGTTGGAGGCCTATCTGAGTACCAAATCTAGTCACCATCCAACTTATGTGCCTACCCGCACCACGGCATGAGGTCCATCGTCAACTACCTTAGCCGCCAACTATGCATGAATGCATGTACTACACATCATCAACTACTCAACCACAACCAATAAACATACGACACATATATATGTATATCAATACAACTAATGGCAAAGAGGTTCATCGTCAACTACCTCACATTATCACTCAACATCCATCAACACCATATTGGCTCCAAACTAGCCTCAATCATAATCAACAGGTAAAGCCCTATCTAAGCAGCCTACCTCGAAAGGAAAAAAATCATACATCATAAGCGAAGGTCCTATCTAAGCAACCTTCACTCAACTACCACTTTCCAACAATTATCACACAACCCCACAATGATAATAAAGAGAACCAAGAATCCAGTTTAGAATTATAACAACATGTGGAGGTCCTATCTAAGCAACCTTCCACTTCAACAACATATCCAACAATCTAAAAGTAGTTGAAACAATTAACCTCATAAACCATTAACAACCTCACTCATGGCCATTCATTATATGATGACACAAACATCCTCAACAATCAAGTATACAATATGAATTGGCCTTTCTTGTGGAGTTTTAACATTTTTCCAAAGTTCCCAATTATCATGCCAAACATTAAACCAATAGCATTCCACCCAATCTTTATGTTTCTTAAAATTTCGACTTTAATGGTTCATGCATGGCACTACAAAATTGACACTAAGCATCTCAAAAACAGGGGAGAATCAGGATTTTGTCGCCCAATGCCATTGGATTGTCGCCCGACGCCAATATCATAAAGAAGGTCTGCAATTTTGTCGCCCAGCGTCAACATCATAGAGAGCATAAGCAAAAATCAGAGAAAATGTCGCTCAGCATCACTTTTTGTCGCCCGACGACAAAATCCGTCGCTATAGGAAAAATTTTCAGTCACTAAACTAAACTTCTATCACTAATTGACAGCATTTCAGACAACATTCTGTTAGTTGTCGCCCGGCGACATAAACTAACGCCTAGCGGCGAATCGTGATTTTCTGCAGTTGCAGGGAAGACGACCCACTGCTGTTCTTGACAAAATCAATCCATCCCAAGCACCACAAAACAATTCTAGACACTTTAAATACATTCTTAACTGATTACATTTTAATTTCTCCCACCAATCATCCACAAATTTTGAAAACCCCTTTTCAAAACCCATTTTATCAAAATCATACCACAACTCATACACAATCAGATTTGGAATGAACCCAAGGTTAGATTCACACAAAATCATGCTCATACATCACAAATCTAACAAGTGTAAGCTTCCCTTACCTCTTGGAGCTTCCGAATCCGAGCTTGGGAAAGGGAAAAACGTGAGAAAACCCAACTCTTGAGCCAAACCTTTAAAGCAACCACCACTCCTCACCAAAAGGATAAAAGGGCTACGAATTTTGCCTCTACGTAGTTAGTTTGAAAGAATTTTGAGAGAGTAGGAGAAGAGAGACGTGAGAGACAAGAGGATGAGAGAAAGAGGGGGATGGGAGAATGAGAGAAATGAGAAGGGGAGGGGGTTTTATATTTTGAAACCCTTCCTAGGCCTTACAAGGCTTCAGGCCCACTAAAGCTCAGGGTCCGTCTATTCACTCTCCAAAACTCACAACGGTTCTCACTTAACTGTTTTTCTCTCAATAACCCAAATCAATATCAACAACACTCTAAATTTGGCTCAAGCACATTTGTCTCAATTCCCTGAACTCAGATAGAAATTCCCAGTTTACAACATATAACTAACACTACCCAACAACAATTAACAACAATCCACTCATTTATTTGTTTTAAACACCATAGTCACATATTAATTTTCACTTTTAGTTATTAAATCACTAAATCATGCATTAAGAAAACACGGTGTTACAAATTTCATCAATACTTCAATCTCAATACTGTGCATGATGAGGTAAAATGCAGTCCCCTTTTTTTTTTCAATTTCAAAAAGTACTTTCTGAAACACTATTTTGTCTTTGTTAACATTCCAAAAAGTACTTTTCAGAATGTTTAACAAAAGCAAAATAGTGCTTCGAAAAGTACATTCCAAAAAGCACTATTTTGTGGGCAGGAATTGGTATTATTTTGTTCTACCCAACCCACAACATGCTTTTGGTGGAAATTTAAGAATAGCTAGAAATGTAGATTCAGTGAGCCTTTATGAGTGAGAACATGATTCAACTCCAATTCCAAAAAACTTTGTTCGCACTTGTGAATAGGATTGTGAAATCTAACATAACATGTAGAATGTACAATTCTACAATCTGGAGTATGATTTTGACTACCATGCACCAAACAATTGCCTAAAAAGAATTTCTCAAAAGAAAACCTACAAACTAAGATATAATTGACAAATCAAGCTTGACAAAAAAAAAAAGGAAGAAGCTCCCATTCTAAGTACAAAGCACAAACTTGTCTAACAACACAATGAAGTGTACTTACATAGTAAAATCATTATTTTTTAATAAATCTTGAAGCATGCAATAAGAATTACTTTAAATCATAAGCCAAGATGATTATGCCCCTTATCAAACCTTTTTTCTTTTAAAAGGTTGTGTTTCAATGACGATATTAAAAAAAAGTAGCCTAAACAGCTAACATAGTTGCTCCAATTCTGATTCACAAAATCATAATACAAAATAGTAGAAAGACTGATCCCCCAATAGTATGTCAACCAACCTTTCTTTACATAGCACCAACATTCAACCATAACAAACAGAATAATCTAAAGTAATGCACAAGCATAAGCACAAACTTGAGAGCTACCAATTGCCAATAACAATTAATTAATTAATTAAGCAGCCAATTGAAGAAAGAAAGAAAGTACCTCAAAATCTTATTCTCATCAAGCATGAAAGTGCAAGACATTCACACTCATCAACCACCACAATCTTCCTAATTAACAGTTGGGGAAACCTTGGCTTAGTTGTTAATTATAGGTTTGGTAAAGAATAGTGTTTTGAAAAGTTTTAGCAGTGCAATGGAGTTGTGACAGGATAGAGGGGGAGTGCAATGCAAGACCAAGGAGGAGTGTTGTTTTGAAAAAAAATGGGAAGAAATAATATTAATTAAATAATTTTACAAAAAAAAATTAAAAGATGGAGTGTATTTAGCAAATAAGGGAGTGTAAATAACAAAAGTCAGAAAAAAGAAAAGGAAAAGTGGGCTTGGCCCGTATTCAAAATCATAAAGGAGGGGGAGATATTATTTTCACCTTATTTTTGTCTAAGTTCACCCCATACTTTATTTGTATTTTTTTTTTACAAAAATACCCTTGAAGAAAACATGTTTTTGTTGTACAAAATACACAACAAAAATAAATTTTCATTATGTTAGGGTTGTGGCCTTTACATACAACAAAAACACGTTTCTGTTGTATACAATACACATTGGAAACGTATTTCCATTGTGTATAGAGGCCACACCCCCTACCACAATGGAAACTCAACGAAAACGTGTTTTTGTTATATATAGTTTTAAGATACACAATGGAAACGTATTTTTATTGTGTATAGTTTTAAGATACACGACAAAAATGTGTTTTCGTTGTGTATTTTGACAGACAATATACAATAGAGATAGGCACAAACTACATTTCAGATAAACACACACCAACTGCATATCAGATAACACAGATCAAGTTGCATATCAAATAATAGGACTAAAACCAATATCCATAATATCAAATAGCATTTAACACTAGTACATTGATCATCATATGGACTAATTAGTTTGTGTATATGAAAAAATAATTATAAATGATAATATAATTACAACGAGTCTCTAGTAATATCTACTACATATTTATCTCCCCTAGTTAAAAATAAAGAATTGAACTATTGTATGCGGTGTAAGTATGGAATTTGTCTTGAGCGAGTGTCTTCATTGCAGTATCTATGCCATTGTGGTGCAATAAGAGGTAGGGGAGCTCCATCCTTTAAATAAACCTATAAAAGGACATATTTAAATAAAATTAGTGAAGAAATTGACATACTTAAAATGCTAAATAATAGGATAATTAAGAAATATATGCCTACACAAAGTGACAACCATGAATAAATCCAATAGCAATAAGTCAATGATATGAAGGAGATGAGGCTCGACAAACGAAATCTTTAGTTCAATCACTTATTGTTTTGTGACAAAGTGTTAAGCATATTTAATGTGCCATCGCTGAAGTTCTCGAATCAAATCGTCACGAATTAGAAGCCAAGATTCCTCACCCTTACCTAGCAATGCCACAATTGCCCTGACAATTGCAATTTCTATCTACTCTAACATCAATAGTACAAACAATATACTCATGCAACTTATTAGGAAATTCATCTATAAATGGCACAACTCTTTTGCTTTTAGTGTCATGGACTACTTTGCGATGCACACTAGGAGATAATGAACTATCTACAACTGTGTGCATTGTATCAACTTGCTCCCACAACGAAAAAAGACTTTTAGTGGATTTCTCAAATTTTGGTGCTCCCTTTATTTTTACATTCTTTAGAGGAGTGTTGGAGAAAAATCCCCTTCACACACACAATAAGGATCAAAGGATATAAAGCACACACAAACACAACACCACATATAGAAATAGCAGAAGAAACAAATTTAACGTGGTTTGGTACCTCTTACTTACGTCCATGGAACATCTCAACAAATATTTCACTATCTCAAATAAGATTACAAGTTTTCTAAACAAACTTGAGAAACTCTACAATTACAAGTTTTCTATACAAACTTGAGAAACCTTCTCATTACAAGTTTTTTGGACAAACTTGATAAACCTTTTCTATTACACAAGCCCTCTCTCACTTAGGTGGTGACCTCCTCTTCTTAGTTGGGTGGTGTCTTCACTCTTCACATGACCCCTTTATATAGGAAAAGGTTCATGGCTTCCTTCATAAATGAGACTTAGTTTAATTATCCCACATCTCCACTTACCCTCTCATTACGGTAGTAGGGTTCTTCAAGAGTCAAGGTACATTTCACTATCTCTTGGAATACGCCTCTTGACTTCCACTTACTACATTAATTTAGAAATTTGGATTGATTTTCCTAACAAGGAGGACACATTGAAGTGGTATTTAGAAATGCTAGTTCATGGGCTTTAGTCTTCAATGTAATTTTTCAAGACACATCAAGTTTTGAAAATTGCTTTAACAATGCATCAACCTTATGTGTAAGAAGTAAGTCCCCCAACAATGATTATTTCATTTGCAAAAAGTGATAACCTCCTCCAATGCACATGAATGAAGTGCAACAGAATGTAGTCGAACATATTGCTATATCTAGCAAGTTTGCATGCACAAGGTAGTCCATGAGTAGTTCTTAGTGTGTAGCCACAAGCATAATTGTCAGTACCAACAATGTTAAAATGTTTATACTCATTAAATATCAAGTTTTATGCTTGTGTTGATACAAAGCCTCGTAGCTTCTAGTAGAATATGTTATTAAACTTATGTTCTAATACATTGTTGTTTTATGAAATGATGCCTTTGTTTTAGTTTGTTGCAATATGAGCATATTATTCATTGTATCCCAAGAACTATACAAGTCTCCCATGCTATCTAGAAGTAACATCTTCAATCTTGCATGTGCACCCTCAACCCTGCTAGGAAACATATGCATTGTCAATAACATATGCATTGTCAATAAAAGCTTATTATTATAAATAATAATAGGTCAAATTAATATAGCAATACTACAAATACCTATTAGTTATTGTACTTCTGAGATGCATCACTTAATCTATCCATGTCATGATAAACTTTCCCTTATGAGGTATAGTGTAATGTCGTGTTTTTCTTAATACATGATTTAGTGGTTTATAACTAAAAGTGAAAATTTATATGTGATTATGGTGTTTAAAACAAATAAATGAATGGATTGTTGTTAATTGTTGTTGTGTGGTGTTAGTTGTATGTTGTTAATTTGGAATTCCTATCTGAGTTTAGGGAATTAAGACAAATGTGCTTGAGCCAAATTGAGAGTGTTGTTGATATTGGTTTGGGTTGTTGAGAGAAAAATAGTTAAGTTAGACCCGTTGTGAGTTTGGAGAGTGAATAGACAGACCTTAAGCTTTAGTGGGCCTGAAGCCTTGTAAGGCCCAGGGAGGGTTTCAAAACATAAAAACTCCTTTTGTTTCTCATTTCTCTCATTCTCTAATTCCCCTCTCACTTTCGCATCTTTCGTCTCTCACGTCTCTCTTCTCTCACTCTCTCAAAATTCTCTCAAACCCATTGCGTAAAGGCAAGATTCATGGCCCTTTCCATCCTTTTGGTGAGGAGTAGTGGTTGCTCTAAAGGTTTGGCTCAAGAATTGGGCTTTCTCACGTTTTCCCTTCCCCAAGCTCGGATTCGGAAGCTCCAAGAGGTAAGGGAAGCTTACACTTGTATATTTGTGATGTATAAGCATGATTTTGTGTGAATCTAACCTTGGGTTCGTTCTAAATCTGATTGTGTATGAGTTGTGGTATGATTTTGATAAAATGGGTTTTGAAAAGGGGTTTTCAAAATTTGTGGATGATTGGTGGGAGAAATCAAAATGTAATCGGTTAAGAATGTATTTAAAGTGTCTAGAATTGTTTTGTGGTGCTTAGGATGGATTGATTTTTGTCAAGAAGAGTAGTGGGTTGTCTTCCTTGCAACTGTAGAAAATTGAGATTCGACGCTAGGCGTCAGTTTATGTCGCTGGGCGACAACTAACAAAATGCTGTCTAAAATGCTATCAATTAGCAACGAAATTTTACTTTAGCGACGGAAATTTTGCCTATAGTGACAGATTATGTCGCTGACAAAAAGTGACGTCGAGTGTAACACCACAATGTTTTCCTTTAATTATTATTATTATTATTCGTTTGCCGTGTTTTTAATAAAATGATATTTTGAGAAAAAGAAATATTGGGCTTTTAAACTGGGGTTTTATAATTAGAGTGTTTTTAAAAGTTTTAAAACCCTTTTATTGGGCTTAGTTTTATGAGTCCAAAATTAGCTTTAAGTATTCTTTAGGTTTCTTGAAAACCTAATCCTTCTTCCTTATTCTTTCGCTTGTGCCTCCTTGGAGATACCGTGCCGTCAGAGCCTTTGCAGTCAAGAAGTGAGGAACCTTAGAAAGACGCTACTGCACCGTTCGCATCCTCTTGCTGGAGATCGCCTCTTTCAAGGTAAGGAGGGAGTGAGTTATCTCGCTCATGGGTATGGCTTTGGTCGTGGGTAGAGGGGTTGGACCCTAGACCCCAATTGTTTGTGAATTATATGGTTGTATACGTGCAAAGGGGAATGCGATTTTCCCCAAATTATTAATATGCTTTATGAAAATTCTATGTTTAATTTATATGGATTATCATGGATTGTCTTTTTAAAATCTATACCTTAGATCCGCCCGGCGAGGCTAAATAGCCGCTGGACGAGCTTTCGTTGAAAACTACACTCAGCGTTGGCGCCGGGCGGGATGAACAATCCGCTGAGCGGGTTGGGTCCTGACGCAGACCTGCTGGGCAGGGGTGCGATACCCGCTGGGCGGGTTGGGTTCCGGCGCGAACTCGCTGGGCGGGTTCGCTGGACCGCTGGGTGAATACGACTTTCGCTATTACGTTCCTTGTATTTGTGAACTCCTTTTGGCAGTGTTTAACTCATTGTTATTTGTTTTTTTATGTCTTGTTGAGTTTATATTGTATGATTGTTATTTACCTTAAAAAAATGAATGTGACATGAAATTGTGCCTATGATTCATGATAAAAGTGTATGAAAGTTGTGAGCATTATATGTGACCATGCATCATAACATTTGAGTTATGTGATGAGGAAAGTATGTAGGAATCTGGCTGGTGGAGGCTGTGATGGGTTGTTTAACCTTAGCCTTGGGGGTTATCCGGTTGGGAAAACTCCAATGGTCCATGCTGATCCCATGGAGCTGGGGCGTACTGGCAAAACTGGATAACCCTGACTAGTCACCGGGGGATATCATGCTAGTTGAGGGTGCGAAAGCCGAAGGCATCGGTACCGATGACGCTTCTTATGGCCTGCATTTACTCCTAGTCTACTTTCCGACAAGTTTAAGCTAGTACCACATGTGCATAAGAAGTAGAAGCTAGGTATTGCATTACATATGTTTTTGTGCATTCTGGTTTTTTTGCAAATTACTGTTAATTGATTATGTATGTGATGTGTATTCTACCTGTCTCCATTGTCATACTTCGAGCATGATGTGAGATGTATCTCACCCCCGTGTTTTCTGGTGTTTTCTGTATGTGTCTGTGATATATAGGTGATGTTCAGCAAGACCTTGAGGAGGAGTCTTAGAGTAGGGGCATTGACCTCATTGCAGTTTATTTTACAGTTTCTTTACGGTTTTGTCAACTCTGATAGTAATGTGACATCGGGGTCTTAGTTATTTATTATTTTAGCTTTTAAACTTTAGACTAATAGTTTTACTTTTAAATTGGTTTATTTTATTTTATTTGGACTTGTATGGTCAACTATGGGCCACCATCATTTGGTTAATCAGTAAAGCATCTTATGGAGTTTTAGTAAATGTGAGTTGTGCATGTGATGTCCTTTATCGTGTGAAGAAAAAGATTATAAACTATCGTTTTATTTTACAAATGAAAAGTATGTTATATTTTCGTAATATTTATTTAATAATTAGCTTTGGGGTAAAGGGTGTCACATCGAGCGACCTTTTCGCTGATTTTTGCTGATGCTCCCATGTGATGTTGAAGCCGAGCGACAAGTGTGTGGCACTGGGCGACAAAATTGCAGACCTTCTCTGTGATATTGGCGTTGGGCGACAGTCCAATGGCGCTGGACGACAAAATCCCTGATTCTCCCCTGTTTTTGAGATGCTTGGTGTCAATTTTGTGATGCTATGCATGGACCATTAAAGTTGAAATTTTAAGAAACATAAAGATGGGGTTGAATGCTATTGGTTTAATGTTTGGTGTGATAACTGGGAACTTTAGAAAAATGTTAAAACTCCACAAGGAAGGCCAATTCATATTGTATACTTGATTGTTGAGGATATTTGTGTCTTTATATAATGAATGGTCATGAGTCAGGTTGTTGATGGTTTGTGAGGTTGATTATTTCAACCACTTTTAGAATGTTGGATATGTTGTTGTAGTGAAAGGTTGCTTAGATAGGACCTTCGCTTGTGATGTATGATATTGTTCCTCACGAGGTGGGCTGCTTAGATAGGGCCTTACCTGTTGGTTATGATTGAGGCCAGTTTAGGGCCAATATGGTGTTGATGGATGTTGAGTGGTAATATGAGGTAGCTGACGATGGACCTCTTTGCCACTAATTGTATTGATATACATACATATATAATATATATATATATATATATATATATATATATATATATATATGTCGTAGTTTGTTGGTTGTGATCGAGTAGTTGATGGTGTGTAGTACATGCATGCATGCATAGTTGACGGTTGAGGTAGCTAACGATGGACCTTATGCCGTGGTGCGGGTAGGCACGTAAGTTGGATAGTGACCAGAGTCAGAACTCAGATGGGCCTCCAACCTAGTGCTAGATGAGACGTGGGGCAACTGACGTTGGGCCTTTGGGGATGAGTGGATGGGCGACTCCGCAGGAGGCCAAGACGATGCAAGCCTTGTGTCGCGGTAAGCCACCACCCACATACACTCATCTTGACAAACCACTAAGCTTATCCACAGATCATAGTTTGGCATCCCTAAATGGTGCTTAGATAGACCATAGTAAAGGGTGAGACCTGGTTGATCGCCTAATATATTGTAAATCTCTTGAGAGTCATGTCATCATGCATTGACATAGTTGTGGTGATTGTGATGAAATGTAGAGTCCTAAGTTGAGAACTCTTCTGTATGAATATTCTTGTACGGAGACGTTGAGAGCTCTAGATGTATGATAGTGTGTTATATACTTGTGACTGAATGTTGTGAATTATTGATGATCTCCATGATTATATGTTATGCCATTGTTGTAGTAAGCTTACCCTTGCCATGTTTTGTTGTTGTTGGTTGTCCTGTTGTTGCTTGTGCTGATATGCCTGTAATGATCATGTCCTATGGCGTGAGAGCAAATGGCGAGGCTTCAGTGGACCCAGCTGCTTAGAGATGATGGTAGAGTTGCTTGCGAGGCAACCCTTTTTGTTTTGGAAGTGTTGTTTTGTATAGTTATTCTTTTGAAGGGATTGTATAGATTGACCAGCTATAGGAAGTGAGTTTTGTATCCCGTTTCCCCAATGTTGTATATTTTGATATCTTTGATATGGGTTGGTGTTATCCCATAGTTGTGTATGCATGATATGCTATATATATGATATGTTATATAGTGGTGTATGATGATGACAGGAGGGACAGATGGATCTCTCAATCAATGTGTATGACTTATATACTGATATGCTATGCTTTTATTCACCTGATAAGGTGTGTGTGGTGTATGTTTAGTAAGGTTGTTTAGTAGTGACAGTTGGGTCGTTACATATTGACCATGTATTTTTTACATAGTTAATGAAGAAAGGAAAATGTGAACACAACTCCTCAAAGTTTTCCAGACATTGGTTATGCACATATTCATCAGGAGATAACATCAATCCATTCCAATCATCCAACACTTTGTCCCATTCTTGTAGGTAGTATCAACAATCAACACAATGGAAAATGCATTTAAAGGTTTGATAGAATATGGATGTGACCACAATATATCTTTGACAATATTTTTAGTGTCTACCCTTCTATACTAGTATACATATTCATCACGTTCCATCAACTTTATTAGATGTTGCATTTTAGTTCTTGGACCCTTTTGGTGTTGATGATTTTTCCCTTGCATTATATATGGTTTTGATAGTGTTGGCATTCGTCTGGTCTTGAATTTTGATTGTCAGTAAAATATGACTAAACTTCACCATGTTTTTGGTCATTTCATGTAGTAAAGATTGTTCATCATTACTCAACCAACTCACAAATGCATCACCCAAAATGTTTCAACTACATCATGGTTATAAAATCCACAAAGTACAAAAAGTCTTCATCCAATGTTTTTCACAAACTTCCCTTTTAATCTAAAAGGGATAATCACATTTTTTGGTTCCAGTTGACTTACGAGCTAACACGTCTTTGTATTATTTATACTCTTCTCCCGTTTCACAAGACAATAAGACAAATGTCTTCCTTGGTTTTGTCTTCGACCTTTCTATGACAATAACAAATCCACACTTTCTCAGTTTCACAACATAGACATAATAAATATCAAACAAAACTTCAACACTTGATATTTAATTATTCAATTTACCTTTATAGTAGTGAAAAATTCACTGTAATCAAGAAACATATCTTAGGGTTCATATCCAACCTCTCTATCGCATACTTCTCATTTGCTTCTATGGAATTCCCCAAAGCACTATCACTTGCTTCTATCGGATGCTCAAAAGCATCATCACTTGCTTCAATCACATTCCCCCAAACACTTGGCACATTCACTTCATAAAAAAAAATGTATTCCAACTTTTGTCCATAACTCAAATCCTATAATCAATCAGCAAGTGCTATTTGTCAAGTTTTATAATCAACACAAAACATTGTAATCTTTTAATTACAAAACAAAAATATGTTTTCGTTTTGTAATTAAAAAATAACAATATAGAAACATGTTTTCATTTTCTAAGTTACATAACGGAAACATGCTTCTATTGAAACTATAACTATAGTAAAAAAAAAATACTCGGGCAAGATGAGGAGACAATAGTGAGATAACGACTTTCAAGTGTGAAAGAAGTGAGAACTCAGTCGACAAGGAGAAGATGGTGAGTTGAGTAAAGGAGAAGGTGAATGGGGGAGGAGAAGTTCTAGTAATGAAGGGATTTCTGTTGAGGATAGTGGGGCGGGGTGGGGTGGGAAAAGAAGATAAAGAGAGATAAGCAAATAAGAGTACGGATAAAATGGACATTTTATTCTTTTTGTAAAAGTAGCAAGTGGAATTAGATAAAAAGGGGGAGGGGGGGGGGTAGAATAGCAAATCCCTAAAGGAGAGGTAGCTTGCCCCAAAATCCCTTTAGCAAAACAAAAAAACTATTTTAAAAAATATATATGAATCAGGGGCTCATTTGTTTCATTTTTATTGTCTATTTTTCTTTTGATTTCTCTTATTTACCTTTTTTTTTCATTATTGTTAAGACAGGACGAATTTGTAGTCCTCAAATATTTTGATAATAACAAACAATTAAAATTATATGTCCTCACATTATCGTCTGATCTCTCGCTCACGTTATCGTCTGATCTCTAGTTCGCATTATATCGTCTGATGTTTTTCAAATTGAATACCGTCTTTTCTTTATTTGTATAAACTTCGTAACTAACAAAGCTTGCAGACGACGACAACGTTCTAAAATGATCTACATATCAATCAAAGCGTAAGCTACCTTAAAATGTATAAAGCCTATACACCTACTCTCGAGAAAAGTCAGCAAAAAAGAAGGAATATGTGTGTGAATGTCAAAATGGGAAAGCAGACATGACAACTGCCAAAAGATTGAGTACAAGAATAGAAAAGATAAGCAGACTGCTTTATCTTATCATATAACCAATTGGTGAAAAGCATTAAATGATGCATTTAATGCTCTAACGACTCTCTTCATCAGACGAAGGCCATCTCCTACAAAATACTCAGCGGATACTTTTGGAGAAGCCTACAAATAAAAGAAAGACCTCCTTCAAGCCGTTGTCGAATTTACAACTGTTGTTGATATATTTGCTACTGAATCCAAATATTCATAACTTCTTTGAGAAAAGAAAAAGTCTTTGTAAAATCAGTTTGAAAATCTATTTTGAACTTTATTGTATATTCGTCTGATAAAACGTTAAACCTAGTGAGGTAAACTCACACAAATCTCTTTCTTTATGAGATTGGTTGAAGCCTGAAGAGGCTTTGTTTCAAAGAATACTTGGGTGTTTGCTTGAAGAGGCAAGTGAAAGACTACTTGGGATTGAGTCTCAAGAGGCTTGTGGAAAGAATACTTGTAACTTGTAAAGTTAGTAGAACTTGGTCGTTGCCAAGCATTGGATGTAGTCTCTAAGGTGAGACGAACCAATATAAAATCTGTGTGCCTTTCTATTTGTTCTTTCTTCTTTCATCTACCTTTTAAAACGTTTTGAAAATATTTCTGATCTTGTTTAAATAATTAAGTTGCTTTTAAAAAGGGAATAAAGGATTGCGAAAATTGGCCTTAACACAATTCAACCCCCCCTTTTTGTGTTTAGTTTGTGCTTTACAATTTGGTATCAGAGCTCAACCTCTAAGGGTTGAGCACCTTAACAAGTGTTAGAGGAAAAGATCTGCATTGCACACCTTGAAAGACATTTCATTCTTGAAGAAGCCTCTCTGTCAAGGCCTCCAGCCTTCAATGGAGAAGATTATGCATACTGGAAGGACAGAATGGAAATGTATATCAAGTCCACTCACTATAGTATCTGGAGAATCATCACACATGGAGATCATGCTATAATCAAGCTAAAAAATGAATACAATCAAGATGATTACAACTTGTTACAACAAAATGCAAAAGCTAAGTATATTATAACTTGTGCCTTATCAAAAACTGAATATAATAAATTTTGCAGTTGCAAAACTGCTAAGGAAATGTGGGATGCTATACGCATAACACATGAAGGCATGGAAGATGTTCGTCTTAGAAAAGCAGCAACTCTTCAAAGATATTATGAGATGTTCACCATGAACGAGACTGAAACCATTGATGAAATGTTTGGAAGATTTCAAACAATTCTAAATGGACTTCAAAGTCTTGGTGTTGAGTTATCTAAAGCTCAAAACAATCTCAAGATCCTGGACAGTCTTCCCAAAGTGTGGGAACCCAAAGCTACAGCCATAACTGAAGCAAGGGATATGAAGACTTTAACTATAGATGAGTTATTGGGAGCTCTAAGAGTACATGAAGTACATCTATTCAAAAAAGACAAAGTCAAGAATAATGACTATGTTGCCCTAAAGATTGGAGAAACAAGCAAAAGAGCAAACAAAAAAATTGAAACAAAAGGAAGAAACAAAGCGCTGAAGGTTCAATCTGAGGAATCCGAAAGCTCAGACAAAAGCTCTAGCTGCTAAATAGACGATGAGATCTCCCTTATCACCAGAAAGTTCAAGAAGATGCTTAAGAAGAAAGATAGATTTAAGCAATCTTCTAGAAAGAAATATACTAGATACAGAAAGTATCCTCAAGAAGAAAATAATGAGATCATTTGCTATGAGTGCAAAAAACCTGGACATATTAAGGCTGAATGCCTGAAAATAAAGAAAGGATGGAGTTCAAAGAAAAGAAACAAGAAGAAAAATCTTCTAGCCACCTGGGAAGATCTGGACAGCAGTAGTAGCAGTTCAGACGATGAAAAGTCCAATATTTGTCTCATGGCAAACGCAGAAGAAGTAACGTCTGAGGATAAACTCTAAATATAACAACTTTATGCATGAGTCTAAAGACAGTGAATCTAAATCTGAAGACGAAGATATGTCATATGACACTCTTCTTGCTAATTCTCATAAGATTGCTCTTGAGTACAAAAAATATAAAGAAATATATCAAGAAGTTCTTTTAGAAAATGAGATACCCAAGAGAGTTCTGATGAAAATGCAAAAGAGTCTAGCTTCAGATCCTGAAAAGACAATGCTTCTTTCTGAAGTTGATAAACTAAAGAAAGAGGTCATTAGTTTGAAACATGATCTGACCAAATTTGTAGACGGATCTTCAAAACTTCAAATGATTTTAAAACATAGAAGATCTTCGTTTGACAAATCTGGGATTGGATTTGTAGAAGACAAAAGTGCTAAAATATCATCTTCTAAATCCTATTCAACCTTCTATAACTTTTGTGGAAAATCTAGACATTCATTCCAAAGATGTCAACACAAAAGGAAACAGAGATCAAATAAAACCTTTGGGACTAACATAAAAGGACCTAAAAGTATTTGGGTACCAAAATCTCAAATAATTCCTATTATAGATATCCTTAATAGGAAAAAGGAGAGATTCATTCTGGTACCTGGACAGTGGATGCTCACGTCACATGACGGGAGAAAGGTCTATATTCCTATACTCCAATCATATGAAGGAACAGTCTCTTTTGGTGGAAATGGAAAAGGACAAATTATTAGTATAGGTAAAGTCGGTAAGCCTCCTCTTCCATCAATAGACAATGTTCTACGTGTTGAAGGATTAAAATACCATCTACTTAGCATCAGTCAATTTTGTGACAATAGGATTTATTGTATCCTTCAACAAAGAATCATGCATAGTCAAAAGAAATGATCAATCTATTCTTTTCACTGCCAAAGTCACAATAATCTATATAAGATTGAGTTTGAATATTTGAACAAATAAAATGTTACTTGCTTAATGACCAAAGAAGATCAAAAATTGATTTGGCACAAAAAGCTCGGGCATATTAACTTGAAACATGTTTCGACGTTATATAAAAAGAGTTTAGTAAAAGGATTGTCTGAGATTTCTTGGAAAACTCATCTTCTGTGTGAAGCATGTTAGAAAGGGAAACAAATCAAAACCTCTTTTTAAATCAAACAATCTTGTTTCCACTTCCAGACCATTAGAATTACTGCATATAGATTTGTTTAGACCTACAAAAACTTTAGTCTTGGTGGGAAAAAGTATGGCTTTGTCATTATTGATGATTGTTCTAAATATACATGGGTTTATTTCCTAGCTCACAAACACGAGTCTTTTAATGTGTTTGAAATATTCTGTAAAAGAGTTCAAAATGAAAAAGGGTTTTGTATTACTGCAATCAGAAGTGACCATGGAACTGAATTTGAAAATGCTGAGTTCAAATCCTTCTGTGAAAAGAATGGAATTTTCCACAACTTCTCCTCACCGAGAACACCTCAACAGAACGAGGTAGTTGAAAGGAAAAATAAAACTTTACAAGAGATGGCAAGAACCATGCTCTGTGAAAATTCAGTCCCTAAGTACTTTTGGGCAAAAGCTGTAAACACAACATGTTATGTTCAAAACAGAATATTGATCAGACCATTAACTAAAAAGACTCCTTATGAACTGTGGAGAGGTAGAAAACCCAATATTTCATACTTTCACCCCTTTAGATGTGAAGGTTATATTCTCAACACTAGAGATCAATTAGGAAAATTTGACTTTAAGGTTGATAAACGTGTTTTTCTTGGATATTCTAATACATCAAAAGCATTTAGAGTATTTAACTCTAGAACTTCTGTTGTAGAAAAATCTATCCACATTAAATTTAATGACACACTAACCCCTGATAGAAGACTATCAAATTTGGAAGAAGATTTTGTAGATTTACAAGTAGGACCGTCTGATCAGACAAGAACAGACGAAGAAAAAGAATTAGAAGATACTCCTCAACAATAACAAATAGATAATCAGACGAAAGGACTTCACAAGGACTGGAAGTTCATTACCTACCATCCTCAAAATCAAATTATTGGAGAACGAACAGAAAGAGTCAAGACAAGGTCATCACTAAAGAATCAAGCATCTTATGCCTTAGTCTCAGAAGTTGAACCTAAGATGATAGAAGAAGCACTAATAGACGATGACTGGATAATAGCAATGCAAGAGGAATTACATCAATTCACATGAAATGATGTTTGGATTCTAGTTCCCAAACCAAAACATAAGAGCATCATTAGAACAAGATAGGTATTCCGTAACAAGCTAAATGAAATGGTAAAGTGATCAGAAATAAAGCAAGGTTAGTAGCTCAAGGTTACAATCAACAAGAAGGTATTGATTTCGCTGAAACCTTTGCTCTTATTACTAAATTAGAAGCTATTAGAATTATGCTTGCCTTTGCCGCTCATAAAAACATTAAGCTTTTTCAAATGGATGTGAAAAGTGCTTTTTTAAATGGTTTTATTGAGGAAGAAGTCTATGTTAGACAACCTCCTAGCTTTGAGGATTCAAACTTCATAGACTATGTCTTTAAACTTAAAAAGGCTTTGTTTAGTCTTAAACAAGCACCTCGTGCTTGGTATGACAGACTGAGCAGTTTTCTTATTAAAAATGGGTTTATGAGAGGCAAAGTAGATAGAACTCTCTTTAGAAAGAATCCAACAGAGATTTCATTATAGTTCAAATTTATGTAGATGACATAATTTTTGCAGCTACTGATGAAACTCTATGTAAGGAATTCTCAGAATTGATGCAAAGTGAATTTGAGATGAGCATGATGGGAGAATTAAAATTCTTCCTTGGCCTACAAGTTAAACAAGAAGAGAAGAGTATATACATTCATAAGCAAAAGTATATGAAGGAATTGATTAAAAAATATAAGATGAATGAGTCAAAACCTATGAGCACTCCAATGCATCCATCTGTGGGTTTAACAAAGGACGAATCCGGTAAACTTGTAGACCAAACTATCTATAGAGGTATGATTGGCTCACTTCTCTGCTTAACTGCTAGTAGACCAGATATCATGCATAGTGTAACACCCTAAGGGGCATTACCGTAACTAGGTCTAGATTTTAAAAAAAACAAACTGAAAAAGATAGAAACAACATACAAATACTACTCATAAATATAATTAAACATTATATACGAACAATACAATAAAAAAAACATACATGCCAAATATAACTCATCTATCACCTAAAGGTATCGTACAAAATATAAAGAAGAATACAAAAACATAATATAAACTAGACTACTGTTTTCTTGCACGTGACTCCAAGCTCCATCTATGCGTGTCTTCACCTGTATCCTGAAAAAGGGAAAACTTAAAGGAATGAGACATAATGTCTCAGTGAGTGCTCTAAGGACTCTACGGCTGGGTTAGACTCTTCTATTCGGACAACCTTCATTACTTATCTCTCATGGCTTTAGCCTCATAGGGTTTCTCATAATTATCCATACCTATGATTGAGTCTACACCTTTCAACAGTCAATACTCCCTGTTAATTGTTCTCTCATTCTCACAACTATTACATTGGTTTACTATCTCATTCTTAACTTAAGAACTCATCCTCATTATTTATACTTTCTTACCCAAAACCCTCTTTAGAATTTACTCTTCTTCCTTTAATATTCAAAGCTGTCGCCTAGGGTCAAGTCTAAGGTTACAGACATCCTAAAATACTCTTATTTCATTCTCTCTCTTACTTGTCTTATACCTTTCTATTACGCCATGAGGGAATTCACCCTTTCTCTATCTTATTCACAACTATTATTATCCAACTAGAACCCTCATAACACTATCCTAAGGTCTAGCCTCTCACTTATCCTTAAGGTAGCAAACACAATTCCAATTACAAGCATATAATTGTTTCACATTCTTTGTCTAGTAACTAGACATATACCTCGTTTTGTTTTATCAAACAGGAACGACACTCGTGCAAGATATGATCACATGTCCACAACTTTAACATTTCATCACAAGGCACAATTGCATTCTTACATAGAATTCACATAAATAGGGTCACATAGAATTCACATAATTACAACATAGCACACTCTAACATATCACACTATAACAAGATACATATGCGTGCTATGTTCCTAAACCTCTACTCATGCACATGTGGTACTAACCTAAACTTTTCGGAAAGTAGACTAGGAGTAAATGCAGGCCATAAGAAGCGTCATCGGTACCGATGCCTTCGGCTTTCGCACCCTCAACTAGCATGATATCCTCCGGTGACTAGTCAGGGTTACCCAGTTTTGCCAGTACGCCCCGGCTCCATGGGATCAGCATGGACCATTGGAGTTTTCCCAACCGGATAACCCCCAAGGCTAAGGTTAGACAACCCATCATGGCCTCCACCAGCCAGATTCCTACATACTTTCCTCATCACATAACTCAAATGTTATGATGCATGGTCACAAATAATGCTTACAACTTTTTATAGACTTTTATCATAAAACATTGACACAATTTCATATCACATTCAATTTCTTTCAAGGTAAATAATAATCATACAATATAACCTCAACAAGACATAAGAAAACAAACAACAATGAGTTAAAAACTGCAAAGAGGAGCTCATAAACACAAAGAACGGAATAACAAAAGTCATATCCGCCCAGCAGAACGGAAGTCCCGCCTAGCAATCCAGCGAACCCGCCCAACAGGTCCGCGTCGGAACCCAACCCGCCCAGCGGGTATTTCACCCCGCCCAGCGGCTCCGCGTGCCTAGTGTAAACGTAGAATCCAGTTTTTGAAGAAAAGTCGCCCAGCGGTTATCAAATCTCGCCGGGCGGATCCGAGGTACTAATTTTAATTTATTTTTCCTATTGTCTTTGGGTTCTAAATGCTTCAAGATAAATAATTAGATTCTTAATCACTCTTCTACATCAATAATTGGTCAATCTAATCTATAATTTCCTTACTCCTTCACAATCCCTTCAAAACCCATCAAATCCCTAAATTTAGGTATGAGGAGGGAAAAGATAAATAGATGAACAAGAACAAGGAAGGACATGGGGGAGAGCACTCACCTTTGTGGACATGCAAAGTTGAGTTCTAGGGTTTGGATTCTCCGGTTTCTATTCTTCCTCATTCTCTTCCTCTTCTTCTTCTCTTCTTTTCCTCATTCTCTCTAACTTCTTTCCTCTTCTATTTGTGACGGCTAAACCTAATCCTCCTTCTCTATTCCCTTCTTATAACATGTGGGTGGGTATGTGGCTTAGTGGGCTTTAGTCCCCTATTGGGCCCTAGATGCTCTTTTGGGTTGTATGATAATATTCCTACTAATTTATAATACTAAGGTATTAATAACAACAACAACAACAACAACAACAACAATAATAATAATAATAATAATAGGAAATATAATAATAATAATTCTTAAGACATCTTTTGTCTAATAACATATGAGAAGGGTTCTACTAAAAACTATCTCGTGGTTTATTTCTAGTACTTGAAATTTGGGCTGTTACAACTCTACCTTCCCTTAAAAGATTTTTGTCCTCAAAAATCAAAGTCTAAGAACATGTTCATGATTACTCACCAACGCATCCTTTTCGATCATTTAAGATTCATTCCTCTAATTGCCTCTTGAACAATTTCAACTCTAAACAGTCTAGGATTCTTCCTTAACTTTCTCCTAAGGAAATTTCTATTTTCCTGATACAAAGGTTTTCTATAGGACTTCATCTCATACTTAAACTAGTTTAGGAAATCATATGAATTAATGGGTTCTATCTAGATAGGCACCTACCATCATCTATTCATCTTTGTCCAGGCCTAATCCTTAAATGTAACTCTAGGGTCAAGTAGTTTTAACTTGGGGCATCTATCTAAAAATGTTAAAGGTGGTTGGGCATTCCTTCTTAGTGCAGTCAAGCCTCTTCTAGATGTAACTCTCTCTAGGTTTCTATCTAGTAGGTGTGATATTTAGGAATCTGTTCTTATATGTCTCCACTAGGTGTAGCTCACAGGGCTCCTCTACATGGTGACTCTAATCCATCATCACTCAAGTCACTTATGGGCTAGGATTCATAAATGTCGTTATCAATCCAACTCTAGAGGTACTCAAGGGTTTCCTATTCACAGGATTTGGTCCTACATTGGTTTACCTTTGATAACGCTTTTCTTGTAGGATATAAGCTACTTGAAACCTAGGTCGTCATTCGTTCATCCTAAGACAACTACACTCTAACTCACGGTCCCAAGGCACAAAAGACACCCAACTACCCCTTACTAAGCCCTTAACAATACAAAAATAAATAAATAGAAATAGATATAATAAAAAAATAAAAAGCAAGTAGAAGCAACTAAGGAGGACATCACAACATCACATAGTTTGCATACATTGGACACATACATCATTAACATTTATCCCTACAAGTTATGTAATGACACGTGTAAACATGTGTTCATATTTTACTCTTAGGGTTATCAGCACGAATGTGTTTCATAAAGAATAGTCGTGCATCAAACCCAAGATGTTAAACTCAAACTCAACATACAATATCACCACCCCTACCTTTCACCCCAAAATCATGCAATTCACTCAACTCCCTCGTTAAATTAGACCAATTATATTCATACAAGACATCAAGAGAAAAGAAAGTAATCAAGACAATTATGTTATTATTATAGTTAACCAAAATATAATACAATACCAAGGTGAAACATATATGGGGAGTGGGAATGCATGCAAAAGGATAAATTCATTTTACATCTACCATTTATGTAACACCTCGTAATTCCAAAGTTCATATCATAACACTTTTCTCGACATATCGGCGGCTCACACTCTACGACACTTCACTCGGTGACACTTCACTCAACTTTTTTTGTTAGTCAGAACCCTTCACCGGTCAGAACCCTCCGTAGGTAGCCCTTTCCGAGACATCGACAATCAACTTTGATACCATTTAGTGAACAAACACACATCTCATGTTCTAACCCACAGAAAAGGCACATATATAACAATCAAAAAAAATTCCTGATGAAGCAACATAACTTGGCTAGTCTAGCACAAACCACACCAAGTGCAACAACGTTCCCACTAAAGGGTCATCACCTCAATCAGCAAAAGCATGCACTGAAACAATCTACATCTTTACAAACAAGCATTTAAGTGAGGACAAGGAGTTTGGAAACAACTCCCCATCCTCCACACAATAAGAAAAAGGAACAGGACATGCAAACAACCAAAAGGTCTGTTACTTGGGGAACATATACCTAGGGTAAGCTTATCATCCTTATTGGTTTCTCTAACACTTGAAGTGAAGGTCCACTATAGCTAGGGGTGTAGGGTTGATTGTTTCTTCCTTCTATGAGCTAAGACATTCCTTGACACTAGCAAGACACTTAGGCTAAGTAAACACACTCACTCATGGTTTTACTACATTTGGGACATCCTTTTGTTCTACGACTCTTTTACATTTGATGTCTCTCATTTTTCTTGTGTTCCTCGGGTTGGTGAGGTCCTAAACATTTCCTCTTCCTATTGTCACGCTTTCGCTACGCACTCCTAACTTCCTTTTATGATTTCGCTCTTCCTAAGAGGTGTCTCTCTGAAAATACTATCTTAAATTCTCTTACTTTAAAGGTATTCTCGAAAGTGTTATCTTATCTATCACACCTCCCTACTAGCACTTCCCTTAGTGCGGTTATAGTCCCTAAGGAATGGTGGCTGAGTCATTCAAGTTTCAACAAATCTTGAATTTCAATGTCTCTACAATTGGTTTTCTTTGGCTACTCTCTACCCCTTTTAACATTCCTTACTTAGAGTTAGGTTGGCTAAATCAAGCTTCTCCTAGGGGATTCTAGGGTAACTACCCTTAGACTCGATTTTTACTCGCCATTCGTCCCACCTACATTGCACAAAGTATTGAGGTGGCCAGTCTCAATATTCCATGACAAGATAGTTAGGATTTATGGCATAACAAGTAATCAAAAACACTCAATGCAACTCAAACAATGTCAAACAATTTCTCAGAGTACACATAGGAAACATAGAAGACACATAACACACAGGTCGAAAAGATCGACTTGCTCTGATACCATAAATGTAACACCCTAAGGGGCATTACCGTAACTAGTCTAGATTTAAAAAAAAACAAACTGAAAAAGGTAGAAACAATATACAAATACTACTCATAAATATAATTAAACATTATATACGAACAATACAATAAAAAAAACATACATGCCAAATATAACTCATCTATCACCTGAAGGTATCATACAAAATATAAAGAAGAATACAAAAACATAATATAAACTAGACTACGTTTTCTTGCACGTGACTCCAAGCTCCATCTACGCGTGTCTTCACCTGTATCCTGAAAAAGGGAAAACTTAAAGGAATGAGACATAATGTCTCAGTGAGTGCTCTAAGGACTCTACGGCTGGGTTAGACTCTTCTATTCGGACAACCTTCATTACTTATCTCTCATGGCTTTAGCCTCATAGGGTTTCTCATAATTATCCATACCTATGGTTGAGTCTACACCTTTTAACAGTCAATACTCCCTGTTAATTGCTCTCTCATTCTCACAACTATTACATTGGTTTACTATCTCATTCTTAACTTAAGAACTCATCCTCATTATTTATACTTTCTTACCCAAAACCCTCTTTAGAATTTACTCTTCTTCCTTTTAATATTCAAAGCTGTCGCCTAGGGTCAAGTCTAAGGTTACAGACATCCTAAAATACTCTTATTTCATTCTCTCTCTTACTTGTCTTATACCTTTCTATTATGCCATGAGGGAATTCACCCTTTCTCTATCTTATTCACAACTATTATTATCTAACTAGAACCTCATAACACTATCCTAAGGTCTAGCCTCTCACTTATCCTTAAGGTAGCAAACACAATTCCAATTACAAGCATATAATTGTTTTACATTCTTTGTCTAGTAACTAGACATATACCTCGTTTTGTTTTATCAAACAGGAACGACACTCGTGCAAGATATGATCACATGTCCACAACTTTAACATTTCATCACAAGGTACAATTGCATTCTTACATAGAATTCACATAAATAGGGTCACATAGAATTCACATAATTACAACATAGCACACTCTAACATATCACACTATAATAAGATACATATGCGTGCTATGTTCCTAAACCTCTACTTATGCACATGTGGTACCAACCTAAACTTTTCGAAAGTAGACTAAGAGTAAATGCAGGCCATAAGAAGTGTCATCGGTACCGATGACTTCGGCTTTCGCACCCTCAACTAGCATGATATCCTCCGGTGACTAGTCAGGGTTACCCAATTTTGCCAGTACGCCCCGGCTCCATGGGATCAATATGGACCATTGGAGTTTTCCCAACCAGATAACCCCCAAGGCTAAGGTTAGACAACCCATCACGGCCTCCACCAGCCAAATTCCTACATACTTTCCTCATCACATAACTCAAATGTTATGATGCATAGTCACAAATAATGCTTACAACTTTTTATAGACTTTTATCATGAAACATTGACACAATTTCATATCACCCTCAGTTTCTTTTAAGGTAAATAATAATCATACAATATAACCTCAACAAGGCATAAGAAAACAAACAACAATGAGTTAAAAACTGCAAAGAGGAGCTCATAAACACAAAGAACGGAATAACAAAAGTTGTATCCGCCCAGCAGAACGGAAGTCCCGCCCAGCGGTCCAGCGAACCCCCAGGTCCGTCAGAACCCAACCCGCCCAGCGGCTATTTCACCCCGCCCAGCGGCTCCGCGTGCCTAGCGTAAACGTAGAATCCAGTTTTTGAAGAAAAGTCGCCCACAGCGGTATCTAATCCCGCCGGGCGGATCCGAGGTACTAATTTTAATTTATTTTTCCTATTGTCTTTGGGTTCTAAATGCTTCAAGATAAATAATTAGATTCTTAATCACTCTTCTACATCAATAATTGGTCAATCTAATCTATAATTTCCTTACTCCTTCACAATCCCCTCAAAACCCATCAAATCCCTAAATTTAGGTATGAGGAGGGAAAAGATAAATAGATGAACAAGAACAAGGAAGGACATGGGGGAGAGCACTCACCTTTGTGGACATGCAAAGTTGAGTTCTAGGGTTTGAATTCTCCGGTTTCTATTCTTCCTCCTTCTCTTCCTCTTCTTCTTCTCTTCTTTTCCTCATTCTCTCTAACTTCTTTCTTCTTCTATTTGTGACGGCTAAACCTAATCCTCCTTCTCTAATCCCTTCTTATAACATGTGGGTGGGTATGTGGCTTAGTGGGCTTTAGTCCCCTATTGGGCCCTAGATGCTCTTTTGGGTTGTATGATAATATTCCTACTAATTTATAATACTAAGGTATTAATAACAACAACAACAACAACAACAACAACAACAACAATAATAATAATAATAGGAAATTTAATAATAATAATTCTTAAGACATCGTTTGTCTAATAACATATGAGAAGGGTTCTACTAAAAGCTGTCTCGTGGTTTATTTCTAGTACTTGAAATTTGGGCTGTTACACATAGCATCTGTTTATGCACCAGATTTCAATCTAATCCTAGAGAGTCTCATCTGAAAGCTGTCAAGAGGATTTTTAGATATCTTGTTGGTACATCTAACCTTAGCTTATTCTATGAGAAAAACAAAGATTTCAGGTTAGTACGATACTGTGATGTAGACTATGCTGGTGATAGACTTGAACGAAAAAGCACAAGTGGTGGATGTCACTTCATTGGACCATGTCTTATATCCTAGACCACCAAGAAGCAGAACTCAAATGCATTATCCACTACTGAAGTAGAATATGTATCTGCTGCAAGTTGCTACTCACAACTCCTATGGGTAAAATACCAACTTTCTAGCTTTAAGCATAATATTCCTGTATTATGTGACAATACTAATGCAATCAATTTATCTAAAAACCCCATTCAACATTCTAAAGCTAAGCATATAGAGATAAGACATCATTTTATTTGAGACTATGTTCAAAAAGGTGTTCAAAAAGGTGTTTTTGATATTAAGTTCATTGATACAGACCATCAATGGGCTGATATCTTTACAAAAGCTTTACCTGCAGAACGTTTTAACTTCATCTTAGAAAACTTGCACATGAAAGTTTTGCAAGAATAAATCGTCTTATATGCATCGTCTCATTTGATCTTTTACAATTCGTCTTACTTTATTTTGTCTTATTTATTACGACTTACTTCATATCGTCTTATCTTACTTCGTCTGACTAACACGATCATCTGTGAATATGAAAAGTTTTTAAGTTCATTAGTTTGATATGTCCTTTATTGATTACTCTCGATAACCACCCAAGAAGCGTGCGTCGTATTCCCTGCCACATCAAGTCACCATTAATGCATGTCTCTTCAGTATTTTCAGAATCTTTCTTTTATTCAAACTTACCGCTCTCTCTTTCTCTTTACACTCTTTGAAAAACCTCTCAAACTCCCTGAACTAAAACCTTATTCCTTACCTTTACTCTCAAATCCCTTTCTCTCAAACTCGCACTCATGGCCGCCCAAAAACAACCTGTGCCCATGGAGAGATTTCTTGAAAGTGACTTCGTCGACAAAAAATGGGTTGACTTACAAAAACTTGAGGAAGAAGGATTTCCTCTACAAATGTTTATCAAGAACGTCGGATGGGAAGCTTTCGTGCAGAAGAAAACTTCCTAGTACCATATGCTATACGCCTACTTCTGGGCCTCTACATATGAAGTCAACAGAACTATCACTAGAACCATCGACAATAAAGCCATCTTCATCTCTACCAACGCCATTACAGCAGCGTCTGGCTGTAAAGAGGAGGGTGACCTCTTTACTAAAGATTGGGAAAAGGTCATAACCCTAGAAACTGTTGATAGGGCATTGTATGGAAAGCCCAAGCCTCAAACAAAGAACAAGGATGTTCTAAGGAAGTTCCTTTATGCTTCAAACATGAAGCCTATATGCTAATTGCTTCACAACATCCTGCTGCACATTATTCTACCCAAAAAAGGGTCAAAGGATAATGTAACCTCCAAGGATAGATTCTGCATCTACAAGATGATGACGGGTCAGAAGGTCAATCTGCCTACCTTAATTCTGGACAACTGGAGATCCTGTCTCTCCAAATCAAAAGAAGGTGCCCAGAGCAAGCAGAAGCATCCTATTCCCTACGCCATGCTCTTCATGGAGATCATCCGTCTGGTAAGAATAAAAGAATCTGGGTTAGAAAAGATGAAACAAGGTTCTGAGATCGATGTATCCATCATTCGAAGGATGAGGATTGCACATCTCTTCTCTGAATATGTTGCAAGACATCCAGAGTTGGCATTGATCAAGGAAGAACCACCAAAAAAAGTTGTTGGAACTGCATTCAGAGTGGGATCGTCTGCTGACCCCTCTAGTGCTACTGCATCTACTCAACCTCTTTTACAAACAAAACCCCAAATCGAACCCAAACAGACCAAACCTCAAACCTCTTCATCTCCACCTCATAAGAAACAAAAACCACTAACCATTCGTCTGATATCCAAACCAACTCTTGAACCCGACTCAGATGATGACCTCCTCATTAACATTTTTCTTCCTACTCCAAGCACAACCACTCCTGCCCCTCCCTCAGAACTACCACCTCCACCACCTACATCTTCTGAACCCACTCCATCTGCCCAACCTTCTAAAAAGCCCTCAAAATCCAAAAACTTTCCAGTACCAAAAACAAGGGCTCAAGAAGAAAAGCAGCTCAAGAGAGCTTGAGCTAAATCAAAACAGGCTAAAAAGAAGAAGAAAGAAGAAGCAGAAAAGCTAGCTAAGGTTGAGCAAGAACAGATTGAGGAAGCAGTGCTTCAATCTATAATTGAACACTCTCTACAAACAGCCCCTATAGAGCATGATGAGCAAGAGCTGTTTACACAAGAGGACATAGCTGCTACCTCAAAAGACTTAACAGCTGCACCCAGCCCTGATCAGCCTACAAGGGTTGTTTCACTCTCTGTTTCCTTTGCTGAACGTGAAGCAAAAGAACTTCGTTTGGAGGAGCTGGACCGATGATAGACGAAACAGCACCAGAAGATTATCGCTCTGAAATGCCTCCATTTGAACGTCTCCAAAGGCGCACAATGATTTACTTTGAGCAGCCTGAGTTGCGTCAAACTAGAATGACAAAAGAATATCATTTACCAGAGACCTTTGACCCAAAGGTACTTCAATCTTCAATCAATTATGAACTAGGCGAAGTTAATAATCCAAGGATGTAGATGACTCTCGTCAAAGAAGAATGGCCTTTTCTGGTTCGCCATGGGTACGCTGAAAAATTTCTTGATATTGAAGAAGAAGCTACCCCAGCCATGTCATATGAGCCGCACATCACGCCATACGTCTGGGAAGAAGGTTGCAGCACTTGTCAAACGCTCCAATCTTCATCTATCCACCCTCAACCAGAACAAAATTTCCAACCAGACTTTGAAGAATAGCGGATTGGTGATGATGACTAGGAATTAGGAAAAGTGATGAACAACTTCCTGTGGGAGAAGATGCAGATTTCTTTACAGTATGCTATTTGTGAGCGAAGGTGTCCAGACCTTGAACTAGGCTTGTCTTGATTCATGGCTACTCGGATGTGGCTCCTTATGAAGCCATGGACCACTTTTTGCATCTACTGTCAGAAGAATTATCCGTGCCAAAATCTATCTATAGGAAAAGGAAAAGAACCGAAGTTCAGACGCAACCCCTGAAGGCACTTGATGATTCGACAAAGAGCATTATCATCTGCACAGTTGACAAAACTAAAAGGAAAAGCAACTCTTTGAAGCATAAACTGCAAAAGGTTGCAAGACCATGTTGAAACGCCCAAACACTTCTCTGGTCTCTCTGCTGATGAAAAGAGTCTGCTAAGTCATGAAGCTGCACTACGTCTGACGGGTCACTGGACGCAAGTATCTCCGTCTCCCTCCACCTCTACACCCAACCCCCAAAACCAACTGTCCCTAAACAGACCTCTCACCTATATCTTCTTCTTCTCTAAAACCTTTGAAATATCTCTACCCTACAGCACTTTTGGTTCTATGGTCCTCCTATACCATATGTTTTCAACTTATGTTTTGTAGAGGAACCAAATGATCAAGCAGCTACTAGCTCTGCACCTTCAGACAACAGACAAGCTTTCAATGAATTGAAGTAGACTGTGCAACGTCTTGAAGTTGATCTTCGAAAAGAGCGCAAAAAACAAAAACGTGTAGAAGTTTTGTTAGCCAAGCTGGCAAAGCGCTTCAAAAGTGACCTTGGCTCATCGTCTACACCCTTAGACTCTAAATCCTCTAATTGATGATGCCAAAAGGGGGAGAAAAATAGAAGACAAAGAGAAGTATAATCTTAGGGGCAGTACAAGTACAAGTTTTTTTTTATATATACTATGATGCTTTATGTGTTGAATGATATCATCTGGTTTTCTTTTAGTAACTTCATTATATATATTACATCTGTTTAACTGAGGTCCACCTATATAAATATGTGTTTGTTTACAACTCACTAATCAAAAAGAACTTTCATAAAAAAATTGTTTTACAAAAACTAAAATTGTTTGTCATCATCAAAAAGAGGGAGATTGTTAAGACAAAGGACGAATTTGTAGTCCTTGAATATTTTGATAATAACAAACAGTTAAAATTATATGTCCTCACATTATCGTCTAATCTCTCGCTCACGTTATCGTCTGATCTCTAGTTCGCATTATATCGTCTGACATTTTCAATTGAATATCGTCTTTTCTTTATTTGTATAAACTTCGTAACTAACAAAGCTTACAGATGATGACAATGTTCTAAAATGATATGCATATCAATCAAAGCATAAGCTACCTCAAAATGTATAAAGCCTATACACCTACTCTTGAGGAAAGTCAGCGAAAAAGAAGGAATATGTGTGTGAATGTCAGAACGGGAAAGCAGACATGACAACTGCCAAAAGATTGAGTACAAGAATAGAAAAGATAAGCAGACTGCTTTATCTTATCATATGACCAGTTGGTGAAAAGCATTAAATGATGCATTTAATGCTCCAACGACTCTCTTCATCAGACAAAGGTCGTCTCCTACAAAATACTCAACAGATACTTTTGGAGAAGCCTACAAATAAAAGAAAGACCTCCTTCAAGCCGTTGTCGAATTTACAACTGTTGTTGATATATTTGCTGCTGAATCCAAATATTCATAACTTCTTTGAGAAAAGAAAAAGTCTTTGTAAAATCAGTTTGAAAATCTATTTTGAACTTTATTGTATATTCGTCTGATAAGACGTTAAACCTAGTGAGGTAAACTCACACAGATCTCTTTCTTTATGAGATTGGTTGAAGCCTGAAGAGGCTTTGTTTCAAAGAATACTTGGGTGTTTGCTTGAAGAGGCAAGTGAAAGACTACTTAGGATTGATCCTGAAGAGGCTTGTGGAAAGAATACTTGTAACTTGTAAAGTTAGTGAACTTGGTTGTTGCCAAGCACTGGACGTAGTCTCTAGGGTGAGACAAACCAGTATAAAATCTGTGTGCCTTTCTATTTGTTCTTTCTTCTTTCGTCTACCTTTTAAAACGTTTTGAAAATCTTTCTGATCTTGTTTAAATAATTAAGTTGCTTTTAAAAAGGGAAGAAAGGATTGCGAAAATTGACCTTAACACAATTCAACCCCCCTTTTTGTGTTTAGTTTGTGCTTTACAATTGTTTATATCATCCTTTAATGTGAATGTAAAATGTTGCTATATGAAAATCATGTATAAAACTATTGCCCAAAGTGTAAGAATGGAGATCAAGATAAGGCTACCTCATGTAACTTCAACTTGATGTTTTTTTACAATGATTCTCAACCACGTTGTATCAAAGAACTTAAAAAAAAAAGTCAATTTCTATCTTTCGTATCCCTCTCTTAGAATTTCTCACTGGGGTATTTTGACCCTCTGAATTATTCCAAAAATTTTCAATAATTGATCAAAACTTTACTAGTGGTACTTACATGCTTCAAATGCTTCATTGAAGAAAATTACATGCAACATTCATGATGTCCAGTAATTCGCTAACTAGGTAAATAACAGCAGTTTGGGGGTTCGTCCAATAATTTAGCTTATTGAATGAGGACATCGAATGAATAGCAAAGTAGTTTGGGTGGCCTGGCTAGTGCTATTGATGAAGATAAAGGTGCAATAGAGCTAAAGAGCAAATCGAAGACTTTGGCATGTTTTTACATTTTTTAATTAATTCCTTTAAGTGTATTTTTATTTTTATTTTTGTGCCTTGTTTTTAATGTATTTTTATTTATGTTGTAATTTCTTCTTCTTTTTTTGCATATTTGATTGGTCTATTTATAGAGTTGGGCTTATGCAATCTGCTTCTAAATTTTTGTACTAGACATTTCCTATTGGCTCCTGCTATTCTCAACCTTTTTCTTTGTTTTTTCACCTCTTCCCTTTTAAAAACAAGTAAATTGACAATTTTACCCCAACCTTTTAAAATCCCCCACCCCCTCTTCCCTCTTCACTCACTTTTCACCCTTCTCCCCTATTTTTGTTCTGACCCACGCCTTACCCACGTGTTATTGTCGTCGTTCGCCGTCAAAATCACCTCACCCCGCCATTGTTGCCGTTCTCGCCATTCATGTCGGAATCCACTCACCCCACGATATTCGCAATACCATCGTACTCCAGTGAGATGGTATTTTTTTTACGTTTTGATTCAACAGAATCGCAATTTCGTTGTGTTTAAACTAAGATACATGACAAAATTGCAATTTTATTATACATTTTTTATTTTTTGAATTTTTTTTATTCTTTTAATTATTTACTTGATTTAAATTATTTTTATCTTTTAAATCATTTGTATAGTTTATAATTTATTCATTGTCTTTTAATAATGTATTTATTTTTACTCTTATAATTTTTTTTGTCCTTTAATTATTTTTCTCTTTTAACTAATATATTTTAGAATACTTTTAATAGTGTAATTATTTTTACTCTTAGAATATTTTTTGTCTTTTAATAATATTTTTCTGACCTTTAATTATTTTTGTCTTTTAACTAATATTTTTTTAGAATACTTTTAATAATATATTTATTTTTACTCTTAGAATATTTTTTGTCTTTTGAAAATATTTTTTTGTATTTTAAGTATTTACTAATTGTTTACTTACTATTAAATGGTTATTATTGTTTTAGGTTCATTATACCACGCATGAGGTTTGGTACCTCTCGTCCTAGAGGAGACCCTTTGCCAGATGATGCATCAGGCACATCTAGGCGTCGACTGCTGACTGCATCTACACGACAGGCTAGATAGGTAACAACAACTAAGGAGCAACATATACAGTAGCAGCAGCATGAGGAGGAGGTACATGATGATGTACCCAAGCCAAAGCCTGAGATACGAAAGGCAAAGGCAAAAGTGCCTCAGACTGATTTGGCTAATCGCATTGTTGCACCTCTATTTGGAGAAGGTCCTATAGACTTGTCACTGCTTAGATCCTATAAGGACCATGTTGCAGGACATATTTGGCTCGGACAACCCCACCCCCAAACCAAGCAAATCAGCCGCAGGGGTAAGGTATTGCCAATGCCTATGCACCCGTAGGTGGCAGAACTCGTGTAGAGTTCGGGTCTCGCCCGACTTGTAGAGGCACGGCATGTTGCAGCCAACAAGGGCATTGTATATGCCTTTGTCGAGTGGTGGCATAAGGACACCAGCTCCTTCCACCTGCTAGTAGGGGAAATGACCATCACCCTAGATGATGTGTCATGTCTCTTGCACTTGCCTATTACAGGCAAGGTTTGCGAGCACACCTATTACACTCGCGATGATGCCATTGAGTTACTAATGAGTGAGCTAGGTGCTACACATGCTAACGCACACACTATGACAGCAAAATGAGCTTGTAACGTTATCCTAGCTGAGGGACACACACGGTCGGCTGCACGATATTCGTCGACAAGAGCTCGACGTATATCCAAGTTTGTTATTAGGACCTCTTCCACTATCTCTAGTCCTACGCAGGATATTCATGGGGTTATACTATGCTAGCATACCTCTACGACTAGCTTAGCATTGCCAACCTCCAATGTACCACAGTTTGGAATATACATGAGCCTGTTGATGGTACAATTTTGTATTTTAGGTTTATATTTGTTTAGGGTTTATTTTGCTTATGTAATTTAATTTATTAATTGCCAATTACAGGCATGGATCTATGAGCACTTCCCCACTGCCGTGGATAGAGCGCCAGCCATCCCTTACTTAGAGCAAGATCCCCACCTCTATCGATGGAAGGCCACAAGGGGCAAAAGGTCTTGCATTAGGAACCAGGCAGGCGCTGGACCAATTTGTAGATGAACGACATTGTTTAGGTGTCATATGATGCACATAAGGTCGTTCGACTGTTGCAGGCGATCTTACTCTACGCAGGCTTCATCCGATACAGTACCCATATGCACGTACATCTACTAAAAAAGGGTCTTAAGGGAATTTGGCTATCTATAGGAGATCCTTCACCCTTCGCCCGTTGAGTACCTGTTGTTTACCAACCAGTTTGACGATTGAGAAGGCTGGCAGGCTCACGTGGTGGACATAAGAGTGGCTATGCTGCATAAGGCTCCATGGACCTACACGGATGGCTACCTTGAATGGTTTCACCAGGTTTCTCATCCATATCTGATACCTCCAGTGACGGGAGATCCTCTATGAGGCCCTCTACCAGTTCTTGTGCCGCAGCAGGCTCGGCATGATCATCCTGTGACGAAGTCTTCATCCAGCAACCCTCATTCATGCGAGGCTACATATCCATATCTTTATAATGTGTTTTTACGATGTCAATGACACATTCTTTAGTAAAGTTTGCATTTCTTTTTTTGTAGGCACAATGGGAGAGAGTTGCTGGCCTTATGGAGCACATGCAGTAGCTAAGGGTAGTGCCTAAGGAATCAGATGGTGATAGATGCTGAGGGAGGCATTAGCCATTGCTCAGTAAGGCATGGCCTCCAAGTGCACCTATTAGAGGAAAAGGCAAAGGAGGACGACCACCTTTGATGATTGACTTTTTATTTTTTGCTTTTGTATTGTTAGATCTTTTTTGTAGTATTTTATACATTATGTATGCACCTTATTGTATTTTTTTTAGATTTTATAGACGTTTTGGATTTTATATATGTTACACTTATTGCGTTGCTGGTGTTACATTATTACAATTATAGTATACGATACAAATAAAAACAAACAAACGCAACATAAATAGTAGTATTAGATAAAATAAAGCCATTTCTACATAGATTTGATACAAATACAAATAACATTAAACAAGGTGCATCGTCATGGTTCACTCAAACTAACGGTTGCTTGGTTGTTGGAGCTAGTTGACGCCTTAGGTTCACAGCAAGCACGCGATGATCTTTTTGGCAGTTCGTGATCGACGTAGACGGGCAAGGATCTGTTCGGAGATCTGCTTAACATAGTGTACAACTCAATCGGTGCAAGCTTACAAAATTGGACAAAGATGGACAACATCCTTGCCACATCCTTCTCGTGTTTAATGTCCATAGATCCGTAATTAACACAACAATACCCTAAAGATATAGGCAAATGATAATGAATATAAAGTATTTTTATGCTACTTCCGATTGCATCTTGAATATTTTTCTTCAGAGCAGCAACCATCATGTCCTTAGTGACCCTAAGAAAAGTAGGACCATGAGGACATTGAAACAAGACCCTTTCAGATGTTGTTGTCATCTGACCACATTAATACACCATACCAAGGAATCTGTCCATCTTCAAAGGAGAAGAAACAATATGAAATGAAGATGGCTATCAAGAAAGGCAATGGAAAGTGCTTCAAAGCACACATCTCTTTTATATTAGTGTAGATATTGTTCACGCATTAGAGAATCATTAAAGGTTTTGTCCTGTTCATTAGAAAAAGAAACAGTCAAGATTGCATCAACTAAATCAAGGGTCCAGATCACACTGAATTAGGTGCGTGTCCAGTTCATGCTTTAGTAAACCATTAAAAGCGATGTTTTATACGTTAGAAAAAGAAACGATCTAGATTGCACTGACTAAATCAAGGGTTTAGATCTCATTGATTCAAATGCATACCCTGTTCACGCGCCAGAGAATCATTAAAAGCGATGTCTTGTGTATCAAAAAAAGAAATGGTCGAGATTGCACACAATAAATCAAAGGTGCAAATCGCACTGATTCAAGTGTGTGCCCTACTCACGTGTCAATAAACCATTAAAAGCTGTCCTTAAAAAAAATAAATGAATTTAATAAATATTAATAATTAATTTCCAAATACATAATGAAAAAAATATTTCGTTATGTATTTGGCATATATACATTTCCGTTATATATTTGGGATACATAACAGGAATGCGTTTAACGGAAACACATTTTCGTTATATATTTGGGATACATACATAACAAAAACGTGTATCTATCCTAAATACATAACGAAAATGCGTTCTCATTATGTATATATGGATGCACCCCCTCTAACATAACGAAAACGTGTATTCGTTGTACAAAATCACAACAAAAATGTGTTTTCATTAAGGGGTATTTTTGGAATAAAAAATACAAACAAAAGTTGGAATGAAAATAGAAAAAATTGGAGTGAGAATAGCAAGGTCCTTTGCTTTTGTAATGGACTCAAGTGGGCAGACCAATCACATGTTATCAAACTAGAAAGAAAAAAAAGCACAAGATGACCTAAACTCAAAAAAAAAAAAAAACAAAAAGAATAACATATTACAAAACAAGCATTTGGGCCCAATTTAGTAGAAAGAATGTAAAATAAAAACATGTACATGGACTCAAACTGACCTAGCACAGAGCAAAACAAAGGGGGCCTGCTATTCCCACCCAAAATTTTGCTATTTTCACCCCTAACATTTGTTTGTTAATTTTTTGTCCTAAAATACCCCTTGACGAAAACGCCTTTCTGTTATATATTATGCACAACGAAAATGTGTTTCCATTGTGTTAGGGGGTGTGCCCTCCATACACAACAGAAACGCGCTTTCGTTGTGCACAATACACAACAAAAACGCATTTTTGTTGTATTGAAATTTGATATACAACGAAATCACATTTTCGTTGTATCGAAGTTTGATACACAATGGAATCGCGTTGCTGTTGTGTATCGAATTTTTTAAAAAAATTAACACAACGAAAACGCGTTTTCATTGTGTATCAAATTTGATACACAATGGAAACACATTTTTGTTGTGTTAATTTTTCAAAAAAATTAATTGAAATATTAATTAATTATGATAAATTACCATTTTTAAGAGTAATCAAAATAATTATGATGCAAATTTTCCTTTTTAATAGTAATCAAATGAATAATGATATAAATTTAAAAAATAAACAATACAAGTTACCATTTTTAATAAGAATCAAATTAATTATGATGTAAATTACCCTTTCTAATAGTAATTGAATTAATTACAATGGAATTTATGATACTATTAAAAATGGAAATTTGCATCATGATTGATTCAATTATTATTAAAAAGGGTAATTTACATCATAATTAATTTAATTCTTATTAAAAATGGTAACTTGTATCGTATATTTTTTTAAAATTGTATCATAATTAATTTGATTATTATTAAAAAAATAAATTTGCATCAGAATTATTTCGATTATTACTAAAAATGGTAAATTATATTGTAATTAATTTAATTTCAATTAAAAAGGGTAATTTATATCACAATTGATTCGATTAGTATTAGAAGGGGTAAATTGTATCATAATTAATATTTCAATTAATTTTTTTCGAAAAAATTATCACAACGGAAACGCATTTCCGTTGTGTATTCGATACGCAACAAAAACTTATTTTTGTTGTATATCAAACTTCAATACACAACAGAAACACGGTTCCGTTAATAAAATAGGGGTGAGAAGAAGAGAGAGAAAGAGTAAAAGAGGCGAGGACAAAATCGATATTTTACACTTTTTGTAAAAGTTAGAGGTGAAAAAAGAGAAAAAAAAAAAAGAAAAGGTGAGAATAGCATAACCCAAAACAAAGCTTCTAGGCTTAAAATGGCCCAAAGTGAGGAAAACATAAAATGAAAACAAAATAAAGTTGTTGACAAAAACGGGCCCAAAATAAAATCATTATTAATAGAAAAAGGAAAATGTCATAAAACAAAATAATAAAAGAGAGAGAGAAGGAGACCAAATTGGGTATTACACCGTATGCGTTCTCGAATGCCATACAAATACCTTAAAGAATAAAAAATGTTACCTATTTATAGGTTGAAAAAGTTTTGAATAAGAGGTTCAAGAAAATCTTGATTTTTTATCTTAGTTTTTGGAAATTTATTGATTACTTTCTCAATGGTTGACCACTTAGTTTAAGAATAATGGTTAAAAACTAAAACTAACTAAAGTAGGTAGTTACTTCTTGCTGGAAAATTATTACTTTAGTCAAAAAATTGTATTTAACTATAAAAGTACTTCAAACATTTCCGAAACATTTTCAAATTTTTTTCAATCTTTAAAACAATTTTACGAAGTGCGAATGCAAGATTAAATTTTAATCAATTGAATCAACTTAAGATCAAACATTGAGATCTTAGAAAATTTTCTAGAAATGATTTTTTTTTTTTTTGTAAAACTAGTAATTTGATTCTCTAACATTATGTTTTTGGTTTGGTCCTCTAACATTTTTATTTTATTTTGGTCCTCTATCTTTTTGTTTGGTTTCAATTTGGTCCAATTTGTCAATTGTGGGGTGAAAATAGTCACAAATGACAAAAAAAATACATTTTGTAGTAAAAAATTGTGAATTATGTACAGCATGTTTGGGTCGCCGTTTGCAAATGGTTGAACGTACGTTCGTTGAAGCAATTATTTTGTATCTTTGGAACTCAATGTACTTTCAGAGGCTAGAGAATGGTTTTCCAAACAAACAAGTGGATATTTTTATTATAGTTAGAGGTTTTTAGTAGCATCTTGGTCTTACTACTATTGAAATATTGTCCACCTTCTTCAAATCAATACATATTGCCACTTTCAGGACGAAATTATATACTCTTAATAAAATTATGCTTGCCAATGAGCACCGAGAGAGGAGGCTTGTTTACATACCCAATAACTTTTGAAGTGTAAAAATTAATGAATAAACTATCAATTTTATCTCTAAAATATTACTTTCTCTTCTAAATAGCTCTTAAAGTAAATAAATTATGTAAATAAAATCTCTTAAGTATTAGAAATGATACTAAATAATCTACCAAATACCTTTGATAAAGTGGGTTCTTTTTGCATTTGTGTACATTGGTACCTAGCCAAGTAGCCATATCAAAGCTAAAGTGCAATTGTTGTTACTTTTCTCAATCTCCGACCATAGTTTTCTGACTTGGCTTATGTGCATTTGGAAGACGTGGTTGTGTAGCTTTATTCTCATTTGGGCTCCAGGCAGCACTTTTGCAAGGGTAGGGTATTAAAAAATTTAATTATATGTATACAATTAAGTCTAGGTCTGGTAACGGAACGGGACAGGACGATGACAAATTTAGGAAAGGCAAGTTTAAAATTTTAAATCTAAACCCATTCTCATAAGGTTTTGTTGAGTTTGGAAAAACCTACAGTCTTTTTAATTTAATTTACTTATATATTTTTAAATAAATATATATTAAATTATTAATTACATTTTAATGTAAATAATATATAAAAATTAATAAATAACAAAGATCATAAAAATAAAAAAAATTAAGAATTAAATCAAATTTTAAGTTAAATGCATAATTTTAATGTTATTATTTAATTATTATTATTATTATTTAAATTATTTAACTATTAAAATAATTAATTTATATTTTTAATCAATATAAAAAATAATATATGAAAATAAAATCCATATATATATATATAGCGGGGCGAGGACAGGGGATTACATATTAGAACCCAAATTCAACCCCACTTTCACAAGTCAGGAAAAATTCGAACCCAACCTCGATCAAAGTAGGGTTTTCTGTCAAAATTGGGTCAGGATTGGACAAGTATTGTGGGTTTGGATTTAATTGTCATACCTAATTAAGTCCTTGTAATTTTTAATTCTAAAAAAACTCTTATATTTAAATTTTAGAATTTTAATTTTAGACAAGACAAACCTTTTGCAGTGGACTTAAAAAAATTAATTATACATATGCAAATTAAAATTTTGAATTTTGGAGTTTATTTCTAGAATGTAAAATTATAAAGACTTAATTATATTTTTAATTCATTTATTTTAGATTGTGTAAAATTTTGATCTTTCATTTTTTTTGAATTAATTAAATTCTTCTATTTTAAAATTAGACAAATTTGTTCTAGCTATCTATTTTCTTCAATTTGTAATGGTTTTCTACAAGTATCCTTCTTTAGAGGTATGCCTATTTGACCCACATTTTGACTCTAAATGTGGACGTCTCTTTCAATAGAGATTTGAATATTAGTTCACCACGTTGTGGTAAACTAGCTATCATTTTTATAATACATTTGGGATAGACTAGAGGTAGTGTATTTATCTTGAAAAATATTGTAAAAATCTAGTTTACATTTAAATTAATCAACTAAGGTAACATATTTTCATCCCTTGTAGAAGGGAAATACAAGTTTTAAAATTAGAGGAGAGGCGGGTTTAACTTATGGATATCAAAGGAATGAATGTAATATGTTAGGTTTAATTGCACTTTTGATCTCATAATATTGTCGTTTCATGAATTTGGTTCTCTTTTTTTTCACAAATTTGATCCTTACTACTTTAATTATGTAATTTTGGTCCATTTGTTAACATGACACTCAATATTTAACAAAAATCTTGACGTAGCAGTGTAGTAGATTGTCACATTAGTATGGAAGTGATGACATGATAGTGTAGTATAGTGTCATGTTAGCATGGATGCGTTAATGTGACAGTGCACTGAACACCAAGCAAATGAAATCCTACCCTTGATAAAACAATTTGAACATCTGAATAAAGACCCAAGCATTCGAGTGGAGCTGACAAGGGCGTACCATTAAATGGTGGACAAGTGATTCCTCAAAGTGAGTGAATGAAAGGCAAATACCTATTTTGATGAATGAGACATCGTACATAGGAAGGACATGTTTAAGATTGGCTCCCTAAGAATAAGTACAACCAATAGGACCCGACAATTCGAAACACCAATTAACATTCTCCTTAAGGGTATGAGTCACTTCTATGTAAGAAGGAAACTAATTTAAATCTTCCTTTATTGTCCATTGTGAAAAAGTGCCCACGACATTCAGATCAACCCAACTAAATTGTTCGACGCTGAGGGGTACACAAAAGGCATATTGCACTTTCTCATCTGTTCCTTTGACTTGTCCAAAAGATTCAAGAACCCATCAAAAGTCAAAGCTTGAACTAAAGGAGGAGGTCAATGGAAGATAGCTCTGCCTTGAAAGGCCTCCTACATTTGACACCCCCTCTAACAAAGACGACCCTCTAGGTGGAGACAACATGTGGCACAACCCTTAAAGGAGTAGCCTAAATCAACTCAAGAGAAGTCCCCAAAATTGCCCTACGTTGTTGAGGAAAGTAAGTCTTTGTCAGGAGAAATAGGAAGGTCATCCTCAATATAACCTTTCCAATAAAAGGAATAATGGAAGACTTCCTACTCACCCCAAACCAAAAAATTGAAAAGGGAGGAAAGAAATAATACCTAAAAACATAAGAAAGCGAAAGAAAATGTTGGAGCAAACAAGGTTACATAGGTGAACAATAAAGAGACAAAAAGCGAAAGGGAAAAAAGAAAAGTGACGTTTTCCATAAAAGTAATTATCAAATTTTGAAAATCACTCATTAAGACATGTCACCAATTTTCAAAAATCAAGCTTGGCCCAAGTATGCAAACCCAAAGGGAAAAAAGCATTGATAGCCCAAATAATAACACACCATCCAAGCTAACACGTTAACTTAGGGAGCAATTGTTCTAGATCAACATATTGGGTCTTCCTTAGACCGACCTATCCGTCCGATATAATAAAGCCAACATGTTGCCATAAACAAAGTAATGTGTATAGCCTAATCCATACCCAAATCGAGCATGTTCCCAATATCATATGAAAACTAATGTAGATGCATTACATCGAATCATAGTCAGGGGTAGTTACCAATGTGCACCCAAAAATTATGGGACACTATAAGAGTGCATTCCTCAAGCACTCATGTCAGAGACACCACCCAAGCAACAAAAGGAGGATAATATAAGACAAACCCAAATGATATCAATAGGGGTGTTCAAAATAGGTGAATTGAACTAAACTGCGTGAAAACTAAACTGGCCTGGAAAAACGATTTGCCAAATTGAACTGAACTAAAAAATAGTCCAGGCAAGCTAAACTGAACTATTTGCCGAACTATTTTCTCAAATTTGAACTAAACTGAGCTTCAAGCCAAACTAAATTGAACTGTGTTGAACCAAACTAAACTATTCTATTTTATTTTTTGCACTGAGAATTTTTTCCTCTTTACAAATATGGTTTAGTTTTTATAATTCAATTTAGTTTAGTTTGGTTCCCAATCAATTCGGTTCTCAAACAGTTCAATTTGATTTTTTATAAAAATAGTTGTTTAGTTTTTTGTTAAAATGGTTTAGATTTTATAGTTTAATTCGGTTCAGTTCTCAAACAGTTCAATTTAGTTTAGGTTTTTTGAACACCCCTAAATATCAAGTATACATTCATTCTCATTATTCACTCTTGTCATCTCTTACACTCACCAACTTCAGTGTCAAAATCCTTGTAAATAATCACATTTAGACTTGGCTTGAAGGATATATTGAAGACATCTCCTAAAGATTCTCTTAACTCCAATGAATATTCCACATGTTTGGACAATGTGTGCATAGTCATCAATATTTAAATTAACAAAAAATAATAGTTATAACTGTATTTTCCTTTTAAAGTGTAATCCTTACTTTATATGTGCCAAATCCACAAAATATCCATATAGCTAGTAATATAAAGTTAAGTTCTTAATGGAGAGAAAATTGTCTCATTTTGTAAAAAGGAGTGTTAGCAACACACTCCCTAACTTCTAATATACTTTTATTATTGGTTAAAATTTATTTATTAAACATTATGAAATTGTAAGTAAGTAGGGTTGGCAACAAGATGGGGCGGGGCAGGTTTTGCCATCCCCGACCCCGCCCTCAACTTTGTAAACCGCCCCTGCCCCTGCCCCCGATCCCTACTAGGGCTACAAGTTGGGTACCCATCCCGCCCCATTGGCGATGTAACAACTGGACAATGCTACCCTTCTCCTCTTTTTCTTAATATGTATAAATTTTCCATTTTTTTTCTTTTAAAAGGAAAACCACCTTGATTAACACACAACTAACATCATCAACATGTACACATACATAAGAGACCATCTATCTCAACCAAGATCAACTGTGCAATATATATATACATACGAATCCAAGATTTAATAAAACACATTTGTCAACACCACAACCAAAATATACATCGGTAAAGGAGAGGGGATACAAAACACACTCCCTAAGGTTGGTCAAGCTATACATCAAATCCAAAAGGCAAAACAATTATCAAAAGAACAACAAAAGAAAGACTATGATTCATCACATCTCCTCGTCTCTAAGCCGACAACTCCACCATCAACTCTGAACAGCTGGATCAATGGAAGGCTCACCATCTGCTCCCATGTCAATGACGTGATCATCACAAGCATGAACCACACATGCAAAATAGTGCAAGGGTAAGCTTACTTCAAACAACACAACATATAGTATAAAAGAAAGTAATATGAAATCTCTTACTCATCCATCAACAAGTAAACATACACGTCCACTCTATGAATCAACACCTTCATTTCAACACATACATACATAGAATTCACATACAATTTCATAATACATGACCATGTCATAAAATATAAATATCAATCACCATGCCAATGCATGAGGACACTACTCTCGAAAGATTTTCAACATTTGAGTGACAAGCACAGACATGTTCCTTAACATAGCACCATCCACAACTATTGGGGAACACTGTAGCTCTGATCTATGGACAGAATCTAATGGTTGATCAGGATAGATATATGTGGGTAGTAGCTCATCACGACACAAATTTTGCAACGACCTTGGTCCCCTGTGGAATTGCTCGTCTACCATCCCCTAGGTCCTAGGTGCAATGACCCCCACTAACCTTTCGACTCTAGGTTGGAGGTCTGACTGAGCCTCAGCTCTTGTCAACCAACCAACTTGCGTGCCTGCTCATAACACAGTCACCACTACAAACTTATGCATGAATGCATGTACAACAACATCTACCATCAATCCAACATCAACAATTTAATAAAATTTAACAACAACAATTTAACAAAATTTAACA
The DNA here is from genome assembly GCA_004329165.1 of Spatholobus suberectus. Classification (NCBI taxonomy): domain Eukaryota; kingdom Viridiplantae; phylum Streptophyta; class Magnoliopsida; order Fabales; family Fabaceae; genus Spatholobus; species Spatholobus suberectus. The sequence goes on from CM014735.1 coordinate 71,385,357, forward strand.
ACAGCATGTGGGCTCAATTCAGCACCTCACATGGTCAACAACCAGCAATAGCACCATGTAGGCTCAATTCAACACCTTACATGGTGAATAGGTTAAGCCCTATCTGAGCAACCTATACCTCTTTAGGATTTCATCAACGAATCCTCTCAACAAGTGGAGGTCCTATCTAAGCAACCTTCGACTTCAACATCATATCAAGATTCTAAAATCCTTTAGAGCAACAACATCATGAACCAACAACAACAAAACTCACACACATCAATTTACACAACAACACAATAACCACAGAAATCAAGCATACAAGATGAATATATCTTTCCTTGGAAGCTAAAACATTTCCCCAATGTTTCAAAGGGTCGCACCTAACCTTAAACCTTTAGCAATCAACACCACTTTACCCTTTTTCCTTGGACTCAACCCTAATAGGTCCATGCTCAGCGCCACTACAACAAGGAAAATCAAGCCTTATGTCGCTCAGCACCAGAATTCTATCGCTTAGCACCAACCTATCAGACAACATTCTATCATCCTATGCTCAATGCCAAGAAATTGGCGCTCAATGACAACTATGATCTCTACGGTTTGCAAGAAGATGACCCAAGGCCATTTTTGACACACCAATCAATACCAAGCATACCAAAATACTCCTAGTTGCTTCTAATACCTTTTTAACTGATTACACAACAACAAATCACCAAGATCTCATCCCAAACCCATTTTACCAAAATCTCATCCCAAACATGTTTTCATCAAGATTTTCACCACAACTCAACACACATCCAAATTTCAACCAATCTAAGGCACAAAATCGGTACAATCACAATATCAAACCAAAAACAACTATTTGTAAGCTTCCCTTGCCTCTTTCTCCAAAATTTGGATTAATGGAAGAGGAGAGAAAAGGAAAATGGAACCCTTGAGCCAAATCAAAGGAAGATCTCTACAATCACAATACCCACCCAAAATCCATCAATTACTGGGCAATAAACTTATATTTCAATGAAGTTTTCCTACACCCCTAACACATTCCCACGAAAATCAAGAGAGAAGAGGGAAGAACTCACCGATTAGAGAAGACACAACTTCCATATAAGCCTAGGGGAGTGGGGTTTTGCTACGAGATCCTTGCTCCACTCTTTGGAATTGGGAGGAGCAAATTAGAGAGAGCAAGAAAGTGTTTAGAGATTTTGAGGAGTGTCTAGAGCAACAAATAAGATAGAAGGGGGGTCTCATGATTTTATTAAGGTCTTAGGAAAGGTATTGGGCTCACCAAGGCCTAATTCTCCATTTCTAACACTCTAAGGCCCAAACTGACCCAAAATCATGACTATTCCTTAAACCAACTGATATATCATTGATAGAGACAATTGGCTTAAACAACATTGTCTCAAATTCCACAATTCAAACTGGAGTTTTCAAGACACAACATAAAATAGCAAACACACATCTACCATTTATTTATTAATTTTTAATTACAAAACTAAATTTAATTTTCACTTTTAATTATTAAATCACTAAATCACACATTAAGAAAATATTGGTGTTACAATCCTCACCAATAAGAAAAATTTTATCCTCGAAATTTGTCTTACCTAAGAAAAGATTTGGATACTGTTCTTTCATCTTCTCCTTAAGCTCCCACATGGACTTTCTAGTCACGTCATTTTGCCCCTGCCTCTGCCCCCATCTCCACATTATGAAAAAATCATAACAATTAAATTTATAAAAAAAAAAGTTAAAAAGCAAGTTAATAAATTCACCCCATAAAAATTTATGCTTTAAATGTCCTCCAATTGATTAGGAATTATATATATATAAGGTTATTTTAGTAATTTTATTATTAGTAGGGGTAGGGGCGGGGGCAGGGATTGACAGTTGAGAAAAAACCAAACCCCAATCTGATTCTAAGCGGATTTTTCCAGTCAAAGTCGAGGCGGGTTTGGACCAGTACTCATGGGCACGAGTTTGTTTGCCATGCTTATGAGTGAGACTTATTAAATAAGAAATGAGACCAAGTAAACTTTGTGATTTCAAATAAATTTTAATCAATGATAAAAAGTATGTTTAAAAAAATGTTAGTGGTGTTGCTAATATTTCTCTTTTACAAATTGCAATGCAACTTCCATATGATACTATAACAATAATTAAGCAAAGACTTTATGAAACAATTGGTCCTACACTCAACCAATATTATAAGCTCCATATCCATTCTTAATTGATTGGATGGAAATGTATACTTGTCTTAGTTTCGTTCCTTATTGCAAATTTTAGACGCATTGGATTCCAGTGAGGCGAATTCTAGGGTGGGAGAGTTGACATATTCCCCATTATGGGCAAATGTTTGCTCACAGTTGGATTTATTAGCTCTTAAATAGAGGGTTAGGATTTCTTTTCTTTTCTTTTTATCTTTCTTAATTTATCCCTGCCCCTCCTCCTTTGAACAGATATGGAATGATGTAGAATGAAATAGATTTGGAATTTGCCTGCATTTTCTGTTCAGTAAAGGATGTCACACATCCAGAGATGTTCCAGAAGCTTGTCGACGAAGCGGCTACTGATTGCATTGCGACGCTTGATGTTTAATCCTGCAAGGGAATGGCCCAATTTCTTTAATGCAGGCATGCTCTTGTCTGAACCAATTCGCAACCTGCCAAAGAAAGTATCTCCAGGTTGAGCTGCTTTCCCCGTGCAAGGGCTGCAATACCAGTATCAGTGACAACACACTTAGAAACATCAAGATTAGATGTAGCTCACGTTTCTATAGATTGCTCAAGAACAATACAGATCCGAATGCTGCGCACCAAATTCCAGCACAACAAGCACGAAAATATCTTCTCTCTCGGCACATTACTTGCCACCATGGGCGGCCAAACCACGCTCAACCTCGCCATCGTGCTAGCGAAGGGCGATGCCTTCGACGGTGGCGTACTTTCATTTGCGATGTTCTCTTTTTGGGTCTCCTTTTTAGAACTCAGATTTTCTGCTACCTCTCCGGTAGGAATTTTTCTATAACAAAAATTTTAGCCATTAATTATATTCTTTCTCAATTTTAATTACTGTCGCAATAATCAATCAATGATTGAGATCTTGCAGCACACTTGCTGTAAAGAAATTTAAGTGATGATTGATAGACACAGTGTCACTCTAACTACTTTATTAATATTTTTTTTTTCTATTTACCTCTTCTTATCTCATTATATTATTTACTACACTTACATTTCTCTCACTTACAATCAAAATAGTAATTTCTTTGTCCACCAGTCGTTTTTGAAATAAATTTAACTACTAGATACAGTTAATAATAAGCAGGCCCCCTTTATAAATTTTGCGGAGCATCATTTGTTATTGTTTGAATAAATTATATTAATACTCTTTGAAATTTTTTAAGGTTGTACATAATTTTTATTTTTTTAATATTTACAGTAACCTTTTTTATAGAATACACAATATAATATTTTTCAAACAATTAAGAAGATATAATGTGGAGATAAAAAAAGAGAGGAATGTCTGGACAAATTTAATATCAATGTAATTTACACTTATTGTTTTTATTTGCTCTTTCATGGAACCTTCCACGTAATCAAGGATTTCATTTATTTGTTCGCTCTATAGGTTGTCTACGTCTGTGCGGTTCAGATGTTACATGTACCATCCTAACCTTTTGAATTGTGTCCATTGTAGAAAATTTAAGTCGTTTAGACAGAAATTATATAATAATGTTCCTCTATTTTTCAATAATTTATGTGAGAGATATCTAGAGAGGATTGTTACTGTACTCATTTTTCATGAGTTAAATAAGTTTTAGTCTTCAATATATATGTATTTTTTTATTTTGGTCTTTTTAAAATGTTTCTTTCTGTTTGTATTCTTATTATTTTCTTTTTATTTTAGTCTCACCTTATTGCTTTAATTCTTATAAAATTATAAATATAAATATATCTCATATTAGAAAATTTTCTTTTTAGTTCTTATTATTTAGGAGATATGAGACTTGTTATTCAATTTTTATTAGTCACGTCATCATTTAATAGTGAACTCTTGATATTAAGGACTAAAATAAAATAAAAAATTTAATAAAACGAAATATTTTTTTTTTAAAACCAAAACTATAAAAAATATTTAAACTTATTAATTTATTTGGCATGACTCAATCTTATATTTTAAATCATAAGAAATTAAGAATACTAATAGTACCTACCCCATAAGATTGGAATAATATGTCTATAATAATGTTTTGCCTTAATTGTACTTTTGGTCTTTTTGCTATTGTCATTTCTCAAATTTGTCCACCATTTATTTTCACAAATTTGATTTCATTATTTTAATTGTGCAATTTTAGTACATTTGTTAACTTGACATTTAATATTTAACGAAAATATTGATGTGAAAATAGAATGCTGACATGAATGTGCTGACGTGGATGTGTAGTAGAGTGTCACATTAGCATTGTTGCTAACTATTGGATGTCAAATTAACAAATAGACCAAAATTGTACAATTAAAAATTTAAAATATTCAAGGGATCAAATTTACAAAAAAAATAAAATTGAGAAGGCCAAATTCAAGAAATGATTATAATAAAGGTGGTTAAGAATAATGTTTTATTTAAGAACTATCATTCAATATTGAGTTATTATATTTGTGCACTTACCCTTTTTTTTTCTATACTACTTCCATTCTATTTTTCTTTTTCTTTATTTTTTATCATATCATGTATCACATTTATTAATTTATCTCTCTTTCTTTCTTTTTTCTCTGTATTTTTCATTTTTTCATTTATACACCGAAAAAATTAGCTATACATTTAACTTTTTCCTTTAATATTTATCGCTTCGGACTTTGTAGTGGTTGTCTGGCTGCCTAGCATATCTCCTTAAACAATTATTCAATACATCCCACTTTATTTGACTTGACATTATCCTTCCACATCTACTATATGACTAGGACTTTATTTGATTCGACTTACATTACGCTTTGCACATCTACATCTACTCAAATTTACAAAGGCAAGCAACTAAGAGTGCTATGGTGACTCTACTTTGATATGATATGCGGATATCTTAATCTTATATATTTACATTTAGTGAGACAAAAAGATAGAAAAAAGAAAATTATAAATATGATAGATGATATAATGTGACAAGAAGATCAAGATAAAAAAAAAGTACTAAAATTCTATAATCTTGGAACACACCATGGCTCTCGAATTTGTTGCTGAATCTTTAATGGGATCTGTATTATAATTTTATTTATTTATTTATTGTTTAATTTTATAAAACTAAACTATTATAACTTCGATAGTTTTGTGTTTTTTTTTTTGAAAAAGAAGAAAATAATTTAAAAAAGGAATGAAACTTTCTTATTAATTGAATATTGGCAAGATTTTGTTCGCAGTTTCCTACGGAACTGAATAAAAAAAGTGTTGAACTTTGTTTTTAAATGAATTTATTTATTTATTGATAATTTATTATATAACCGCTAAATACGTGTTAAATAAAAACCGTACATTGTATAATTAGTGATTTATTATGTAACCATTAATTAGTGATTATTACATAATCGTTGGTAACAAAAATCTTACATACCTGTTTTATTAGCAAATTGCATTATAATTGCTACCAAATATGTATTCATGACATACTGTTCTTAATTGTGACCGATGAAGTTTTTTGATATTGCACATAATTCTTATTTTTTCTTAACTTTTCTTATAAGGGTATACAATGCAATGTTTTTTAAACAATTAAGGATGATATGTGTAATGTATAAGAGTCTTAGTGTAATGTTTTTTAAACAATTAACGGAGTTAGTGTATGAGTAAAAAAAGAAGAGATATCAAAAAGAATTTGACAAAATTTCAAAAAATTAGTATAATTTACTCAAAAAATTAAGAGTGTGTTATGGACCAAGATATTGGTTCTTTCTTAGACTAACCTATCATTCCAATATAATAAAGCTAACATAAAGTAATGAGAAACTAATGTAGGTCCATTCTTCGTGCACTCATGCATAAGGCATCACTCAATTCATGAAAGGAGGATAATATAAGACAAACTCAAAGATACACATTTATTCTCATTTTATTCACTCTTATCATTTCTTACCCTTATTGACTTAGACTTGGCTTGAAGGATATATTGATTGCATCTCCTGAAGATTCTCTTGCCTCCCATGAATATTCTACCTTTAAAACAACAGATAAAATATGGAGATGGTCTCTTATTTTATGTCAATTTTTGTTTTTATTCTCTTAAAAAGGTTTAATTGGTCTAATTCCTAAAAAAATTTCTATTTACATATTTAGTTTTTATTGTTAACTAAAATTATTAAGCAATGATACCACTACTGCAAAACCTTTTAACATCAGTTATTTCGGGAATTCTATGTCGATTAAACCGATGTAGATCCCACCGATGTAGAAAGTGAAGCTTTTTTGCATTGAAAAAAGAATTGATATAAAAAAGACTTTCTACATCAGTTCCAACTTGAACCGATGTAGAAAGGTGTGACTTTCTACATTTGTTCAGCTTGTAACTGATGTAGAAAGTCTATTTCTATGTGTAGAAAGGTAACTTTCTACATCGGTTAAGGCCTTAATCGATGTAGAAAGCTTCAACTAATGTAGAAAGTAATGTTTTTTTAATATTTTGTCTATTTTACACGTTTCGCAACTTGTAAAATAAAAACAGATCCAAGCAAGTAGGACAATCATTTTTAAGTATGCTAAATTTGAAAGAGAAATGCTATTTGTATAACAACTCATACAACAATTTATACAACAATACTTTTTTGTGTCTATCTCTCTCTTGCACATCATTTATTATGTCTCATAATGATGGAGAGAGATAGGCATAAAAAGTATTGTTGTATAAATTGTTGTATGAATTGTTATACATGTCGCATATCTCAATTCGAAATATAATCAAATATGCATTAAAACATAATTATATAAGGTACTTCCTAAACACAATTCAAACAATTGTAAACTCCCTAAATCCATTCTAAACATACATAAATTTCATCTACAACTAATTATAAATTACCTCCTAAAAACATTTGAAACAAATATATAAATTTCATGATCTACAACTAATTCTAACATACAATTCCAAACTACCTAAAATAGAATTGTAAACTACCTAAATACATATGTGTAGATGTCATCCATGTTGCATTAGAGGATGGATGTGGATTGTTGAATATCTGTAGGTTCACATAAGAAGATAAAATGTTAGTTAAAATAATAAAGGGGAGTGATCAACAAAGAATGAGGAGTTGTGAACCACATGTTAGGATTAGGAAAACAACAGTCAAAGGGCCAATGTAAGCCTTTTCATTTCCAAATTATTTCATCACCAAAACATTTAATTTAAGTAGATACACTAAATAGTTCAATAATTGACAATTTCTCATTTTCAACAAAATTCTCTCCTTGTTTTATTTAAAACTCTGAGGTAAAACTAGGTGATAGGTCATAAGATCCTCCACCATTGCAATTGCGTCTTTATGAGGCCGAGGAAGGCTAACTCATAATAGCTAAATGACACATAGTAAAAATGTTGAAATATGATACCACTACAAGAATTTATCATTTTGAACCTTATTTGACATATTCGTTACTTTGCCCTTAGCAATCTCTCTTTCAAGCTTCTCAATCTAGCCTTCAAAATCATAGGGTACTACACCCTTTTTCTAGTACAACCATCATATACGTCTCCTTCCTTACTTAGATTAGATTGCTTCCACCAACTTGATGAAGGCTAGCTCATGATGAGCTTAATAACACACAGTGAAAGCAATCAAATCCAAGTAAGGAAATCTTGTCATGATTTAATACTTTTGATGAATAAGGCCAAATTGAGAACCTTGAAAGAGTGATTGCCAACTAGACTCTATTATGAAAATAAATCTTAAAACTATAACTTCTTTGAAATTCTACTTTCCTATATTGGTTACAAGATCTACTAATAATGTCTTCCTATATTAAAGGGCATTGAGGAGACAAGTCTTCATGGCAATATTGGTGTGAAACAAATGAAAGAAATAGAATGAGAAGACATTATAATTGATCCAAATAGAAGCTAACATACTATTTTCCCCATTTGCTCTACACCAATATCACCAAAAAAACTTAACTTCACGAATGTCAAGTAATATAGGAAGACATTATTAGTATATATATTTTGCAAACAATATAAAAAAAAGTAGAAAATTAAAAAGCTATAAATAAAAGAAATTTACACAACAAAGTATATTGAACAAGCACTCTTTCAAGGTTCTCAATTGATTCTTTTACATCAAAAGTATCAAACCCTAGCAATGCTTCCTTACTTGGATTTGATTGCTCTCATAGTGTGCCATTCAGCTCATTATGAGCTGACCTTGATCAAGTTGGTGGAAGCAATCAAATCCAAGTAAGAAAGAAGACATATATGATGGTTGTGTGAAAAAAGGGTGTTGTATCTATGATCTTGAAAGTTGGATTAAGAAGTTTGAAAGAGTGATTGCTAAACACAAAGTAGCAAATGTGTCGTATAAGGTGAGAAGTGATAAGTTTCCAATTGTGTTATGTTTTAACATTTTTACTGTGTGCCATTTAACCATCATGAGTTGGCCTTCCTCAAACTCATAAAGGTGGGGCAACAATGGTGGAAAAGAGGGTAGAGGATCCTATGACCCACCACCTGATTTTACTTCTAATGTTAAAACAGAACAGGAGAAAATTTTGTTAAAAAAGGAAAGTTGTCAATTATTAAATTATTTAGTGCTTTTACTGAAATTAAATGTTTTGGTGATGAATAATTTGGAAATGGAAAGTTTATACTGGTCTTCTGACGGTTGTTTTTCCAATCCTAACTATGACCGAGCAAAGAGTGGATTCGCGACTCTGCATTCTCTATTGATCACTCAAAAGGAAAAAAAGAACAATTTGCATTTGCAAAAAAGAAAAAAACAAGAAAAGTGCTTTCTTGTTTGGAATGTATCATTAACCTCGTGTTTCTTGCATGACGCGTAACAAGCAAGGACAGGTGTTAACCAATAATGTAACACATTTAAATCCTAATATTCCCTTCACATTCACAAAAATCCTAGATTCTTTCTTCATTGTGCAAAAACGCTTAATTATTACTATGAGAGAGCAAGAGAGAAAAAAAAAAAGAACAATTTTGCGTTCCCAAAAGAAAAAACAAGAAAAAATGCTTTCCTGTTTAAAATGTATCAAGGGGTTCATATTGGTTGCAGAACATGTAATTTGCAAGGAAAGGTGTTAACCCTTCACATGTAAACCTATTCGACATCCTCAAGAGTTATACAATTGAAATTAACAAATATCATAATATCACACAAGGCCCAACTAAGCTCTATATGACCATTCTTATTCTTTGTTAATTAACCAACAAATTAAAATTTCTTCATAACATTAAACCCCCCCTTCTGACATTATTAATATAAAAAAAATACATAACGACAGACTGTTCATTTAGGGAAAAACAGAACCTGTATAATAGATAAAATGGACATAATTAAACCCACACAACACCAGGGCCAAATGGACAGAAACAAAGCCAAAGTAGGCCACACACAACAAAGGCAAGGTTAAGTAGTATCTTGGTTAAAACAAAACACAAACAAATACAATAAAGGTCACATAGGTACAAATAGACACAATGGAGGTCACATAGGTATAATACAATGGTGATTATTGAAAACTTACCTTGCTGGCCTGGCCAAAACGAGGTGTAAGGGGCTCGCAATGATAGAGGCTCGCGGCAGAGAAGGGTTCATGGCAGTAGAGAAAGGCTCACGATGGTAGAGAAGGGCTCACAGTGACAGAGAAGGGCTCACGACGACAGAGAAGGGCTCACGATGAAGAAGGGTTCACAATAGAGAAGGGCATCACGATAGCAAAGATGGGCTTACGGTAGCGGCAAGTTCCAGTGGTGGCATCCATGGTGGTTAAGGTTGGGGACAAAGGTGTTGCGCATGGGAATCTTGGTGTCGATAGCGGTGATGGTTGTGGTTGCGATTTTTGGTAAGAAACGTGGTGTCGGCGGCAATGATGGAGGAGTGGCAAAGGTTTTAGGGTGTTAGGGTTGAGAGGCGAGAGCACTTTCGCAAAATGAAGGGTAATTAGATTGCAAAGTTGCATATATAGTCTTTTTTACATTGGTTATTAGTTTAACTGATGTAAAAAACATTTTCTACATCAATTAAATTTTTAACCGATGTAAAAAGTAGTTTTTAATTGGTTAAACTAATAATTGATGTAAAATTGGTGCTTTTATTTACAAGTTTGTTACTACATTTTTCTTTACATCACTTATTTATCAACCAATGTAAAAATTTGTCATTATATGTGGTTTTTGCACTCCACGTGGACTATGAATCCCGTGACTTCATGTGCAAAAATTTGCCAGAGCCTTGGTTCAAAACATTCTAGTAGTTAAAATTACTACCAAATTTTTGGTAGTGTAAATTGTTGGAAAATGTCTTGATTGACAACAACATCCCATGAAAGAAGACATTTGAGCCATTCTTACAAAGCTCAGTAAAAATTTAATAAAAAGAACCTATCCTAACCTTAAGAGCAACTCCAATAGAGTTAATTATGTTGTTCTTAAAATTAAAGAATTTGAAAATATTATTGAAATAAATGAATTCGTATAAAGTTTTTATTAGTTATATAAACAATTACAACCAAAATTATTTAAGCAATAAAATATAATTTTTTAAGTTCAAAGGATAGTTTTTGGGTAAAATAAAATGAGACTTATTAAAAATAAGCGATGAACTTAAATTTGATTATATGACTAGAGTAATAATTTATAAATGTTCCTAAATTTTATGTGACATAACTAAAAATCTATTGAAAAAGAATTAAAAATTCAAATTGAATTCTTACACGGGAGATGGTCTAATTCTTACATAGGCCTATTTTGAACCTCATGCGAGTAGAAACAACCGGAGCAGTCGTGACAGGGTGAGGTGAGTGGGAGAGAGGAACAGAGAGAGTGATGTGCGTGGAAAATAAACAGGAAAGAGAGGGAGAAAATAGAAAAGAAAAAAATGAAAGCGATTGGTGAACGACTGGCTCCGGTAGCAGCGCAGAGTGTTCCTGCGATGCTGCGATGGCTTTTCTTTTCTTTTCTTTTTATTTTGACTTAATTACTAATGTCATCCTTAATTTATTTATTTTATTTAATTAAATTCTTTTATTATTTTTTGTTCTAATTAGGTTTTATTATTTTAAAAAAATTCAATTAGGTCTAATGATTTTTAAAAATATTTTAATATTATCTTTTTTCATCTAAAATGACATCTTTTTTTATTTAACTTTATATTAAATAACGTGAAAAATGTAATAAAAGATAAAATTATTTTAAATAAAAAAAAGTAATATTGAAGTATTTTTAAAAATTATGAAGCCTAATTAACTTTTTTTTAAAATAATAAAATCTAATTAGAACAAAAAAATAATAAAAAGACTCAATTGAATAAAATAAATAAATTAAGTAACTAAATTAATAAATAAGTCTTTTATTTTTTTATTTTTTCTGCGCTTCTTTGTTTATTTCCTTCATCTTGCAGGTTTAGGATGGGGTGGCTCCAGTGGTAGAGTTAAATATTTTTTCCTCTTTTTTTTAATTTTTCGGTCCATATCCCTCACTGTTTTCTGCTTTTCTTTTGGTCAGTTTCCCTTTTGGGTTTGCAGGGCTTGGGTTCTGGGGTTATTGTGGATCACGAGTGGATGATAGCTTGAGGGGCACAGTGTGTGGTGGCTCGGTTATGGGCTGATTGGGTGGGTTTTAGTCTGAAGGCGGTGTTTTGTGGTTTTTCCTGCTGCCGGATTTTAGTTTGGTTAGGTGGGATGGGTATGCTGACATGTGTGGTTAGTGCAGGTCACCGTCAGAAATTTCTTGAACCAAAACTTTACACGCACGTGGCTGGCATGTGATATTAATAGTTGAGGTGGCTGTCAATTAACTATTGGTAGTAAGAATGTAAACAGAAAATCATTTACACTTGGTATGAAGGAGAAAGAGGAAGAAGTGAAGAAATATTTCAATTTTGTGTAAATTTTACTTGTTTAGTATGCATGAAATAAAGATGAAATTTTGTACTATAAATATAGGTTTTATTGGATTTTACTACTTATTTTTATTTTATTTTTCACTTATTTTTATTCATATCTTTATCTCTTTTTTATCTCTTATTTATTTTTATCTATTTCTGTTTTACTAAATAATTTAAAATTCAAATTATTTTTTATTTATTTCTTAATTTTTAACTTATTTTTTACCTATTTTTTTTTTTTTTTTTTTTTTACCAAACAAAGGCTAAGGGACTATGACCCCATCCTTCAAACTTTTTTTTGGAGATTAAAAGCAGAAACGGACATAAAATGAGGGATCATTTTTATATTTTATACTAAATCAATTATTCAATGCAAACTTGATTTGACTTGACATTATGCTTGCACATATCTACATATACTCAAAAATTACAAAGGCAAGCAATTCAACTAGAGTGCTGTTAGTGACTCTACTTAACTATATATCAAAATTCTATAATTCTATAATCTTGGAACACACCATGGCTCTGGAACTTGCTGCTGGACCTTTAATGGGAGCTGTATTCAACGTTTTGCTTGAAAGGATAGCTTCTCCTGAGGTTGTCAACTTCTTCAAGAAGAAAAACCGTGACAAGTTGCTCAAGGAGTTGAAGATCATCTTGTTGTCGGTCAATGCTGTGCTCAATGATGCTGAGGAAAAGCAAATGAATAATGAAGCAGTGAAGGAGTGGCTTGAGGAACTCAAAGATGTGGCCTTTGCCGCTGAGGATTTGCTTGATGAGATCTTCACTGATGCAAAAGTCAAGGCAAAAGAGGTAAACACACTCCACAACACTCCTGTGAATTTTTATGATAAAGGGGTTGAAGAGAGAATTAAAGATGTTCATGAGAGATTAGAGTTTATTATAAGGCAGAAAGAAGTGCTTGATCTCAAGAGGGGTGAGGAAGTCAAAATGGCACACAAGACACCAACCTCATCTGTGATGGAAGCATGTGATGTGTATGGAAGGGATAGTGAAAAAGAAGCCTTAGTTAACTTGCTGTTGTCAGGTGATGAAAAAATAGGTGTCATTCCCATTGTTGGAATGGGTGGAATTGGAAAAACCACCTTAGCTCAACTGGTGTACAATGATCACAGAGTGCAGAAGGAGTTTGATCTCAAGGCCTGGATTTATGTCTCTGAAGAATTTGACATTTGTAAGATCACAAAAAACCTTTTGGAGGCTGTCACATCTTGTAGTTGTGATACTGAAGATTTAAATTTTCTCCAGAGGGATCTCAAGATGTATATAATGAAGAAGAAGTTTTTGTTTGTGTTGGATGACGTGTGGAATGAAAATTATGATAATTGGGACAAATTCAGGAGTCCATTTAAGCATGCAGGGGCACATGGAAGTAAGATTATTGTAACTACTCGAAGTGGATATGTTGCATCCATCATGCAGACTGTTTCACCTTATAATCTCAGTGAGTTGTCCAATGCAGATTCCTGGAATTTATTTTCAAAACATGCATTTGATTATGGCAATTCAAGTTTGCATCAAAGTCTAGACAAAGTTGGGAGAGAAATAGTCAGAAAGTGCAAAGGATTGCCTTTGGCTGTGAAGACTCTAGCAGGACTTTTGAGGTCTAAGAGTGAAAGTCATGAATGGTATAAAGTATTGAACAGTGAGATATGGGATCTGCAAGATCGTGAGAGTAACATTCTTCCAGCTTTGAGATTGAGCTATCATTATCTCCCTTCCCACTTGAAGAGATGTTTTGCTTATTGTGCAATTTTCCCAAAAGACTATGAATTTGAAAAGGAGAACCTAATTTTGTTGTGGATGGCAGAGGGTTTTCTCCAACAATCAAAGAGACATAGAAGAATTGAAGAAGTTGGAAATGAGTATTTTTGTGAACTAGTATCTAGATCATTTTTCCAGCAATCAAGGCGCGGCAAGTCATGTTGTCTAATGCATCACCTTGTAAATGACTTGGCTCAATTTGTATCTGGACCATTTTCTGTCAGAATGGAAGGTAACAATTCTAATGAAATCAAAGAAAGAACTCGCCATTTGTCCCACATTATTGCAGATAGTTCCTCATATGAAAACCTGAAAGATGTTAGCAAAGCAAATTGCCTACGCACTTTTCTGCAAATAAGACCAGTAGGTACATCCATTGACTTGTTCAACAACATGCCAAATGATCTGTTAACAAAGTTAAGGTGCTTAAGGGTGTTATCTTTGGTAGGTACACATGTCTATAGTTTACCTGATTCAATAGGTGAACTAAAACATCTGCGCTATCTAGAAGTGGCTGACACTGAGATTGTGAGGTTACCTGAATCCATCTGCAACTTGTACAATTTACAAACTCTGAAGTTAGTTGGATGTCACAATCTTATTGAACTGCCAACAGGTATGCATAAGCTTGTTAACTTGCGATACTTGGATATTAGAGGAACTTGTTTAAGGTGGATGCCATTGCAAATGAATGAATTAATAAGCCTCCAAAATTTGAGTGACTTTTTTGTGGGAAAGGAATATGGATCTTCCATTGGTGAACTGGGCGAGCTATCAAGTTTGCATGGAGAATTGTTCATTCATTACATTGAACATGTTGTTAATTATAAGGATTGTGAAAAGGCAAAGTTAAAGGACAAGCATGGTCTTGAAAAGTTGTCTTTGGATTGGTGCGGGAATGGGGATACTGATAACTCTCAGCAAGAAAAAAAAATACTGAACAGCCTGCAACCTCATACAAATTTGAAGGAGCTTGATATCTATGACTATCCAGGCACAGAATTTCCAGAGTGGCTGGGGGATATCTCCTTTTATAACTTGGTGTTCTTACAGCTTAAAGGCTGTAAATATTGCTACAAATTGCCTCCACTTGGACAACTTCCAATGTTGAAAGAGCTTCAGATTAGTAAATTTGAGGGACTAGTGAGTATGGGATCTGAGTTTCTTGGAAATGGAACCTCTTCTGTAACTGATTGCTTTCCTGCACTAGAAATTCTAAAGATTGAGTATATGTCAGCATGGGAGAAATGGTATCCTAATGCTGAAAATGCAGGCAGCAGAGCTTTCTGTCATCTTAGAGAGTTTCGTATTGAAAACTGTCCCAAACTGACGGGGGATTTACCAGGCAACCTTCCATCTTTGACACTACTTGTAATCAGATATTGTAAACGTTTGCTTTGTCCGCTTCCTAAAGCTCCAGCTCTGCGCGTATTGAACATTCAGAATTGTGATAGTTTAGAATTCCCAGTACACGCACTTTGGTGCCACCAATCACTGACATCATTGTTCTTGCATGGTAGCTGTGACTCACTCAAGTCCTTGCCTTTAGATCTCTTCCCCAACCTCAAGTCTCTAGATATTTGGGGATGCAAAAATCTTGAAGCACTTACTGTTTCAGCATCAGATGCAACCCCTCCAAATTTCAAATCCCTCCATTCCTTGTGCATAAGGCTTTGTCCAAATTTCACATCATTTCCCAAGGGCGGATTTGCAGCCCCAAATCTCACTTTATTAACCATCAACTACTGTGAGAAATTGAATTCTCTGCCTGAACAAATGCATGACCTTATGCCAAGCTTGAAAGAAGTTCAACTGCGGGGTTGTCCCAAAATTGAGTCATCAACTATAAGGCCACTCAGGATCCGGATTTGCAGCAAACTCATGGAAAGGAAACAGAACCACTCTGATCCTCTCTTTGCAAGGTTGAAAGATTTGGCCACTGTTCAAAGCCCCACATCAAGTACACCACCCTAGTCTCAATGCATTCAATGGTAAGCAATCACAACCCACTCGATCAAACAAATTTGTAGGAAAATGTGGCTTGAGTGTAGTCATACATCATCAGCTTTGAAATGATTAACAATGGATTTGATCAGTCATAGCTTTTATCTATTAGAGATATAATATAAAACCATTCATGTATCTTTGCTTAATAACTTTGGCTTTTGGAATAGTTGTTTCATGACAGTAACATTTAGGACAACATAGGGCTTAGAGGAGCTGAAGCAGGTCTTTAAAATGTCTAAAATTGTGAAATAAGAATATCCAAGTAAATATCTTTACTTTTTCTGGTCATACATCAATAATTCCATTTCCAATCAATAATGAAATGAATCAACTACTGGTATTGAAGTTTAATCCTCACTAAAATACCAGCCCCCTTCAATGAGATCTTAACTCAACCAGATGAGTAATTTGTGAAATGATATGGTTCATTGGATTAATAATACTAGGAAATGAAGACTTGTCAAAGGATACATGTGGCCATAAAAGAATATTTTATGTTTATCTGTTTCTTGGAACATACAAGGAGTTAACTATGACTCTAAATTGAGTAGCAATAAGTTTGTAAGCAGTCACTAGATAGATTTGTTTGTTGTTTCATAAAATGCCTCTTATTAATCAAAGTGAAACAGCACAATCTTGTTATAATGCTCAACTGCTTTTACATAATCTTTATTTGTCAATTAGATGGCTTTAAGTTTCTACTAGTTTCTGTGAAGTCATGTTTTTGTCAACCAGCTCACATTTCCCTCATTTATAGAAGATAGAAAAGCATAGAAGCCCCAATATAGTCATGGCTCAGTGATAAAGCTCACCTTTATGAGAAGCATGAAGTGCCTGTTCAGGCAGTCATACTGTTGCCATTTGGGATTTATTTCCTTTTAATAATTCAAGTTCAAATGAATCACCTTCTCAGCTTTGTAAAGAATAAGAACTGATGAATTGAAAAAAAAATTACTGTTCCACTGGCAATGGCAATGGCAATGTCCATTTCTTTCAGTTCAGTAATCAAACAGTCATTTTGAAGCATATTTATGGTATGAGATTGAAGTTCTATCTTTTGTATTTGAAAGAAATACCTTAAAATGTTTTGAGCATCTATATTAATCCTCATTGTGTTTTAGCTGTCAAAATAAGTTGGCAGTGCTCAGTGACCAAGTATGCAGTATGCTGAATGAAGGTGGAGAAATTCTTGATGCTTGTGGATATTTTTATTATAGCTAAAGGTTTTTAGTAGCATCTTGGCCATACTACTATTGAAATATTGTTCACCTTCTTCAAACCAATACATACTGCCACTTTCAGGATGAAATTCTATACTCTTACAGAAAGAAAAAAATAAGAAAAAAAAAATGAAATAAACATCTCCCATAAGCTAAAATCAGTTTTTTGAAGAAGCCAAAATTATTTAGCTTTTCCAAAAAACTGATTTTAACTTCTGCATAAGCTATTTCTAGCTTATAAGAGAATTTTATTTTATTTTATTTTATTTTCTTCTTCTATAAATGCTTATAAAGAAACTTATCCAAATAAGGCCTTAATAATGAGCACTGAGAGAGGAGGCTTGTTCACATAGCCAACAACTTTTGAAGTGTGAAGATTAATTCTACCAACCTAATCCCCCTCTTCATTGTGCCATATATGCTTCCATGATAAGTGAGCTCATTTTGCATTTGTGTACGTTGGTACCTATATAGTTTTCTCAATTCTTGTTACTTTTCTCAATCTCCGACCAAAGATAGTTTTCTAACTTGGCTTTGGTGCTTTTGGAAGACGTGGTTGTGTAGCTATATTCTAATTTCTCAGGGCAGGCTTAAGGCAACACTTTTGCAGGGGTCTTAAAAAATTTAACTATACATATACAATTAAGTCCTTGTAATTTTTAATTCTAAAAATAAACTCTAAAATTAAAAATTTAATTTTAGAATTTATTATTAGAATTTAAAATTATAAGGACTTAATTGTAGTTTATAATTTTTTTAGACTCTATAATTTTGATCTTTTGATTTTTTTTTAGTCGATTAAATTATTCTATTTTTAAAATTAGATAGTTTTGGTCTTGCTGTCTATTTTCTTTTATTAAGTTCTTCTATTTTTATAATACGTTTAGGATAGCATGGAGGCAGTGTATTATCCCTTAAAAATATTGCACAAATCTAGTTTGCAGTAAAATCAACGAGGGTAACATATTTTATGGATCTCAAAGGAAGGGGTGTAATATATTAAGTAATAAATTAATATAAAATCATAAGAAATATGTGAAGTCCTACTTTAACATATTATATTATATATGTTGTAAAATAAAAGTGATATAATTTTCAACAAAAAAATAAAAGTAATATACAAAAAACTAAAATGAAAAAAATACTAATAAGTTATATTAATAAATAAACATAAATAGAAGATTATTTTACTATTAATAATAATATTTAATTAAAGTGGGAAATTAATAAATAATTAGCAAGAAAAAAATACTAGAAGTCTTTATAATATTATTATATAGTAATTTGAATATATTTTGCATTATATAAAAACATATTTTAAATTATATAAAACAAAATAAAGTTAATAAAACTTTAAATATTTAGATCAAGTACTCATTGAATGAGATTTTTTTTTTAAATATTCTTTTCAATGAGTCACGTGGTACGTGATACTGATATCTCGTTTTATATTCATGAATTTTAAATTTTGAATTTTCATATATCATATTAAATTAATAAACATAAAAATAATGCATCCTGATTCAGATGATTTATTTTCATAATTTTCTCAGCAATTTTAAAAACTTATCTCTTTAATTTATTGTCACCAAATATAGAATCTTCATGAACAATTGAACACCAAGTCCGTGAAAGCTATTCCTTCATGGAAACTATATATGCAAGAAGCTCTTGTAAATGATTTTTCAAATAATTATAGGAGAAGATATTAGGGGTCGGTTAAGTTAGTTCACAGGAGGCTGGAGTTAATTGAGGTAGCTAGATTCAGTTTTAATTTGTTAACTTTGTGATTAGACATGTATTTATATCCAGAGGTACACATTGTAAATCAATTTTTCTCGATTCATTAAATGAGGAGGAAAATATGCGCTTCTTCTAGTGATTCAATATGGTACCAAAAGTGTGAGCTTGCGCGATTTCTTCCGGTGATTCGATAGAGGAAGACACTGTTTGGTTGCATTAAGCAGAGGCACAGGAGTTTTAATCGAAAGAAAGCCAACCCAAAATTTTCTTGCCCTTACCATATATGCTTTAGTAAATTTCCTTTCCTTTTTGGTTAGTGATTAGGGATGGAAATAAGTTAGGTCAAATAAAGTTTTGTTTTAATAGGTTTGGTTTGTTTAAAAAATTTAAGATTTAACTTTGGTTTATTACTTATCATAAGCTTTATTTTTAAGTTTGACCTGACATATTTGAAAGCCTGATTTGACCTATTAACATACTTGAAAGCCTATTTATAGCTTTTATATAAAGCTAATTACTCTCTACATGGACTAATAGGCTAATAGGTCATTAGGAGAAAAACACTCTATATAAAACAAACTATAATCTATGAAAATTAAAATCATTGCTACTCAAAGCATAAGACAAAGGTCGAAATAGGATGATTAAGTTTTATAAAATCAACTCTAAAATGTTATAAGCTTATTTTTAATGTCAAGGGTTCAATCTTCGAGTCCGTGTGTATGGAAAAACATCTGTTGGGAAAGGTCAGCCCTTTAAATGGATCTCAATACCTCGATGGAGTAGTCCTTGGTTGTCGGCTGGTAGATACCTTGGGTTCATCCTAAAAGCTTATCTTTAATGTCTAATCTGACATTTTTTATAACTTATTTAAAAGCCTATTTTGTAAAAAAACCTCTAAACAAAACATAAATTTATCCTTCAACAAGCTTCTAGACTTGACTCTTTATGTAGATCAACATGTTTAATATTTTAAAAAAGGTGAATAAATAGATTATATTAAATACATTTTAACAAATTTAATATAATAACAATACTAACAAAAAAATACTATTTATATGTACTTAAATAGGCAGGCTTGTTAGGAGTAAAATGTTTTTTAAATGACCTAAAGTTTGACTTTTTTAATCAAATACACTTTTATAAAAGCCTAAGTCTGGTTTATTTTCTAAAAAAGTCTTGTCTAGCTTGATGTAGGTTAGGCCATAGACTCCTGTTGAGTAGCCTGACCTATTTTTATCCCTATTTATGATGACTAATGTGTTGGTAAAACAAATTTGAAGAGTATCAAAATAATAGGAAACATTTTGAGCAAGAGATGAGAGTGTGATATATAAGAGCAAACTTCAACGTATAATTAAAATAAATGATTAAAATTAAAAATAATTTAAACAATTTTAACCATCTATGTATAATTATATATTCAAGATTTACTCCTTTTACCCCTCATACTCTTACTAGATATGTTCCTGTTATTATATATACATTAACTACATAGACCTTTTAATGAGTGTTAAATTTTTTCAATAATAAAAATTCAGCCTTTTATTTTTTGGGGTTTTGTATTCCAGCGTCATATATTTTTTTCAGAGTTAGAATCATTCAAAAATATCCTCTATGAAGAATTAAAGCATTACCAACCTAACGTTCTCTTCGTTGTGTCATATATGCCTCCATGAAAAGTGGGTTCATTTTGCATTTGTGTATTGGTACATCGCCATGAGCAATGCTAAAGTGCAATTCTTGTTACTTTTCTTAATCTCTGTCCAAAGATAGTTTTCGAACTTGGCTTCGGTACTTTCAGAAGACGTGGTTATATTCTCATTTCTGTGGGCTAGCTAGCACTTTTCACTATGGTTTAAATTTGTTAAAAGGACTTTTTAAATTGATTTTTGAACCAATTTAGATATAAGCAATATAGAAAATAGGGTGATTTAAAATTGATGTTTGAACCAATTTATAAAAGCCTTTTTAACTCGGTTTATTGAAGAACCAAGTTAAAAAGTGTGAACTAACAAGCAAATTCAACCTTTTTGTTACGTTATCTCCTTCCCTCACCACAGCAGCACACATGATCAATCCAATTCAAAAGCAGGGCCACAAAACAAAAAATAAACAAAAAGGCAAAGAACAACAAAAATCAATACTTGTCCATAACAGAACATCTTTATTCTAAGTATAACAAGCAAGGCAACAATAAAAATTTGTTACTCTAGAACTTGAGGAATATCATAGATATTTCATTTTCAACAAAATGTTGAGAACAAATAACTAACCCTATCCTTGTCTTGCCTACATCCTGTGCTAAACAAAAAACAATGAAAACGGAATTAAAAAAAAATTGAAGACCACGACCAACAACAACAAACACCAACAGACAAAACGGAATGAATGTGAGACTTAAGCACAACAATAAGACCACTGCTCACCCTTATCTGCGCCAGAAGGAACAGCAAGCATCATCAACAGCCTCAAAGGAAGACAGTAGCACCAGATAAGGCATTCTATCAAAGGTGTGAGCAAGGCAAAAGGCCAAAACCAGTTGTGTTGTCGTGGTTGACATACTCCTCAGCGCGATGCTTGAAGGTCTCGTACATGAGCTCAGGATGGTGCTGCATCACTTAAAGAACATCTCCACAGGAAGGCCTCGGCATAGCGCGCATGACTACGAAGTCTGTGAAGGCCATCGCCCCAACCGCCTTCCTCACCAACTCACATTGTTGAGGCAACTTAAAGATGTAGAGCTCTCAATAGGCTAGATACGTAAATGTTTTGATGTGCCTCACTTAAATGCAACTTGTAAAATTCCCTTGCTTTGTGTGCTTGATGTGTGTGTGTCTCATGGGTAGATAAAGTCCTATATAATAATAAAAGGCTAAGAGGGTGATCCATAAGTTAATAATCACATTTTCATGAAATGAACACTTAAAAGAACTTAGAGAATTAGTAAGGGTCTTAAAAGTCATTTAAAATTTCAAGAAAAAGCTTTTTTAGTGGTAATAATCGATTATCAAGAAGTCATAATCAATTATTATACTTTGCCTCTTGATTTAGAAAACAGATACTTGCAACAATAATCGATTATCATTAGTTAGTAATCGATTGTTGTAAGTAAGTCTAAAACATGCTTTTGCAAATAATCAATTAACTCAAGCAATAATCGATTAAATTGATTGAACTGAAACCTAATGTTTCTCTTAATCAAAATAATCAATTATCACATAACAATAATTGAATATTGCAAAAAGGAAAAAATTGCAGCTCACAAATAATCGATTATCTAAGTCAATAATCTATTATTCTGTTCTTATTTTATACCCAGGTAAGGCATCTTTAAGAACAAAATAATATATTACCATAAACATTAATCGATTATTACGGTTTTTAACTATAAATAATGAACTTCTAACCCTCCCAAAATATGACTCCTAATTACAAAATCGAGTATACATTTCTCTAAGAGTTTTGTGAGCTGTGAAAACACCTTTTAACCATCTTTTGAAGATCTTTTCATAAAAATTGATTGAATTCTCATGGATCTCTCAAAGAGTCTTGGAGTAACATGAACGATTGATTATTGAGCTTAATTTTTTGTTATCCATCCTATATAGGTGATTTCTTTCCTCTTTGTATTGTTTTGATTTTAGTGCTTCTTTGAGTAGGTTTTCTCATAGGAATTCGTGTAGTGGGTTCTACAAGAATTGGACAAGGCTCTTGTGGGTTTCAGAAACCTTGGGCATTTTTCTTCTATATTATGTGTGCATGTGATTGAGTGTTTGTAAAAACAAATTGTTGTTATAGTGAAATCTCAATCAGGTTGATTGAGAAACTAGATGTAGATCACAGTAGTGAGGATGGAATCATAATAAAATTCTTGTGTTCACTCTTTTCTCTATCTCTTTTCACTACACTCTATTTTTGAATTAAATCTTGATGTGTATAACACTATCATTATATTCTTGTTCGTGGTTGCATATTAAAATACATTAATCAATCCTACTTCATCAAATATTATCAAATCAATTTGGTTCAATAAATTTTAGAAACCAAGGTTTACACCTTTGAAAATTGTGTAGGGATCTTGAAAAATTTTGTTGATCCAATTCACCTGCTCTCTTGGATCCAGTCATTCTGCTTAACACACACAACCCCTCAACCGCTTCCAACTATTCCATACACACTGACCCTGCTTGAACTGCTCTACACATTGCTGCTTCATTTCCTCCGTGTACAACAAGCTTGGAGAGAGCTTTGAACAAGGGGCGCGAAGACAAAGCTTGCTTTCGCAAAATTAAATGAGAGCTGTTCCAACTTATTTAACTTGGTTACTGCTTAACCGTTTAGAAAACTAGATTTTTAAATTATAATAACCACTTGTTAAGACAAAGGACGAATTTATAACCCTCAAATATGTTGATAATAACAAACAGTTAAAATATATGTTTTTACGCAATTGTTTGGTCATCTGTAACAGGTTCATAAGCAATCGTCTGATATCTTTAAAATATATCGTCTTCATCCTTTGATTAAATTAAATCATTAACTAATAGATCTTATAGATGATGACACTGTTCTAAAATGATCTACACATCAATCAAAGTGTAAGCTACCTCGAAACTTATAAAGCAGTATATACCTACTCTCGAGGAAAGTCAGCGAAAAAGAAGGAATGCGTGTGTGAATGTCAAAACGGGAAAGCGGACATGACAACTGCTACAAGATTGAGTACAAGAATAGAAAAGATACGTAGACTGCTTTATCTTATCATATGACAAGTTGGTGAAAGGCATTAAATGCTGCATTTAATACTGCAACGATTCTTTTCATCAGACGAAGGTCGCCTTCTACAAAGCACTCAACGGATACTTTTGGTGAAGCATATGAATAGAAGAAGAGACCTCTTTCGTGCAGTTGCTATTGTTGTTGCTGAAAAATCATAACATATTCAAGAAAATAAAAAGCTCTTGTAAACTATGATTGTAAAATTCTTTTTGTGTACTTCATTGTATATTCATTTGTTAAGACGTTAAATCTAGTGAGGTAACTTACGCATAAACCTTTTTCTTAATAAGATTGGTGGAAGCCTGAAGAGGCTTTGACTCAAAGAATACTTGGGTTTTTTGCTTGGAAAGGCAAGTAAAAGACTACTTGGGTTGAGCCTGAAGAGGCTTGTGGAAAGAATACTTGTAACTTGAAAAAGTTAGTGGAACTTGGTTGTTGCCAAGAACTGGATGTAGTCTCTAAGATGAGACGAACCAGTATAACTATTGTGTGCTGTCCAGTTTAACTCTCAACTTTTGTTTGCTTTTTAAAAGCATTTTTGAAAATCTCTTTGATCATATCCTTCAAACAATACGTCGTTGAAAAAGGTTGTGTGAAAATTTGCTATAACACAATTCAACCCTCCCTTCTTGTGTTATTTTTGTGTTTTACAATTTGGTATCAGAGCTCAGCCTCTAAGGGTTGAGCACCTTAACAAGTGTTAGAGGAAAATATCTATATAGCAAATCTTGAAGGACAGTTCATTCCTGAAGGAGCTTCACTATTAAGGCCTCCAGCCTTCAATGGAGAGGATTATGCATACTGGAAGGATAGAATGGAAATGTACATCAAGTCCACTCACTATAGCATCTAGAGAATCATAACACATGCAGATCATGTTGTAACCAAGCCAAAAAACGAATACAAT
The DNA here is from genome assembly GCA_004329165.1 of Spatholobus suberectus. Taxonomy (NCBI): domain Eukaryota; kingdom Viridiplantae; phylum Streptophyta; class Magnoliopsida; order Fabales; family Fabaceae; genus Spatholobus; species Spatholobus suberectus. Next base: position 71,409,875 of record CM014735.1, read on the forward strand.
CAAGATGACTACAACATGTTACAACAAAACGTAAAAGCTAAGTATATTATAACTTGTGCCTTATCAAAAACTGAATATAATAAATTTTGCAGCTGCAAAACTGCTAAGGAAATGTAGGATGCTATACGCATAACACATGAAGGTACAGAAGACGTTCGTCTCAAGAGAGCAGCAACTCTTCAAAGACACTATGAGATGTTCACCATGAAAGAGACAGAGACCATTGATGAAATGTTTGGAAGATTTCAAACAATTCTAAATGGATTTCAAAGTCTTGGTGTTGAGTTCTCTAAGGCTCAGAACAATCTCAAAATACTGGACAGTCTTCCAAAAGTATGGGAACCCAAGGCCACAGCCATAGCTGAAGCAAGGGACATGAAGACTTTAACTCTGGATGAGTTACTAGGAGCTCTAAGAGTACATGAAGTGCATCTTTTCAAAAGAGAAAAAGTCAAAAATAATGATCAGTTGCTTTAAAGATTGGAGAATCAAGTCAAAGAGCAGACGAAAAGACTGAGACAAAAGTTAGAAACAAAGTGTTGAAGGTTTAGTCTAAAGAATCCGAAAGCTTAGACGAAAGCTCTAACTGTTCAACAAACAATGAGATCTCCCTCATCACTAGAAAATTCAAAAAGATGCTCAAGAAGAAAGGAAGATTTAAGCAATCCTTTAGAAAGAAGGACACTAGATACAAAAAGCATCCTCATGAAGAGAACAATGAGATCATCTGTTTTGAGTGCAAAAAGCTTAGACATATTAAGGCTGAATGCCCCAAACTAAAGAAATGATGGAGTTCAAAGAAAAGATACAAGAAGAAAAACCTCCTAGCCACCTAGGAAGATCTGTACAGCAGTACTAGCAGTTCAGACGATGAAAGGCTAATATTTGTTTCATGGCAGACACTGAGGAAGTAACATCTGAGGTATACTTCATTCCTAAAAACTTTTTACAATCGTCTGATAGTTCTAAATTTGAGTCTGATGATGAAGATATGTCATATGACACTCTTTTTGCTAATTCTCATATGATTGCTCTTAAGTATAAAAAATATAAAGAAAAATATCAAAAAGCTATTTTAGAAAATGAAATACTCAAGAAAGATCTGACGAGAATGCATAAGAGCCTAGCCTCAGATCCTGAAAAGGCAATGCTTCTTTTTAAAGTTGACAGACTAAAGAAAGAGGTTATTAAGTCTGAAACCTGATTTAACCAAATTTGTAGACGGATCTTCGAAACTTTAAATAATTTTAAAACATAGAATATCTTCGTCTAACAAATCGAGGATAGAATTTGTAGAAGACAGAAATGCTAAACCATCGTCTTCTAAATCTTATCCAACCTTCTGTAACTTTTGTGGCAAATCTTGACACTCACTTCAAAAATGTCAACACAAAAGGAAACAAAGGTCAAATAAGATCATTGGGACTTACACAAAAGGACCCAAGAGTATTTGGGTACCAAAATCTTAAATAATTCCTGTTGCAGATATCCTTAATAGGAAAAATAAAGGATTCATTCTAATACCTGGACAGTGGATGCTCACGTCACATGACGGGAGAAAGGTCTATGTTCCTAGACCTTCAACCACATGAAGGAACGATCTCCTTTGGTGGAAATGGAAAAGGAAAAATCATTGGTATAGGTAAAGTTAGGTAAGCCTCCTCTTCCATCTATAGATAATGTCGTATGTGTTGAAGGATTAAAATACAATCTACTTAGCATAAGTCAATTTTGTGATAGTGAATTTATTGTATCCTTCAACAAGGAATCATGCATAGTCAAAAGAAATGATGAATCCATTCTTTTCACCGCCAAAAGACATAACAATCTGTATAAGATTGAGTTTGAAAATTAAACAAACAAAGTGTTACTTGCTTAATGACCAAAGAAGATGAAAAATGGATTTGGCATAAAAAGCTCAGCATATCAATCTGAAACATATTTTGAAACTATATAAAAAGAGCTTAGTAAAAAGGATTGCCTGAGATTTCTTGGAAAACTCATCTTCTTTGTGAAGCATGTCAAAAAGGGAAACAAATCAAAACCTCTTTTAAATCAAAAGATGTTGTTTCCACTTTCAGACCATTAGAATTACTACATATGGATTTGTTTGGACCTACAAAAACTCTTATTCTTGATGGGAAAAAGTATGGCTTTGTCATTATTGATGACTATTCGAGATATACATAGGTTTATTTCCTAGCCCACAAACACGAGTCTTTTAATGTGTTTGAAATATTCTGTAAGAGAGTTCAAAATGAAAAAGGTTTTTGTATTATCCGCGATTAGAAGTGACCATGGAACTGAATTTGAAAATATTGAGTTCAAATTCTTCTGTGAAAAGAATGGAATTTTCCACAACTTCTCCTCACCAAGAACACCTCAACAAAATGGGGTAGTTGAAAGAAAAAATAGAACTCTAAAAGAGATGGCAAGAACCATGCTCTGTGAAAATTTAGTCCCTAAGTACTTCTGGGTAGAAGCTGTAAATATAGTGTGTTATGTTCAAAACAGAATATTGATCAGACCCATAATTAAAAAGACTTCTTATGAACTGTGGAGAGGTAGAAGACCCAACATTTCACATTTTCATCCTTTTGGATGAGAAGGTTATATTCTCAATACTAGAGATCAACTAGGAAAATTTGACTCTAAGGTTGATAAAGGCGTTTTTCTTGGATATTCCGACACATCAAAAGCATTTAGAGTATTCAACTCTAGAACTTTTGTTGTAGAAGAATCCATTCATGTTAAATTTAATGATACACTAACCCCTGATAGGAAACTATTAGACTTGGAAGAAGATTTTACAGATTTACAGATAAGACCGTTTGATCAAACAAGAACAGACGGAATAAAAGAATCAGAAGAGTCTTCACAACAACAGATCGATAATCAAACGAAGGGATCTCACAAAGATTGGAAGTTTGTTACCTATTATCCTCAAGATCAGATTATTGGAGAATGAACAGAAGGAGTTAAAACAAGGTCATCACTAAAGAATCAAGCATCTTGTGCCCTAGTCTTAGAAATTGAACCTAATACAATAGAAGAAGCACTAACAGAAGATGGCTAGGTGATAGCAATGCAAGAAGAATTACATCAATTCACAAGAAATGATATTTGGATTCTTATCCCTAAACGAAAACACAAAAGCATAATTGGAACAAGATGAGTATTCCGCAACAAGCTCGATGAAAATGGAAAGGTAATAAAAAATAAAGCAAGGTTAGTGGCTCAAGGCTACAATTAACAAGAAGGTATTGACTTCACTAAAACTTTTGCACCTGTTGCTAGATTAGAAGCTATTAGAATTATGCTTGACTTTGCCACTCATAAAACATTAAGCTTTTTCAAATGGATGTCAAGAGTTCCTTTTTAAATGGTTTGATTAAGGAAGAAGTCTATGTTAGACAACCTCCTAGTTTTGAGGATCCAAACTTCACAGACTATGTTTTTAAACTTAAAAAGGCTCTGTATGGTCTTAAACAAGCACCTCGTGCTTGGTATGACAGACTGAGTAGTTTTCTTATTGAAAATGGGTTTATGATAGGCAAAGTAGACACAACTCTCTTTAGAAAGGAATCCAACATAGATTTCATTATAGTTCAAATTTATGTAGACTGATATAATTTTTGGAGCTACTAATGAAACTCTATGTAAGGACTTCTCAGATTTAATGCGGAGTGAATTTGAGATAAGCATGATGGAAGAATTAAAATTCTTCCTTGGCCTACAAGTTAAACAAGAAGAGAAGGGTATATACATTCATCAGCAAAAATACACAAAAGAATTGCTTAAAAAGTATAAGATGAATGAGTCGAAACCTATGAACACACCAATGCATCTGTCTGTCATTATGACAAAGGACGAATCAGGTAAACATGTAGACTAGACTGTCTATAGAGGTATGATTAGCTCACTTCCTTATTTAACTGCTAGTAGACCAGACATCATGCATAGCGTCTACTTATGCGCCAGATTTCAATCTGACCCTAGATAGTCTCATTTAAAAGCTGTTAAAAGAATTTTAGATATATTGGTGGTACACCTAACCTAAGTTTATTCTATGAGAAAAACAAAGATTTCAAGTTAGTAAGATATTATGATGCAGACTATGCTGGTGATAAACTTGAAAGAAATAGCATAAATGATGGATGTCACTTCATCGGACTCTGTCTCATATCTTAGACTAGCAAAAAGCAGAATTCAATTGCATTATCAACTACTGAAGTAGAGTATGTATTTGCTACTACCTGCTGCTCACAACTCCTATGGGTAAAGTATCAACTTGAAGATTACTCTAGTTTTGAACATAACATTCCTGTGTTATGTGATAACACTAGTGCAATCAATCTATCTAAAAACTCCATTCAACATTCTAAAGCAAAGCATATAAAAATAAGACATCACTTTATTCGTGATTATGTTCAAAAAGGTGTTTTTGATATTAAGTTGATTGATACAGACCATCAATGGGTTGATATCTTTACAAAAGCCTTACCAGAAGAACGTTTTAACTTCATTCTAGAAAATTTGCATATGAAAGTTTTGCAAGAATAAAACGTCTTATATGCATCATCTTGAACAATCTCTTAAGTTTCGTCTTACTTATTATCATCATACATTTAATTCTATTTCATCTTACTGACATAATTGTCTTTGAATATGAAAAGTTTTTAAATTCATTAGTTTGATATTTCCCTAATGATTACTCTCGATAACCACCTAAGAAACGTGCGCCGTCTCCCCTGCCACATCAAGTCGTCATAAATGCACGTCTCTTCAGTACTTTTAACCTTCTCTTTAATTCAGAATAGCTGCTCTTTCTTTCACATACACACTTTGAAAAACTATTCAAACCCTCTAAAAAATTTCTCCCCCTCATTCTTATTCTCAAACCCTTTCTCTTAAACCTACACTCATGGCCACCCAAAAACAACTTGTACCCATGGAGAGATTCCCAAAAGGTGACTTCGTTGCTGGAAAATGGGTTGACTTGCAGAAGCTAGAAAAAGAAGGATTTCCTCTGCAAATGTACATCCATAATGTCGAATGGGAAGCGTTCGTCCAGAAATGAATTACGTGGTACCACGCGCCATATGTGTATTTCTGGGCTTTGCATCTGAAGTTAAAGGAACCATCACTAGAATTGTCGACAATCAGGTCATCATCATCTCTTCAGACACCATTGCAGCAGCATCTGGCTGTAAAAAGGAGGGTGACCTCTTTTCTAAAGACTGGGAGAAGGTTATCACCCTAGAGATTGTTGACAAGGTGTTGTATGGAAACGTCCAGGCCTCAGACCGAGAACAAGGATGTTCTGAAGAGGTTTCTATACTATTCAAACATGAAGCCTAAATGCAAACTAATTCATAATGTCTTACTGCACATTATCCTGCCAAGGAAAGACTCAAAGGATAATGTAACCTCCAAGGACTAGATTTTGCATATACAAGATGCTGACTGGTCAGAAGGTGAATCTGCCTGCGTTAATCTTGGATAACTAGAGATCCTGTCTCTCCAAGTCGAAGGAAGGTGCCCAGAGTAAGCAAAAGCATCCTATTTCCTACGCCATGCTCTTCATCGAAATCATCCAGTCTAGCGGGAATTAAAGAATTTGGGCTAGAGAAGATGAAGCAAGGTTCTAAGATCGTTGTATCCATCATCAGGAAGATGAGGATTGCACATCTCTTCTCTAGATACATAGCCAAACAACCAGAGTTGGCATTGATCAAGGAAGAACCTCCAGAAGAAGTTGCTGGAATTGCGTTTAGAGTGGGATTGTCTACTGACCCCTCTGTTGGTATTGCATCTACTCAACCTCCACCACAGACAAAACCCCAACCATCTCAAACATAGCCTAAACAAACTAAATCACAAAAACCTAAGTTATCCATTAAAAGACCTTCACAACCAAACCCTCAACCATAACAGACCAAACCCTAAACACCATCATCTTCCCCTCAGAAGAAACAAAAACCCTTAATCATTCGTTTAAGATCCAAACCAACCCCCCAACCTGACTCAGACGATGACCTTCCCATTAACACCCTTCTTCCTACTCCAAGCACAACCATTCTGTCTCTCCATCAAAACAACCACCTCCACCACCTACCTCTACTGAACCCACTCCATTTGCCCAACCTTCTAAAAAGCCCTCAAAATCCAAAAAGATTCTAGTACCAAAGACTTGAGCTCAAGAAGAAAAGCAACTCAGGTGAGCCAGAGCTAAATCAAAATGAGCTGAGAAGAAGAAGAGAAACTGGCTAAGGCAGAGCAAGAACAGATTGAGGAAGCAGTGCTTCAATCTATGATTGAGCACTCACTACAAACAGCCCCTACAGAGCCTGAAGTACAAGAGCTATTAACTCAAGAGGACATCGCTGCTATCTTAAGAGGTAGATTACCTAGATCTCTTTTCTGGGAAGTTCCACAATCTGTTTCTTTATCTTAAGTCTTCAATTGTCTTTCTATAGACTTAACAGCCTACCCAACTTTGATCAACCTGCAAGGGCTATTTCACTCTCTGGACCAAAAGCAGAAGGAACTTTGTCTGGAAGAGCTGTACTTATGATAGACGAAACCTCACCAGACGCATATCGCTCAGAAACACCTCCGTCTGAACGACTCAATAAACGAGAACTTACATACTTTGAGCAGCCTGAGTCTCGTCCTTTGGAAAAATAAAGGAATACTAGACTCCAGACCCCTTCAACCCAGAAACACTCAAAGCTGTCCTCAACTATGAATTGGGCGAAGTCAACAACTAGCAAATGTGGGTGAAGATTGTCAATGAAGAATGGCCACTTTTAGTGCGCCATGGGTATGCTGAGAAGTTGCCTCTAATTCCAGAAGAAGCTACCCAAGCACTCTTTTATGAGCCCAACATTACTCCCTACATCTGGAAGGAAGGGTACAATACCCTATCAGACGCTCCAATCTTCATATATCCACCCTCAACAAGAACAAGATTTCCTGCTGGATATGAAGTCTGGAGACAACGCGGGATTCCATGCCATACCTCCCCTTTCATCCTGAAGTGTAACTACTCAGAGTATCTAATCATGTGCAGAATGTACCACTACAAGCCCAAGATTATATATCCGTTATGTCATGGGATGATCAAGACTTACCCTCTCGCCATCCATCTAGAAGATAGCCTAGATTTTGAAGAATGGCAGATTGGTGATGATGACTGGGAGTTAGGAAAAGTAATGAATAACTTCCTTTGGGAGAAGATGCAGATTTCTCTACAGCACGCTATCTGTGACCGAAGGTGTCCAGACCTTGAGCTAGGCTCGCCTAGACTCATGGCTTCTTGGATGTCGCTTCTCATGAAGCCATGGACCACTTTTTGTATCTTAATGTTAAAAGAATTATCCGTGCTAGAATCTATCTATTGGGAAAGGAAAAGACCCAAGGTTCAGACGTGACCCCTAAAGGCACTTGATGCTCAAACAAAGAGCACTTTTGTCTGACCAGCTGGCCAAACTTAAAGGCAAAACAACTCTTAGAAGCACAAATCGAAAAAGATTGCAAGACCATGTTGAAGCACTAAAACATTTTTTGGGTCTAACTACAGAAGAGAAGAATCTTCTAAGCCATGAAGCTGCACTTCGTCCGATTGGTCACTAGATGCGGATCTCTCCATCTCTCTCCACTTGTACATCCACCCCCTAAAACCAATTATCCATAAACCTACCCAAAACCTACATCTTTTTCTCCTCCGAAACCTTTGAAATCTCTCTACCCTACGACCACTTCTAGTTTTGTGGTCCTCCTATAGCCTATGTTTTCAATTTATGTTTTGTAGAGGAACCCAATGATGAAGCAGCTACCAGCTCTACACCTACACCACAACCTTCAAATGACAGACAAGCTTTCAATGAATTGAAGCAGATTGTGCAGCGTCTTGAAGCTAATTTTTGAAAGAACACAGGAAACGCAAAAGAGTAGAAGTTCTGTTAGCCAAGCTGGCAAAGTGCTTCAAAGGTGACTTTGGCTCATCATCTACACCTTCAGACTTTGAATCTTATGATTGATGATGCCAAAAGAGGGAGAAAAAATAGAAGACAGAGGAAGAAAAGTCTAAAGAAAAGATAAAGTCTTGAAGGAAGAAAAACAGGACAAACGAAGATATCAATCTTAGGGGGAGTATGAGTATAAGTTTTTCTCTTATATATACAATGATGAATTATCTTTTGAATGATATCATCTAGTTTCTTTTAGTTACATCGTCTAGGTTTATATTTTTTTTATATATTGCATCTGCTTAACTGAAGTATACCTATATGAAAAATGCTTTCAAAATTAGAATTCACTTACCAAAAAGCATTTTCATAGAAGAATGTTTTACAAGAACTATAATTGTTTGTCATCATCAAAAAGGGAGAGATTGTTAAGACAAAGGACTAATTTATAACTCTCAAATATTTTGATAATAACAAACAGTTAAAATATATGTTTTTACGCAATCGTTTGGTCATCCTGTAACAGGTTCATAAGCAACCGTCTGATATCTTTAAAATATATCGTCTTCATCCTTTGATTAAATTAAATCATTAACTAATAGATCTTATAGATGATGACACCGTTCTAAAATGATCTACTCATCAATCAAAGTGTAAGCAACCTCAAAACTTATAAAGCATATATACCTACTCTCGAGGAAAGTCAGTGAAAAAGAAGAAATGCGTGTGTGAATGTCAAAACGGGAAAGCAGGACATGACAACTGCTACAAGATTGAGTACAAGAATAGAAAAGATACGTAGACTGCTTTATCTTATCATATGACAAGTTGGTGAAAGGCATTAAATGTTGCATTTAATGCTCCAACAACTCTCTTCATCAGACGAAGGCCATCTCCTGCAAAGCACTCAACGGATACTTTTGGAGAAGCCTATAAATAGAAGAAGAGTCCTTTTTTGTGCAGTTATTGTTGTTGTTGCTGAAAAATCATAACATCTTTAAGAAAAGAAAAAGCTATTCTATACTCTAATTGTAAAATTCTTTTTATGTACTTCATTGTATATTCATCTGTTAAGACTTTAAACCCAATGAGGTAACTCATGCATATACCTTTTTCTTAATGAGATTGGTGTAAGCCTGAAGAGGCTTTGACTCAAAGAATACTTGGGTTTTTTGCTTGGAAAGACAAGTAAAAGACTACTTAGGTTGAACCTGAAGAGGCTTGTGGAAAGAATACTTGTAACTTGAAAAGGTTAGTGGAACTTGGTTGTTGCCAAGAACTGAACATAGTCTCTGGATTGAGACAAACCAGTATAACTGTTGTGTGCTGTCTAGCTTGACTCTCAACTTTCATCTTCTTTTTAAAAACGTTTTTGAAAATCTCTTTGATCATATCCTTTAGACAATATGTCGTTGAAAAAGGTTTTGCCAAAATTTGCTATAACATAATTCAACCCCCCCCCCCCCCCCTCTTCTTGTGTTAATGATGTATGCATTTTATAACTCATTTAGGATAGTTATTTTCATTAGATTGCATGCATTTTATTATGGTTTAGGATTAGTTGGATATCTAATTGTATGTCTTTCCCTTCTTGTACCTTGTTACTCCATTTTCTTTGTTTGTCTTTGTTTTTAGGAAAATCTTGTAGGTTTATTAGGCTTGGAAAGCAAAAAGACTTACAATTGGAAGTTCTTAAGGTGATTTGAAGACCTTTGAGCACTTAGAAGTCCTTTTGGAAGGCAATGAAGCCATCTTAAAGCATTTGGAAAGCAAAATCTTAGAGAAAAAGCCTTGGAGACTTCGCCACCATCTACTGATGCCTACCACCGCCTAGTGGCGCCTTTTCCTAATGTTGAAATAGTCCCTACGTGTCTACCACCAGGTGGTGGTACCTACCACCGCGTGATGGCGCACCCCTTGGAGCAATTTTTACACCTGCACGTCTACCACCAGCTGGTGGTGTGTATCACCGCGTGGTGGGCAGAACTGCTAGAAGGATTTCACAAGTTTTTAATTTTCTTTTTAGGATTAGCTTAGGCCCAATTGTAATTTAGATATAAATAGACCTTTCTAGGGATTTTACTTTTTATCTTTGACCTCTTTTCTAAGCACAAAGAATTGGGATAATTGTTCTTCTTCTTCTTCAATCTCTGGGTTAGTTTTATGTTTCCTCTATTTTTTGTTTAGCGTTCTCTCATGACTATGTGTGAGTAGAACCCTTTCTTTCTAGGATTGGGCATAGCCCTATAATTGTGTTAATGAATTGATTTCTGTTTGTCTATGTGCGATCTTGTTCTTCTTTGATTCTTTTCCTGTTAATTTATTTATGCGAAATGAATTGACCGGCTGTTTTTCATAATCTTAGGGTTTTGGGGAAGTACTGAAAGGTAAACCCAAAGCACTGGACTCATAGGAAGGGAACTTAGGTTTAAACCACGAAAGTAGGTTAAAGCCTTCGAGGAACAATTGAATTAACAAAGAACTTAATGGGTCTAATTGAACACAGCCATCACAACAGTAAGTGGTAAATTTGGTTAGCTACCCCTTCATATCTTGAAAGAGAACGAAGGGTACCTTAGGTTAATTCACCTTCATTGAGAACAAGCGAAACACATAGGTAGCGAAATTAAGACATTAAGCATCATAGTGTGAAACCCCAATCCTGGAAGTTTTCCTATTTGAACTACATCCAATTTTAATTACCGCTTTATTTAATTTCTAAATTACATTTTCTTTTAATTGCTCTATCCTAAACTTCCCAATCAAAATTCTTTTGTTTAATTTTTATTTAGCGATAATCACTAAACATGCAGTCCCTGTGGATACGATATTTAATTATTACTTGACAATAACCGTGCACTTGCAGTTTTTCCACATCAGTTATCTTTGTGTTTTAGACCACTATAATAAGACATACGCTCATTTTATTTTATTATTTCTTAATTTGTTTGTTAGAAACATTGGCTTGATTTAAAACTTATACGTACTTACTTTTCGCAAACGTTTAGTAATTCAAGAGATATTTTATAAAGAATCATAATCATGAAATAAACGTCAAGTTTTACATACAAAGTCAAAGTACATACTTAAGGAATACATCAGTAAATACATCAAAAGTACATCCTATATACACACCCGTAGCTATACAACAAAATGACCTATGTTAAAGAAGTATAAGTCTATGCTAAGCCACCCCATCCTATAGAATCTACAAAAGTCACACGCAAAGTCGCCATCGCTACAAGTCTCAGAGTCCATCTGCTCGTACCACAATCGTATATGAAAAGAAACAAAAAAGAAAGGAGTGATCTTTTTATAAAAGCCTCATTCATTTTCTTAATAGGCTACAAACAATAAATTAAACAACCAATTGGAAAAATCCTAAGGTTTGACCTTCATTATTGTCACTCACTTACAAACCTTACTCGACATATAGATCCATACCTATCTCTGATGATTTACTTTAACTATCAGGAATCACTAGGAAGCGATTGAGAGTTCGTATAATCCCTTACAAGGTATAGGCATTTATGTCGTAATCATCATCCTCAAGGAAAGGGCCACATGCCCATCAAGAATATACACTCCACCAATCATGGTGATGCTGAGTAGGCGTCAAGGTTACTAAGTTAGTTTACATGATTTATCTCAGCTTAAGGCGCTAACCTGACCATTGAGACATTCACAACTCAGTACCTTTATCCTCAAGACCCCAACAATGGTCCTTGCCTTTCATCCTGTAGTGTACCAAACTATTACTTCCCAGACATAGGAACTCATGCTTCTTAGTATGGTCCTAGCTCAACTAGGAGTTTCCTATGACTTTGTTTCTAAGTTTCCAGGCATACTATTTGGGTAATCCAACAAAGTTTCAGAATCACTCTTCACATAGATATTCATCCATCACATTTAAAATAACTTAGAAACAATTGTGGCAAGATAATATCAACAATCAAAGTTGCATACAAAAATTTATTTTCATACACACATACTTTTAAAAGTAATTTTTAATTTAATTTCTTTAATTTATCCTTTTCCTTTTCTAATTTTTCAAATTAGATTATTTTAAAGGGAAAGTTCTCAATCCATAAATATGAAGAAAATTTAGAAATTAAAGTTTAAAAGAATTTCTTTTTTGATGTGGAAGGTTAGGCTAGGCTGCAACCATAGAACATACTTAGAATTTCTCTTTAGTTATTTTTCTTTCACTAAAATCAAGATGTGTCTTTTTCTCATTTTGCTAATTAAAACGTGTGTTTTATTTACAAGTGTAGGCATTTCATTTTATTGACAAAAACACTTACTAGAAAGGCTTAGTTAAAAAAAAAATCATTTCTTAGCCATAAGTTAAAAAGATTAGACTGTCAAGACAATTTAATTTTATACAAAAAAATTTATTTCTAAAACTTTTACTAGGTTGGCCTAAAGCCCATTTCATTCCATATACTCAAAACTTTGTTTCTCCAATTAATTTTATGAAAGTTAAAAGAAATTAATCTTTCAAGAAAAAGTTTTCTTCCAACTTTCTTACTAATCCAAAGGTTCACTTTTACTAAGTTGAACCAAAACAAGTAATTTGTCAAAATGATTAAATTAATAAAAGAAATCATTTTTCCTAGTTTATTTAAAAAACTGTGAGCCTAATAATGTAAAACAGCCAAGTATTTTCATTTTCTCACTTTAAAATTTGAACACTTCATAAAATCAAAATTTCAACTTTTGTAAAAATTTAATCGAAGTTCCTTGTTAATGTTTCTAAGGACCAAAATGTCCTACTAACCTAAACCTTAATCTACTACTTCATTTCAAGTTAATTTTGTACAAATAATTTGATAAAAAAAAAATTCTTTTCTACTTTATTTTCTTAATGGGCCAAATACCTTCCTAGAATAAAAATCCCAATTTATTTGTTTCCTCTTTCTAAATTTATTTGAATACAAGAGTTTAAAATACTTGCTAATTGTTTGAAAAATTCATTTGATAACATACCATCATTTCTTCATTTATTTTTGTTGTCTAGAAAAATATCATTTTATAAATTATTTTATCCTTAACCATTCTAGTTGTTTAGTTGTCGTAAAAATTTTCTAGCCTCATTTTATATAAAAAAAAAAGCCCATAATTAGAGATAAATTCCAAAAAATTTTATTTCAAGTGATCCAAGACCATAAACTTGATTTAAAATAATTAACTTGTATAAAACTAAGTTCAATGATAATTTAACATAATAGGATGATAAGTTCTAATGAAATTCCAACAAAATAAAGGCAACATAAAAATAAATAACAAAGATGACAATTAAATAAATAACAAGAATTAAATGAATAAAAAGTAAATGGCAATAACTTAAATGGAAAAAATATAAATGACAAGGAAATAAAATAGACAATAAGATAAATAGCATAAAAACATAAATAACAATGAAATAAATAACAATGGAATGTAAAAAACTAAGGGTTTCTAGGAAAAAACCCACTCCAAAACCATCTACATAAAAGCAATTAAATGGAAAGTAAAAAGCTAAGGGTTTTGGGAGAAAATTCCACTCCAAAACCATCTACATGAAAGCAATTAAATGAAAAGTAAAAAGCTAAGAGTTTTGGAAAAAAAAAACTCACTCCAAAACCATCTACATGAAAGCAATTAAATGGAAAGTAAAGATGACAATAGTAAATTTTAAGATAATATAAAGATAAATGGCAAGAAAATAAACAATAAGGTAAATGACAATAAATAAATGGACAAAAATATAAATGGAGCAAGAATTAAAAATAATAGCAACATAAATGAAAATGATAACAAGAGCAAGAAAATAAATAAATATCAAAGTAAATGACATTAAAGTAAAGCAAGAAATTAAAATGAACAAGAAATTAAATAATTATATATATATATATAGATAGATAGTAGTAGGAGTAGTATAATAATATGGGTTTAAGAGATAACCCAACACACACACCCATTAAGAAAATAAAAATTAGAGGCTTAAACTGCACTCCCCCTTTACCTCAAATAAGTAGCTTGTTGGTGAAATATGAAAGAGAAAAGAAGGTATTAAGGTATTAGAACTACACCTATAGTTGGAGATGCTTTAATGGAGGGGAAAAAAAATTATGGCTTGAAGAGGGAGAGAAGATGGGACTTCCAGTAGAGAGTAAAGAGAATGGGGTCTGAAATTTGATAAAAGGTGTGAGAATTGAAGTGTAGTAAGAGGGGTATTTATAGGAGAAAAAAATAGTATAGTTTTGATTTAATTTTTTACACAAGATTCATAAAAAAAAATAAAAATTGCACTCCCCCAACTACAAGCTTTGAATCCAGGGAGAAAATGGAGCAGATTGAAGAAAATAAAGGCTGTTATTGTTGACTTTTTAATTAACATGTGTTTGTAATGGTAAAACTAATAAAATAATAGTTTATGGTAAATAATTGGATTTAATTTTTGGGTTAGGTTTAATTGATTCTGACCACACCATGCATTCACACATATTTTTGTGAGTCTAAATTTTTTTTTTCGAAATTTTCTCACATATATATATTATTTATAATGAATTTTTCACTAAAAAGGGCATTTGTTAAGCTAATAAATCATGTTTTTATCAAATAATTATATTTTTCATTTTTTCAACATTTTTCCCTCAAAATAAAATTTTTATAATAAAATTTTCAAAATATTTTGAGGTCAAAAAGTCTTTGGTTGACTCCCACAGTCGTCTACGGGTATACTAGTCATTTTACAAAAATTGTCTCAATAAATTCTCAAAAAATTTCTAAAATTATTATTAATTATTCTAAATACAAAAAAACTTAAAAATAATTTTTATACATTTTTAACTATTTTTATTTATTTTTTCAATTATATATTACTTCTAAGGGTAAAATAGTCATTTTACCCTTTCTTGGGTTTTGGTCCAAGAAAATTAAAAATCTAAACTAACTGCTAGTAATACAAACGTAACCGTGGGGATCAGACTCTGAGATTCTCATCCGATTCTCCATAGATAATTATAGAATAATTAGAAAAACATATTAGTAAGTAAAAATGAGGGTGTTACATAAATCAGTTCCTCTTATAACTGATTTAAAAACCAATTTTTTAAATCGATTACAACGTTGCAATTGATTTAAAAAATAGTTTTTAAATTGGTTCTATGATACCTGATTTAAAAAGTTGTATCAATTATTTCAAAAATGTCATCGGTCTTCTTATTTAAATTGGTTCTCCATAAATCGATTTAAATCCCTGTTTTAGAATTACATTTTTGCAGTAGTGTTTGCAGGCATCTCAAAAACATTATAAGCACTAAATTGTATTTTATATTCCTTTATTTTGGACTGTGTATGATTTTTGTCTTTTTAAATTTTTTCAAATCAATTAAATTCTTTTTCTTTAAACAAATTTGGTATTGTCGTTTGTTTTTTCTATTAAGTTCCTCTATTTTTATAATATGTTTTGTATAGCATGGAGGGAGTATAATTATCCTTTAAAAAAAATCTAAAAATCTGTTTTACATTAAAATCAACTAGTGTAACATATACTTTATCCCTCGGAAAAGGGAAACATAAGTTTTAAGATTAGAGGAGAGGTGAGTATAACTATATATAATGTATGGATCTTAAAGGAAAGAATTTAATTTACTCTTTAATATAATATATTAAATAATAAATTAATATAAAAGCATAAGAAATATGCGAAGTCTTAAATTAACAGATTATATTATATATGCTGAAAAATAAAAGGTATTTCAGTAAAATATATTTTATATTAATTTACCGCTCCACCGAAAATTTCCTCTACCCCTACTGCACTCCAACTTGATAGTTTCTACCGCCTGTCCAGGGTTGAGTACTGGGATTTGATGGCGAACTTAAAAAGCCACCTACAGATGCTTTACACCTAATCATTCTGAATAACGCTTGCATCCTTTGTTTTATTGCAGCTGCTGAAAAATAATAATAAGAGTAAAAGAAATAAATAAAAATAGAAGATTATTTTAATATCAATAATAATATTATAATTTAATTACTAGAAGTCTTTATAATATTATTATATAGAATTTGAATATATTTTATATTATATGAAAACATATTTTAAAGTACATAAAACAAAGTAAAGTTTATAAAACTTCATATTTACATTAAGAACTCAATTTTTTTATGAGATAACTTTCAAGAATTATTTTCTTTTTCAATTAACCGCGTGGTACAAGATATCTCCTGCATCAAGTATTTCATATTTTATTTTTTTTGTATACTTTTTATTCTACCAAAATACTATTACTTAAACTTAATCAGATTTGATTTGAATGTGAAATTAAATTTTGAATTTTAAATTTAATATATCATATTAAATTAATAAACATAAAAATAATGTGTTTTAATTCAAATAATTTGTTTTTATAATTTTCTTATTAATTTTAAAAAAACTTATCACTTTAATTTACTGTCGTCAAATATAGAAT
The DNA here is from genome assembly GCA_004329165.1 of Spatholobus suberectus. Taxonomy (NCBI): domain Eukaryota; kingdom Viridiplantae; phylum Streptophyta; class Magnoliopsida; order Fabales; family Fabaceae; genus Spatholobus; species Spatholobus suberectus. Next base: position 71,426,310 of record CM014735.1, read on the forward strand.
CTCCATTGTTGAAATGATTGAATATGAATAATTGAACACCAGCTCTGAAAGTTATTCATTTATTGAAACCATGCAAGCTCTTGTAAATGATTATTCAAATATTTATAGGAGATGAAGATGCCTTTTGGTTGAATTTAGCATAAGTACGGGCAGTTAAGTGTGTGTTTGAATTCACATTGGAACATACAAAATTACGTTGAAATATTAGTTAACTTAATTTTAAGTAAATGTTCATATATTTAGTCTCACCTTGAAGATATTTTATACTGAACTTTATTACTAATTTGTTTTTAGAATAAAACATTCAACATAAATCACTTCACTTCAAAATTAATTTTAACCAAAATCAATTTTCTAAAATCAATTACATTTAAAATCAATTTTACAAACATTTATCCACACACAATTAATCAAAAGCAAAGCCAACCCAAAAGTTTCTTTCCCCTACAATGTATGCTTTAGTGTGTGTTTAGTAGGAAGAAAAAAAAAAGGATAGATGAAAATAGGAAAAAGAGAAATAGGGTGAATTGAAATAAGTGAGGAATAAAATGAATTTTAAGGGTACTTGATTTGAGAGAAATAGAAATGAAATAGAGAAGAGAAAAATAAAAAAAATAAAAATCTTTTTAACAAAAAAAATCGATCATTTTTGGGTGATATATGTTTCTAGCAGTTTAAAACCATCAGAAAAACTCCAAAAACCGCCACAAATGTCCTCTGTCATGTAATTTCTTGTAGTTTTAAATTGTTAGAAAATGCTGAAAACTGCTAGAAAATGTCCTTTTGTCACACAATTTCTAACAATTTTGAACCGTCACAAGAAAACCAGTACAAAAATTGATCACAGCAACATTTACTGATCATGTCCGTTCAAACCACAAAACAATAAAAAGGTTTAGGGCCCATACCTTTTTATTTCTTTCACCCACCATTTCTCCTCCACCAAACACACCCTATTTTTTATTTCTCACATATTTCTTCTCCCTTCTCCCTATTTCCCCACCATTTCTCTTCTACCAAACACAAATACTAAATGAATTTTTTCTTTTTGTATCTAACATTTCCCTTTTCTTTTTGCTTTCTAATGACTAAAGTGTCACTAAAACAAATTTGAAGATTAAATTTTCTATTTTAACATTAACTACATAAACCTTTGAATGAAAGGTTAAATTTTCTTCAATCACTAAACTAGGTAAAAAATTTCAGCTACTTTATGTAGGTTTTTGTACTCCAGCATTATATATTTTTTCAGAGTTTAAATTATCATAAAAATATCCTTCTCAAAATCATTAAGGCATTTGACTATAAAGTAATAACTTCAAACGTAAATGCTTTTAATTCTCTAACTTGGCCATCATGTTGATTATTCGATTAAGTTTAAATTTAGTTTATAAGTACTATATTTACAGTAATGTGCCCACTAGGATCATCCTAGTGGTGAAGGATTTGAATAGCTTGCATAAAGTCTTAAATTTAAATTTTATTGTCGTCATTATACGTATAATATATATATATATATATATATATATATATTTACAGTAACGTCCCATTTGGCACAGTTAAGCTCCTTCATTGAATTCCCTTTAAAATGTTTGTTAGCAAAACATATATGAAAATATGTTATCTGCTGAACAAATTCACAATTCATGGTCCTTTTAAGTTTTAACACATAACTAGCTAGAGGTTTGATTCAGTGTGATAGAAAGTACAAGCTTCGTTCGGGTGCAAATTCTAATATGCTTAATAATTGAGAATTTCCTTATAAGTTTGTGCTATGTTCTAATAAACTAATAATTTGTTGAGAGAATTAATTGAGAATACAACAGTATTAGATATTTTTTATGCATAGTATATCAATCTATTTCTTCATTGAGACTCAAGTTGAACATTTTTTACAATATGAAACCATTTTTGTTTTTTTGTATTTGAATCCAAAAATAAATAAATTTAAACTTTAATCTTAAAAAAAAAAGATTTAATGAACATTCTAATATTAGTCTTGATTTATTTTTAAAATAAAAAGTATTAGGAGGAGTGTTAAAAGAAGACAATAACAATTCAATAGAAGTACTATGCCATATCAAAAGATTAGATTTTTTTTTTCAAATATATGCATTGTCTATAAAATATTGATTTGACCTATAACAATTGTTAGTGTCCAAAAAAGTTATTCAAAATTAAAATTGTTTATATTTTATATATAAGATCAACAATGTTACAAGATAGATTGTGTTAAAACTAAGGGCTGGATCCAAGAGAAGGGTGAATTGGATCTTTAAAAAATTTCAAGAATCTCCAATTTTCTTTCAATAGTGAATAACTAGATTTTTCAAAAACTTTGAATCTTATTGATTTGGTTATATGAATGAATAATCGAATCAATTTATCTTGAACTTTTCTATGTAGATAACCTCACGATTTTAAATGCAAGTGATCAAGATTTAATATGCTAGCAAGAGAGTAGAGGAAAGAAAAAGAGCAAACAAGATTTATATTAGTTCGATCACCACCACTGTAATCTACATCCAGTTTCCAATCAAACCAATTGGTGTTATCATTAAGTAATTCCAATGTTTACAAACACTATGCACAAACACAAGAATTAGAATCAAACAAACTACACAATCAAGCTTCTTGAACCCTATCAAGAAAGACTTGAATGCTTTCTTGTGGAACCTTACCACAAGGATGATATGAAAGACACCCTCTCAAGAACGAAAATCAAATTAAAAGAAGGTTAGATATCACCTTGGTTTGTGATAGATGGAAGATAATGAAGAACCAATCAAACTTTACCGAAGAAAAGACATTTTTTTATCCTCAAGGTTGATGCATCATGAGCTCTTTCATTTTTTATCCAAAACTTGTAATGAAGAAGAAGAGTAATTATGAATTCTCTCTAGAAAAGCTCTCACTCAAATTTAGAAAATTGTAATTGTATAAAAAGACTCACTAAGGTTCACATTATATAGAGAGTTCACTAGAATAACTAGTTATTTGTATTTGTAATCAGTTAATATGTTCTTAGAAATCTAGAAATGGGAGTTCGAATGGAAATAATTAGTTATTTTGGTTTGTAACTAGTTATTTGTGCATGTATTCTACTACCCCTTTGTTGGAATAACTAGTTACATAACTTTGTAACTAGTTATTTTCGCATAGGACAAAATAGGCTTATAAAAATGTAACTGATTACATAATGTTGTAACTAGTTAAAACAGAAAATATGTAATTGATTACGTATCATTGTAACTAGTTAAAACAGTGTAAATTTCCACTGTTTATGCAAATTCAAACAAATTTAACTGATTACAAAGCTAACTTAACCGATTAATGTTAATAGATTGAATTGTACTAAAGCTTTAATATTGTAGCTCTCACTTTCTATCAATTTAAAACTATGTTTTATCCAATTTTTCTCTTTAAACTCAATTTTAGACTTACAAAAACTTGTTACGACTTTGTTAAACCTTTAACTCTTAAACTTTGAGCACATCACCATCAAACCATCAAGAATAAAGATAAATCATGCAAGACTTACAACCACACACCACATGCATAAACACACATTACAACTTTGCACTCATCAAGAAGTTAAATTATCAAAACTATATTAAATCTCCTTGGGACCAAGAGTAATTCTTCTTATTACTTCTTCAGATTAAATGAATTAGTCATTTACCTACTAAGAATGAAATGTTAAAATTACTATATTATAAAATAATGAATATTGATAAGTGATTTTACAGTTTAAAAAAACTAAAAGATTAATATAAAGATTGATAATTAATATTTCATTAAACCTCTCTAAAAATTTTGCCTCAGGTCTTAAAATTCTTAAACACGACCCTATTGATTGAATATCGAATGAACATGAAGATAAATGTTGCAACTTGGAATGATTGTAAATTTATTTGCTTTTGCTGAACATATTAGCTCTTAGATGAGTAAACTATAATCATAGACAATTAGCTTGGTTGACATATCTGCCACTTCATTCCCTTCTTTTTTGAAAGTGTACATGATAAACAACAAAAAAGATCATGACTAAAATAGGTAATTGGACTGTAACGGAGCATGATGTAATTGAGAACTTTGATTCTGAAACATGCAACAAAGTTAATCTAACAAGTGAGCCCTTGATGATAAATCAATAATTCTTCTAAGGCAATCAAGTGAAAGAATGAACATTACTTAGTGGACAACTCTTGTTTGTAACAAGACAGGATGCAAACAACTAATCTTTGTTGTGGCATATGCAATAGTTAATGTTAAAAATAAGGATAATTGGAAGTGATTTCTAACTCTTTTGCATGAGGACCTGGGAGACTATAAGCAATATGGATGGAATTTTATGTCAGACATGTAGAAGGTAAGTTTTTCCTCCAATTATGCATGCATTAGTGCACACAGAACTTTTTTTGTCAGTTAAAATGGACTTTTTACACCGGTTGTAGACCCATCATTGATACAGGGATATAGAATATGGGTATTTTTTACATTGAATGATGAACCCATGTAAAAAATATTTTTTACATTAGTTGGGAAAAGAATCGATGTAGAACGCTAGTTTTCTACATCAGTTATGGCACATAACCGATGTAGAATTCCTACTTTCTACATCGGTTTCAATTATGTGTCACAACCGATGTAGAAAGCGACTTTCTACGTTGGTTATGTTTATAACCTATGTAGAATGTAGGTTTTTTTTTCCTTTTAATATCCTATTTTTTTTATGCATTTATCTTCCTGTAATATTCAGACAAACAAATCAGACAAATTTTTTTCACATCACAAGTTGACAACAAGTGCCATAAATATAATATAATCATAAATATACTATAATTATAAAAAAAAAAAAAAAAAAACCTCAATCTCATAACATCATGCATAAACATTCTATAGTCAACACATCATAACATCACATTATCATAAAAATCTCATAATAACTAATATGAAAACCTTATAACATAAAAACATTCTATAATCATCATAAATATCCTATAAATATCATAAACATTCTATAAACATCCAAAATTTAAACAAACTAAAAAAACTATAAATTTACATGTTGGTCAATTTGAAAAAATAGTTTGCCCAACTTGTGCAGATGTCATCCAAGTCAAAATTAGAGAATAGAGTTGGATCATTGAATAACTGCATGTTCAAATAAAAGGACAAAATATTAGTTCATAAACTAAAACAAAACTTAATTAAAGTAAAATCTTCAATTCAAAATTGTATTACCTCCCTTTGAGTCCACAATATCTGCAAAGACAATTGTGTATATTCTTCATCATGTAATATTCGCACTCATAACTACTAGGTTGTTTGTGACACTACAAATGAAAGCGAATTTCAATATACCAAGAACCTATTATAACAACTATTATAAACTGTAATTGAATGTCAACTTCTAAAGTACTTATGTGGGGAGCCATATATACAATCTTCTTTCTAACTCCTACCGATATCCCCCGCAACCTTTGATATCCTTCCATGGCTCTATGATAAAAAAAAATAATGAAAACTACACTATAGGTTTAGGCTTATAAAATATAATACAAAAGAAATGAATTAGATAAAAAGCTCATGAATCAATTGCTTCCTTGATAAGCAAGGAAGTAGGGGTCGATTTCTTGTGCAACGAACACAATAGGACCACAAGACTCTCCCTAGGACAAATAAGTAGCAGTTGCCAATGGGCCTTGCATTGGGGAACAATGTTAGTGACAAGTTACACATAGTTTTAAAAGATTTGTAAAATTGTACTTACTTATTCAAGTAAGGTGCTAAGTAAATTTGTCTTTTTCCTTGTTGTATCCTATTATGCAAGTATGTCTGGACGTCAACCTTTTTATTCCCAACGCTCAGAATACTGAGAGGGTCAATGAATCCGTATCTATCTACATTCCCCTTCTTAGTACAAAAGCAATGTAGATACCTAACATATTGAAATAAATGTTAATTGTAATAGCATTGATACTTAATTAGTTATCTAATTTTAAAAAAAAATATATATATATATATATATATATATATATATATACTTACATCAACCATAATTGTAGTATGGAGATGCAAAGCAACTCAATACCTGTACAAAGGTCATAAATATCCCTCGAACAGATGTAAAATGGAATAGCACTGGTCTTGCCTAGGATTGCAAGTTCCATCTTTAGCTTTATAAGGTCCCTCGCAATGGTGACAAACACTGCACCCAAACGCTAAATAGGGTCAAGTTAAGGCTTCAACCTTTTAGGTGGCACCTTTTTATCAGGTTTGCCAACATCCTAAACAACAAACATAAAGCAATATTAGTAAGCATTATTAAGTTATTTGAAGTGTAATAAAGAAAGCATAAGTAAAGAATTTATTATAAATACCTTAGCTGAAACAACCTCAACAAGTCATCCTAGCCATATAATGAAAATTTTTGGGGCCTGCCCCACTTGTTTTAACCTCTATAGTGGACAAAGGGACTTGAGCATCAACATCTCGAACCTCTTCAACCACCACCCTCACCTTATTTTCATATATTGTCTGGTGGTGTATGGTTGACCCTAAATTATACACTTTTATCATGGCCTCTAAATGATAGGGAAGATCATCAACATACAACTGACATTGATGGCTGTCATTAGGACCAGTGTCCTCCCCTAAGGGATTAGTAGCAGCATAACTCCCCTTTATGCTGACACGTACAAGAGAAGAAGCTGCTTCTGGCTAGACTATATTCTGTTGGGAGACACCAAGAAATGACAGTTCCTCCCTAATCTCTTGTCTCAGCTTCTACATAAGTTGTTCCTATAAAGAAAAACACACGGAAAGGGAAGTGAGTTTTGCAGTCATATAATCAGTAGAGTAAAAGAGTAAAGAATCGATGCTTATCATTATAGTGCTTATCAGCTACTGCCTAATGCTCTCTCTCAGTTATTGCTCAAGCTACTATCGTATCTCATCTCTTATAGCCTCCAACTAATCACTAGTGAGAGATGTTGAGGTGGTTCTATGATGGAAAGGCGCTCCAAAGTACTCCTAGATGCCCACTCCATGCCTAACAACATAGACATAGCTAGGGTGCTCTAGCCGCTCAATGGCAATAGTCAAGATATTGTCACGTCCCTAAGGAACAAATAATCCTTGCGCGCGTTGTTCAATCAAGGAATCCTATAAAACAAAAATTTTTAAAATGTGTAAGACAGTGTGTAAGGTTGTTACAATTACAATTTCAATTAAATATGTACTTATAATCTTCTTAGCTATGACTCGCGTTTCCTCCGATGTATACTTTCTCGAGCTTTTGCATCGGGCTCTTTTCCATTTAAGCTCGTAGGCGGGTGGAGACAAAGTAGCAACTGATAAAGAAGAAGGATTGTCAAAGGAAGATGCCTGACACTTTCTTAACTTCTCTTAGATCATGATCTACTCAGGCTTGGCATAGCCCCACGAGACAATCTATAAGGGTGGACATTCTTTTTCTGAATCTCTTGCCTTTTTTTTATGTTCTCCTATTATAAATAACACAGTAATACATTAAGTAATAAAAATAAATTTCTTTTGCCAAGTAAAAAAACTATAATTCAAAGTACTAGACTTGAAAGGTAGGGTCCATCTAGCTCAAACAAAACCTCTAGCATGTGTCCTCATCAATGAACGAATACTGCTCACACAAATGGTTGTCGCTTAGCTTGCCATATATGTAGTAAGAAGTGAGATCAGTCTTAAATCCCTTCCATCGTGTACCCACATATGAAATCCACCTCATCCTCAGCATGTTGGTATTCAAAACATCATATGTGAGCTACATAACATAAGAAAATGGAGGAGTTCTTGTTTCATAAATATCTAAATACAATAGATACAAACATATAGGGTAAAAGTGAAATACAATGATAGTCTACCAAATCTGGCTCTTCATGGTCTTTGGTATGTGGTCCTAATCCTCAATATCAATGCTGACCTTGCTTTGACCAAGGAAGGCTATAAAGCTGTGGAATTTGGTTGTGTTTAGCCATACAGTTTTGCCAATTCGATGATCAAACTAAATGAGTGTCTTCCAATCACCATTACGGCTAAAGGTCAAATCTCTCAACCGTGTGGCACGTCTATCCCTTTTTTGGGTAGGCTAACTATCCAACCCACTTATGAAGGAGGGGCATCCTCTGAAGCATCCATATGCTTGTTTACACAAAAAAATAATAAAGATTAGTATGAACATCAATAACAAACATAATTTAACTAGTAAATATCAATGTAAACATAAATTAAAAATCATGAAACAATAAAATAAACATAACTTATTTTGTAACATGATCAAGTAGGAATGTTCTCTCATATCCCTTTATGATGACATCATAAGTGGCATGTACATTGTCGACTTCATTTTCCTCATTGAAAGTAGGTATGCATGTTTAGAAAGAAGGAGTCTCAAAAATATCAAGAGTTGAATCTTCATTTTCATGACTACCATGCATGCTTCTTCCTTGAAGAACCACTGACCACCTTCTGTTAGACAGATCATTGACATAAAACACTTGTTTTACTTGGAATGTCATAATGAAAAGCTCTTCTTTATAAGCTACCTTGTCAAGGTCCACTAATGTAAATCCTAAATCATCAATTTTACACCACTATTATTGTCAACTCACTTACATTTAAAAATAAACACTCTAAATTTAGTGCAATCCACCTCCCAAATGTCTTTAATCACCCAAAGTAACACATGGATGCCATAACAGGGGTTTTTATCTTACAAACTAGAGAAGTGCATGGACTAAGCAATGACCATAACCCCACTATTTTACATAGTACTCTTCTCGTCTTGCTCTTTGTATAGAAGGAAAATTTGTTGATGTCGTATCTAATCCAACATATAACATTAAAGTTAAGCCAATGTGCTAGCCATTTTAATGTATCAGAAGCACTATTATCATTCACAATTTGTTCTTAAAAGCACTATAGGAAAGTCTTGTTATGCTCGTTCAAAACCCATTTCTCGGGCATTCGAAGGTTGTTTTCCTTTACAATGCTTTTGTGAGCAAATAAGTAAGGTTGAACCTCATCAGTCTTATTCAATATATACAAATATGCTTGAAGCACTTCCTTTCAACTCATGCTTTTAACATTTACACTTCATATACCCTTACTAGCACATCTTCCCTCATAAAGAGACTGAAGAACCCCTATAGCTTGCACTTTTAACATGTATTTTGTACAAAATTCAATAGTTTCCTCTGCAATGTACCTTTCAACAATAGATGCTTCAAGACAGTGTGGATTCTTCACATATCCTTTCAAGATAGTCATGTATAGCTTAACTGGGTACATCCACCATAAAAAAGTAGGACCACATGATCTAATCTCCTTCACTAGAAGAATAATTAAGTGAATCATGATGTCGAAAAATGAGGGAGGAAAATACATCTCCAATTGGCACAGGATAACAATAGCCTCATTTTCAACTCATCCAACTTTTGAAAGTCAATTACTTTGCTACATATAACATTGAAGAATAAGCGCAACCTAGTTATGGCATGTCTAACATTTTTAGGTAAGATGTCACAAATGGCCACAAGTAGTAGTTGTTGCATCAAGACATGACAATCATAAGACTTTCAACCAAGTAATTTCATATCTTTCATTAAGACAAGCCTCTTGACATTCGACGAGTAACCCTATGGCACTTTAACACCTTATAGACACTCACAAAAACTTTTTTTTCTCTATGTTTGATAAAGTATGACATGTTAGGAACAAATATGTCCACTTACCTACTGCCTGCGGAAATAATTATTCTCATATACCCATGGCAACCAAATCTAAATGATTACATTGAATGTTGAGAAGCATTTCGATTACATTGTCACACACATTTTTCTCCACATGCATCAACATCAATACAGTGTCTCAAATCAAGCTTGCTCTAGTATGATGGATCAAACCTAACATTTAAGTCCTTCACCCGTTCATAAACTTGCTCTCTAGTTAAGGCTATTGAAGCAATTTCATTCTCCTTGCATCCATTAAAAGCCTTCCTCAATCTATGGTACGAGTGATCAGGTCTAAGAAACCTTCGATGCCTAAGGTAAATGGTCTTCCTTCCATGTTGCAATTGATGGTAGCATGTGCTTTCTTCACATATAGGTGATGCTTTATGCCCCTTAACATTATACCCGCACAAGTTCTCATATGCCGAAAAGTCATTGATGGTGCAAAATAACATGGCAGGCAAGTTGAAATATTCACTAGAATACTCGTCAAACACATCAACGCCTTCCTCCCACAACATTCTCAAGTCTTCAATCAAGGGACTTAGATAAACATTTATGTCATTTCCTGACTATCTTGGGCTCGAAATCATTATAGATAACATAATGTATTTGCTTTTTATGCATAACCAGGGAGGTAAGTTGTAAATTACTAGCAGAATAGGCCATGAACTATGCTTACTACTTAGGTTACCATAGGGATTCATTCCATTCATAACAAGTCTAAGCCTAAGGTTTCTTGGCTCATTGCCGAAATCCAGAAACAACAAATCATTTTTCTTCCATTGCAAAGAATCAGTTAGATGGCAAAGCTATCCATCACATTTTCTCTGCCTTGCATGCCATCTAATATTCTTTGCGTCATTCACATTAGCAAACAATCCCTTCAACCTTGGAACTATAGGAAGATACCATAACACCTTTGTAGAATGACCTTTGGTGCTCACATCACAATCAAAATCACCATCCTTCACTCTATATCGTGATACCCTACACTTGGTGCACTCATGCATCTCTTCCCACTCTTTCCTATACAATATGTAATCATTGGAGCATAAGTGTATTTTCTTATACTCCATACCCATCGGACACAGTATCTTCTTTGCCTCAAAGTTATGGTTGGGCAATGTATTACCTTCTAGAAGCATTTCTTTCAACAACTCAAGTAATTTGGTGAAGCTTTTATCACTCCACTCATTTCTCGCCATCAGATTAAACAATCTTAATAACGCTAACAACCGTGTGAAATTATGCACCCTGGATACAAAGGATTCTCTGTATCACTACACAAACTATCATACACATATGCTCGATAAAAAGACTTTTCTCCAATATCACAAATCATGTCCTGTAGTCTAATTGTCCATATCGACATCAACTTCCTCCTTTTGGTGAGCTACACTTAGCATGTCCAGCATTCACCATGTCATGTCCATGTTGTATAACTTTTGGAAAACTCATCACAAAGAAGATGCTCTCATTTGTCTCTTATTCAAACAATTAACACAAGGGCAATAAAACCCTCCATTACTTCCAACAACATTTCTTTCAGACATATGCTAGAAACTCTTCCATGTCATTCTCAAACTCATCATTTGTGGATAGAGCATTCATCTAACTACGATCCATAACTATATTCCGAAATACAAACAAACAAATGCATATAATTCTCACTTTTTAATACAAGGTGTGGTCCTTTCCCATTCAAGAAGACATTTTTTTATACTTGATTAATAAGTACATGATAAGTCTCATATCTTAAATTTGACAAAATTTCAGCATTATTTCGCATTGGTCTCCAAGTACACGAAATGAAAGTGGTGACATCAAATCCACCACGATCAAGTATGCACCTAAAAACACAACACAAAATGCACTAAACTAAAATTTGATCAAATTTAATATAAGACTTAACATCTACGTATTAATCAAGTATTAAAAAAAAATCTTCCCAAACTGTCCAACCAAACAATTCAAGAAACAATACAATAATTAGCACTTTAATTATTGTATTGAATCTCAAACGGGAAATTAAGGTTCACTTATAATACATAACTTGAATATAAAGCATATAATTAAACACACAAGTTATAAAGCAAGCACAAGGAAAGGATTGTAATACATCAACAAAATTTGGATTAATACACAAGTTATAAAGCAAGCAGCAAGCAAAGCATAGTCATTAAACACATAAGGACATAGTTTTACTATGGCCCACCAGCTAGTTTTACTAGCTTCCAAGTTTAAGAGAGAACAAGCTAAGGATTTTGATGACTGTGGAGCTAAGTTTGTACCAACAAGAGAATGGTTAAGGAATTGTTTTGAACTTCTTGAAATGCTTAAAGCACACAAGAGTTGCAAAAACATGTTGACCCCTCTTAATTACCAACTTTAATGAATGAGTATCGTCTGTTAGAGCTTAATGTGCAAAAATGGTGTGATCAATGTCCTTTCTTTCCTATTTGAGTATATTGGTGAAATGGGAAAGGACTACATCTATGCTATGATTCCTTTGCTTCAGGATGCTCTTATGGACAAGGATTTAATTCACAGGTAGATAACAATTTCTACTATGAATAGAGCTGGCAAAATGGGCATGGCCCGATAGGCTGACCTGCTCAGCCTGCAAAAAGGGCTAGGTTGGGCTAAAAAAAAGATAGCTCATAAAAAATCAAGTCGTTTTGGCCTAGTCCATTTGGCAATTAAATAGATAATATTAATACTGTTAAAAAAATTAAAAATGAAGGAAAGGGTCATCAGACAACAACTCACACACTATGGCATCGGTACCAAGTACAGCAATAGTAATACAGCTCACACACGTGGTGAATTATTTAAAAAAAATTGTTTATTGATATTGTAAATAAAATTTTCTTAAAGATATATTTTTAATGAGATTATTAAGCAATTAAGTAAATTATATATGAATAAAAATGTTCGTTTATACTAGAAAGTCTTTAGAATTTAATTTTAAATATTTAATATCATTTAAATAATTTAATTTTATATCATTTTTGGCAAAAAAATAATAATTAAAATAGATAGTAATGTTAATCATCTGCAAAAAAATTCAAGCCAAATTGGCCCGCTGGCTCGGTAACTCGCATAGGGCTAGGCTGGGCCAAAAAACAGGGAGCCGAACACAAACCGAGTCGAGCAGGGCCGGCTTGTTAGATAACAATGGCTCGGGCAGGGCAGGTAGGGCTGAGCTGGCCCACCCAATTTGACAGCTCTAGCTGTGAAGAACATGGCACTAGGAGTGGTCGACTTGGGTTATGAAGATGCGCTAATCCATGTGCTGAACTATGTCTGGCCAAACATATTTGAAACTTCTCCACATATGATTAATGTTGTGAGGAAAGCCATTAAAGGGATGAGGGTAGCCTTGGGTGCCACCATTGTTCTTATTTACTGTTTGCGAGGGCTATTCCACCCTGCTGGAAAAGTTAGGGAAGTGTATTGGAAGATTTATAACCCTCTATATATCGAAGCTCAAGATGATGTTGTAGCAGCATACCCTACCCTAGAAGATGAGCAGGGTATGCTCATCTTGATTTAGGTTCATTTTTCATCTAATATATTCTATATTACCATGTTACTTAACTTAATGGATTTTATATGTTCTGTCATAATCTTCCTTGTCTATAATTTTGCCAAAAATTTCAACTGAGTCTCCTTTATATTTTTTTACTTTCCCTCACACCTTCATCAAAGGTAAGGCAACTAGACATTCCTAAACTAGAAGAGTTTTCTTTGTTTTCTAGTAGTTTCCCGTATACTTGTTTATAGGTATTCAATCAATCACAATACCAGAACATCACACAAGGCCCAACTAGGCTTTATATGGCCAATCATGCAAATACATCACAATCTTCAAAGGTATGGCTACCAGACATCAAAATCCACCTAATTAAATAGTTTCTATCTCAACAGTCTAGTAGGATCAATAGATCCACCTAATCAACTTTTATCAACTAATTTCAAGACACATATCAAATTATTCAACAATTAAGGCAGATTTCAAGCTTTTATTTCATATAACATAAGATATATACACTCAATCTAGCATAAAAGAGAAAGAGATACGTACAATAGTGGAGGCTTGCCGACAATAACAAGGAGTGTGATTTGGCATGACAAGGGAAAGGAAAAGATCCTACAAAAAAGAAAGGTTAAAACGCATGAGAATGTGTACCAATTGTATGCTTCCTAAAACACTCTCAACCAATGCAAATTATGCATGAGCATACTTTACATTTCAAGTCATCTACTCTAAGGTTCCATAATTTCCACAAAAATTTTGGCAAAGTTTCCTTTGTATTTTTTGTACTTTCTCACATACCCTAATCAAAAGTATGACAACCAAACATCAAGATCCACTTAATTGTCAGTTTATATATCATCATTATCAACATGTGTCTCAATTCAATATCAACTTATATCATCATTATCAAGATCCATCTAATTATCAACATGTGTCTCAATTCAATATCATAATGTTCATAATCAAGAATATGTATCTTTAAATCTTAACTTCTAAAATATACTAAGTCATAGACTAACTAACTTGACACTGTAGAATTCTAGTTCTTAACCTATGATACTAACCAAATTTAAAATTCATCCTGGGTACCTAACATCACTAACTAAAATAGACTTCACACTCTAAGGAACAAAAGTGGTTTATTCTAATTAAACAATAGAAAATGAGATTGATAAAAGTGGCTTATCAGATTCATTGGAAATAGGAGTAGTCTCATTGGTTAAAATTAGGTTAGACATTTAGCTCTCTTTACTTATATTACTTGGTTTTAGTTATTAATGGAGCTTCTAAAATAAATCGCTATTCCTTAACTAGTAGGCAACTTAATTTCTAGAAGTAGATTACACTATGTTCATAAACTTTAAATCCAGCTAACTTAACTTAAGTAAAGTGCCTATGTTATCCTTTTAATTAGTCTAAGCTCACCTAAACCAAGTCAATCTTCCATTCTAAAGTATCAATAGGCTCAATATGCCCAAAATAGGCATGTACAAATATGCTCGAATAGTTTATTGAATCAATACAATAGCTACATAAGGTTACACTCAACAGGACACATTTCTAACATTCATTCACTTTCACAAAATAAAATGCACTTCCTATTTTTTACTGTCCACAATGTCATCCACCACATTCCCATATCAAAAAAATTGCACCAAAACAGCACACAAAACCAGAATTAAAACCTCTCATTCATAATAATATCCAATAATCATAACTCACAACAACACATTCATCAACACAAAATTACACAATAGAAAATACCTTAAAGAATAAGACAATAACCCAATTCACAATTACACTATTACACGAAATACATTAGAAGCACTAAGCACATGCGCAACAATTATCAACCACAAGTATGGCATACTCCCTTTCATTTTGTGATTAGAAAAAATGAGAGATTCATACCTACTTAGAGCTTCAACGACAATGGCGCGACGATGGAGCGTTTTCAAAGGCGCCAACAAGACAATGGTGGTCGCATGATTGCATGGTGGGCAATGGCCTAGATAGGCATGGGGAAGAAGCGTTAAGGTTGTGCGTGCAATGGAGTCGCGATTTAGGGTTTGGAGAATAAGTGTTTACCTGCACATCGTCTTTGGTCGAGTCGCAATTGGGGAAGAAGCATTCACGTCAGCAACGTCAGAGTCGTAATGGCATAGGGTTGTGAGTATTTGAATGGAGGAAGATGACCTCAAGTTGTAAGGACCCACTGTCACCACAGTACTACAAACAACCTTACTAAAAATACACATTATCCATATATCAAGTGAATAAAATCAAATCATAACATATCTGTATGTAAGTCATACACATCAACTGAGAGATCCACCTATCTCTCCTAGTGCCATACATGCAAATTTGTTCAGCTCAAATCATCATACATACATAACAAATGGGATAACACCAATCCATATTAACAATATCAAAATATACATCACTAGGAAAGAGGGATACAAAAACTCACTCCTTATAGCTGGTCACTCTATATAATCCCATCAAAATAATATAATACAAAACAGCACATCCAAAAAGAAACAAAAAGAGCTTCTAGAAAGCTCCACCCAAAAAAGACCTCCAAAAATCTCCATTTGAGACCTCCTCCATTAGCTCTAAGACGCTAAATCTGTAGATGTCTCTCCCTCTGCTCCCACTCCAAAATGACGTGATCATCACAGTCACAGCAACACAACAACAACAAGACATTCAACCAACAACAATGCAAGGCAAGGGTAAGCTTATGAAACAAAGATCAACATATAATATTTAATCCATCATAATCAAAATCATTATTCACATCAATATGGAAACCAAATCATCAAATAAATGGGTCTACATACATTACAATATATCACGCACAATATCACATACTATGTGTCAACCTCATATGCCAATGTATGAATGACACGACTTTCAAGAGATTTTCTACATTTCAGACGATCAGCCAGGTTTTATCCCCTACCATGGCCATCTAGCACCATTCAGGGATTGCCAAAACTTTGATTAGTTGGATAAGCTTATGGTTGTCAGGATAAGTGTATGCGAGTGGTGGTATACCGCGACATAAGGCCTGCATTGCCTTAGCCCCCTACGGGGTTTACCCATTCACTTATCCCCTAGGTCCAGCTTTAAAACCCCACTTCTTATCCAGGCACTAGGTTGGAGGCCTATTTGAGTACCAACTCTAGTCACCATCCACCTTACATGCCCGCCCGCACACAGCTTGAGGCCCATACAACCTCAACCAACAACATATGCATACCAATGCATGTATCCCCACAAAAACCAACTCTACCAAACAATTATTATATTATACATATATGTATCAACATATCCACACAACCATCAACTCAACCACAACAGTCATCATATGATATATATGTATCAACATAACACCACGTGGCCTACTTAACACCACTTGTGGTCCAACAGTCACCATCAACCCCATGCACGCCTAATTCGACCTCTTGCATGGTCAACAGGTAAGGCCCCATCCAAGTAACCCACCTCATGAGAAACCTCATACAATAATATCATACACAACAAGTGGAGGTCATATCTAAGCAACCTTCCAATTCACAACCAAATCCAACAATCAACTAAAATTTGAAAACCAAACCTTCTTTGAAAACCATTTGGAAGATTAGCAAATCTTGAAATTCATCAAATTTCACATTTTGAGATGAAAACTTTAAAATATGAAATAGTACATTCAGTTCTAGAATAACAGATTATGTACTGTTGTAAAAATGTATCAGATTTCATTTTTCAGTAAAGATAATCGATTATGGGTTACCATAATCAATTATTTCCAAACCAAATCCATAAGATTTTTTTTTTTGTTTGAACAGTAGATAATCGATTATCCAACTGCATAATCAATTATGTTCGAAACCAAATCGCGAAAATAGTTTCGAAAACTCTAGATAATCGATTATGTGATCACCATAATCGATTATCTGCAAGGATTTCGAAAAAACGCGATTCTCTATGAAGAAAACTCAAACTTTTCAACCAAATAACATAGATTTTCAAATCAATGGTGTTCCAATAAGCTCAATCCACCTCAACCAAGTTAATACAAATCAAATCATACAATCAATTCAACATTTCATCACAAAATCATCAATTTCTCATCCAAATCTCAAAATTTCTCCCCCAAACCCATTTCACGCAAACCAACAAATGGCAACATCCACAAATATTCAACCGATTATGAGGCAAGAAATTAGCATACCAACAATTATTAACACAAAACAACCCATTTGTAAGCTTCCCTTACCTCTAAAAGTTCCTGAATCTGAATTTAAATTCCTTGAGAATCGGTGTCTTGAGCTAAAATCTTCCACAAATTGATTCTTCCTCTCACCACAATCACTAAACTGAGTCCAAAATCCTCTAATACCCTTACTAACTTGAGAGATTCTAGAGAGAGATTGAGAGAGAATTGAAGAGAGAGAAAATGTAGAGAGAGAAAGAGAATGGGAGAATGAGGGAAATCCCTTCCCTCCCCTTATATAGTTGATCTCCCTAGAGCTCTCACACGGACTTTTGGCCAACTGAAGCCCAAACCTCACCAAGCCACTTCCTTATCTCAAAACTGGTCTAACTTAACCGTTTTCTCTCAAAATCCAAAATCATTCTCACAACATATCCAATTGGCTCAAACACATATCTCAAATTTCTTAAATTCAAATTAGAATTTCAAACAAACAACACCAAACCATCACTACATACAACATACCATGCATAACAACAATTTATTTATCTCTTTTAATCGCCTAGATTACATATTAAATTTCCACTTTTTAGTTATTAAACCACTAAATCATACATTAAGAAAGTTACAGCGTTACACAAGTTGCTAGGCACCAACTTAAAAGAACATTCTACATTGATTATATTATAATCAATGTAACAAACTTTCTTTTTACATCAGTTATAATTTTAACCGATGTAAAAAAACCTATTTTACATCGGTTAAAATTACAATCAATGTAAAAAGGAAGTTTTACATCGATTATAATATAACTGATGTAGAATATTCACCATTGTTTACAAAATGCCACCGTGCACTTTTCTACATAGGTTTTCATATAATCGACGTAAAAGAGCATCATTAAATGTGTTTTCTCCACTAGTAATGTTGTTATCGGGACTAAATTGAGAGTAAGTTTCAAATTGTAGAGACTATAATGATAGTAAGTTGTAAAATGTAAGGACTATAGTAAGTTGTTCATGTCAAGGACTAAAATGACATTAATTTCTTGATTGTACTTTACTATCATTTTGTCACTTACTTCACTGTCATTTTGATCTTAATTTTTGTCATTAAATTCCTGATGATGTGTAATTTACTATGCACCCAAGTGGTATGATAAGTGACTGCCAAAGTAGTAAATAACATTGTCACAACTTCACTAACGGAGTTAGAGTCTGACTAACCATTGGGACTAACAAAATTCAAATTTAGGAATTTATTTGATATTTTTCTAATTTCAAAGACTATTATGACAACGTCCCACAATTTCAGGGACAAAAATGGTAGTTTATTAAAAGGAAAAATGATGCAATCTTCCACCTCTTATTTATTTTTATTTTAAAATTTTTTTGGGTTTAAATCATATAAGAGAAAAGGCCAGGTGGCCTTATTGAATTAAAAAGGAAAAAATGGGATAATTCAATGACATCAAATTAATTTATGCAACTTACTATTTTGCTTATAGTGAAGGGTTAGTCAAGTTGAATGGCTCAAGGCAGACATTTCTCCGTGTACTTTAATCTCAAAAACATAGGAAGTACACAGCTTGTCCTAACTCCAAAGTCTAGAACAAACTAAGTATGGCTATTATGCACCATTGTCAGTAAGAATACCGCAGTGTAATTCCTTGAGTTCGCACTATGCCAGTTTATCATGATTCATGAAACTTGCTATATTGGGTTGGGCTTACATGTTGCACAAACCGTTGTATTTAATTGAGCAACATCTCAAGGATAGGATCAAATTATGCTTGTGTGTTGTGCGAGCTTACACGTGCGTGCATGTAATCTAATAATCTATTGACAGTCTACAAAATGGGTGTGGAGACTTGCAGTAAGAGGTAGTTGCTACATTGCAGTTGCTGTTTACTTAGTGAATTTTAGTGTCAATGAAACCAGCATGATTGCTTGTACTTGCCAAAGGATTAGGATTTTCTTAATTTTAATATTTTATCCCTTCTGACTTGGTTTAAATTTCTGAAACCTCATATTCATTGCAGGGCCATTTACCATATGCATAAGCTGCGGGGCTCGTCATAATGTTCAAACAAAACCAACCAATACCCTTTGGTATAAAGACTTTGGATATATAGGAGGCATACCCACTAATGCATCTAGACCAAGTTACGTTGCCCCTTCTCTTGATACTCTTGGCTATTTCCCCTACAACATTAATAGAGTGCCAAAGGGACACTACTCAATCAGGAAATTTTGCACCATTGGTTATATTCATCCATCCTTATTATGAAGGAGCCTGAACTAGGGAAACCACCTCCACCATACGCCTTCAGGTTCCCAGAGCAGAAAACTCATTAAAGTGTATCAAAGTATTAATTAAACAATCAAAACTTGAATTTCTTGAAGCTTTGTGCCATTGGTAACTTCTAAGACCTTCTGGTGCATTTCAAAATAAGTAGCTAAGGGCATCATTTTTCAAGGAACTCAAAAGTAAATTGAAAATTATATATATACTTGGATTCCCTCGTATCGATAACTGTATACACTATATGAAATACTCTTTTGCTAACAATGTCTGGAATTATAAAGCGTAATCAATCATTATGATTATACTGTCATTTTACATTTTCTGACCTTTGCACTTGTCGGTCACAGCCTCCAATTTACCTAAGTCTTTTATTTCAATATCTTAATTTCCACACACGTCACAGATTTTCTTTTTATCTCCAAATCATATAATAGTTTACCCTTCAATGTAGTTGTCTATAAAGCAACACCTAATTACAGCAAACAAATAGATAGCATTTCTCAACTCATCAGGGACCATCTTGCTTTTAAACACCTAGCATAGCACAAATCTGGTTGATTGATATTGCAGCTAGTTGGAATTAACAACTGGCTCAGATGATACTAACGACAATCCACCCATCATAATGTATATAATTGACTTTTTCCATTCCTTCTGTGTCCCTATGTTGAGTATGTTCTTTGAAAACTATCAGATTTTGCTGAGAATGTTGGCATTGAAGTTTGCTTATCTGGGTAAAGTGAAAGGATTTGTTAGCCTCTTTCAGAAAACTGAGAAGAATGAATAGAGTTAATTAACAAAATGGAGCTACATTGTAGGCTATTTAGTTAACTAGTTCTGGTTCTGGAATAATTTTTCAAGTAGATGTTGTAATAAATTGTATGCATTTGACATAACCTGATATTACTTATGATCAGTTCACCAATTACCTCATAAATGGAGCTTCAAGATAATAACCATGTTCTTAAGCACATTTGACATTCTGACAGCATGAACATTTGACATGTTTGGCACCTTGTGAATATGAAAGCATGCAACAACAAGAACTGGAAAGTGGAAACCATTTGAGCCCAACCTGTTCACACAGCTTGCTGACAGTCAGAGTGATCAAGTTAATACCTTATCAATATTTCAACCAAAAAAAAAAAAAACTTATCAATATGATTTCCATTCAACATAATGTTTTTCTGCGTGGACAAAATTCTCATTCTTTCCAAACCTGAGAAGGTGATTCATTTGAACTTGAATTATTAGAAGGAAATATATCCCAAATGGCAAGAGTATGACTACCTGAACAGGCACTTCTTGCTTCTCATGAAGATGAGCTTTATCATTGAGCCATAACTATATTGGGGCTTCTATGCTTTTCTATCTCCTATAAAATGAGAGAAATGTAAACTGGTTGACAAAAACATGACCTTCATAGAAATATTAGAAACTTAAAGCCATCTAATTGACAAATAAAGATTATGTAAAAGCAGTGAAGCATTATATCAAGATTGTTCTGTTTCACTTTGATTGATAAGAGGCATTTTATGAGACAACAAACAGATCTATCCAGTGACTATTTACAAATTAATTGCTATTCAACTTATAGTCATTATCAACTCCTTGTATGTTCCAAGAAACAGATAAACATAAATTATTATTTTATGGCCGCATGTATCCTTTGATAAGTCTGCATCTCCTAGTATTATTAATCCGATGAACCATATCATTTCACAAATTACTCATCTGGTTGACTTAAGATCTCATTGAAGGCGGCTGGCATTTAAGTAAGGACAAAATTTCAATACTAGTAGTTGATTCATTCTATTATTGATTGGAATTATTGATCAGTGGGAAAACAAAGGAAAATTCCATTGTATATGGGAGATTGCTTCTATTATTGACAGATGACCAGAAAAAGTAATGATATATACTTGGACATTCTCATTTCACAGTTTTAGACCTTTAAAAGAACTGCTTCAGCTCTTCTAAGTTCTAAGCCCTTTGTTGTCCTAAATGTTACTGTCGTGAACCAACTACTCCAAAAGCTAAACTTATTAAGTGAAGATAGTAAATGGTTTTATATTATATCTATAATAGATACAAGCTATGAACGATCAAATCCATTGTTAATCATCTAACTGGTGATGATGTATGACTACCCTCAAGCCACACTTTCCTACTAATTTGTTTCATTGAGTGGCTTGTGATTGCTTACCATTGAATGCATTGAAACTCGGGTGGTGTATCTAACTTGATGAGGGGCTTTGAACAATGGCCAAACCCTCCAACCTTGCAAAGAGAGGATCAGAGAGGTTTTGTTTCCCTTCCATGAGTTTGCTGCAAATCCGGATCCTGAGTGGCCTCATAGTTGATGACTCAATTTTGGGACATCCGCGCAGTTGAACTTCTTTCAAGCTTGGCATAAGGTCATGCATTTGTTCAGGCAGAGAATTCAACCTCTCACAGTAGTTGATGGTTAATAAAGTGAGCTTTGGTGCTGCAAATCCGCCCCTGGGAAATGATGTGAAATTTGGACAGTGCCTTATGCACAAGGAATGGAGGGACTCTAAATTTGGAGGGGTTGCATCTGATGCTGAAACAGTAAGTGCTTCAAGATTTTTACATCCCCAAATATCTAGAGACTTGAGGTTGGGGAAGAGATCTAAAGGCAAGGACATGAGTGAGTCACAGCTACCATGCAAGAACAATGATGTCAGTGATTGGTGGCACCAAAGTGCGTGTACTGGGAATTCTAAACTCTCACAATTCTGAATGTTCAATACGCGCAGAGCTGGAGCTTTAGGAAGCGAACAAAGCAAACGTTTACAATATCTGATTACAAGTAGTGTCAAAGATGGAAGGTTGCCTGGTAAATCCCCTGTCAGTTTGGGACAGTTTTCAATATGAAACTCTCTAAGATGACAGAAAGCTCTGCTGCCTGCATTTTCAGCATTAGGATACCATTTCTCCCATGCTGACATATACTCAATCTTTAGAATTTCTAGTGCAGGAAAGCAATCAGTTACAGAAGAGGTACCATTTCCAAGAAACTCAGATCCCACACTCACTAGTCCCTCAAATTTACTAATCTGAAGCTCTTTCAACATTGGAAGTTGTCCAAGTGGAGGCAGTTTGTAGCAATATTTACAGCCTTTAAGCTGT
The DNA here is from genome assembly GCA_004329165.1 of Spatholobus suberectus. NCBI lineage: Eukaryota > Viridiplantae > Streptophyta > Magnoliopsida > Fabales > Fabaceae > Spatholobus > Spatholobus suberectus. The sequence goes on from CM014735.1 coordinate 71,449,306, forward strand.
AAGAACACCAAGTTATAAAAGGAGATATCCCCCAGCCACTCTGGAAATTCTGTGCCTGGATAGTCATAGATATCAAGCTCCTTCAAATTTGTATGAGGTTGCAGGCTGTTCAGTATTTTTTTTTCTTGCTGAGAGTTATCAGTATCCCCATCCCCGCACCAATCCAAAGACAACTTTTCAAGACCATGCTTGTCCTTCAACTTTGCCTTTTCACAATCCTTATAATTAACAACATGTTCAATGTAATGAACGAACAATTCTCCATGCAAACTCGATAGCTCGCCCAGTTCACCAATGGAAGATCCATACTCCTTTCCCACAAAAAAGTCACTCAAATTTTGGAGGCTTATTAATTCATTCATTTGCAATGGCATCCACCTTAAACAAGTTCCTCTAATATCCAAGTATCGCAAGTTAACAAGCTTATGCATACCTGTTGGCAGTTCAATAAGATTGTGACATCCAACTAACTTCAGAGTTTGTAAATTGTACAAGTTGCAGATGGATTCAGGTAACCTCACAATCTCAGTGTCAGCCACTTCTAGATAGCGCAGATGTTTTAGTTCACCTATTGAATCAGGTAAACTATAGATATGTGTACCTACCAAAGATAACACCCTTAAGCACCTTAACTTTGTTAACAGATCATTTGGCATGTTGTTGAACAAGTCAATGGATGTACCTACTGGTCTTATTTGCAGAAAAGTGCGTAGGCAATTTGCTTTGCTAACATCTTTCAGGTTTTCATATGAGGAACTATCTGCAATAATGTGGGACAAATGGCGAGTTCTTTCTTTGATTTCATTAGAATTGTTACCTTCCATTCTGACAGAAAATGGTCCAGACACAAATTGAGCCAAGTCATTTACAAGGTGATGCATTAGACAACATGACTTGCCGCGCCTTGATTGCTGGAAAAATGATCTAGATACTAGTTCACAAAAATACTCATTTCCAACTTCTTCAATTCTTCTATGTCTCTTTGATTGTTGGAGAAAACCCTCTGCCATCCACAACAAAATTAGGTTCTCCTTTTCAAATTCGTAGTCTTTTGGGAAAATTGCACAATAAGCAAAACATCTCTTCAAGTGGGAAGGGAGATAATGATAGCTCAATCTCAAAGCTGGAAGAATGTTACTCTCACGATCTTGCAGATCCCATATCTCACTGTTCAATACTTTATACCATTCATGACTTTCACTCTTAGACCTCAAAAGTCCTGCTAGAGTCTTCACAGCCAAAGGCAATCCTTTGCACTTTCTGACTATTTCTCTCCCAACTTTGTCTAGACTTTGATGCAAACTTGAATTGCCATAATCAAATGCATGTTTTGAAAATAAATTCCAGGAATCTTCATTGGACAACTCACTGAGATTATAAGGTGAAACAGTCTGCATGATGGATGCAACATATCCACTTCGAGTAGTTACAATAATCTTACTTCCATGTGCCCCTGCATGCTTAAATGGACTCCTGAATTTGTCCCAATTATCATAATTTTCATTCCACACGTCATCCAACACAAACAAAAACTTCTTCTTCATTATATACATCTTGAGATCCCTCTGGAGAAAATTTAAATCTTCAGTATCACAACTACAAGATGTGACAGCCTCCAAAAGGTTTTTTGTGATCTTACAAATGTCAAATTCTTCAGAGACATAAATCCAGGCCTTGAGATCAAACTCCTTCTGCACTCTGTGATCATTGTAAACCAGTTGAGCTAAGGTGGTTTTTCCAATTCCACCCATTCCAACAATGGGAATGACACCTATTTTTTCATCACCTGACAACAGCAAGTTAACTAAGGCTTCTTTTTCACTATCCCTTCCATACACATCACATGCTTCCATCACAGATGAGGTTGGTGTCTTGTGTGCCATTTTGACTTCCTCACCCCTCTTGAGATCAAGCACTTCTTTCTGCCTTATAATAAACTCTAATCTCTCATGAACATCTTTAATTCTCTCTTCAACCCCTTTATCATAAAAATTCACAGGAGTGTTGTGGAGTGTGTTTACCTCTTTTGCCTTGATTTTTGCATCAGTGAAGATCTCATCAAGCAAATCCTCAGCGGCAAAGGCCACATCTTTGAGTTCCTCAAGCCACTCCTTCACTGCTTCATTATTCATTTGCTTTTCCTCAGCATCATTGAGCACAGCATTGACCGACAACAAGATGATCTTCAACTCCTTGAGCAACTGGTCACGGTTTTTCTTCTTGAAGAAGTTGACAACCTCAGGAGAAGCTATCCTTTCAAGCAACACGTTGAAAACAGCTCCCATTAAAGGTCCAGCAACAAGTTCCAGAGCCATGGTGTGTTCCAAGAATGTAGAATTATAGAATTTTGATATACAGTAGAGTAACTACAGCACTCTAGTTGAATTGCTAACCTTTGTAATTTTGAGTAGATGTAGATATGTGCAAGCATAATGTCAAGTCAAATTAAGTGTGTAGAAGGAGATATGCTAGCTAATAGGCAGCTGGACAACCACTCCAAAGTCCAAAGAGATAAATATTAAATGGTAGGTACAGACCTATGTTATCATTTAGGGAGCACGGATCTTCTCGTGGTAAAAACAACTGAATGCTAGATTTGACTATTCAACATTTTTTTTTTATAGTTTTTATATATTAAAATTATTAAATATGAAAAATAAAAAATAGTTGAGATTTTATCCAATTTTGAAAAACTGGAGAGAATCTCTGTCCAGCCCGCAACTTTTTTGTAAAATTTTAAAATACAATATATATTTTTTTTTTTGAGTAAACTACATTGGTCGCTTATAAAGCTTTGCCAAATGTCATTTTATATATTTTTTTTTTTATTCATATACTAACTCTCTTAATTGTTTGATAAATATCACACTGATACTTTTTATACATTAAATTAACTTTCTTGATTGTTTGAAAAACATTATACATTCTATCCCTATAAGGTTATTGTAAATGTTAAAAATACAGAAAAATTATATGCAATCATAAAAAATCTCAAAAAATATTAATGTAATTTACTTTTTTTTAAGATAAATATTCTATTTTTTTTTCTACTTTCTTTATTGTGAAGATAATTTCATTCTTTCTTTATTTTAGATAAAATATTCGAGTATTATTTATTTTCTTCTTTATTAATTTTTTGTATAATTCGTTATTACTATTTTAAATATTATAAATGATTGCATATGGAATATATGTTTAATATAGTTACTTTTATATTTCGTTATTACTAATATAATTAATGTTTTGGAATATATATTTATAAAAATTTTATATGAAAATTGTTGTATATATATTTATTGAATAACTTTAAATTTTATGGTTGGCCCCTTTATCATCTTATTCTGACTCCATCCCTGATACTAAAATTAAATAAAACCTTATTACGGACGCATCATTTAAACAGGATAGCTTACACATTGTTTTTATGTAAATCAAAAGGAAGGTAACGAAAAAAAAAGAAATCATTTTATAGATTTTACAAGAAGAAAATTTTCTTTTTTAAATTGGCACGAAGCAGAAGGATTTTTTTTTTCTCTTTTTCATTTCTTTATTTTAGTTGTTTAAAAAATTAAATAAATTTTTTATATCATAATAAATCATAAATATTTTTATGTTAAGAAAAAATAATGAAGGAAAAATTTTAATTTTTTTAATTGCATTTAATTTTTTAATTAATATAAAAATATTTTTTATACAATTTATTTATTTTTTTAGTCTCTAACCTTCACTTATCAGTACAAATAAACATAAATTTGTATATTTCTTTTTATTTTTATTAATCCAAATAGCACATTATTGTTACTTAATTTTCTCTTTTTTATTTTTTATTTCTTCTTTTCTATTTCACTTCACATTGGAAACAGAGCATGGGTGTTATTAGTACTCTTATTATTTAAAGATGGGTAATGGTTCCTCTAAAATTTTCTACATTCAGTTTTAGTCCTCTAAAAACTTTTTGTCTTATTTTCGTTCCTCTAATTTAGAAAGACATTACTTTTGGTCCTCAAAATAGCTATAATTAACATTTAAGGGTGATTATCAACCGTCAATAAATGCACTTTGAGGACCAAAAGTGATGTATTTCTAAATTAAAAAGACAAAAATAGGACAAATTTTTTTTGAAAAACTAAAACTGAATTTGAGAAATTTAAAAGAAACAAAAACATAATTTACCTTTTAAAAATGCTATTGAGTCGTGACAAATGAAAGAGAGGAGAAAAAAGAGTACATTAACAGTCTTCTCTAGATTTCTTTACTTTTCATATATTTCTTTATACACTATTGAAAACTAGAGGAACATAACATATATATATATATATATATAGAGAGAGAGAGAGAGAGAGAGAGAGCAAATGAATATGAAGGAGTGAATCACTAATTTAGTTTTTGAAATTATAATGGTTAGTCAAATTGGTCTCTAAAATTAATAAAACGACAAAACAATCCCTGAAATTATAAATTATCAATTAATTTAGTCCTAAAATTGTAATGGATGGTCAAATTCGTCTTTGAAATAAATAAAATGACAAAGGGGTCAAGGGTTCAAATCCTACATCTAACACTTTTACCATTTTCAGGTTAGGACAAAATTTGTGAAATTATATAAGTTTAGGGTTAAAAGCACAAAAACAACGTTAATGGCAAAATTCACAAAATTTTAAAAGTTATGTGGCAAAAAATGTAATTAAACCTCTTTAGTTTTAAGGACCACTTTGACTGATCATTATAATTTCAAGGACTAAATTGATTGATAATTTTTAATTTCAAGAATTATTTTGTAATTTTATTTATTTTGGGGACTAATTTAACCATCAATTACAATTTCAAAGACTAAATTGATTGACGATGTACAATTTTGGAGATCATTTTAACATTTTATTAATTTTAAGAACCAATTTGATCAACCATTATAATTTCAAGGACTAAATTAATAATTCACTCAGATATGAAATTCTTGGTTACATGGAAGATTGCATGAAAGAGCAAATAAAAACAATAATAAATGAGTTTAATGGCTATGCACTATTAGTGTAAAAACTTGTATACTGTTGTTAATGGTGGAAATTCGTTCCGAGAATTCGATTAATTATAATTCTCAAAAGATAACTTCTCACATGATTCTAATAAATAAGATTTTTGGATTTTAGGACTTAAAATTGAAAAACTTTGTGAATTCTTTTTATTTGAACAAGCAATGTTAAATTTTCAACTTGAGAAATAGATAACTTCGATTGACACTTCAATTTCAATATAATCACTTGTGTAGATCAATTGAAAATGAAGTTTTAATAAGTTTGGTGATCTAAAGATATCAATAAACAAATAAATTCGAGTGAGGAACATTTATATTGAATCTAACACCAACATAATTGCAAACTCAAAAATATTACAAAGAAATAAACTTTTATTAATAAAAAGAGTAAAGTTTGGAGAAGAAACGATGGTTAAGAAGTAATCAAGTAAAGTTTCGAGAAACAAAAGGGTTCAAAAGTGATTAAGTTATAATTTGGAGAAAAATTGGTGATTTAGAAGTGAAAAAGTTAAGTTTCAAGAAGTAAGGGGGTTCAAAAGTGATTAAGTTAGAGTTTGGAGAAGAATTTTGAGAGAGAACTAGAGAAGTAAATTAAACACAAATGAAAAGTAAACGAAATTGCATTGAAAGATAGGTGAAAACATACACAGAATTCTTGAAACTGGTAGCCATGTTAGTGCAGCGTGAATGGTGTTACAGGAAAGTGTACAATATTTCAACCAAAAAGAAAAATGGCTACGCAGTGCCTTATTTATAGACAAATACTACTAACAGTCGAATTATAAGATTTCGACACATGTACAGTGACTAGTCTATCCTATCTAAGATTTTGACAATTGTCAAATTCCCGCAACTTCAGATAACTGCTACTAACTGCTTCAAATCCTGTCTTGGAGCGCGTTTCCTGATGTAGATACAAGAAACTATTTTTTTTTCGACCGCATTCTTCTTCCATTCCTCGAAAAGTTGTTTTATTTTGTAACGTGTATTCTGAACTTGCTTGACTTCTTTTTGATAGAATCACTATTTTCCTCCAAAAATTCTATCATTTGTTTAACTTAGAAATTTTTATTCATGGCTCCGACAATTGTCAACTAATCAGAAATTACAATTGTTGTAACTTTAAAAAACAATTATTATTAAAATCAACAAACCTACTATATAAGATAATTTGTAATTGAATAATAGTGTAAGTGCATAGCCCTTTTTCTCATAATAAATTATGCCCCGCAGAATTTATAAAGGCCCTGCTTAGTATTGACTGATTCTAGGAGCTGAATTTATTTAATGCAAACGAAACGTATCACTAGAATCCAATGCGTCTAGACTTTGCAAGAAGGAACGGAAAACTAAGACAAGTATCCATTTCCATCCAATCAATAAAATGGATATGGAGATTGCTTCAGCTTATAATATTGGTCGAGTGTAGGACCAATTGTTTCATAAAGTCTTTGCTTAATTATTGCTATCAGTATCATATGGAAGTTGCGTTGCAATTGGCAAAATGGGACAAATTTTCTCTCCATTAAGAACTTTATTACTGTACGGAAATATTGTGATTCGGAGTAGGATGTCCACAGGATGGGATGGGTAGTAACTACCCGCTACCCGTCCTACAAGATAAAATTTGTATTTGTATCCGTCTTGTTATTTGTGCGGATATCCGTGAATATCTGCAAATGCTTTCTAAAAAATAAATCAAAATAAAAAATTTATTTTATGTGTTATAGATAATTATAAAGTGCTGTAAGTAAATATCACTTTGAATTTATAAATTTAAATTTATAAATTAAAAAGTTATTGTTTAAAATAATTACTTTGAATATAGATTTTAATTATTCTAACAATTTTCTTAAAAAAAATAGTTTAAAAGCCCACAAATTTATGTTTCTTTTCTTTTATAATATAATTGCATAAGATTTCTTCCATAATGAACAATCATTTTGAAAATTTTGGATAAATTTTATATAATTTTATATATATTAATATATAAGGATATTTAAGTAAATATATAATTACAGGTAATGGATATCCGCAGGTACGAGTACCACGATACCCGTACCCATCCCATTAATAAACGAGTCGTGGATATAATTGTTTAGAATATCTATGAGTACCCGTTTAAAATACCTATTTTTTATTCGTGACTGATTTTATCCGCGGATATTCACTTTCGTAGATTTTTTTGCCATTCCTAATTCAGAGTAAGTAAATTATAAAGTAAGAAGTACACTTTGAAAGGAAAAATAGAGTTATAACCGCTGATTTATTGTTAATTAAAATATCAACGACTATGCACACATGTAAGTTCTTATAATTCACTTCCTTAAATTTTTTTAACAAGAGCTTTATCTATTCATTGATCATCCGGTTCCCAATCGTCATCAAGTCACAACTAGGAGCAGTACGTCATGCCAAACAATAGTAAACTTTTTTTTTATCAAAATAATACATAAAAAAAAAAAATTAATTCCCCAAATATCACACTTCCTACATTATTTCCCAATCTAGTACATTTTACTATTCATCTAAGAACCACCCCGCCCCCCCCAAGGTAACCCATCCTCTCAACTAAGATTTTTTTTTACGGTCCAATAGAATTTGGGTCCACATGACCGGACTTCTCAACAAGCTTATATTTTTTATTATTTTTTTCTGATTTTATTGAATGTTTTTATTATTTTTTTAATTTTAATTATTATTTTAATTATGAGATAATTTTATGATAGAAAATTTGAAATTGTGGGTAAATAATGGATTAAGTGGTAATTAACAAAAGTACAACAAAGGAAAAAAAATTAATTAAGAAGATTTAATTAATTAAATTTATTTAATCAGTTAAATTAACTACTATGTTTATTATGTCTGTAAGTTTAGCTAAATTAACAAAAAAATAATATTCACAAATGTAACTAAAATAATTGATTGTAATTAAATTAAATAAATATTACAACGAACAAAGTACTTAATCTCCATAGTGGTATCCAATTCCATATAATGGAGGTCACTTGTTATGTAGAGGATTTCGATGGATTTGTCTCCGTTGTCGTATTTGATTTTCCTCATTGTCAACAATTGGCTAATCTTGATGCATAAACTCATCTAAGTTTAGATTTAAATTTGTTGGAGGTAGTGACTAATAATTTGTATAATCGTCAACATATGGTGTTGAAGAACTTCAAGCAAGCTGATGATGAAATGAGGAAACTACAATACTTTACATGTAAGCATAAGTCGACTTCGACGTCAAACGTCTGCACCAAACAGGTTACTCATAAAGTCTCCTACAATGGATGAGAATGATTGTCGACGATACTCAAAATTTTCATTAGCCTCTTATTGTGATGGAGTGAATGCAAATGAATGACGAGGTAATTCTAGGTCTTCATCTTGCATGGTCTCAACAACTGGGGGCTAGTTTGGGGAGGTGTACTCTACTGTCGTGCACGTTGTTGTATTGGAGTTTATTGTGTTTCATGTGTTGTATCGTCAACATCTATGCTATGTGCAACCAATGGGTCTTGCAATTGTTGTGGCACAAATAGGAAAGGTATCGAATTTGCATGGTACCATTCCATATAGTCATGGGTTTGTAACAAAGGCCCTAGATAGATTGCCCCCACAAAGACGTTATTCCATCGTTCCTTCCAAATTGCAAGCCAGTTTGTAACACCCCCAATTCTAGGACAACAGAAAAATGAGAATATAATTAATGGTCTAAAATGCCCACAGGTATTAATTACAATTACCCCAAGTAAGAATTTGCAAAGATAAGGTAATAGGGCCCCAAACAGGACTCTAAGGCCCAAATAGGCCGAGGCCCACCACAACCAACACACACACACACAAAGTTATATAAAGGGAAAGGAAAGGAAGAAGAAGAAAGAAAGAAAAGGAAGGAAAAGGAAAAGAGAAGGAGGATAAGCGGAAAAAGAAATGAGGAGCGGAGATTAGCGACTCGACCCAAAGCTCAAATCCACACAATCCATGGAGGTGAGTGCTTTCCCCTTTCCTCCCCAATCCCTTTGATTTTGTGCTTTTCCCCCTTTTCCCTTTTGAACCCTAGGTAGGAGATTTATGATTTATGAGAGATTTGCATGATTGAGGGGTTCTTTGGGAAATGCAATCAGTTAGAAAAATAATAAAAGTGACTAGGAATGTTTTGGTATGCTTGGTGATGGTTGTTAGACCAAAAATGGTTGTGGGTTGTAGATAAGCGTCCCCTCGCGAACTGCAAAAATCGCAGTCAGTGCTAAGCACCAATTTGCTAGCGCTAAGGGTGGGACAATAGAGCTTGGATCTGATGCCCAGTTTTCGACACTAAGCATGAGGATGTTAGCGTCCCCTCTGCATAAATAGCACTAAGTGCCAATATTCTGGCACTAAGTGTGGACCCACCAGAGTTTGGGTCTAAAGAGAAAGTGAAGTGACGTTAAGCGTCAAGGGTCTAGTGCTAAGCGCGACTCTCTAGAATAGTGAGGGGTATTTTAGCCTCAAGTAAAGGATATGTTTGCTTGTATGATTGTTTTTTATACTTGATTCTCTGATATAATTGTGATTGTTAGTGTTTTACTGTGTTTGGTAATGAAAATTGTGTAGTTATAGTATTATCTTTATGGTTGTGATTTATGTTGTGTTGTATGTGAGTATAATAATAAACCTTACGTAAGAAAACATTTAAGACTTTAAAAGATACCAGAGGATGCCTCCTTAGCAAAAGCAGGGATATTTCCTGAATTTAAAGGAAAATGTGTGTTTGAAAAGAAAGAATATGTTTTCAAATGAAAGAAGAATGCTTTAGAAAATGTATCCCTTAGTAACGGTAGGGTAGGACCTCCTCGGTTCCCGTCATGTCCTAGTCGCACCCTTAGCTTACAACGATTGTGCAACCTATAGAGAAGATCCCCTAGGTTACCAAGGTGGAAAGAGTTTTTAAAGTATTTATGAAAAAGTATTAAAAAGAAATGTTTAGGAAACTCTTAAGGAGTAAAAAGTAAGAGGCTAAGAGACCTCTTTAGCTAAATAGGGAGGGACCGTTATCTCTCAACCAGGGGTAAAGGTAACATTCTTCAGAAAGGAAGAGTGTTAGAGGGAACCACTTCAATAACGGAAAGAGGTCTAATCGCTTGGATCAAAACAAGATATAAGTACGAGATCATAGGCTGCTTAGATCGAAGCAGGATATAAGTACAAGATTAGGAGGGACCACCTCTTTACGGTTAGAGCTCAGCCAAGAAAAAGATGATATGCAAATGAAACTTAATAATAAAGCTAACTAGAACTACACAAAAACAGGAACAAAACAATGAAATGTATGATGAGAATGCTTATATGAGGCATATATTGTAACACTTCTTTAATTTTAAATATAATTCATATTAATTTAATTATTACTTTAAGTTGATGAAAATGTGAGTAAAATTTTTCTTTTTTTTTTTCGATAACAGAATTTAGAAATAGAAGTGAAATGATAAAAACTGCTTATATATATATATATATATATATATATATATATATATATATATCTAACTGTACATCATGGTTTGAGTAATACATAATAGTCAAAGAGACAACAAAAGTACATCAAAAGACATATACTACCTAACCCAATATATACATAAAAAAAGAGATCCTATACAGAGCAGTATTTATCTACCCTATCCCTTAAGAAAATATTATAAACTAGGTCTTCAAATCTTTAAAAGTATCCTCTGGCTCTTCCTCAACATCATCAGGCATTGTTATCATCTTCAATAGTCACGATTCAACATGCATAACAAAAATAATGGAGTGAGGTGATTTGTTCTAAATCACTTTCACATGTAAGGTAGGAATTTAAATACAATTAATGAAGGGAACCTAGGGTTTAGTCCAAGTTATACTACACTACCCTTGACTTGGTATGGATCCATACTTCCCATCAGTGAGTAATAGTTTTTAACAGAACCTAGGAAGTGACTGGGAGTACATATACCTCATCAACATCATATGGTACAGTCCTCATCATCAATGAGGAACAAATATCAGTCAGGACGTCCATTTATAGAGGTATACTTTCGAACCAATCCCGGAATGCTGAGCAGTTGTCGAGGTTATCGAGCTTGGTCAGGTGAATATCCCAGCTCACGGGCGCTACCCTGGTTATTAGGACTTTCACCACTCGATGCCTACCCCCGAGACCTCCCAAATGGGTTCCTGCCTTTCATTCCTCAGTGTACCAAACTGTAGCTCCCCTAACAGGGTGTCATGCCACTGCATGTCCCCTGCTTTACATTACTCACTAATCTATTAATTTCTAAAGGTTCACTTTGGTCTCAAGTATTTGAGCACCAATATAATTTCTATTAATATCTCTGCCTTATATTACAGAGATTTGATCCATACATATCATTCACATAATTCATAATGCAAATTAAAGCACATAAGTAATAATTTAATAAAAATAAATATATACAAATTAAAATAAAGACTGATAATTAAGAAATAAATCATATAATGGTCAAAAAATTTCATAAAAATAATTTTTAAACTTAGAAAATAATTAGAATTTTATCATGAATTTTTAGAATTTTTTCAAAATTTTTGAAATTTATTATTTTTAAGAAAAATGTGTCCACAGGCACTTATAGAGCACAATTAGAAGTACTAAATAAGCTTTAAAATTTATGAAATTTTTACAAATGGTCTATTAGTGTGTCTAGACCTTACCTGAACGATAAGAACTTAAACTGAAATTTCTATAATAGTTTTCTAAAAATAAATTCATAAATAGCTCATAAAATAATTTCTATCTTTAGTTTCATATTATGAGATTTATGGTTTATTTCTTCTATTATTTTGCTAAACTAATTGAGTATTACCAAAATTTGATAATTTGATAATTTAATTATTTATTATAACAGCTAAAAATGTTTTTTTTTTAATTTGGGCAGCATAACTGCTTAGTAATTCTACTATAATTGTTTGAATTCGAACAGTATAACAACTTAATAATTATACTATAGTTGTCTAAATTTGAGCAGCATAACTACTTAATAAATGTATTTTAATGATCTAAAATTAAGCAGCATAACAACTTAGTAAAAGCTTGAATTTAATACTAAACATTATAATATTTATAAAACTTAATAAACTTAAACATTGAAAGGTTTAGGGAAAAACCTTTCCTACCAACATGCAAAGTAATTGAAAATTAGAACCAACCCCACTCTCCCCATTACCTTAAAGAGTTGGTGAAGTTGTTGGTGCAGAGCTCCTAGGAAGAGAATTTTTACTAGTTATTGGAAAACTAGTAGAATTTTAGCATAAAAACAAAGTAAAAGAAAATTTTCTAAAGAGAGAGAATTTCTCTATGGAGATTCACGGCTGAGAAGAGGGATGAGAAACTCAATTCAAGGTCATGCCTATTTATAGGAAAAAAAAGGCTAAGGTGTCCATTGATGAGATCATCCATGATGTCAAAAATGCAATTTTTGATTTATGTTTAATTGAAAATTAGGGACACATATATAAGTAGGTGGTGAATCACCTCTTGGTAGATCAGAAACGTGGGATAGCAACTGTCCCAAATATTTTCCAATGTAAAATTTAACTGTAATTAGATTAGTCGGTACCGATAAAATCGCCTAAACTTGAAAAAAAGAACTTTTAATACCAAAATAATTAATTTAGATATAAATATGAAAAAATGTAATATTTTTCATCAAAAATAATTTCTAAAAATAAATTTTAATTTTTTTCGAATTATAAATATATATATATATATATATTATATATTTTAAACTTAGAAAATTCATATTAAATTCATTTTAATTCAATAAATGCTCAAATTTTTATGAAAATTTTAAAATTACATAATTTACCTAGAAATGTACTAAAAATATCATTTTCATCATTTTTGGACGTCAAACCAATATTGAGTTGGTTATCTGACAACTAGGGGTATTTTGGTCATTTTATACAGGAATTTTAGAAAATTCCCATAAAATTTCCAAAATTATATTTTAATACATAGGACATGATTTTAAACTCAATTTGACATTTTAATATCAATTGAATCTTTTTCTCATGTCAGCCCTTAATATTGACAAATAAGGACAAAATCGCCATTTTCTAATTTCTCCGGCCTTCGGTTTGGAAAAATTATTAAAAATCACGATTAGATAGTTTTTGATATTCTGAGTTTAATCATGGGAATTAGAATTTTTAGATTCCTTCCCGATTTTTTTAGAATTAAATATATAGAATAAATAAATAAAACAATTAATTAAATAAAAGTGAGGGTGTTACATATATGATGACCCTATTGGGTATAAGGTGATGTATATGCCTAGTTATAGGTGAGTTAAGTGAAGCAGGATCCAGGGAACCTATATGTTTAATGAGGACGTCGTTTACAATAATTATTACCCAATGTATATACAAGGGGTTTGTCCTAAAGAAAGTTCAAATATAAGTCCCAAAAGGGCAAGCCAAGTAAAAGATAAAGATGAGAAAGTCCTCATTTAGTGTTATAGAAGTAAAATGTCTAGATAAAGTAATAGAGAGGGTAAAGTCCCAACTAAGTGTTGGAGGACAATTGTTTAGTGTGAAGGACTAGTATGGGTCAAATGAACTAGGGCTCAGGCCCATTAAAGATTTGTAAGCCCAAAGTTGGGCACAGTTTATGAGGTTAAGTACTAAAAAGGTAATGAATTAGGAGTTCAGTGAGAGGTAAAACCATATGGGCTAGGGAAGGATTCTACAATAGAAAAGTTAGCCTACCCCTAGAGTTTCCACATCACTCACTAAGACATTTTGTCTTACTCCCTTCAGTCTTCATCTTTTTCAGGTTAATCAGTTGGACATCCTCGAGGAGGAGCTCGAGACCACTTGAAGAAGGAAGATGTTCAGTTATGTAACTCCCGTTGTGTGGGAGTTTAGTTTTTACTTTTGTATCTTTTTTGTACAAAATGTACGGCACACTGTGCCTGAGGTTTGCAGTAAGTTTTTATAATAGATGTATGTTTTAGTTTCTGCCTAATTTTTGATGTATTTATATTCAAAGTTTTCATGTCCTAGAAAGCTAGGCATAATTAATGTAATGCCCCTAGGGTGTTACACAGTCAGCATGCTCTTCTGGCCAGTTCATATAGTTATTTCCTCGCATGTCCATTTGGTGGAGGCGATCTAGGTTATTAGGTGAATATAGTACATCTTGCCATCTGTGTGGAAGGGAAATATGCATACTACGTGTATTTAAAAGGATTTCTATTTTACGACAGAGATTCCTTACTTTGCATCAAGAAATCTTTACTTTACATCAAGGCATCAAGGATTCCTTACTTTACATTAAAGATTCCTTACTTTAAGTTAGGGAATCATTACTTTGCATCAATACATCAAGGATTCCTTGGAATCCTTACTTTGCGTCAAGGCGTCAGGGATTCCTTACTTTACTCAGGGATACCTTACTTTGTGTTAATACGTTAAGAATTCTTTACTTTACGTCAGAGATTCCTCACTTTGTGTTAGGGTGCCAAGGATTTCGTACTTTACGTTAAGGATTCTTGACTTTACTTCAAGGATACCTTACTTTGTGTCAGTGCATCAAGGATTCCTTATTTTACACCTGGGCGTCAAAGATTTCTTACTTTACGTTAGAGATTTCCGTCAAAGGCGTTAAGGAATCCTTACTTTGCATTAGTAATTCCTTACTTTACGTTAGATATTCCTTACTTTGCATCAGGGAATCCTTGCTTTGCATTAGGGCATTAGGGATACCTGAGTTTACGTCAGGGATACCTTATTTTACATTAGTGTGTTAAGGATTCCTTACCTTACGTTAGGATGCCAGGGATTCCTTACTTTACATCAGAGATTCTTTATTTTGCATCAGAAAATCCTTATTTTGCATCTGGGATTCCTTACTTTGCGTCAATGCATCAAGGATTCTTTACTTTATGTCAAAAATTCCTTACTTTGTGTTAGAATGAAAAACAAACTGTCAAAATTGTATCCATGAAATCAATGATTCAAATCAGTCCATTGTTTGGGTCTATATATAGAAGTGGCCTTGTCATTAGTTTGCACATCAAAAACACATCCTAACTCAATGTTTGTTTTCAACTAGAAACCCTCAACTCTCCATACCAAATTAAAATCATGAGTTCAACAAATATCAATGTTATTGTCTACTACAACGGCCAGATGACTCGATTAGATAAGGGGGAAAAGTTTGAATGCCTTAGCTCAGTCATACTTACTATCAAGAAAGGTCTTACACTTAAGGCCTTAAAAAAAAGAATCCACCAGAAGCTAAAACTTTAACTAACTAACCCAAAAGGATGGATCAGTGTTATCAAAACCAGCTTGGACCAGCTGGTCAGACTAGGAATCTGGCATATCACCGGTTCGAGTAGCACATGTAGATCGGAGATGTAGTTGGCTCGATACGAATCGATTAGACTCAACCAATTTTGCAAAAAAATTAGGTGACTAGCCAGTTCATAATAACTGGACTGATCAAGAAAAAAAAAACCTGGTTGTGTGTCCTCGCCCAAAAAGAAAACAAAAGAGACAAAGAGCTTAAACCAAAAATAAGAGAGGAAGAATAGAATTAGAATGGAGACAGTGAAAATAGAAAAAGGAAGAAAAAAATCTACAATTTTTCTCTCTTTTCCAGTGACTATGATAATGTCCTTTCCAAGTGTTTCTTGATTCACGGATGTATGCAATGCCCTTGTGGATGGAGGCTTTTCGTTTTTATAAGGAGCCTCATGTATCAATATTTTAGGTTTCACTAAATAGGCTAGTTTATGACTCTAAGCCCACAAAAATTAATTTACTTTACTCATTTGGGCTCCCTAGTCAGTTCTTATATAATTGTCATAAATTTCTAATCAAGTAAATTTTGTCTTATATTAATTATGTGACTTTAAAAATTTCTTATATGATAGGACAAAATTTTACCTTATTATATTATTTGTTATATTTTTTTATTTCTTTGTGTTAAGCTAAAAAAAATTATTTTTTACTAAAAATATATTCTCAACCATTATTTAAGAACAAAATCTTCTAAAGTTATATATATATATATATATTAGGAATTTTTAAATACAGTTTATTTTTTATAATTTTTTAGTATAATATTTATAGGTTATAATTTTTTTAAAAATAATATATACCAATTCATGCAATTCAACTAGTGACTTATTTGTTTGACCAGTGACCATTAACCCAGTGTCTTGACCGAGTCGATCACCAGTTTGAGTCTAATAACATTAGGGTGGATGATATCTTTCATCGATACCCTTTACCTGTTGAAAAAATGAGTTCTTCGTTATGAAGCAGTGAAACTTTTTGAAGATGAGGACGTACAAAGTATGTTCACAATTTCTACCTAATACAAGGCTCTTGCATGCATTGAGCTATATCTGACACTGGAGGACAAACCTTTCACAATATATCCTTAACCTAACCATGCTTTATATCCTACATCGTCTTATCCAACAACATTTGATCTAAACTAAGAGTATATACTAACCAAAATGAATGGAGGCAGCCCTCTCTTCCACCTAACTCACACCATATACCTAATCATTTGATTTAAATGACACTCAGTTTAATTTAAATGAATTGGAGCCAACCGCATCCTTGTACACCCAACTCCTAGCCACATCTTCATTTACCCATCTCTTACCCGCAATTGCATATACCCAACAACTACCCTCGCAAACCAATGAACTAGAGCAATATGAAGATTGAAGGGTCGATCCACATGACAAATATATCGATCCCTTTAGTGATAATGAAGACGACGTTCTAGAACGTTATGCCAACGATGATGACGACAACCAACAAGACATAGGCCCTTAACAGCCACCAATGCCTACAACCCACACCCTACATTTGCATGCTATCAACCTGGATGCAACAGATGAAGATCTAGAATTCATGCATGTGTTCGATCGTAATGGACATTTCATGTCCGACTCCTGGAACCCTTTATGTCGGGATGCAGTTCCATGACAAAAAATCATGTATATTCGTTATTAGGGAGCACCACATCAAGAACCATGTGGAATTCAAAGTTGTAAATTCTGACCAACAAGTCTTCATTATAAAATGTCACATTGAAGAATGCACTTGGAGGTATAGAGTAGCGTTTGACAAAAGTTATAGACAATGGGAAATAAGAGAATTACAATAAACCTTATACATGTGCGTTACCAATGTTATCTCAAGATCACCATCAATTTACCTCAACGATGATCAATAAAGAGATCGAGATACTAATTAAAGATAATTCTTCAATCTCAGTGCCATTGTTGATTACACATAAAAAACTACTAAGCAGTGCACCACCACCTACAAAAAGCATGGCTAGCAAAGCAAAAGGCGATTAAAATGGTCTATGGTAATTAGGAGCAATCATACAAGGATTTACCACAACTGCTCCAAGTAATTGAAATGGGTAATCTTGGGACAATCATAAAGTTACAAAACTATCATCCAACAACTAAGATGATGACATTAATGTTTTTCATCGTCTTTTTTGGAGTTTAAAACCATGCATCGATGGGTTTCCCTACTATAAGCCCATTGTTCAAGTGGATGGGGCTTGGTTGTATGGAAAGTACACGAGTACTCTCTTGGCAGCAATGGCACAAGATGGGAACAACCACATTCTGCCAATAGCCTTCGCCATTGTTAAGGGTGAGACAATAGATACTTGGCGCTTCTTTCTTAGTTACTTGAGAAGGTACATCACACCCCAGCATGGTCTCTGCTTAATATCAGACAAACATGAATAAATAAAAAGTGCCTACTCATGGTAGGGAAGTGGGCGAACAGAAGAAGATTTAGTGCATGTGTTCTACATTCGACACATAGCACAAAATTCATGAGGCACTTCAAGAATGCAGATAAAAGAAATAAGTTGTTGATATGGCTAAGTACCACATACATGTAAATTAAATTTTATTTTTTTATATTCCAATTGTAACAATAGTGACATCCCTTCATTCCAACTCCTCTGTATATGCCATGATGGAAAGAACTTCAACCATTACTACTACAATCTTTGTCAAGTATGTCGAGAAGCTACAAATTGGCTCAATGAAATCCCAAGGCCAAAATAGACTCTTACATGGGATAGAGGACAATGTTGGGGACACAATACCACCAATCTTGTAGAGGCAATCAATTTAGTACTTAAAAAGACTTGAAATCTATCAATTTCAACGTTGGTCAAAGCAACATAATTTAGGTGCAATGAATTGTTTGTCAGGAAGAAGAGGGAAGTGTCGAATGTAACGCCCGGCGCTTTCATGATCAAAGACTGTCCCTACAAACCAACACAAGACTTTTCAACATGCTCTATCCTCACTCACACACTTCCTAGGAAACTTCCCAAGAGGTCACCCATCCCAGAATTGTTCCAAGTCAAGCACGCTTAACTGTGGAGTTCTTAAGTGATAGGCTACTGAAAAGTAAATGCATTTTGTTGGTATAAGTAACACTTATTAATTCCTTTAAGCTATCCTCAACCGTACAGTCCCATACCTGCACAGCCTCTAGATCCCTCTCATTCTGGTGTGTATTCGATTCATTCATGTGTCTCTCCTACTAAAAGCCTGCCAGGAGCTGCTCCTTGTCCGTGCCTCATTTCTTTTGCACCGGCGATCACTCCCCTGCCCTTGTTAGTGCCTGAAATGTTACATCGAAAATGATAAACAATATATAGAGGTTCTTAACAAGGCCATACAGGACGGATAAGCAAAGGTCAACACTCACTATGTTCGTGACTTTAATCAAGACGGTTCGACATTCTAGGGTAGACGAGATGATTAACCCACTAGAAGGGTGACCTGTGGGGCATTTCAGTGTCATGTTGAAACAACAACATTGTGAATGTGGAAAGTTTCAAAAACTGCACATCCCATGTGCACATGTCATTGTTACATGTAATCACATTCACCATAACTACATGTAATATGTGAATCCAGTGTACACATTGGAATATGTATCCAATGTTTATAATGGAAGGTTTCACATATTACCCAACGAAGGGTCATAGCCAACACATCACAGACCAAAATTATACCACAATCTAGCTATGCACAGAAATATCAATGGACATCCTAAAATCAACTCGTACATACTAAGATGAACCTCAAAGAAAGTGAAGAAGCAAGAAGACAATTACTCTTAACCCTAAGGAGATTTAATATAGTTTTGATGATTTAGTCTCTTGATGAGTGCAAAGATGTAATGTGTGTTTATCCATGTGTGTGTGGTTGTGTGTCTTGCATGATTTATCTTTATCCTTGATGGTTTAATGGTAATGAGCTCAAAGTTTAAGACTTAAAGGTTTAACAAAGTGGAAATATGTTTTCTATAAGTCTAAGATTGAGTTTAAAGAGGAATAATTGAATAAAACATAGTTTTAAATTGATAGGAAGTGAAAACTACATACTAAAGCTTTAGAACAAATTCAATCTTATGTTTAAGAACCACTTAATTGGTTAAATTAGTTTTGTAATCGGTTAAATTCGTTCAAATTCGCATAAACAGTGGAAATCTACACTGTTTTAACTAGTTACAACAATATGTAATTAGTTACATGCTTTCTATTTTAACTAGTTACAACATTATATAATCAGTTATTTCTGCTGTAACTAGTTACATAACTTTGTAACTAGTTACATAATATAAAGTTGTTTTTGTCCTGTGTGAAAATAACTAGTTACCAAGCTTTGTAACTAATTATTCTAGCAAGACTAAAAACGTCTGGCCTCTGTTTTAACTAGTTATAAACGAAAATAACTAGTTAAACCTATTCAAACTTCATTTTCCAAATTTTAAATAACAAAATAACTGATTATAAGTCTAAATAACTAGTTATTCCAGTAAACTTTATATAAAATGAATCTTAATGAGTTTTCAACATCACTTCAACATAACTTCACTTTTCTAAATTTGAGTGAGAGCTTTCTAGAGAAAATTCATATTATTCTTTTTCATCACTACAAGTTTTGGATCAAAAATCAAAGAGCTCATAATGCATCAACCTTGAGGATAAAGAAAAGTCTTTTCTTGGGTAAAGTTGATTAGTTCTTCATTGTTTTCCGTCTATCACAAACCAAGGTGATATCTAATCTTCTTTTAATTTGATTTTCGTTCTTGAGAGGGTGTCTCTCATACCTTCCTTGTGGTAGGGTTCCACACGAAAGGATTCAAGTTTTTCTTGATAGTGTCCAAGAAACTTGATTGTGTGGTTTGTTTGATTGTAATTCTTGTGTTTGTGCATAGTATTTGTAAACATTTGAATTACTTAGAGACAACACCAATCGGTTTAATTGGAAACTGGATGTAAATCACAGTGGTGGAGATCGAACCAGTATAAATCTTGTTTGCTTTCTTCTTTCCTCTATCCTATTGCTAGCATATTAAATCTTGATCACTTGCATTCAAAATCATAAGGCTTTTTGCATAAGAAAAGTTCAAGATAAATTGATCCGATTCTATTTCATTCATATAACCAAATCAATAAGATTCAAAGTTTTTGAAAAATCTAATTATTCACTATTGAAAGAAAATTAGGGATTCTTGAAATTTTGAAACATCCAATTCACCCCCCTCTTGGATTCAGCCCTTTTGTTTAACAAAAAGGGATCAACCAAAAAGATGTTTGGCCTTGTCACACCCCAGGACATACTAAAAATAAATGTCCTAACCGTGTTGAAATGTCAAGGCAACCTAATGATTTTTATCTCTATGAATTTTTTTATTTTTTTCTTTATTTTACTTAATTTAATTAACCACTTAATGTATTATTTAACCATAAATTCAATTTTTTTTGTCTTAATATTACCTATTAAGAAGTTAGGTCTTGGGACACAAACTCTATTAGGCAAAAAAAAAAAATCCTAGTTGAGAAGTTAGGTTTTAAAGGGGGGATCTTAGGTGAATAGTAAAATATAATAGATTGAGAAATAATGTGGAAAGTGTCGTATTTAGGGTTTTTTTGTATTATTTTGGTAAAAAAAAAGTCATAATAGTAACCTCTTAGAGAAGGTAGTTAGGTGATTATAAAAAAAAAACTTAAATAACTTTTTAATTCCTATAAAATAGGGATTTTTTTCTTTTAGTCCTTTTTATATTTTTTTTCATTTTTGTCCCTATTATATATTTTTCATTATGGTCCCTACCGTCAAATTTGTTCATCAAATCTAACCAAAAAAATTACAAGGACCAAAATAGAAAATGCAAAATATTATAGCCAAAATAAAAACAACCAAAATTAAGAGAATCAAAACAAAAGCAATCTTATGTTATAGGGACTAAATATCTATTTAAACTAAGCTTATAAAAATGAAACCTTCAAACACTAAAATGCACTAATGGGAGCAAAAAAATTAAACCTACAATGAATGCACTAGTGACTAGAAAAAAAAATTATTAAAATTAAACCTTAAACGTACAACTTTGTAGAAATCATGCAATAATGCAATCACCTTCAAGTTATAAAACAAATATAACAAATGGTGAGCAGCAAAAGCGAAACATAAAACAAGACAAAGGTATCAAAACAAATGGTAATAGATGAGCGTGGATTAAGAAAGAAGGCAGAAAAAGGATACACAATGTTATGTGTTTCTTAGGTAACACTAGGTGCCAATGTAATGTATAAGGAAGTGCAGTGTAATATTTTTCCAACAATTAAGAAGGTTAGTGTAAGGATAAAAAAAAAAGATCAAAAGAAATTTGACAAAACCTCAGAGAATGCCAATTTAATTTACTTTTATATTTTTTTAAAACCGACAAATCTATGAAGTTGTATGTTAAAAGTTTAATTTTTATGATTTTCTTGGTTGGTCACTAGTGCATTCGTTGTAGGTTTAATTTTTGAGCTCCCCATCAGTGTATTTATAGTGTTTGAATGTTTAATTTTTATAAATTTGGTTTAAATAATTATTTAGTCCCTATAATATATGATTATTTTTGCTTTAAACATCTTAATTTTGGTCCTCTCAATTTTTTGTCTCTATAACTTTTTGCATTTTCTATTTTCGTTCTTGTAATTTTTTCCATTAGATTTGACAAACGAACCTGACAATAAGGACCACAATGAAACAAAAAAAATATAATAGGGATATATATATATAAGAACCAAAAGCAAAAACATCCTGTTTTATAGAGACGGAAAAGTTATTTAAGCTAAAAAAAAAAAGGCATGTAAGACTTTTGTTAACTATTAAACAAATAACCATAATTCACTAGGATGTGCCTAGTGGTGAAAGGTTTGAGTAGATTGCATGGGGTCTTAATTAAGTTATATTTCCTTTACTGTAATTGTACACCCAAAAAAAAAACCCATTAATTCATGTAAGAGTCATCCTTTTTTATGGTAGTTATATAATAAATCACTAATAAATAAATGAATTTATTTTTCAACACTTTTTTTTTAGAAAAAAAATATATTTTTTTTATCATACTAAATATATTTTTTATTATATGTTCATATAGTCTAGAAAATTACTATAAAATTTAATGCTTATATATTTGTAAGATGAACTTTAATTTTTATAATTGACCCTTGGATTTAGGTCTCCGTCCAATGATAAGTGGATTCATTTTGCATTTGTGTACTAGTACTGTTGGATATAATTTAAAGTAAATGAACGGTGTTGATTATTTCAATAATAAAAAAACCAATTAGTGAAAATATCATAATAAAAATAATTTAAATAGTGAATAGACATTTTTGACCCTAAACTAAGAAGAGGAGTCCCTTACGGTGGGATGTTGGTGCCGCTGAGAAATAGAGCTTGGTCCAAAAATTTGTGTTGGTGGTGGATTCATATCAATGGCCATGATCCAAGTCCAATGGTTACATTATACTCTAGCAATGATGGTGGGGGACAAGGACAGACAAGGGTTACCAACTCCAGCTATGAACAAGATGCTATCTATGATTGCAGTGTAAACGAGATTAAGGTCAAGCCAAAGCCCAAAATCTACCCCAGTCCTCCAGTTTGATTCTTGATGGCCATTTCGAAAATGGGGATTTCTTCATTTTTTCTTTCCACTGTTTCACTTCCCTTTTGTGAACATGTAAACTGTTGTCGTGAAGCATTGGCTTATTAGATGAATGCCAGTATTTCCACTAGAAAATAATAAACAGTTAGTGGCGGTTAAAAACTGCCATAATTTGTATGCACAGATTGCTTAACTTTGCATTTAGGCAGTTAAAAACTACCAAAATTTGTAACAGTAAATTGTTTAATTTTGCATTTATGGGCAGTTTTTGACCCCTAGTAAAATGTTTAAATAATATTAGCCACTCGGAAAGTGCATCTCAAGTAACAAATGGCACATTTCATCAAGGTAGCTCATCTGCTTCATTCATTGTAAAAGGCCCACATTTAAAAATGCATCACTAAGTAAATCTTGAAATTGGAAACAAATCAAACAAGGAGAAAATAACACCACACACTCATAGCAAGTGAAATTAGAACATCAACTTTGGACAAGATTTCACACAATACCAGTATCTAGATCACAACCTAGCCCCTCCAAAACTATTTCAGATGTTCTATATGTACTTCTTCCAAACTCCAAGTTAAACAAATAGAATCAAAAGCTTTTATTTCATAAAAATTTAAATTCACTTAAAAATCTGGAATTTTCATAAAGACGAACAACTGCAAAATTATCCTCTCATAAACAAAATCAAACGTTTAAATTATCCTTTAAGAAAAAATGAAAAAAAATACAATATAGAATCAACAATAAAAGCTGGCATATAATTAATATATTCCAGAAAAAAGAGAAACATTACTTGATCATTCAAAACAGAATTCAGCTTAAGTTCAAGCTTTAGTTGCTGAAGATTGATCCTCTTCCTAATAACAGACTCCCACAGGGACAAAGTAGTAATCCATACATTATATATAGTTTTCTGCACCATTGAATAAGGTTTTGGTAAAAACAATTTAGGCAAATTATTTGATATATGCCATCATATACAAAGCAGAAGAACTACATTAATAGAGTACATAGGTTGTCAAAGATAGTCAATAATACCTCCACAATTGCACTTTGGATATAAAGTACAGCCTCAACTCTTGCATTGGCAAACCTCCATTGCAAGTAACTGTTGTAGAGAAGACGTAATTGGTGAGCATCTTCAATGTAGGCAGCACCCTTTTTCACTTTTTTAAAATCAGCGATACAGCTGAGCACTAAAATCAAATTGTTTGATTGAATGGATGATTGGTTGGTCTAATTCGAGATGGACTATACATAAGAAAACGATAATGGTTGTCCAATTATAATTTATCGTTTGAAGTTAATTTTCACACCTCTCCATTTATCTAGAATGCAATGCAGCAGTGAATATTTTAAGCAAGAAACAACTATAGTGAAAGTAGAAACACAAACTAACCTTTTGCTATTTAGCTCTGCTCTCGTGATCAATCTTAGACCTGGGACCTTTGGACGCCATAGCACTTACCAAAACTCAAGCACCCAACATATATGTTTCTCATCGTAAAAGAAATGCTAAATCTCGAGGTGATAACCAAAAGATACTCATGACAAAACGCGAAACTCGTTGAAGATAGCATTATAAGGAAGGAACTTTACTTATCGCGCAAGAAGTCGAAGAAATCGTTGAAGTAGAACAAACCATACTTTCCTCATGTCAATTGTGCCTTATCGTGCAAGAAATTGAAGAAATTGTTGGAGTTAGCAATGGATGGGAAAAATAGATAGGTTTTGTTATGGTTGACATGAGAAGGGATTTAATTGAAGTAGATTTGTAAGATGCTTACGGTGGTGGCCGAAAATAACTTTGAAGGCTACAGCTAAGGCTTGATGAAGGCTTCGATTAGGGGAAATATTCTTGGGGCTTTGATAGAGGGGAACGAGAGGAGAGATTTTATCGATTTAGATTTCAAAAATGAGGGCCATGGTGGCCGGAATTGATGTCGGTGGCGGCGATCCAAAGGAAGGGTTCATGAGAGAGATGAGAGACAAATAAGAGAAAGAGAGGTTATTGGTCATTTTACAATTATATATAAATTTTGAATTAATTTTTACATTTTTATTTTGCTACTGTTCACGGGTGCACACGTGAACCATTTGTCGCACTGGTTCACGCTAGAACGCACCCTTAATCTCTATCTAGATAGTTTTTGAACTTGGCTTCAGTACTTTCAGAAGATGAGGTTGTGTAGTTATATTCTCATTTCTTCGGGCTAGCTAAAGGCAGCACTTTTGCAGGGGTCACAAAAAATTGTAAGGACTAAATTGTATTTTTTGTTCCTTTATTTTGGACTGTTTATGATTTTTGTCCTTTTAATTGAGTAAATAGTCACTTTAGTCCTTAGATTGAAGGAAATAAAAAAAAGTCTTTTGGCTGTCAAATAAGTTTCTAAACTTAACTACTTACTGTCATTTTAGTATCTAAATATATGTTAATATTATCACTTTAGTCTTTTTTTTTTAATTTTGCACTAATATGATTGTGAATTTACACTTTCAAAGACTTTTTTTTTAATTTCTTTCAATTTAGGAACTAATGTGATAGCACCTGCCCATTTTAGGGACTAAAGTGACAATTTATTCTTTGTAATTGTTTTCAAGCCAATTAAATTCTTTTTCTTTAAATTAAACAAATTTGGTCTTGTCGTTTGTGTTTCTATCAAGTTCCTCTATTTTTATAATATATTTGGGATAGCATGGAGGCAGTATAATTATCCTTAAAAAATTAGTTTATATTAAAATCAACTAGTACTTAATCTCTCGGAAAAGGGAAATATTAGAAACGAAGCGAGTATAATGTATGGATCTTAAAGGAAAGAGTCTAATTTACTGTTTAATATAATATATTAAATAATAAATTAATATTAAAGCATAAGAAATATGCGAAGTCTTAAATTGACAGATTATATCATATATGCTGTAAAATAAAAAGTATTTCACTAAAAATAAAATGAAAAACAATAATAAGATTTAAATTAATAAAAAAATAGAATATCATTTTAATATCAATAATAATATTATAATTTAATTACTAGAAGTCTTTATAATATTATTATACAGTAATTTGAATATATTTTATATCATATGAAAACATATATTAAAGTACATAAAACAAAGTAAAGTTTACAAAACTTCATATATTTACATTAAGAACTCAATTTTTTTTAAGAGATAACTTTTAAGAATTATTTTCTTTTTCAATTAAAAACATGGTACAAGATATCTCCTGCATCAAATATTTCATATTTTATTTCTTTATACTTTTTATTCTACCAAAATACTATTACTTAAACATAATCAAATTAATTTAAATTTTAAATTAAATTTTAAATTTTGAATTTAATATCATATTAAATTAATAAACATAAAAATAATGTGTCTTAATTCAAATAATTTGTTTTCTTATAATTTTCTCATCAATTTTTTAAAAATAAAACTAATCACTTTAATTTATTGTCATCAAATACAGAATCTACATTATTGAAATGATTGAATATGAATAATTCAACAGCAACTCTTAAAGTTATTCATTTATGAAAGCCATGCAAGAAGCTCTTGTAAATGATTATTCAAATAATTATAGGAGATGTAGACACCTTGTTGTTGAATTTAGCAAAAGTACGGCCGTTTAAGTGTGTGTTTGAATTGACAATGAAATATACAAAATTACATTGAAATATTAGTTAACTTGATTTTAAGTAAATATTCATATATTTAGTCTCACATTGAAAATATTTTATATTGAATTATTAGATGGTGGCTAGGGTGGATCATAAATTTTAACCATTAGAATAATCTTCTTATCGTAGGTCTTCTCACACCAGATTCCGTTTTCACTTTTCATTTTTTGCCATTTCTCCATTGCCATTTCACCTTCCCCTTACTCCAACTACCAGCAACGCCGACAACTCCAGCCACCGATCACCGCCGCCAAAGACGATTTCCGGCAGCAGTGCACCTGAAAATTCACCGCCGACCTACCTTCCTATGATTTGGGTTAGATCTGTCCCTAAATCACAAAAACGGTGTTGCCTTCTTGTTCAATCGCCACCATTTGCTGCTACCGAAGGCTATTTTTGACGACGGCATTTCGATTTTTTTCCTTCTTTCCTCACCACCTTTCCACGCGTGTCGCTTTGTGAGGTTTGCCAGTGTGCATGTCACCTGCAAGACATCCGCCACAGCGCTCTACCTCGTCTGCGACTGGGACATCCATTCCGCCAACTACCACGAGCGCCTCCCTATCATTCCCTTCTTCGAAAAGAACGAGATCACAATGTTACCACACACCAGATCTCAACAACTAGATCCCAATAACCACACACCATATCCCAGCAACCACGCACCAAATCTGAAGATTCCATGGTCCAAAAGGCAAAAAGGCTGCTTTTGTAGCGACCATGGAAGGTCCCTCCAGTGGCTTTCCCCTCTGTTGGAAACCCCGCCACGACGGCCCAAACCTCCAACAGCAACACATGCCCACATCGTCATTCCAACCAAACTCCGGCATCCCCTTCATGTCATTCGAGATAGGCTCTGTCGCAGCATCCACCTCTTCTAAGCCAATTTACATCGACCCTGCTGTGGGTGGTGGCTTTGCCAGCTTCGATGACGAGGAGTCCCCTCCTCAACGAGCACGAGGTTGAGAAAGGGGGAGGGAGAAAAAGAAAGAGAATTAAAAAAAAATAAAAATTGGTACAAATGATCCACCACATAAATGTAGGGATGAGATGAATCTTACGATTAATAAACATGATGTACCATAAACCACCTATGAAGCTAGTGTACCGTAGCCATCATCTTATTACTAATTTGTTTTTAAAATAAAATATTCAAACATAAATCACTTCATTTCTAAATTAAGTTTAACCAAAATCAATTACATTTAAAATCCATTTTTCAAACGTTCCATTACATACAATTAATTGAAAGCAAAACCAATCCAAAAGTTTCTTTCCCTTACGATGTATGCTTTAGGATGTGTTTGGCAAGAAGGGAAAAAAATAGGATAGACAAAAATTGGGAAGAAAAAGATAAGGTGGATGAAAATAGATAAAAAAATAAAATAAATTTTAAGAGTATTTGGTTTGAGAAAAATAAGAAGAGGGAAACAGGAAAAAAAATTAAAATATTTGTGTGAAAATTGATCATTTTTTGGTGATATATGTTTTTTAGTGGTTTAAAATTGCTAGAAAACTCTAAAACCGCCACAAATGTCCTCTATCTTGCAATTTCTAGCAATTTTAAAACATCAAAAATCGTCACAAAATGTCGTTTGTCATGCAATTTCTAGCAGTTTCAAACCATTACAAAACCGATACAAAATGTCAATCATAGCAATGTTTACTATCATTTCTTCTCAAACAAGCAAAGCCCCCACTATTTTTCCTTTACCAAACATACCCTATTTTTTATTTTTCACCTATTTATTCTCCCTCCCTATTTTTGAATTGTTTCTGTTCTACCAACACACTCTTAAATGAATACTCTGGCATTATATATTTTTTCAGAGTTTAAATTATTTAAAAATATCCTTCTTCGAAGCATTGAAGCATTTGATTATAAAGTAATCACTTCAAATGTAAATGCTTTTAATTCTAACTAGGCCATGTATTACATTAATCGTGTTGATTATTCAATTGCCTCATTCGGGTGCAAATTCTAATATGCTTAATAATTGAGAATTTCCTGCAAAGTCTGTACTATGTTCTAATAAACTAAGAATTAGTTGAGAAAATTAATTAATTGAAAATACAATAGTATTAAATATTTTTTATACATAATAGATCAACTTATTTATTCTATTGAGACTCAATTTAAACATTTTTTATAATATGAAACCATTTTTTATTTTTTTATTTAATTCCAAAAAGTTTTCAATTTTAAGAGATGATGAATTGAAAAGAATACTATATTAATCATAAAAAAATAAGATTTAATGAACATTCTAATATTGGTCTTGATTTATTTTTAAAATAAGAAGTATTGAAAGGAGTGTTAAAAGAAGACATTAACAATCCAATAGAAGTATTAAACCATATCAAAAGATTAGTTTTTTTTTTTTTTCAAATATATGCATTGCCTATAAAATATTGATGACTTATAAAAGTTGTTACCGCTCAAAAAAGTTACTCAAAATTCAAATTGTTTAAATTTTATATAAGATCAAAAATGTTACAAGATAGATTGAATGAATTAATTATCTTATCTATTGAGTGAAATGTTAGAATTACTTTATTATAAAATATTGATAAATAATTTTGCAGTTTAAAAAAACTAGAAGATTAACATAAGAATTGATAATTTATATTTCATAAAAGGTCTCAATTATTAATCACGACCCTATTGATTGGATAATGAATGAACATGAAGATAGATGTTGCAACTTGGAATAATTGTAAATTTACTTTTGCTGAACAAATTAGCTCTTATATGAGTAAACTGTAATCATAGACAATTAGCTTGGTAGACATATCTGCCACTCCATTCCCTTCTTTTTCGAAAGTGTAAATGGCAAACAACAAAAAAGATCATGACTAAAATAGGTAATTGGACTCTGTCAGAGCATGATGTAATTGAGAACTTAGATTCTGAAACATGCAGCAAAGTTAATCTAAGGGGAACAAAGGGCCCTTGATGATAAATCGATAATTCTAAGGCAATCAAGTGAAAGATTGAACACTACTTGTTAAACACATTATTAGGATAGAAATTCACGAATACGAACCGGCCTTTTGACTGCATTAGTAAAGCCCTGCAAAGAAATGAATAAGTCACAATGAGCATTCTGTTCTCATGTAATAAATAAAAGGAGTGTTTATTTTTTGGTAAAAATGCATGAATAGATACAAAAATAACTGTTTCAACTCAGGTGACCAATTACTAGACTCATCCTAGTCTTAGGCAAACTTCTCATAGAATCAAGTGTTAATATGTGAAACAATAAGTAGCAGTAGTAAAATTTGTATCAGTTACAAACAAGTTCAACATTATGCTCTGAATCAGTGTTTTAAAAAATTGGTTGGTTTATCTGCAAGACTGGATTTGGGACTTAATTTGGTCAAACATGAAGAGTGAAGAATATTCTTTACCGTAGTTCTAATCCATTAATGAAACTAACTTGGATCTTAGTTCCCATCATTACTTCCTGCTGAAAAATCAGCTTTGCCCCCATATCTGAATACAAGAAATTGATTCTTCCTCATTATCTTTCTCCATCTTCATTTAGGGCTTCATTATCTCCCAAAATTATTAATCTTAATTGTTTCTCTGCACATCGACATAAGGGACGGAACTTTTCTCCACACCTAAAACACAACCCGTCGTTTCTTCTCTCCATCTCTTCTTGATATGTTAAATGTTGCATGCCTCTAATTCTAGTTGCAAAATTCAAACTTTCACATGTTTTTCTCCCCGTGGACACGATAGAAGAGGACCCACTATGGTTCTGTAAAGAGTTAACCAAACCTGACCCATATTGTTTTGATTCCACCCACTGCTCCAACCTCCATACGATTTAGAAAAAGCACTTATAGTATTTGACTCTCATCCTGATGAAATGACACTTTTTGCAGGCCTTACGGCACCACCTAGTTGCCAATTATTCTGTCCTCTATATTTGTTGCCGTCTATGTGCAATTCAGCCAACTATTCTATATCTCTTGCCAATTGCATGGCTTGAATGCAGGATTAAGGATTAAAAATACAAATCTGGCGTTTAATCTATGGCTGACGTCCACCAAGGAAGTACCCCCAAATATTGCTCCTCTGGTAATCGTCATACTTGAGATGAAACCAGTTCAAAGGTCTCAATGTATTCCTTCATAAAACTGCTTTGTTTCAGTTATGTCAACCTCTCAAATGGGTTCCCTAGTCTTCTTCCTCCAAATTTTACAGTCAAAGTCATCTTAATAGGTTAAACCAGTGTATAGTTGAACCTTCCATACTTGGCTAACTTGATCCTTACATCCTCCGTAATATTCTGCACCTCAATAAATTTCTATTCTTCTGATCCATCCTAGGGTGTCATCTCCATTAAAGACAGGTAATTCTACCTTTTTAATAGTCTGAATTACCCATTCAAATTTCTTTCTGCCTTGTCCACATGCTTACCCATAATTTTCTTCATTTCTACAAAAAAAGACTTCTCAGAATTTTCTTCCAATGTAGCCATTCTTTCACCCAAATTTTCTACTCTGGTTCCAATTTCATTTACTTTTTGCTCCAATGTATCCACACAATCAGACAATCTTGCCATTGCGGAATTCTCTTTCCTGGTCTCAAGCAGTTTCCCTTTGGATCCAGCAGGTCAGACCAAAATGATAGAACACCAATTGATAATGTAATAAAATATAATATTGAAAACCGAAATTACACATACAGCAATACAATTGCTGTCGTAGAGACAAGTCTCCAATAGAGAGTATTCTCAGTCCACAAACTGCAAAAAATTTCACTCTTATAATTACACAACCTACTATCAAATATATACCCCTAATACATAACTACCAGTGGTTATTTTCTCTGCATAACTGCCATCGTGCAATTTCTAATACAGAACTACTCTCTAGTAGATTTGTGATGAGTTTCAGAGAATTTAGAAGAAAGTTTAGAGAAAGAGATAGTCAGTGTTATTGATTTTCTAAGGGTGTTACAGTAGTTACAACAGAGGTATTTATAGTTAGCTAGTAGCTTGCATTACAAGGATCTAAAGATAGTTTGAGACAGTTGTTACTAGACAACTATCAGAACTAATAGCTTCTAACTAACCCAACTGAAACTAATTCAGTTGTATACAATATACTATTCACAACCCCCCCACAAACTCAAGGTGGGTGAGCTAAAGAGGAGAGCTCAAACACTTTGAGTTTGTTCCTAAGGAACTGAAACCGTGTAGGAGAGAGGCTTGGTGGGGAGATCAGCCCACTGATCTTGAGCTGGAACATGCAGAACAGAGAGTTGCTTCTGCAAAACTTTTTCTCTGACAAAAAATAAGTCAATCTCCATGTGCTTGGTTCTGGCATGGAGAACAAGATTATGGGCAAGAGATACCGCACTCTGATTGTCACAGTAGACTTGCAGGAGTAGAGAAAGAAACTCCAAATTCAGTAAGCAGAGTTTGAATCCAGAGAATATCAGCAGTAGTTTGAGCAAGACTTCGATATTCAGCCTCAGTGCTAGATCTGGCAACAACCTGTTGTTTTCTGGCCCACCAAGATATAAGGTTAGGGCCTAAGTAAATTGTAGCACCTGACGTAGATCTGCGATCATCTGGGTCTGCTGCCCAGTCAGCATCACAGTAGGCATGTAGATTAAGTGTTGGAGTGAGACTAGCTAGATGAAATAGGAGCCCAAAGTTCAGAGTACCCTTAAGGTACCTGAGAATGCACTTGACTGCAGTCCAATGAGATTCCAAAGGCTTTGCCATAAATTGGCAAACTTTGTTGACAGCAAAGCTAATTTTAGGTCTTGTAATTGTTGCATACTGCAAGGCACCAACCACAGATCTGTACAGAGTGGGGTCTTGAAGCAGATCAACTCCTGATTTTGACAGTTTGCAGCTGGAAGCCATGGGAGAGGATATGGATTTGGCTTCTGTCATATTTGTTTTTGCAAGAAGATCTCTGATATATTTACTCTATGTGAGGAGAACCGAACCAGATTGTAAATGTCTGACCTGTATGCCAAGAAAATAATCAAGATGCCCAAGTTGTTTAAGAGCAAAGACAGAGTTTAGTTGAGTGATAAGTTGCTTGATTAAAGAGGAAGAGCCACCAGTGATTATAATGTCATCTACATATACCAAAAGATAAACCACATCAGACTTGAGTGAGTAAATAAAGAGAGATGGGTCACACTTGCTAGCTTTTAAGCCAAACTTAAGTAGAGTGTGCAGCAGTCTTTCAAACCACTAACGAGGGGCCTGCTTAAGGCCATACAAGGCTTTATTCAGTTTACAAACAAGAGAGCAATCCTGGGATTCAAAACCTGGAGGCTGCTACATATGCACTGTTTCATCAAGTATCCCATTAAGGAAAGCATTGTTGACATCTAGCTGAAGTAAAACCCAGTGGTT
The DNA here is from genome assembly GCA_004329165.1 of Spatholobus suberectus. Classification (NCBI taxonomy): domain Eukaryota; kingdom Viridiplantae; phylum Streptophyta; class Magnoliopsida; order Fabales; family Fabaceae; genus Spatholobus; species Spatholobus suberectus. Next base: position 71,482,446 of record CM014735.1, read on the forward strand.
GCTCAGAGCCAAACTGAGGATAATTTTGATTGTAACAGGTTTAATCACTGGAGAGAAAGTTTCATGGAAGTCAAAACCTTGAATCTGGTGAAATCCTTTGGCACTAACTTGGCCTTGTATTTATTAATTGTTCCATCAACACTTTCTTTTATTCGAAACACCCACTTGCATCCTATAGCCTTCCTGTCAAGGGGAAGAGTTACAAGGGTCCAGGTGTTGTTACGAAGCAATGCATCATATTCAGCTTGCATAGCAGCAAACCACTTTGGGTCCGCCAGAGCCTGTTTAACATTTTTAGGCTCAATGTGAGCCAAAAACAGGGAAGGATGGATGCGTTTCTGAACTATACCAGACTTGGATCGGGTCTGCATAGGAAGAGTGTTGACAGGTAGTGGGATAGGAACAAAGGTAACAGTTGGAGACGAAGAGGGAGAGGTGGAATTGGGTATAGTGACACGTGGGGAAGGTGTTGGAGAATTTAGTGGTGGACTGACAAGGGGAAGTTTCATGGAAGTCAAAACCTTGAATCTGGTGAAATCCTTTGGCCACTAACCTAGCCTTGTATTTATTAATTATTCCATCAGCATTTTCTTTTATTCGAAACACCCACTTGCATCCTATAGCCTTCCTGTCAGGGGGAAGAGTTACAAGGGTCCAGGTCCAGGTGTTGTTACGAAGCAATGCATCATATTCAGCTTGCGTAGCAGCAAACCACTTTGGGTCTGCTAGAGCCTGTTTAACATTTTTAGGCTCAATGTGAGCCAAAAACAGGGAAGGATGAATGCGTTTTTGAACTATACCAGACTTGGATTGGGTCTACATAGGATGAGTGTTGACAGGTAGTGGGATAGGAACAAAGGTGACAGTTGGAGACGAAGAGGGAGAGGTGGAATTGGGTATAGTGACAAGTGGGGAAGGTGTTGGAGAATTTAGTGGTGGACTGACAAGGGGAATGGAGGCAAGAGGTAAAGGTGAAGAAGAGACAAGAGAAGGAATAAAGGGTGAAGGAAAGAGTGTGGGATAGGGAAAATATAGTTCATTAAAGACAACATCTTTTGAGATGAAAATTTTACCTGTGGGAGATAAACACTTGAATCCCTTGTGAGAGGTAGAGTAGCCTAAGAAGACACATTCATGAGATCTAAAATCCAATTTGTGGGAGTCATATGGTCTAAGGTAAGGAAAGCAGGCACAACCAAAGGCTTTAAGATGTTGGTAGGTTGGTGGTTGCTGAAACAGGATAATGTATGGTATGGATTGATTGAGAGAGACTGTGGGTAACCTGTTTATAAGGTAAACTGTAGTAGAGAAGGCATGATCCCAGTATTTAAGTGGTAAGGAAGCTTGACTTAAAAGAGTGAGTCCTAATTCAACAATATGGCAATGTTTTCTTTCGACAACCCCGTTTTGGTGATGAGTATGAGGACATGTTAGTCTATGAATTATTCCTAGGTCTGCAAGATATTTGTGAGTGATCTAAATTCACCCCCCCCACCCCACCCCAAAGTCAGTTTGTAGTGTTTTAAGGGTAGTCCCAAACTGTAATTCCACCATAGTTTTAAACTGTTTAAAATCTATGAGCATATCAGACTTATTTTTAAGATATATCCAAGTGTATCTTGAGTAAGCATCAACAAAACTGACATAATACATGCAGCCAGTTGAGGAAAGAGCAAGGGCTAGGCCCCACAAATCACTGTACACCAATTTCAAAGGAGAATTCTACTTAGTAGTAGATAAGTAGAGTGTATCCTGTGAGATTTACCAACACAGCAAGCAGAACAAAAGAAACTCTATATTTGAAAATGGTATATTACATTGTTTTAGTACAAGTTTTAGTGAATGATCATTAGGATGACCTAAACGGACATGCCACAAGAAAAGAGAATTAGAGGAGGATCTAGGTACAATAGAATCAACATTTGACAGCTTAGTAGAATTTACAAAATTTGAAACTAAATAGCTAGCAGTGTGCTGTGGATGAGGTTGCAAGTGGGGACTTGGAAACTAGTACAAGCCATCAAGATCCACTTAACCTTGAACCAAAACCTCATTAGTCTCCTGAGATTTGACAAGACAGTGATTAGCATGAAATTCAAAGTAGACAGAGTTATTTTTGGCAAATTTGCTGACACTTATTAAGTTTTTGGTTATGGAAGGCACATGTAGTAAGTTGTGTAAAATAAGATAAATAGTGGGATTAACAATGGAAGGAAAATAGGAAGAACCAGATGAGTGAATTCGCAGACCTTGACCGTTTCCAATGTAAATCTGGTCTGGACCCTCAAAGTTGCCAATTTGTTGAATGTTATTCTAATCTGCAATGACATGATAAGAGACTCGTGAGTCAAGGAACTAGGTATTGCTAGTTGCAAAGCTAGTGTTAGTAATCATAGCACTAGGTTGATTTTGAGCCTGAGAAAATAGTTGTTTGGACTGCATTGGCATTTGGCCCATGCAAGAGTAGGACCATAGTTGTTAGGGTTCTGTGGAGCACCATTGTCATGTTGCAAGGATTGATTTCCCCAATTAGGTTGATAACCTTGATAATTTGCAGAAACAGGAGGATGAAAGTTCTGATCAAAGCGATGAAAGCAATGTGAAACATAGTGACCATATCTGAGACATAGTTGACACTGTACATTAGGAAAACGGCCTCCTCGACCATCGCGGCCGCGATTAGAGCCACAAAAACCATATTGAGGACTGTTACTTTCAGAGGATTGAGTGAGATTACACTAAGCAGTGGAAGAATTAGGTTTTTGAGGTGCTTGCGTGAGGTTGATTGTTGCAGAGTCAGCTAAAGTTTTCTTGCGAAACTTTTGTAGAGGCATCTCATGAGCCAAAATAAGAGCCTCAACTTCATCTATAGGAAGTGGTTCAAATTTACTTTCAATAACAAAGATTACAGAGCTGTAGTCTTGCGGTAGACCTTCAAGGATAACATCGACGTGTTCTTGTATCGAAATAGGGTCGCCAACAGAGGCAAGTGCATCAGAGAGAGCTTTGATGTGTAAAAGGAATTCAGAAACAGGACAATCATCAAGAGTAGTAGATCGCAACTCAGTGCACAACTGTCGCACCTTGGCATGAGTTTGTTTTTGAAAGAAATCATGTAATTTCTCCCATAGTTGATACGAATGAATGCTTCCAAGAACACGTGAAAGGATCGAAGTCGACAGTGACGACTAAAGCCAAGATAACAACATTTGATCTTGTTGTTCCCAAGTTTCATATGCAAGATTGATAATTCCTGCATCATGATCAGATTCGCTCAAAAACCGAAGCAGAATTTGTGGACATACTACAAAGTGTTGAAGGCGATGAGCCTTGATTACAGGTTCGACCTGTTGACACCAGAAAAGGAAGTTCTTCTCATCGAGTTTCTCAGATATCGTATGGGAGAAAGTAACTGGCACAAAGGAAGGAGGAGGAGGTTGTTTGGCCATGCTGGACCTTCAAGCTCTGGATACCATGATGAGTTTTAGAGAATTTAGAAGAAAGTTTAGAGAAAGAGATAGTCAGTATTATTGATTTTCTAAGAGTGTTACAGTAGTTACAACAGAGGTATTTATAGCTAGCTAGTAGCTTGCACTACAAGTAGCTTGCATTACAAGGATCTAAAGACAGTTTGAGACAGCTGTTACTAGACAGCTGTCAAAACTAATAGCTTCTAACTAACCCAACTGAAACTAATTCAGTTATGTACAATATACTATTCACACAATTTGCTATCAGATATATACTCCTAAATCCTAAAACATAACTGCCAGCAGTTATTTTCTACGCATAACTGTCATCCTGCAGTTTCTAATACAGAACTGCTTTCCAATAGATTTGCTATTACAGAGCCTGTTATTTTCCATCACATTCTCACATTCACATATACTCCTAATAATTAAATACCTCTAATCCATTAATGGAACTAACTCAGATCTTAGATCCCATCAGAGCATACGATTTTCCATATAGCAGATGCTCAGCAAATGGATGCGTGCAATAATTCCAGATTGTGATGAACAGCAAGAAAATCATGCAAGAATAAGTACAATTTACTTGCACCATCACTACCAAAGACGATAATTAACTTATCAATGAATCAACTATTGCTATTAACTTAAATCATTGCTCCATTATGCTTAAAGGTAGTGAAACTACAGGCAGTGATTTTGAAAAAATATTTCTCTTTACATATCCAACGCCCTTGAATGAGTGCCTTTAAGTCCACAACAATGTATCCTTATTAATTAAATGCAATTACATTTTATTTTGCTGTCAAGTGCCAGATAAAATATAGAAACTTGCATTTTTTCATTCATTACTTAAAAGTAATGCAGTGTACCTCATTAAATTTAAAAAGTAAAGGGTATCGATCTTTCTCCAAGGTAGCTTCTTCTTGTAGAGATCTGTCATTACTTTGTAAACCCTTAACATTTTTCTTTTTAAACCTGCCCTTGAAGCAAAGAAAGATCAGCTGCAGTAAATAATGACTACATACTGATAATCATTAAGGCACGCTAGCCATCCATCAATCCGATCGTACATAAAAAAAACTTCCAAGTGAGACCATTACATAAATCAATGGACACCATTAATCCTATTATACACAAGTCACCATAAAACTATTTTTTAATTAATAGTAATCAGTTAAAGAGGAGATTTTCATTTTTCCCATGAAGAATGGTGTCTTTGCCAGATTGTATCTAAGTCTAAAATAAAAATCAAAGAAGAAAACAAACACTTAAAATAATTTTGATCCAGGTTTGATGTTGCTGCCCAACAAAATCAATAGTATTACCATGATAGAAACTTAGTGATACATTATGACCATCTGGAATATAAAATAATGCGATATCATACTAAATCTGACAAGATATAGGTAAGAGAATGTATAACTGTTTCATGAATCACGATATTGGGTAACTGGCATGACATATTAGACGAAAGAGAGAAAAGAACCTTTTATTGCACTGAACCTTCTTTGAACAAGGACTTTTGAGTGCATGATCTCTCCTAATCAACCAATTACAACTCCAAAAACTGTTTTTCCCTGCTAAATTTTTCTATTTATAACAGTTGGAACAATTTTAACCAACTAACTTACCAAAGAAGCTTCACCCCGTTGCAGACTCACTTGCATTGGGCCCTTTTCTGTTTCTCCTAGCATACACATTCTTAATAGGAGGTCTAAGACATGATTTCATTATGAACATCAAAATTGAATTAAGATATGCTGGGAATACTTTTTAGAGACAGAAATCAATACCATGCCAGGTACAAAGGCCAGGAATGGCAGGAAATGTCTCAACCTGGCTGTGCAAATTTTATTAAGGAATATATTGAAGAAGGCCTGTGACTTCAGCTAGGTTTCATTTTAAATAGCCAAAATATGTTTCCAATTTCATGGCACTTTATTAAGTTTTCAAAATTAGAAGCTATAATTACAATACATGGATTAGTTTAGCAGACATGATTCTCATATATCAATATTTACTTTTAGAAGTAATAATTGACACAAAAAAGTAGTTTTACTTTGTTATGATAGCGGTTGATACAAGACAGAAATCACTGAAGAAGAATCACCTGTCAAAGAAACTTGAGGAACTTCTGGATGGTTTTTTCATATTTCCCATGTTTAGTAGTTTCCCACTGTCTGTTGCACTTGCATTTTTACCGGAATTCAAGTTTGGTGAAACTGTTGTGGGATTTGCATTTGTTTGCCTTGCTGAAACATTAACCTGATTTTCTTTAGTTTTCATATCAGCTGCAGTTGCATGATTGGGATTGGCTAATGGGATGTTGTTAGTTCCAGTCTCAATAACTTCATGCCCTCCATTTGCTAAAGCCACCATTTTGTCAATATTAACTTGTAAAATCTTATGCTTTTCAACCTGCAACGTGTGAAATAGTGGAACAGAAATACAAGTGAAAAAAATGGATATGGACATCCCTAACATAACTACCAAATTTTAAATGAATCAATTTGAAGGAAAAAGCTATTCCAGAAGTAAGCCATTTATGATAACATCCCATCTGGCTAATAAAAAAAGGGAACAATCTAAGGTTTTACCAAGGTATACAAGCAATCTCAGGAATGGAATTATAATAAAATAAAAAGATTACCGCTGTAATATTAAAAAAAAAAAAAAAGAACTAAATGATAGATGTAAATAAATCTTATAGAGCCAGATAGCTATATTTGACATTCAAATTTCATTTTCATTCTTTCAAATTTGAACCTATAGGAAAAACTAATTGTTAACCTTTCAGACATGAAGCAATTATTATATTAAGACATCAGTAAGAATGCTAGAGATGAGTATAATCATTGGTCAACAAACATTTTTTTATATATAAATAAGAAGTTTTATCACAAGTGAAGAGGGGAGACAAAGGAGGTTTGAGTATCCTCCTTAAATAGAGAAGCAAGACAAAAATATGTAACTAAAGTAAAACATCAAAGTTAATGAAGTCTAACCTCATGTATCAAAACCTGCTTCATAGCTAAAGAAAGCACATAATGGTTTGAAGTATAATCCTGCAGAAATGTAGACAATAGAATAGATATTAAAATCTGGCTGAGATTCATATACTTCAATGATAAAAGTATGGCCAATGATCCAAAGTCCAAACCTTGAAGTTTATAAAATCATTGATAGGAGGAACAAGAGACAGTGTCAAGCCATCTTCTATTTCACACTTTAGGGTTTGAGGCAGCATATCCGTTTTCATAGTCTTATATGTTATAGTATATGATACCATTGTGCTAACTAATTGCGCAAGATCATTCTTCTCCTTATCTGATAGTAGTTGTAATGCCACCTAAAGAAAAAAGAAAACCACATCAAAAAAGAGAAAAAAAAAAAAACCTACAGTGTAACCAGAGCTGAGCCAAGATAATATGAGCAATGAAAGCTTAGCTTAAGCTCAACTTAGCTATCAGACTACCAAGTCATTTACAAGGAACATCGGATTAAAAATCAAAGATCAAATTGAAGCTAAATGGTCTTAATACAGTAAGAAATTTATTAATGTAAACAAGGTAAACAAAAATACATGAGCAGAGCTGTAGATAAAAATAGAATTAAAGAAAGAACACATAACAATACAGGATCTTCATAAGCAAAACTGTAAAAACTGACTTACAGTACTGTTGCGAGGCCGTGAACTTAGAGATTGGGGATTTATAGGTTCTAGGGATTAAAGCAAACTGGAGGGTTTGTTCAAACTGAATTAAATAATAAATAATAAGACAAAGAAGAGGCATTCTCTATCATGATACTTCCTTTCTCCAAAACATCTCAACAAATAATTTATCAAAAAAGAACAGTTTGTCTTCACAAACACAAAATTGAACATCAAATAATACAATCTGCAATTACATCTACTCGAGCAATTATAGAGGAGGAAAACAAGGAGACAAAATTGATTAGATAACAAAAGTATTCATAACAAAAAGAATTAGTACATCACCGGTCTTATGGTTGGTGGGGACAGAATATGTAACAATGGAGAAATTAAGTCTTGAACAAAGGAACTAGCTGATAAGTGCCTGGAAATATGCGGTGGGATTTTGTGGTGCCAGGTACTCAAAATGTCCATCTTTTCCATCATCATTGTACGATATCTGAAGATTTTTATATGATACAGCATTAGGAAATTTCGTTTTGTAAGAAAAATGCATTTCAAAATTTACGCTAAGCCTACTACCACAAGAACAAGATATACCTCTGATGTGACTTTGGCCACTCAATGTTTGGTTTCTGAACTTGAGATACTATATGATGTACAGTAATTGCTACTAAGGGCAAATATACTGATGAAAGGAAAGATAGGGAAACAAGAGTGAGATTTAACTTGTTAACAGTATTAAAGTAGGTAAATTATCTTCTTACCATAAAGGGGCATCTGTTGTGTATGCATTATATATTGATGTATTTGATCATAAACTCCAAGATTGTTGAAGCACTTGACCTTCAAACAGATTTCGAAACAAAATTCTCAATGATTCAAAAGAATCAGTGAATGAATCCCAGGAAATTGGGTAGTGTGTGATAAATGCTTACAGTTTTCTGCATCACTGGATCATGATAATTGAGCCGCAAAACATTTTCATGAATTCCATCCAGAATCAAGTCACTATCACCACTGCACATTAATATTCCCATTTTGCCATGAAGATATATTTGAACATAAGAGGGAGAAATGAGTAAAACAGTAAAATATGGCCTACCGGTTTGACACAAGGGAGTACAAGGAGTCAAATTCAAAGGACTTGCCTCTATGAGATTTTCTTTCCATCTTTTTTGTTCTTCTCTTATGGAAAATCTACACAATACCACTCAATTCTAAAGATGGTAAATTTAAAGTAGTACTTTTAGACAATTACTGGCTAGGAAATGGACAAATTTAAAAGAGTAGCGTATATTACCTCTTTCCAGATGTCTAGAACATTCTTTGACATGTCCTTCTGGCCAACTACTTGAGAACCAATATCAAACTGAGCGCAAGTAAAGCAAGTGAATATTAATCCAGCATCTAATGGACAAAAGAAATTTTCTTCACTCAAACAAAATGTACTCCAAATTTTGAAGTTAAGGGCCACAAAGCCACAAAAATCTTGCAATATCAATTATAGGGCCAAAAAGAGACAGGTGTCTGATATATATTCCCTTCCTTTAACATATGAAATGATGCCAGGAGCTTTATGACAGTAAAAAAGCTAGCAAACTGTTAGCACACCCTAACAGTTAGTCCCTGTACTAAGTAAGGTTGTGAATTCACAAGTGCTTGTGGAATGAAGTCACGCTTGAAACAATGAAAGCAAATGGACACATCATGGCCAAATTTATGGCACTCCTGACACTGAACATGCATTCTGCCACCATGGCCTATGGAATGCCCTATTGAACCCTCCCCGATTTCCAAAGGGCTGGTATCAAGATTTGATGACCCTGAGTGAAGCGGTTGGGCAAGATGTGCTTGAGGAGGGTTGTAAGAGGATGACACACAGGCTGATAAGGAAGATTCTACCAATGTCGTTGCCTTCTTTCTGAACTTTTCAAGACAAGCTTCATTAGCAAGAAGCAAGGTTTCTACCTTGTCAATTGAGAGGGGATCAAGTTTGCTGCTGAAGATCAAAACAGTAGATACATACTCTTTCAGCAATCCCTAGAGTATGACACTGAGGTGTTCTTGAGGAGAGATTGCATCACTAATAGCTGTTAGTACATCAATGATAGCTTGCACTCGAAGAAGAAACTCATATTTTGAGTGATTCTCCAAGGTTGTGTTGTGAAGCTCTATATGAAGTTAGTGAGACTTCGCCTGAGTGTAGCAATGGAAGTAGTTGTGGATTTTGTCCCATAACTGCCAAGAATTTGAGCAACCAATGACTCGCATGAGCATTTGAAACTCGTCCAGCACTCACATGAGAAATGGACAATTGCAGCCACGAGAGAAGCAGCTGATCTTGCTGCTCCCACATACTATAAGCATCAGAAATTCGTCCAGCATCTATGTCCTCAACAGAAAGAAACTTCAGAGGAATGGTTGGATTAACAAGATAATGATGGAATCTATGACCTTTGAGTACTGACTCGACTTGTTGATGCCAGAGTAAGAAGTTCTCTTCATTCAATTTACCTGTGATTGCATGCGAAAAGGTTATTGATTATTGGAGTTGTAGAGAAATCAAGTTTTGGTGGTGGGGGTGGTGGGGTGGTGGTGGTGGCAAGTCAGCCATTGAAGATTGAACCTAAGCTCTGGATACCATGATAGAGTTTGAGGGAGAGAGATGAAAGGAAAATCATTACTTTGTATTGATCTGAATCTATGTTCATTGATTACAAGAGTTCAGAATATGGCATTTATAGAGCCTTGATTAACAACTAACTCCTAACTGACAGTTAGACAGCTAACTGAATACAGTTCAGTTACTGATAGAACAATCTAGAAATACAAAACATGTG